>OU383795.1:5874909-6456257 GCA_910950805.1 Acrocephalus scirpaceus scirpaceus | reverse complement strand
CGAAACTAAGAGAGACGTAGGGAAGCTGCTAGGATTGGTGGGGTATTGCAAGTTATGGATAGAGAAATATTCTGAGTGTGTGAAGTTCCTGTATGAAAAGTTAATTAGCCCAGATCCCATACACTGGACAATAAAAGATGAAGAGCGACTACAATCTCTGAAAAACAAATTATCCACAGCCCCAGTCCTGAGCCTGCCCAATCTGGAAAAGGACTTCGACTTATTTGTAAATACAGAAGGAGGAACAGCATATGGAGTATTGACCCAAGAGTGGGGGAATTGTAAAAAACCTATAGCATACCTCTCAAAATTATTTGACCCAGTAGCCAGAGGGTGGCCAGTATGCGTGCAAGCCATAGCTGCCACTGCTGTCCTATTAGAAGAAGCCCAAAAACTAACACTATATGGGAGAGTGAAAGTCCATACCCCACATGACTTGAGAACTGTGCTCAGCCAACAAGCACAGCAGTGGCTGACAGATGCCCAGATCCTGAGATATGAAGTAATTTTAATGAACACTGCAAACCTGGAAATAGTTACTTCTAAGTGCCTGAACCCAGCCCAGTTCCTTTCTGGAGAACCTCTAGAGGAATTAGAGCATGACTGTATTGAGCTCATAGTATTCCAGATGAAAGTAAGAGAAGATTTAGAGGACACACCTTTGCCCTATGGGGAAGTGGTATTCATAGATGGGTCCTCTAGGATGATAGATGGGAAGAGAGCTTCAGGTTATGCAATTGTAGATGGGAGAGCCATGGAAGTGATGGAAACAGGAAAACTGCCACAAAACTGGTCAGCCCAAAGTTGTGAGTTATATGCCCTAAAAAGAGGACTGGAATTGCTTGAGAAAAATTCAGGAACGATTTATGCTGACTCGCAGTATGCATTTGGAGTAGTTCATATGTTTGGGAAGATCTGGGAAGAGAGAGGCTATATAAATTCTAAAGGAAAGAGTATAATTCATGAGAATCTAGTGAGACTAGTTCTAGAAGCCCTGCAAAAGCCAGCAGAAGTAGCAGTAGTCCACGTAAAAGGACACCAGAAGGGCGATACCCTAGAAGTAAGAGGAAACCAGCTAGCCGACGAAGCAGCGAAAGAAGCAGCGCTAGGACCAGGCGATACAGTGAAAATCCACAAGCTAGGAGACACATCTGGAGAAGAGAGGGGAGAGCTCATCTTTAGTGCCAAGGAGATGAGAGCAATTGAAGAATTGAAATTACACCCAGGGGAAGCGGGAAAGTGGTTGACCCCTGACGGGCGTCAGTTTCTAAATGAACCATTAGCCAGGAAAATACTCACCGAGCTACACGAGTCAACACACTGGGGTGTGCAAGGACTATGTGATCATTTCTTAACAGAGAACTTATGCTTAGGAGTGTATGGTTTAGCTAAAGCTATCACTAAGGGGTGTGTAATTTGTCAAAAAGTCAATCAAAAGTGATGAGGAAAGCTGAACTGGGAGGGAGAGAATTAGCCCAAAGACCATTCCAAAGTATACAAATAGACTTTACAGAAATGCCCTCACTGCAGGGCTACAAACACCTCTTAGTCATAGTTGACCACTTGACCCACTGGATGGAAGCTTTTCCTACTAAAAAAGAAACTGCCCAAGTAGAAGCTAAAATCATTTTAGAAAACAGATTCTACATCTGGGAAATGTTTTTGAGCATATATTAAAAGCTCTTTTAAATCTTTATTTGGGACTTCATAGTCATTACATATTAGCAAAGTTCTTAAATGCTCATAAATTTGTTTTTGTTCTTTGGATATATTATTACCTGTTTATCTGGTTTCCAACAGTACCTCACAGGCCTCTTGAAGTTTCCTACCTTCTGAGCCAGAACTCTAAGTTTTGGGGCAGTTAAAAGGACAGGGCTGGGGGCAGCTTCGCTGTCTTGCTCTCGGCATCGGAGAGGGGACATCCATGCTGCTGTTTGCTGCGAGAGGAGTTCACTGTCACCACTGGGTCCGGTCCTGAGAAAATCTCCCATCATCTGCTCATGTGCCCAGGAATTCTGAGCTCATCTCCTCCTGCCCTGCTGGGCCAGCCCTGTCCTGCCACCACTGTTTCTTCAGCACTGCTTTGAAGCTTTTTGCTACTCTGTGGCCCCACACTGCCCTGCCCTGCCAGGACATCCCTGCCATTTCAGCTACCACCAATGGAGCTTCTGATCTATCTTACCCACCAGCCCAGGATTTTCCACCATTCCAGCTTGGTGCTCTCAGAGTCCTGCATCGAGATTGGGCTGCCCCGGGCTTTGTGAAACAAAGCCCCTCGAGGTTCTTGGTCCTGTTTATTATTATTGCTGTAGTTGTTGTTGCTTGTTTGCCTTGTTATACATACTGTTATTCCTATCCCCATACCTCTGCCTGAAAGCCTCTTTAATTTTCTAAATTATAATAAATTTGGAGGGAGGGGATTTGAATTCTCCATCCCTAGGGACGTCCTGCCCCTCCCTAGCAGATACCTGTCTTTCAAACCAAGACACTCTTCAAGGCCAGGGAAAGGGGGAAAAGAAACTTCTTGCCTAAGCTAACAAAAAAACCAAGCTAGCTAAGCAACAAAGTAACGCCTGTCTGCACCGCACTGAGCAAGCCTGGGAGTGAGGCTTTGAACAAAGCTGCTGCAAAAGCCCCCAAGGCTCCCGCCCCTCCCCCAAACCCACTTTAAAGTTATAGCAACCATTTCTGGGCAATAAGCAGACGATTAGGAATAGATTATCATCATAAAATCACCCCAAAACATTGCATCCCTTACTCCATATGGTTGGCTTAATGCCCAAAATAATACAATTCAACTCTAAACACACACATCTATACATATATACATATAACTATATGCAAATAGTGGCAGTGTGTGTTGATTTAGCACAGTCTGGTTTTTGGTAGTGAGGGTAGACACAGAACTGGCTTCTGTGAGAAGCTGCTACAAGCTTCCACCATAACTAACAGCCAATCTCTGATGGCTCTGAAGACAAACGTGCTGCTGGCCCAATTATAGAGGTTGGTAACACCTCTGTGATGACATATTAAAGAAGAAAATTCAAACCAGCACAGGCACAGCTTTTTTCCCAAGGGGTGGTGAGGCACCTCCGCAAGGGGCAATGCTGCCCTGGCCGCCACCATTTTGGCACAGCCTGCAGCGAGCTTTGCCTGCCTGGCTACCCTTAGCCAGCCATGCTGCAGGTGGAAGGGCAGGGACAGCAGCAGTGGCTTCTCCTTTTCAACGCCCTGCATGAAGAAAGGCATTGAATGGCACTGACGCCATGGTGGCTGGCACTGCCCGCACAGTGGCAGCCGGGCCAAGTGGCCAGCAGCAGAAACATGATGAGCATTTCCCCTATGCAGAACTTAGACAAAATCAACTTCTCAGCACTGCGAGATCCTGCAGAAATCTTTGAATTGGTGGAATTCGTTTGCAGTGTTACTTAGGAGAAGCAGGTTTTTTTCTTTAAATCAGTGAAAGAGGAAGAAGTGAAGACACGTGGAAAAAGACAACATGGCAGCACCAAGGTCAGTGGAGAGAAAGAGGGGTAGGAGGTGGTCTAAGCGTCAGTCGAGATTCCTCTGCAGGCTGTGGTGAAGACTATAATAAAACAGTCTCCCTGTAATCCATTAAGTCCATGGGGGAATGCAGTGATGCCTTAAGGTTTAGTTTTCATGTTTTTCAGATTCTGTGCTGCCTAGGGGTGTAGTTCTGAGCCTCATATTAAGTGTTGGTAAGCTCTCTTCACAGAGTAGGTAGACAAAACAAATCCTTTTCCTGCTGAAGATCAAGGACAACGGGTACAAGTTTTGGGCCCAAAAGCATAAACAACGGTAGACTGGAGAGAGAAAACAAGAAGGACAGGACTTCATAATCTGAAGCTGTAATTGGACAATTAAACCCAATATGCAAATGGACCAAAACCTATAAAAGTGTGAGACCTTGTGACCGGTCATCCATTTTGTGACCATTTTAAGATCACCTTGGGTGTAGCCCTGGCCAGGCTCTTGTACTGCCCAAGGTGTACCCTTAAAGGCCTTTCAATAAATACCTACTTTATTCTCTAGCTCTGTCCAGTCTCTGTTCCAGGTCAGCCTTCCCAAGGCATCAGTTTCTGGCACCTTAGATGGGACAGTGAGGCATCTGGAAAACCCCTCTGGACCAGAGGAACACCCAGCTCCTGCCCTCCCACTCCTGCCGGAACTCCGAGGGGGATCAGCTGTGGCCCAGAAGGTATCAGAGCCCAAGAATCAAAAAATCTGTGGACCTGACAGAGACGCTTGAGTAATTGAATAAAGGGATATTCTGTTTAGCACCTGAGTTAGGTGTTAGGAGGCCTCTTGTAATTTTGTTTAGTGCGGAAGGGCCCTAGGGTCAGATGGAGTGCTCTCCATCTCCCCCACTGGTAGTAAGAGAGCACGGTCTCTCAGATTGCTGTGTTGTTGGCCTGAAGCCAGCAGTGGCATAGGGAGTTAGTTCCTGCAGTACAGTTCCAAAGGGCAGGGGTTCAAATCCCTTGCTTGCTCTCTCCCTCTCTCTCCCTG
This sequence comes from Acrocephalus scirpaceus scirpaceus, assembly GCA_910950805.1. Classification (NCBI taxonomy): domain Eukaryota; kingdom Metazoa; phylum Chordata; class Aves; order Passeriformes; family Sylviidae; genus Acrocephalus; species Acrocephalus scirpaceus. Next base: position 6,451,727 of record OU383795.1, on the reverse strand, counting down.
GTTACTTTCTTACTCATAACTGTTGAGATATGGGGTATATATTTTCTTGTGAATACTGTAATATTAATATCCCAAGACATAGTCCCCTTGGATTAATTTTGAAAAACTAGGCTGATTTAATCAGGGGGGATTCACTGTTTTTTAAATCCAAACTTATTAGACTCTCAGAAAAGATCTGGCTGACTTATGAACTAGATAAGGATGAGACATAGCCTGAATTCAGGAGTCTTGATAAGAAGTCAATATCAAGTTTCATCTCCCGCATACGTGAAGACTGATATTTCAACAAACTAGAATATGCTAAGCTCTTTATAGTGTTTGCTTGTCGCCAGGGGTCAGAGAAAAAGTAGCATATATTGGTCTTAAAGAAAAAACAGGGTAAAAGGAAAAAAGATGGGTCGATATGGGATAGTGAATGTAAAAACAAGGAGGAGGCGGAGTTAGACCTCATAGCCCCTGATTTGAGGGTGGGCCCGAGCCCGAGTCTGGGCGAGGCACCTCCACTCCCATCCCACCCCTGCCGGTGCCACCCCTGATGGTTCCGCTGACCCCTCCACCCCTGGTCCCGCCCTCGCTGGCACCGTCACTGCTGTCATCACGGCAAGCGGGGAGGAGGGCTTTGGCAACCACCACCACCGCCCCCGATTGGACTGGCCCCCCTCACTCCCACCATAGCCTCCAGGTGAAGCTGCGGGACCACTGCCGCAGCACCTCTCGGTTGTGCTGGCCACCCCTCTCCCGCCATCGCCCCGAGCCAGATTGGTGCCACTGCCATCCAAACAAGGGGGGATGGGGTGGGGCGTGCTCCTAGTGGGCTTCCAGCCAGTGAAGAAGGAGGGGAGAGAGGACAGCCAGCGTGTGCAGCTCATGGCACTGCCCCTAGAGGAGGGGCTGGGGGGCAGAGCCTTCTACAAGGAGGGCGGAGAGGGAACCTCCTATGGAAGGAGTGGTCTTTCCTCTGCTCTCAGGCCTGTGAGTTTCCATAGCAACCCCAAACGCCAGGGAGCTGCCTCAGATGATGTCACCGATGCGCGCAGGTACACAGCCTGGGACCAGCATCGTAGCCCTGTGTGGCCCTTGCTATGGTCTGGACTAGGCAAAGTAGATTATATGCTACAACAGAGACAACTGAATCAGACAGCTGCGAGGAGGAAGATGAGATTGATCAGATCATTGCTGCCCTAAGCAGGCAGAGGAGGGGAAAGATAGTGAGACAAGCCATCAGAGAACGTAGCCCGATTGCAAAACGTACCAGGTCAAAAAGAGAAAAAGAACAAGAACCGGTTTTACAAGCTCCGTTACGGCAAGCAGTCAGAAACCAGGGACCAATGTATGTGAAGGTTCCATATTCCCTTATCGAGTTAGAACAGTGGAAAACTACTTTGGGGAAATATAAAGAGAACCCAGATAAGCTAGCAACATTAGTAGAACAGGCAATTAACTCACAAAACCCTGACTGGGCTGATTTGAACTCTATGTTAGACACATTACTTGACCCTACTGAGAGAAGAATGGTCAATAAAGCCATCAGTCGAGGCGAGCATTGCAAATGGATTGCTTCAAGGCACTGTCACACAGATATTCCCCCTTGAAAACCTGGGATGGGTTCCAAATATACCAGAACACATGGCGAGGTTAAAAAGATATGAAAGCCTTGTGGTATATGGGTTAAAACATGGTGTCCCTAAAGCTATAAATTGGTCAAAGGTTTATGAAGTAAAGCAAAATTATGATGGATATCCCACGGATTTTTTTAACAGGCTAAGAGAAACTGCCATCAAATATACAGATTTAGATCCCGAATCAACTGATGGCAAAGCATATCTAGTGCTTTTGTTTATGGGTCAGGCTTCAAATGATATAAGGAAAAGCTGCAAAAGATAGAGGGAGTTCGAGACATAGATAAACTGCTAGAGGTTGCCTGGAAGGTGTTTCGAGACAGAGGCCCCACTGAAAAAGTTAAATCTCAACCTAGTAAGAAAGCAACTCAGAAAAAGTCATCCAAGAAAACTTCCCCCACAGAGAAGGACCAGTGGGCATACTGCAAGAAGTGGAGACATTGGAAAAAGGACTGTCCAGCACTGAAAGAAAAAATCCTCAGTTCCCCAACTCCCAGTAGTACAAACCTCAAGCGACTCAAGTTCTGAGTGATGGGGACTGAAGGTTTCTTCCCTGGCAGAACCTTTGGTTGTAACTAAGCTAGGGAAAGAGGACATTGAATTTCTGGTAGATACTGGAGCTGCTTATTCTGTGTTAAATGTTGTTGCTTTCTCTTCCACAACCGTGGTGGCCTGGTTTTCGGATAGACGACACGGCTACCACATGCTGTGTGTGGAGCTCGGGCTAATAACACAACTGGCACCAATATGGTGGATCGTTAAAAGCGTTTATTATCTGAAACATGCAGTTTAAATACTATCTGGTCCTTCCCTACGTCAGAGGGGTCTTGCTACACTTCCTGGGGGGAATGGAAAAGTACTGGTATGTCTGAGGGGGGACTTGTGTCCTTGAGGTAGAGCTTATCTGGGGGGTTGGAATGTGCTTTGTCCTTTCCCGTGACAACCCGACATTCTTCCGGAGCGCCTGTCCCTCTCCAATCCACATCTCTCCCACATCTCCCCCACATCTCCCCCCCCCTCTTTCACAAAAGAACGAGGTAGTTATACATATATTTATATATAGGCACTAAATGAGGTAGAAGGTTAGTATCTAACAAAAGGAAGAAGGAGTTTGAAAACATGAGTAAGTTTTTGCCAGGCAAGTTTGGAGAAGCCTGTGACTGGCAATGTTCCCGGATTAATTCACAGCATTTCATGTTGGCCTAGGAACAGAATGTTAGTCTGTTCTAGGTGAGCTCTAACAAATGAGACTATCTTGTTCAGCAGGCATGGTCCAAAGATAGCTGTTAAAAGTAGCATTGCCAATGGGCCTACTAAAGTGGAAATCAAAGTGGTTAACCATGGGGATTGGTTAAACCAGGATTCGAACCAGCCTTGCTGGGCTTCTCTATCTTTTTGTCTCTGAGCCAGTCTGTTTCGAAGTTCTGCCATGGAGTCTCTAACAACTCCGGTGTGATCTGCATAAAAACAGCATTCTTCTTTCAGGGCTGCACACAGGCCTCCTTGCTGCATGAACAGGAGGTCTAGGCCTCGCCTGTTCTGCAGGACCACTTCCGAGAGCGAAGAGACTGACTTCTCTAGGTAGGAAATAGATTTCTCAATCCTCTGCAAGTCCTCATCTATGGTCATTTGCAGCTGAGACAGCCCTTGGTGCTGTGTTGCTAGGGCCGAAACACCTGTTGCCGTTCCAGCTGCTCCCAAGCCGAGCAGCATTGCGATGGTTATACCTGTTATTATTTCTCTTTTGTGGAGCCGGCTGGGTTCTTCAAAAAGGTTGTATACCTCTTCATCTGAGTGGTACAGGACCCTAGGAACAATCAGAACTTGGACACAGAAGTCGTTAGAATCATTGAACTTGGGAAGAAACACACAAGGACTTACTCCAGATCTCTGACAAACCCACATTGCTGATGCAGCTGGGACTACCCACTTATTGTTCTCTCTGTTGGGCTTTACAAATTTGGTGCAAACATTCCCTTTTCGCTTAGCTAGGGCTGCATTACCAAAACATCTGCCCCGACCTGAGACTTGACTCAGGGTAATACCTCTGCGGGGTGTGTCCCATCTGCACTGATGAGGTGCATCAGCTGTGGAGTATCTGAATGAGGTGTTTAAAGCAACTCCTTCATAGAAAGGGGGTTGGACATCATAACAAAGCCAACAGGAATTGGTTAGATTAGGGTTAGATTCATTTAGGGATAGAAAAGTAGCATCTAACATACGAAGGATTGGGTCTGGGTCTGACTTGGCTGATCGGCCTATCTGGAAAGCTTTCTCATCGCTGGCTGGGTCTTCGGTGACACTTGCGGGTAAGGTTTTGGGGTAAGTCATGTTTTTCTCTGTCTGTGTGCTTTTAATCACCTTGTTGGGTCCCACCGCTCGGGGTGCTGATGGCTGGAACCTGGTAATTCGCACATTCACCCACTCTTTTGACCCTTGAAGGACTACTGTCCATGCTTTACCCACTGTCCAACCAGGATGATTGGGCTGCAAGACCGTCATGTTATAGTATATACATTTTTAAATTAGGGATTTTATAACTGTTTCGATGGGGGTTTCCTGTACAAAGAGGTGTTTTGCAACCTGCGGGTGCCCAGGTGAACTGCAGGAACTGGTCGGGCTCTGGTGGGTCCCACCCAGGTCCTGATGGCCTGGCATCTGTGACTATGGTTTCACAGCCCCAGTACCCACAGTATCCCCACCCAGGGTAATTACAATAACCTTTCCCTGGGTTTGAAGCTGGGCACCAGTAGGATAGATACATGTGTGATGAGTATGGAGAATTGGAGTCTACCTTTGGTCGTCCTGGAAATAGATCGGTGATACGAAGTACGAAGGATGGAGTGTTTGGTGTGGTGACGTCTCTGAGCACCTTATCGCTGGTAAGGTGTCTCATGACCCACCTGAACGGCTGATGTGGGTAGTAATCTGGGCTGGCTTGTCCTCTGGCAACAAGCCCCAACAACAAAATCACACAGACATGTTGTTGATGCTTGGGTCTCACCCGCGTGGGTTTCTCTGGTGCTGTCTGGCGGTTTGGTGGTGTGTCTCGTTCCTCTGGGAGGGGCATATATGCATTACGTGGTCGCCCCACCAGCATGTCCTGTAAACAGAAACTCACAGTTCTCATTAGTCTCATCCTGCTCACTGTGAAGATCAGGTTTAATTGATTTGAGAGGACACCACCTGATTTTCCCGTCCTTTCTGACAGCTGCATACCCTCGCCCTGTAAGCATCAATCTCCAGCCCCGTTCCCACTCACCCAGCTCATTTTTAATTACAACCTGCGGGCCCTCCTCTAATGCTCTGGAGGCCCAGTGTTTTTGAACGGGACTGTTTGCTTCATTTCCTCTAGGGAATTGATTCAATGCTATCAGAGCGGTTGCCAATATACGTGTCTGCTCTCCTGAGGGGATGGAGTTGGTCAAGCCTTCTGCTTTTGCCAACACCTCTATCTTGGTTTTCAGGGTTTGGTTTGCCCGCTCAACTATAGCTTGTCCGGTACTGTTATATGGAATGCCTTGTACTAATGTGATCCCCCATTTGGAGGCAAATTCCTGCACTGGTTTAGAAATGAAATTGGAACCATTGTCTGTTTTGATCTGCTTGGGAATACCAAGCCACGCCATGGCTGTCAGCCAGTGCTGAATTGTGGCTTTAGAGTTAGCTTTGTGATGCTGTGTGGCTACGATCATTCCACTGAATGTGTCCACTGTTACTGCAAGCCATGCTCGAGGCTTCAGCAGTTGACACAAGGTGAAATCTGACTGCCAGATTTCTGAGGGCTTGAGACCTCTTGGGTTGACCCCACTGGTCCACAGGGGTGACTTCTGGCAGTGAGGACAGGTGGCCACTACATGTTTGGCATCCGCTGTGGTGATTCCGCATCTCTTTGCCAGTGCTTTGGGTCCAATGTGGAGGGATTCGTGCAATTGACGAGCTTCCTGCAGCGTCCAGACGCCTTTCGCTGCAGCGTCCGCCTTGTCATTGCCGATCTGGAAGTAACCTTTGACTGGGTTGTGGCTGTTGATGTGAATGACAGATACTGTGCCCTTTCGTGAGGAGAGTGCTTCTTCTAGCATCAGGGCTGCTGTTGATGTTGACACACCTGGTCCTGCCATAGCCAGGCAGAGCTTTGCCACGAATATAGAGTCTGTTACGATGTTCAGGTGCTCGTCTTGGAAGAGTCCACACGCCAAGACTACTGCTGTCGCTTCCAGTTGCTGCACTGACAGTGTGGGTCACATGCTTTGACGCATGCCATTGCTCTTCTGCCTGCCACACTGCTGTCGCGGTGGAAGTCGTGGAGGAAGCGTCTGTGAAAACTGTTGGTCCTGGCTGTGGTCTGTCCATGACCTTCGGTGGCATGTCTATGTCGACTATGGTCAGCAGCTGAGTCCAAGGTGGTCTGGTGGAGTAGAAGATTTCTCCTCCGAATCCGATGAGAGCAAGGGCTAGGTGCTCTGAAATTGTGGTTGACTCTGTGGTTGGTTGCTTGCGGAAAGGAAGGTGGATTCTTGTTGGCTCAGTCCCTAGGTGTTTCAAGGCGAGCTTCCTGCCTTTCATGATGAGGTTAGAGATGCATTCTATTGCTGGGGAAAATGCACGAGCTGGTCTTCCAAGGACCACCCATTGAATCGGTCGAGCCTTTTCAGAAGGTCCTTGGGCCAGTGCTCCCACTCCCCCTTTTGGTGTGAAGTGTACGTATAAGTCCAGGGGCATCGCTGGATTCCATCTGGCAAGTGTGCCAGTGGACATCTGCTGTTCGATGAAGTCGAGGGAGCTCGCTGCTTGCGGTGTCAGCTCCTTGGGTTCCCAGGGGTGCTTTCCTTTCAGGAGGTCATACAAAGAGTCCATGACCTCAGGAGGAATCAGGACGATGTTGCGAAGCCATTGCAATGATCCTACCAGGCGTTGCACGTCATGGAGCGTCTTGATGTCTCGGTGGACTTTCACCTTGGGAGGTGTCACGTAGGAGTTTGTGATCCCCACTCCCAGGAAGGTGACGCAGGGTCCTCTTTTGATCTTCGCGCTCGCAATCTCGAAGCCGTTGGCCTGGAGAATCTCTGTGATCATGGATACCAGATGATCCACTTGGCTCGCTGATGGTGCTGAAACTAGGATGTCGTCCATGTACTGTATGATGGTTGCAGTGGGATAGGAGTGTCGGACTGGCGTCAGCGCTTTGTCCACGGTGATCTGGCAAATTGTTGGGCTGTCAACCATACCTTGCGGTAGAACTTTCCACTGGAAACGCAGGCTGGGTCGCTTGCCATTTGGGAAAACCACGGAAAAAGCAAATCGTTCCCTGTCCTCAGGATGCAAAGGTATTGAAAAGAAACAGTCTTTAATGTCCAATACTGCACATGGTTGTCCTTCAGGGATGGCTGAGTTCATAGGTAACAGTGTCTGAACTGGACCTATGGGTCGGATTGTTTTGTTCACTTCTCTCAGGTCGTGGACTAGGCGATAGCCCTCTCCAGACCTTTTGGGAATTACAAACACAGGAGTGTTCCATGGGCTTGTGGAGGGTTCTATGTGACCCTTTTGCAGTTCCCGTTCAACCAGTTCCAACAATGCTGCTACTCGAGGCTCTGAGAGGGGCCACTGCTCGACCCAAACAGGGTCTGATGATTTCCAAGTCAATTTGATCGGCAACAAAGGGTGCGCAGCAGTGGCCCTCATTATAAATTTGTGATTCTGACTCCGAGCATGGCCAGGACATCTCTTCCTATCAAGGGTGGAGAGTCTTGCAAAACATAGGGTAAATTGCAACTGTTTGTTCTGGTCCCTTTTTTGTGTGAAGTGTTATGGCTACCAATTGGGTGCTTTTCCAAGCTCTGGATTGTCCCCCCACCCCGTTCACAAGAGGGACTTCTTTAATTTGCCAATGTCTGGGCCAGTGTGATTGAGGAATAATCGTGCAGTCTGATACTGTGTCTGCCAAAAACTGAAGCCCTAAAACATGAGGGTCTCGACTGCCATAGAGCTGACATGTCCCCCACACCCTCAAGGGCTCTTTCCCTACTTTCATGACCAGGGCCACCCAGGGATTCCGCTCTGTGACGCCCCCTGCTGACCCTGTGACACTGGCGCAGTTTGTGGCGGTGGAGGGTGCGTAGTTACCACTGGTGGTGCTGCACCACTTTGCCACTGAATTGTTTGTGGGGATGTGATACTGACTGGTTCCTGTATATATATGGGGTATGAAGGTCCCCACCCCCACTGGGTGTTGGGAAAGATGGGCCATCTCACAATGGGAGGAGCTGAATGTGGCCCTCGCGCCCCCTCCCTCTCCCGTTTCCCCGGGGCTTGGATCTGCATTCCCTGGCAACGTGACCCTTTTTCCCACAGCTCCAGCAGGTGGGTCTCTGGCGCTGTTGGGTCGGGGGTGCTGCCACGGGCTCCTGTGCTGGCTGAGGACAGCTTGCTGCCAGATGACCTGCTTAGCCACACTTGATGCATGCAATTGCATTGGTTATAGTATGAATCGTTGCCTGCATGGGAATCAGCTGTTCCTCCCTTACCACATGTTTGATCATGTCGGCCAAGCTGGCTCCCGCTGGCAGAGAACGCAGGATGTCCTTGGTGACAGTGTTACACTGTTGTTTCAGACAGTCTGTCACCACAGGTCCCCTTGCAGCCTCAGGCAGGGTAGAGGAGTCGACTGCAGCCTGCAGGCGGTCCACGAACTGCGTGAAATTTTCACTCTCCCCCTGCTTGATAGTGGACCATGGTGTAGATTTGTCCACCACCCTAGAAGCCGCTCGGATGGCTTCTCTGGCTGCCCTTGTCGTGGCTCTAACTTCCTCTGCTGAGAGGCGTGCTGCCTGATCCTGGGGCGTGGTCACATCATCATGTTTGCCTAGCAGCCTGGGCAGGGTAGAGCCATGGAGAGGCTGTCCCTGCCCTGAGGCTTGGGCTAAAGCAGCTGTGCATTGGTCTGACCACTCTTGCTGGAATAAAATCAGCCCTGCCCCGTCAAAAAACATACGAGTTATCTGTGATATATCAAAAGGCAGCATATCATCATTACTAAAAAGACCATCCACCAGTGTGGACACCACGGCTGACCCAATCCCCTTTTCTTGAATTGCTTTCACCACTGCTTGTATCTCTTTCGTATTCAGAGGGGTATAAGTCCGCCTTAAATTCTGCCTTGCACCGGTAACTCGTACTGGGAAAGCATGGATCGCTGCAGCTGGTTTCCACTCAGCGCATGCTATCTTTATTTTGCCCCAATCGGTAAGTTTATGTTGTGTTTGTTCCCCTGCATTATTAAAAGCTTTGCTTGGTTTCGGTAAAAAACTCATAAATTCTGTTGTCTCCGCTTCTGAATCTGTGTCAGACTCGGAACTCCCAGTGGGGCTGGTTACCGAGCTGTGCTCCCACTCAGAGTCGGAAGCCGACTGCTGGTACACTTCCGGCTTGCTGTGCCTTTTTGTTGGGCTCCGCCCCCGCTCCGCCTTCTGGGGGTGGCTTCGGTCTTTCCCTCGGGTTCCGCCCCATTCCGCCTCCCGCGTCCGGCCCCTCCCCCCTTCCCGGGGGTGGCGCCGCCACTCCTCTTGGGGGCAGTCCCATTCCCGCCCCCTGGGCTCGCCCTGCCCCCCCCACGGAGGGGTATTTCCTTTGTAAAATGACATTGGGAGCGGTTTCCGGTCGCGCACGTGCGCCCCCTCGCTCTCCCGCGCGTGCGCAGTGCAAACCGGCTCGTCTGGGCTTCCCTCCCGCGCATGCGCCCCCGCGGGGATTCGCACTTCCGGGTTTTCAGCGCCACGCGGTCGATCGCCCCGCCCCTGCTCCGAACCGCGGTCGCCATGTTCGCGGTAGGGTGGTGGGGGGGCCACCCGCTCCGCCGCGGCGCCGGCCTCCCTTTCTGCCTCTCTTGCCTCCCGTGCAAGTTCCTCCCAAACGGATCGCGTTTGCTCCCCCTCCCGCCGCACCGGTTCGGCGGTAGGAGAAGTCGCGACCCCCTCCCCGTGCTCCGGAGAGCGGCTGATGCCCCGCGCGCGCTGCGGCGGCGTTTCCGGACCCGGCGGCTCGCCGATATCGGGCGCGCCCGGGTCTCGCGGATAAAAGCGGCGGGGAGGTGGGGGGAAACCGCGATATTTTCGGGGGGTTCTGGGGGGGTTTTTGGATCCTGGGGGTCCCGCGGAACGGTCCGAGAGTCCCCCCCAAGGTCCGTGAGATCCGGACATGGGCTCTGGGGAGGGTGTAACGCGCCCTCTCCCCGCAAGTTCCCGCCGTGAAACTGGGCATTCCCCGGAGGTCCCGCGGCTCCAGAACCTCCCCCCTTCGGCTGCGTAACGGCAAATAAACACGTTTTCGCAGCATCCCATGTCTCCTGTTCCTCCCTTGCTTTTCGCAAAGCCATCTCAACTTTTCCCCATGCTTTTAAAATTTTTCCACTGCCGGTGGCTTTTGTATCCTCTGCCAAAGCGGCAGTGTAACTCTCCCACCTTTCTAAATTCAATATATCAATAGGCCGCTGAATCGTGCCCAAATCCAAAAGCCTTGCAATAGCAAGATATAAGTTCTTTTGCTCACACCGTATTCCCCAATTCCTTTTCATGAGTTTAACAACCTGAGCGAGCACTTCCATGGTCCCGCTGGTTCTGGAGGCGTCCCTCCGTTCCTCCGCAGTGGATCGGGCCCGCCGCCACCGCCGCCGTCTCCTTTCCAGGCGAATTCCCGTTCCCCTAGGTTCTTTCCCGGGTTATCGGCACCACTATGTTGTTGCTTTCTCTTCCACAACCGTGGTGGCCTGGTTTTCGGATAGACGACACGGCTACCACATGCTGTGTGTGGAGCTCGGGCTAATAACACAACTGGCACCAATATGGTGGATCGTTAAAAGCGTTTATTATCTGAAACATGCAGTTTAAATACTATCTGGTCCTTCCCTACGTCAGAGGGGTCTTGCTACACTTCCTGGGGGGAATGGAAAAGTACTGGTATGTCTGAGGGGGGACTTGTGTCCTTGAGGTAGAGCTTATCTGGGGGGTTGGAATGTGCTTTGTCCTTTCCCGTGACAACCCGACATTCTTCCGGAGCGCCTGTCCCTCTCCAATCCACATCTCTCCCACATCTCCCCCACAGTTAAATACCTTAGAAGGGAAACTGAGTTACAATACTGTACATATTGTTGGGGCTACCGGGGTAACCGAAACATGGCCTTTCTTCCAACCTTTAAAATTTAAGCTGGGGAAGCACTGGGTAACCCATCAATTCCTCTATATGCCTAACTCCCCTAAACCATTGCTGGGGAGGGACTTGTTAGAGAAATTGGAAGCAGAAATTAAATTTAAAAAGGGGAAGGGTGTACTAGTTGTAATTCCTGAATCTAAATTTGTCCAAGTTTCTGCACTTTTTATTCAGGAAAAATGTGAGGAAATCCCCGCTGAAGTTGAAAATGTGGTAAATCCAATAGTGTGGGACAGTGATATGCCAGGAAGATCCAAACGAGCAGAACCAGTGAGTATTGCACTCAAACCAGGAGCCACACCAGTAAGGCAAAAACAACATCTTTTGAAATTAAAGAACCATAAGGGATTGGCATCTGTAATTGAAAAATTCCTGCAACATGGTTTATTACTGCCATGTGAGTCCAAATTCAAGACCCCAATTTTATCTGTTAAGAAAGCAGATGGTAAGAGTTATCGACTAGTACAAGATTTAAGAGCAATTAACAAAATTACGGAGGACATACACCCAGTTGTAGCCAATCCCTACACCCTTTTGACCACACTGACAGATGAATTAGGGTGGTTTACTGTTGTAGACCTGAAGGATGCCTTTTTTCTGCATTCCTGTGTATAAAAACAGCCAAGGGCTCTTTGTTTTTGAGTAGAAAAATCCCGAGACAGGGAGGAAAACTCAGCTCACCTTAGACAGTTTTACCCCAAGGTTTCAAGAACAGCCCAACAATATTTGGAAACCAGCTAGCAAAGGAATTAGAAGACTGGAAAAGACAGGAGCCAGAAGGAGTTATTCTTAAATATGTGGATGACATCCTGATTGCAGCCAGAACCAGAGATGATTCTATATGATTTACTGTAAGTTTATTAAACTTCTTGGAACTGGGTGGGTACAGAGTTTCTAAAGACAAAGCACAGACTGCCAAAGAAGCAGTAGTTTACTTGAGGCTTGAGATCTTCTGTGGACACCGACAGCTCAGCAAAGAACGGAAAGAAGCCATCAGTCGACTCCCAGAGCCCCATACTGTGAGAGAGATGCAAGCTTTCCTGGGAATGGTAGGTTGGTGTCGTTTGTGGATAGCCAATTATGGACTGCTGGTAAAACCCCTATATGGAGCATTAAGAGCAGCCAAAAAAGGAATTATCATATGGACTGAAAATACCACAGCAGCTTTTAAACAGCTGAAACACTCTCTAATGTCAGCTCCAGCACTGGGACTGCCAGACTTAACTAAACCTTTTGAACTTATTACATATGAGACTGAATGTGGCTTTGGGTGTACTAGCATAGCGCCTTGGGAACCAGTGGACGGCTGTGGCCTACTTTTCCAAACAGCTAGACAGTGTTGCCCAAGGCTGGCCAGGATGCCTGAAGGCCGTGGCTACCACTGTCATCTTCATCCAGGAAGCCTGAAAACTCACCCTTGGGTGACATATTGTAGTGTATGTACCCCATGCCATAGCAGCTGTACTGGAACAAAAGGGGGGACATTGGCTATCTGGTAACCGAATGCTTAAATATCAAGCACTGTTATTAGAACAGGATGATGTTACCCTGAAAACAACTTCTGTTGTTAACCCTGCCATGTTTTTGTCCTTCACCTTAATTGACGATAAGCCTGAACATAACTGTTTACAGACAATTGAAGAGGTCTATTCCAGCCAACCTGACCTGAAAGACATGCCCCTGGAAAATCCAGATTGGGAGCTTTTTACAGATGGAAGCGTGTGACAGTTGTGTCCCCCATGATTCAGGTGGTCCCCTGTCTCTAGGTAACGCCTCCAAAGGGTTGGGGTGTGTAAGAGTCGGCCTGAAGACCCTTTACATGTCTCATGCTTATTTGTCATGGAAGATGACTTTGGGGGAAGAATGGAGGTTTTGGACTCTTGGAGCTAACAGGAATTATATCCGCCCAGGTGTTTTCTTGGGAATGTGTGAAGCTGGATTTTGTATCCTGTTCGAAACAATGGAATCATGAAGCGTTGCCTTCTCTCAGGTGAACCATTCGCACCTGCATCGAAGAGGCCAGCTTGCCCCGCTTCTCCCCCATTGTGTATGGGCTTGGACTTCATCACGGGACTTCTCCCCCCTCTCCTTGTGCATTGGGCCTAGACTGACGAGATTTCTCCCCCACTCTGGCTGATTGCCTCTTGCCTCGGAAAGAACTATATATTCGGCCCCGAAGGAGACCTTTTTGAGGACCTCCCCACAGAAGACGTTATCTATCAGCTCCATGAGGGTTCTGCGGCGTCAAATCTATTGGCCACAGGCCACGAGGATTGCGAAGGCGAACCTATTGGACAGCTGCGAGGATTCAGTCTCTCTCACTGTGGTAATTATCCTATCTTTCCTATCATTTTCTCTCTTGCTTTCATCTATATAGCTTTCTTTCCTCAGTTTCTTTCTCTCGTTATTGTATATCAGTTTTGGTGGGTACACCGAATAAAGTATATCAGTTTTTTGGTGGGTATATATTGAATAAAGTATATTGATTTCTTGGTTAAACAGCATTTTTTGTCTCCTTTGTACTCTGGAACCAATACGAACTTAGTTCACTTTGAACGGGTCGTAACAGGGTGTCCCCTGTCTGTCGGGAGTACTCCCACAGGGCCAACACGTCCCTTGTTCACCGGGACAGCCCCCATCTCCAGCTTAGCTGCGGTCAGTGATCTTTTAAGAGCTGCCAGCGTTACCAGAGCAGGAGGAGGAAGGGCTGCTCCCTCCCCCTCTGGCTGCTGCGCGGGCTTGATCTGGGGATTCTGTATCACAGTGCCTATTTCACTTGGATCGCATACCATTGATATTAAGAGGTTTAGGGCATCTCTCTGCATTCTGGACATTACGTGTTTCCCATAATTATATCTTATTAACTCTGAAGACGTACCTGACTTTTCCTGTCAGCTTTTCTTCCTTTGTTCCCTCTGTTTCTGTGACTGACCAGCAGTTGCGAAGTTCTGGTTCACTTTCACTAGTGTCTAGGGAGGTCCGAACCTTGTTTTTTTTCTTTTCCCCGGGGATTTTTTCTTCCTTCCTTCCAGATTTCTGCTTGTCTTGGTTTTGAAAGAAGACAGGTATCTGCTAAAGAGAGGCAGGGCCTCTCTTGGGATGGATAATTCAAATTCTCTTCCTTCAAATTATTATAATTTAGAAAAAAAAATTAAAACGGCTCTCAGGCAGAGATATGGGGATAGGAATAACAGTTCTTTACTAATAGGTATAACAAGGCAAACAAACAACAACAACTACAGCAATTAATAGCGAAAACAGAACCAGGGACCTTGACGGGGCTTGGTCTTACAAAACTCAGGGCAGTCTGGTCTCTGGGGACTCTAAAAAAAGGTACTAAGCTGGAACGGTGGGGTATCTCGGGCTGGTGGATCGGAAGAAGTTCGGTGCTCTGTCGGTGGTCACTGGGGGGCAGGGATATCTGGCAGGGAGGCCAGTGCGGGCCCGCGGTGCAGAGCAGCTCTAAAACAGCGCCGAGGCAGTGGGACAGGGCTGAGCCAACTCCAGCAGGGCAACAAAGGAGGAATCAGGATCTTCTTGGACACACGAGCAGATGATAGCAGCTCTCTTCAGGATCAAATCTCGGTGGTGCCAGTGAGAAACTCACGCAGCAACGGCAGCCCTCTCTTCTCTCGATGCAGACTACACTAAAAAGTGAAGCTGCTTTCTAGCACCGTCTTTCTCTCCCCCTCGAGAGAAACTCGCAGAGACAAAGGGTGTAGCCAAATACCAGGGTCTATCTTTTTTGTCTTAGCTGAGCACTGATAAGTACTAGCAATTAGCTGCCAAGCAACCCTTGAGAAAAAATTCTATAGGTGAAAAAAGAAAAGAAACCTAACTCTCAACATTAATCCACCCCGAATTTTTTCCCATACTAACATATTACATTGAATTTAAACTTCTAAACTATATACATACATGCACTACTTTAATTATATACATATATACATGCAGATATGGGTACGGATACAGTGGCATGGGTAGTTCACCCTAAAACAAGGTCTCCTTGAGGTATGCATCGGGTTTGTCTATCTTTCTGCATTACTTACTAAGTGCAACTTGGTCCTTGAGCGAAGACAACTTCACGGATGGGATTGTCTTTACTGGAGGCAGGATAAACTTAAACAGTTTTTCTCAGCATACTTCTCATGTGTACTACTGGAACTTTATCTTTATCCATTGTTCTCAGGGGCTCAGACTGGGCAGGGCCTGCTCGGTTGGTGGAACCTCTGGTGTTCACTAACCATGTGGCCTTTGCTAAATTAATCTCCCAGTTCTTGAAAGACCCCCTACCTAGTGCCTTCAAGGTGGTTTTAAGCAGGCTATTGCATCGTTCAACTTTCCCGGCAGCTGGTGCATGATAAGGGATGTGATATATCTATTCGATGCTATGTTCTCTAGCCCAGGTGTTTACAAGGCTGTTCTTGAAATGGGTCCTATTGTCTGACTCAATTCTCTCAGGGGTGCCATGTCTCTACAGGACTTGTTTTTCAAGGCCCAGGATGGTGTTCCGGGCAGTAGCGTGAGGCACAGGGTAGGTCTCTAGCCATCTAGTGGTGGCTTCTACTATGGTCAGCACATAGCGCTTGCCTTGGCGGGTCTGGGGAAGGGTGATGTAGTCAATCTGCCAGGCTTCCCCATACTTATATTTAGACCATCGTCCCCCATACCATAGGGGCTTCACCCGCTTGGCCTGCTTGATCGCAGCACAGGTCTCACAGTCATGGATAACTTGGGAAATACTGTCTATGGTTAGATCTACCTCTCGGTCTCGTGCCTACTTATAGGTGGCATCTCTGCTTTGATGTCTTGAAGCATCATGGGCCCATCGAGCTAGGAACAGTTCTCCCTTGTGCTGCCAGTCTAAGTCTATCTTTGATACCTCTATCTTGGCAGCCTGATCTACTTGCTCATTGTTTCGGTGCTCTTCATTAGCTCTGCTCTTGGGGACGTGGGCATCTACATGGCGGACTTTCACAGGCAGCTTCTCTACTCGAGTGGCAATGTCTTTCTATTCATCAGCAGCCTAGATTGGTTTTCCCTGACGCTGCTAGTTGGCTTTTTTCTACTTTTCCAGCCAACCCTACAGAGCATTGGCCACTATCTACGAATCAGTGTAGAGGTAGAGCTTTGGCTACTTCTCTCTTTCAGCAATGTCCAGGGCTAACTGAATGGCTTTGAGTTCAGCAAGTTGACTCGACCTACTTTCTCTTTCAGTGGCTTGTGCAACCTGTCGTGTGGGGCTCCACACGGCTGCCTTCTACTTCTGGTTCATGCTTACAATGCGACAGGAACTATCAGTGAAAAGAGCGTACTGTGTCTCTTCTACTGGCAGTTGGTTGTACGGTGGTGCTTCTTCAGCTCGTGTCACTTGTTCTTGCTCTTCTTCGTTTATGAGACTAAAGCTTTCACCTTCCGGCCAGTTGGTAATAACTTCTAAAATCTCAGGGCGGTTTGGGTTTCTAATACGGGCGCGCTGTGTGATGAGGGCAATCTATTTGCTCTATGTGGCGTCGGTGGCATGGTGGGTAGAGGGAACTTTTCCTTTGAACATCTACTCCAGCACAGGCAGTCGGGGCGCCAGGAGGAGTTGTGCTTCTGTGCCAATCACTTCTGAGGCAGCTTGAACTCTTTCATAGGCAGCCAAGATTTCTTTCTCTGTGGGAGTGTAGTTGGCCTCAGACTCTCTGTAGCTTCGGCTCTAGAATCTCAGTGGTCGGCTTCGAGTCTCACCCGGCACTTTCTGCTAAAGGCTCCAGGACAGGCTATTGTTCCCAGCTGCTGAGTAGAGCACGTTCTTTACTTCTGGTCTTGTCTTCACTGGGCCAAGGGCTACCGCATGAGCGATCTCTTGCTTGATCTGGGCAAAGGCTTGCTGCTGTTCAGGGCCTCAGTGGAAATTGTTCTTCTTGCGGGTAACTAGGTAGAGAGGACTCACAATCTGGCTGTACTCGGGAATGTGCATTCTCTAAAAGCTTATGGCACCTAGGAAAGCTTGTGTTTCTTTCTTGCTGGTCGGTGGAGACATCGCGGTGATCTTGTTGATTACTTCTGTGGGTATCTGGCGACGTCTATCTTGCCACTTTACCTCTAAGAACTGGATCTCTCGGGCAGGTCTCTTGACTTTGCTCTTCTTGATGGCAAAGCCGGCTTCCAGGAGAATCTGGATGATCTTCTCCCCTTTTTCAAACACTTCTATTGCCGTGTTCTCCCACACAATGATGTCATCGATGTACTGCAGATGTTCTGGAGCCTCTCCCTTTTCCAGTGCAGCCTGGATCAGTCCATGGCAGATGGTGGGACTGTGCTTCTACCCCTGGGGCAGTCGGTTCTAGGTATACTGCACACCCTTCTATGTGAACGCAAACTGAGGCCTGCACTCTGCAGCCAGAGGAATGGAGAAAAACGCATTAGCAATGTCAATAGTGGCGTACTACTTCGCTGCCTTGGACTCCAGCTCGTACTGGAGTTCCAGCATGTCTGGCACAGCAGCGCTCAGCGGTGGTGTCACCTCATTCAATGCACGATAGTCCACAGTCAGTCTCTATTCTCCATCAGACTTGCGCACAGGCTAGATGGGGCTGTTGAAGGGTGAGTGGGTTTTGCTGACCACCTCTTGGCTCTCCAGCTCCCGGATCATCTTGTGGATGGGGATCACGGCATCTCGATTGGTCTGATACTGCCGGCGGTGCACCGTCGAGGTTGCAACTGGCACTCGTTGTTCTTCTACTTTCAGGTGTCTTACTGCAGATGGGTTCTCTGACAGTCTAGGCAAGGTGTTCAATTTCTTGATGTCTTCTGCCTCTACAGCAGCTATTCTAAAAGCCCATCTGAGTCTCTTAGGGTCTTTGTAATACCTATTCTTGAGGAAGTCAATGCCCAGGATACACGGGGCCTTTGGGCCAGTTGCAATCAGATGTTTCTGCCACTCTTTCTTGGTCAGGCTCACTTCGGCTTCTACTAGAGTCAGTTGCTGTGATCCCCCTGTCACTCCAGCAATGGAAATGGGTTTTGCCCCTACATGTCCTGATGGCATCAGGGTACACTGCGCACTAGTATCTACCAAAGCTTCATATTTCTGTGGCTCTGATGTGCCAGGCCATCGAATCTACACAGTCTAAAAGACTCGGTTTTCCCGTGCCTCTTCCTGGCTAGAGGCAGGGCCCCTCTAGCACTGGTTATTATTCCCTTCCTGGGCATACATCGTAGAGGTTCTTTCAAGGGGATCTGACATATCATCTTCACTTCTATAATACCTGGTGGCTCGGTCATGGGAGGTTGAGGCTACTTTCATTTTAGTGGGACCCCCTCGGTTAGTGTTTCTCTCCTTGAGCTCACGCACCCGTGCTGCCAGGGCAGAAGTGGGTTTTCTATCCCACCTTCCCATGTCTTCTCCATGGTCACGCAAGAAAAACTACAGGTCAGCCTTTGGGGTGTACCCTCTCTCTCTAGCTGGAGGGCGTTGGGCTCTGGCTCTGGGGCCTGTGACTCGCACCGGTGCCGCATGGGAACTGTTCCTCCTCATCTCCTCCCTCACCTCCTCCCTCACCTCCCCTCTCACCTCCCTTATTATCTCTTCTTTGAGTTCTTTAGCTATGGCAGAGACCTGAGCCTGCATTGGGCCACTGATCATGCTCTCATAATTTCTGAGCCTGTTGGCGACAGAACCCACTGTCTCTCGGTTGCTATCAGGATTGATCATTGCAATGAAGGTGGTGTATTGAGATGGCTCTTTACTTGCCAGGTTCTACAACATCTGCCCTGTGCACCTGACCTTGTCAGGGTCATTGTCATGCTGTCTACTCCTCCCAAAGAGTACTTCTAATATTGCCACTTCTCTCAGCTGTTGGATCTCTTCTTCAAGGGTCTTCCAGTGACTTCTATGATGGTGCTCTTGCATTCTGTCTCTGTGGACAAACTTCTCTCTTACACTCGTTAGAAGTCGTTGCCAGAGGGGAAGGGGCCCTTTCTCTTTTACAAATACTTGATTCACCCTTGAGTCTTGGGTCAAGGGTCTCAAATTCCTTGCCTCACTACTATCCAGTTGCACGCCTGTACCTATAAGGTCCCAAACCCGAAGTAACTAAGTTGTATAAGCCTCACGTCCCCGTCGTGCAATATCTTTTTGCAGATTACGTAGGCTTTCATAAGTCAGGGACTCGGTGACAATCTCAACCTCTGGTTCCCCTGTGGGCTGTGAGGGCCCTCCTTTCTTATCCTTATTACCTGGGTGCTCTGATTTCATCTTATACTTCTTTGTTTCTACAGGGGCAACTGCGGCTGGTTGTGACTGGTCCTGTGGTTCAGCTGGAACCTGGACGGTTGTAACCTCTGTGGGTTCTACTGCTGCACTATCGGATTCTCCCTTTTCAGGGCAAGGGGAGGGCTTCTCACTAGCTGGGGAAGTGTATTCTTTCAGCACCTGGCTCATCTCACGTATCTCTTTCACTAGAACCCCCACCCAATCGGGGTGGTTCATTTCTGGGGTGGGCTGCGGGGCAGGGTCAGGCAGTGGGCCAGCATTCCCAGTCTCTGGGGCATTGGCCCCAGGCTCTATGGCAGCATTCCCAGCCTCTGGGGCAGTATCAGGCCCCACAGCAGTATCTCTAGTCTCTGGGACAGTATCAGGCCCTACAGCAATATCTCTAGTCTGTGCAGTGCTCCAAATTGACCTCACTTTATCTTTGAAAGCTAAATAAGCTAGGATCATCAGCAACATTTGGTTAGTTTCTAGAGGAAATTTGAACTCTTCAAAAGCTGGTAGAGCAGGCATAAGGAACTGGCTAAAGGTCTGGAAAACTTCCCTCACTGTCATTTCCTCACAGAGTATACCATTCCTAAAATAACCCCAAATACACCCACTTAGTATGTGATAGCCACGTATCTACGTGCCTGCTGTCTAGAGCAAGTTAAAAATCAGTGAATTCTTCACCTTATCAGCCTATAAAACAAACTGGATAACAGCTACAGTAGCTTTTGTTATAGGGCCCATGTTTAGGTAAGGGCCTGCAAATGGGCAAAATAAAGCCACAACCACATGCCACCCGAACCAGGATAAGTTAGACCACATGGCGTTACCTAACATGGTTTCTATATCCAGTGAACAAGAATGAATAAGAAATCAGGTCACTTAAGAACTGTTATTCCTTTTCTCTCAATGCCCTCAAGCCCCACGTTGGGCGCCAGAATCTGTCTTGGTTTTGAAAGAAGACAGGTATCTGCTAAAGAGAGGCAGGGCCTCTCTTGGGATGGATAATTCAAATTCTCTTCCTTCAAATTATTATAATTTAGAAAAAAAAATTAAAACGGCTCTCAGGCAGAGATATGGGGATAGGAATAACAGTTCTTTACTAATAGGTATAACAAGGCAAACAAACAACGACAACTACAGCAATTAATAGCGAAAACAGAACCAGGGACCTTGACGGGGCTTGGTCTTACAAAACTCAGGGCAGTCTGGTCTCTGGGGACTCTAAAAAAAAGGTACTAAGCTGGAACGGTGGGGTATCTCGGGCTGGTGGATCGGAAGAAGTTCGGTGCTCTGTCGGTGGTCACTGGGGGGCAGGGATGTCTGGCAGGGAGGCCAGTGCGGGCCCGCGGTGCAGAGCAGCTCTAAAACAGCGCCGAGGCAGTGGGACAGGGCTGAGCCAACTCCAGCAGGGCAACAAAGGAGGAATCAGGATCTTCTTGGACACACGAGCAGATGATAGCAGCTCTCTTCAGGATCAAATCTCGGTGGTGCCAGTGAGAAACTCACGCAGCAACGGCAGCCCTCTCTTCTCTCGATGCAGACTACACTAAAAAGTGAAGCTGCTTTCTAGCACCGTCTTTCTCTCCCCCTCGAGAGAAACTCGCAGAGACAAAGGGTGTAGCCAAATACCAGGGTCTATCTTTTTTGTCTTAGCTGAGCACTGATAAGTACTAGCAATTAGCTGCCAAGCAACCCTTGGGAAAAAATTCTATAGGTGAAAAAAGAAAAGAAACCTAACTCTCAACACTGCTGCTGTCGCAATAAGACATGAATGAATGACACACACACGCTGAGATGTCCAAGGCAAAAAAGAGAGGAAGTTTATTCCAGACCTTGACATTTATAGAATTCCAAAAGTGACCATGGATTGGAGGATGAAATTGTCCTCTCCAACCACACTGGTCAACCCAACAGTCCATCAATTCTCTCCTCCTCCAGAAACGAATGCAAAAAAAAAATCATTATTTACATGAAAAGTGCGTGAGAAACTCCATTACAAAAATGTAAGCATCAGAAGGCTTAGAAGAATTTTAGAAGAACAGGGCTACAACTCACCCTTTTTCCATTTAAAAAAAAAAGGAAAAGAAAGAAGAAAAATGAAAATGTTAAAAGGAAAAATGAACAATGTTCAGTGTTCACTCGTGGAGGAATCATTGGAGTGGTCACTCGCGTCATCTGCATCTGAGTCATCACTCGATGATTCATCCACTTGATGACTTTCAGTTTGGTCATGGTTTCCCTCTTGCCTGTCAGTCGGATTCTGTCTCTGCGGTCACAGGTCAGGATGAACACATTTCGAAGGTACCCAGTGTGCCCCAGTATCTGTGGACAAGCATGCATACCCACTCCCCGAAACGATAAGCTCATAGGGACCTTCCCACTCTCTGGTGACTAAATTCCGCACCTGAACCTTTGCTTGAGGCTGATGTGTCTCGTTTGACACCTGACGTGAAAGTGATGGTTCAAAATGACAGGATTATTTGAGTTCTGCGGCACCGTAAGGTAACTGATGGTGTACAAAGCTTTTGCCAACCGACTGTGAGGAGTTTTACCCTGTATTTCCCATTTTTGTTTTTGAAGAACCTGCTTCAGAGTACCATGAGCACGTTCTACAATACCTTGACCAGTTGGAGAATGAGGGATACCAAACTTGTGTGACACACCCCATGACTGCAGGAACTGCCGCACCTTCTGCGAGGTATAAGCAGGACCATTGTCGGTCTTCACAGCAGAAGGTATGCCTAGAACGGCAAAGGCCTGCCTCCAGTGGGCGAGGACTGTTGTTGTCGAGGCAGTCACAACACAAAGCAGAGCACACATGCAGTCTCAAGTGGTAACTGTTTATTATTGAACATGGCCGACCTTTTATACACTTTCCAGTTGTTTATGCTTCTTCTACTCCAACTACTGGCTACAATAAATCAACATAACACTATTGGTGAAAAGTAACAGTGACTTCTAAAAATACTTCATCCAGCTGCCAACTTCTCTCCTTATCTTTCTTCTGTTCTCTTCTTCTCTTGGTCTTCTTGGTAACAGCCTTGAAGAAGGCTCCTTATCTTCTTGCTTCTCAGCTTCTTTTCGCTCCTTTAGCTAACAGGCCCACTGTTAGCCCATTCCACAATTCTCCCTTTTTCTTTTTAAAGTGAAAACACAGCTGCTATGGATTTTTGCAGGGCCCTTTGCAAAAATCCAAGCAGACAGGGGAAACACAAAACAACAATCACAACCATCAACAGAATTAACAATCCCATTCTTAACAATACCTTAAACCACCCAATAATACAATCATTCCCAGCCTTCGTTCATCTATAAGTGATCTAATAACCACCCCAAGTGGTCAAAAAAAGAGATGCAGGAATAATAGAACCAAGGTTCCAAAAATCTGCATTGTCCTAATCACTACAAACCCAAAACACACCCTTTAATAACTGTGAAGGCACATTAAAACTGATGAGATACATGTCCTGATATATGGAACTAGCCAGTGTCATCCACGCGTTCTGCTTGAGCTGTGGGACCATCCATCCTGTCCCTTCCTGCCTGCTACAGAAAAGGTTTAACACAGTGAGCAGGAACCCATCGAAGACTATTATCTGTCAAAACACAAGCATAGCCCCTCCCCCAGGTGACTAGCTCCAGGGGACCAGACCACATACCAGTAATTAAATCCTTGACCCATACCTTAACATTTCTACGAAAATCTGGTTGCTTAGAATTCAAAGAGGAAAAATGGTAAAAAATTGGAGATAACTGTGAGTCAGGTAGGGGACGCAAGAAGTTTAACACATAAACAGCTTTATCTAATATCACTTTTTGGTTTTGAACCTGACGTTTAAGAAGACCATGAGCCCTTTCAATGATTGCTTGGCCCGTAGGAACATGTAGAATACCTATGGAATGCTCAATTCCCCAAGCACGAAAAAATGCTCGCACTTTCTGCGAAGCATATGCTGGGCCGTTATCCATTTTTATGTGACATGGAACACCTAGGATGGAAAAGGCATGATAAAAATGATGAATAACATCACGAGTTTTTTCTCCTGTAAATGCCTAAGCAACCATCACACGAGAAAAGGTATCAACTGTAACATGAACATACTTAAAGCAACCAAATTCTGGCATTTTGGTGACATCAGTTTGCCATTCCTCTAAAGGGGATAAACCCCTAGGGTTGGTACCATAAAAGTGAGAAACATGAGTCGTGACAGTCAGGACAAGAAGAAAGAATTGATTTTGTTTCACCAGGAGACAATTTGAATCGCTGCTGTAAAGCTTGAGCACTCTGATGAAAAACCTGATGAGACAAGACTGCCTGCTGCAACACATTAGGTACAGTTTTGACTGCAGCAGCATCTACTAGGGAATCCACAGGGGCATTGCCCTCAACAAAAAATCCAGGTAATGATGTGTGGCTATGAATGTGCATGATAAAATAAGGATGTTTTCAAGCACAAATAACAGTCCATAATTTCACTAACATAGTAAATAGTGGTTTTTCTTGAATATTGTACAACACTGCTTGATCTAAATGCTTGACCAAATTAACCACATAAATGGAATCAGTAACTATATTTAGAGAACCAGGTAATAAAGTGAAAGTAAAAAGAACTGCACAGAATTCAACTAGTTGAGGAGACCCTTGCTGAATCATTATCTCATTTTCCCAGTGATCATCCTTTTACCAGGCCAGAGCTGCTTTTCCGGTTTTCCCTGATCCATCTGTAAAAACTGTTACCTTCAACTGGAACAGGAGAACAAATTTGCTTCTCTTCAAAAGGGATCTCTTTGGCCAATTTTAGAATAGGATGAGAAGGCAAATGGTATTTTATTTGTCCTGCAAAACAAGATAAGGCAGATTGCAATTCATTATTATTTTGAAAGCACCATTCAAAATACCACTGTTGTACAGGTATCACAATGGTCACAGGGTCATGTCCTAAAATTTCGTGACAATGCCTGCGGCCCTTGGTGATAATATCTGCAAAGAGCTCATAAAGTCCTGGAGCTGTTTTCTGAGATCTGAAAGACAAAAAGATCCATTCTAAAATATGCAAGTGGTCTTCCCACTTATCGCTTCATTGACACAATATTCTACATGGTATTTTATGATCTTTCAAAATGAACAATTGAACAGCAACAGAGGTATCTATTCTGTTAACAAATGTGTGCTAAGGCCACTTCAATTTCTTCCAGGGTCTTTTTTGCTGGCAGGGTCAATTGCCTCTTGTCAGTAGAGGAAGTGATCCCTGATAGCAAGTCATTCAGTGGTTGCATTTGATGATTGGTTATGCCCAAATATAGTCGAGTCCAGCCTATTGAACCAGCCAATTTCTGTACATCAGTAACATTTTTGACATCAATGTCTAATTTCACAGGTTGAGGCATAACTTGAGTATTAGTCACCAACATAGCTAGATATTTCCAAGGCATGTGTTCTTGCACTTTCTCTGGGGCAATGATTAGACCAAAGGCTTTCAGGTTTGTCACAGTACATTGTTTAAGAGCTAATAACTGTTGTTTGTTGTCAGATGCCAACAAGATATCATCCATGTAATGGTAGCAATAGCAGTTATTAAATTGCTCCTGCACTTTTGACAATGCCTATGCCACAAACCATTGACAGGTAGTTGGTGAATTTTTCATCCCTTGGGGAAGTACCTTCCATTGATATCTTTTGTTGGGTTCAGCATGATTTGTGGAAGGCACAGTAAAAGCAAATTTTTCTCTGTCTTGCTCAGCCAATGGAATAGTAAAAAAACAATCTTTCAGATCAATGACAACTATTTGCCATTCCCGTGGAATCGTTGTGGGTGTAGGAAGGCCTGGTTGCAAGGCTCCCATTGTTGCCATTACAGCATTTATCTGCCGTAAATCATGTAAAAGTCTTCATTTTCCTGATTTCTTTTTTATTACAAAAACAGGGGTATTCCAGGGGCTGAATGATTTTTCAATATGTCCAGCTTGCAATTGTTCTGTGACTAATCCTTGCAGGGCAGTAAGCTTTTCAGTAGTGAGGGGCCACTGGTCAACCCAGACAGGTTTGTCTGTCAACCATGTCAAGGCTACGACTGGACGTTCATCGCCCTGCATCACAGTGGCCCCTATTAAAAATCCGTGGTAATTCTGACACCCCATTGAGATAGACAATCTTGTCCCCACAAACTCTGAGGAACATTGGCAACATAGGGTTTGATGTTAGCTTGTTGGCCATCAGGATGTTTCACATTAATTACAATGGCTGACAGGCCACCTGTTGTAGCACCAACCAACCCCAAAAATCCAAAACTTGCATGACTGAGAGGCCATGATTGAGGCAAACAATGTCACGAGAGTATTGTGACATCTGCTCCAGTGTCAATCAAACCTTTTACCGATATAGTTCCTGGCTGACATCCACTGGTGGTGAGGATGCATGTCTTTCCCGGACATTTTTCCGTTACTTTCTCAGTCCAGAACACTTGAGGTACTCCCATTGATCCAAAACTTCCTGTACCACTACTTCAGTGCACTGTATTTGGAACAAAACTCACAAAAGGTACAAGTTGAGCAATGCAAGTTCCTTTCTGAATAGTTACAGGGGGTCATCAATGGATACCATGGCATGAATTTGTCCTAAATAATCGGCATCAATAAGTCCTAAGTGTACAACAATACCTTTAAGTGTACTACTTGATCTCCCCATCAAAAAGGCATTCAATCCCCATCCTATTGGACCATAGGCATCGAGGGGCACTTTGCATATTTCTTTTGTCAAAATAGTTACTATGTCGGCGGTGGGTATATCAATCCCTGCGGAACCACTTGTTGCCCCTGAGTATTGTTTGCAAATGGGTAGCTTTGCAGTGCCAGGAAGGCCCATAATTGCTGCTGTGGTTGTTGGGGTATTTGTGTCCCCACACACCCCTTCGCATTCTTCTTCCCGTTTCCCTGCAACAGCTGACCATTGGCATGAAACTTAGACCTGCATTGTTTAGCATAGTGCCCAAATTTAGCACAACGATTGCATATGACATTGCTGCTTGCATTTGACTGAGGTGTTGTTCTCTGCTTGTTACACTGTGCCCTTACTTGCCCTTGCTGTCCACAAAGATAGCATTTCAGTGGAGGCCTTATGGCCACAGCAAGAGCTGCCATTTTATGCTCTACTGAACCAACTTTTGAGCAAGCAGTAACCATTTCGGGCAATATGGATTCACCAGGTAAGGTTTCAATAATTTTCCTACAATCCGGGTTTGCATTTTCCTTAGCCAATTGTATACACAATCTGTCCTGCAAAGATACATCTTCTACCTGTTTTTCAATAGCTGCAGCAAGCTTTTCCACAAACTGCAAAAATGGTTCTCTTATCCCTTGCTGTATAGTGACATATCTCTGTTTTGGACCTGCCATTTCCATTGTTTTAAGTAAAGCACCTGAAACGTGGGCGGAAATAAAACTCCACAACTAGTAATAGTTGTTAGAGAAGTATGTATTTAATCGGCCGAGATGCGTGGGGAATAATTTCACCAAAGACACGCATACCCACCCGATGGTGTTTCCCTCTATTATTCCCCGGGGTCTTACATATGCATAATCCGCCTCATACATATTCATTCCCTGGCCCCGCCCGTCCTCGCCTCATATGGTAATTAATTCCACGCCCATCTGGGCATGCTCAGTTTGTTGTGGTGGTCTTCTGGGGCTCCAGGGTGATGAAGGAATGGAGTCTTCTTCAATGAACTCTTCACCTTTATCTCTCCTGCGCGGCTTCTGGCTCTCTTTGGCATAGTTTCAAGGAAATATTCAGTTTATGCTAGCTAAGGGTCTGTGTCCTCCCTCTTTATCTGCATTCTCGGCCTTGTTGTCCCAGGATGTTTGCAATTTTCTCCTCACTATCACCAAGAAGTCCTAGATGCTCGTAACATGCAAAAGGTTAACAGACACAGCGTTCAGCATCCACTAAATGCTTTCTAAAATGGATTTAATATATATTTCAAAGCACTCTTTGAAATACATCCTAACATCTAGAGGCCTACTATAAAGGATCATCTAAAATTCTCACATCTCTGTGTCAGCACCCATGCCTTTTTGTGGAGCTTATGTCAAAATTAAAGGATCCCATCTTGCCTGTAAATCTGGATTAGCAAAAGGTCCAGTTCCCAGTAAGGCATCAACATCCACAGCATGACAAGGGTCATGTTGAGGCAACTGCATATTTGTTAAAGCTGTGCGTTCAGCCACTCGCCTCCAAGTTTCTTGAAACACACCATATTGTACTGGTTGGAACAAGATTGTAGCAAGGTGTATGATGTCATAAGGTGCAAGCACGTCACTATTAATTACACGTATTAGTTGCATTACCTCTGGGGAATTGACACCAAACTGAGCCACTTTCGAATGAAGATCTTGCACAACCTTCCAGGCAAAGACATGGTGGCTGTCATTCTGCCCTGTTCCAGGAACTGCTTTAAAAACTAGAAAAGCCACAGGGTTATCACAGGCAACATTTACATCAACACTCTGCTCTGAGGTACCTTTGGGGCACCTAATCTCTCTATAATGTCCCAGTTCTTCTCTTCGGCTGCTTTCTTCCTAACAAATTCCCAAAACTTCTGAGGCTGTCGAGGAAGCATGGTTACATGACATGGAGGCAAAGTCCATGGGGCAGTAGGGCTGGATCTGTTAGAAGGTGAACTATCAACAGTTCCCTGTCCCAACTCAGGCATTACTGTGGGTGACTCTTCAATTGTTTCGCTTTCACTGTCAGGTAATGGAGGATATGACCTTGTAAATTGCTCATGCAGCTCAGAAGGAAGCGGGGGGGCAGATGGCTGGGTTAGAGCAGAAAGAAGCAGGGGGGCAGACGTCTGGGTCTCTCTGCTAAAGTCATTTCAGCCAGCTGATGCTGGGGGGTGGTATATATTGGTGCCATTGCAAGCTGCTGTGCACGTGTTAGATAAAGAGGCTTGGGAAACTGATAAGAAGGCACTTTGGCAGTCTGCCCGGAAGCTTTGGCAACTTTCCCAGAAGCTTTGGCAATTTTCCCAGAAACTTTGGCGGCTTCCCACTGTTTTCTCACGCTCTGCTTTCTACTCCTTCAATGCCTCAAAAAGCGATCCCCAGGTAACAGCCAGATCGACAACCATTTTATCTCCCGCTCAGATGACTTCCCAAAGTCTGTCCCCGAATTTTTTCCACACCTTAACACTGAATGCTGTATTAGGATCAGTGCCAAAATCCTGTGATTTAGCCCACAAGAGTATGGTACGAAGGCCATAATCTGAAGTATTAATTCCCTTATTTTTCAACAAGGCTTTCCATGTAACTAAAACAGTTTCTTCCTCCTTAGATAGATTGTTTCCCATTTTTTTTTCTTTTGCTAGTTGGTGGCTCACCTGCTTCCAGGTGTCTTGATAGGAGAGAATCAGGTCTGGACCTCCCTGTGGCTTCCACCTGCCACTCTCAGCTTCACCAGCACCGCCTCCCCCACTCTCCTCCCAGTGGGTCAATGTTGCCAGTCACTAGGACCTCGTATGGGTCCAAACCGAGTATGTTGCTCAGGCTGTTATATCACTTGGTGGTCACCAGGTGTTGTTGAGGCAGTCACAACACAAAGCAGAGCACACATGCAGTCTCAAGTGGTAACTGTTTATTATTGAACATGGCCGACCTTTTATACACTTTCCAGTTGTTTATGCTTCTTCTACTCCAACTACTGGCTACAATAAATCAACATAACACTATTGGTGAAAAGTAACAGTGACTTCTAAAAATACTTCATCCAGCTGCCAACTTCTCTCCTTATCTTTCTTCTGTTCTCTTCTTCTCTTGGTCTTCTTGGTAACAGCCTTGAAGAAGGCTCCTTATCTTCTTGCTTCTCAGCTTCTTTTCGCTCCTTTAGCTAACAGGCCCACTGTTAGCCCATTCCACAAAGGACATCGCGAGTCTTTTCTCCACTGTGAGCAGAAGCCCACATCGCAGAGAAGAACGTGTCCACAGTAACATGCACATACTTGAGTGGGCCAAACCTGGCAATCTGGGTGACATCGCTCTGCCAAATCTCCAAGGCCCTAAGGCCTCTGGGGTTTACCCCTGCCGGCAAAGGCGCAGCAAGTGCATGACAGTCGTCACACAACTTGACAAAGTCATGAGCCTCAGTTGACGTCAACTGAAAATCCTTCTACAAGGTATGTGTGTTCTGATGGAAAAACCCATGCGATGCCTTGGCCTTCGTGAGTGTGTCAGGCTGAGGTGCTACCAACGCTGGGTTAGCCAACTTGTCAGCCCTTGTGTTACCTTCCACTACAAACCTGGCAAATTGGTGTGACTCCTTGTGTGCAGAACGTAGTACGGATGAACCCAGGCCTGAATGGCACACCACAAGGTCTTCAGTAAATGAAACAAGGCAGGATTATTGACCTTCTTCAAAACTGAATAACCCAACCGCTGTGCAATGTCAGCCACATAAGCAGAATCCGTGACCAAATTGAAAGGTTCCTGGGAAAATTTCTCAAATGCCATGACAGCAGCCCTTAATTCAAGCAATTGGGCTGAACCAGTCTAATGACCTTCCAGCTTCTACCACTCAGATCCATCCCTGCAAGTAACAATGGCCTTCCCTGTTTTCCCCAAACTGTCAGTGAAGACGGTGGGTCCTTGCACTGGTTCCTGACTATGTTTGGGCCACAAAGAAATTTCTGTTACTTTTGCCACTTGCAGTAGCTTGCGACTGGGCAGATGATAAGTGATCTGCCCTGAAAAGTTTTTCAGAGCACTTTGCATTGAAACACTGTTTACAAAGCTTCAGTCAAAGTTTTCCCACTCAACCAGGATTATGATCTTTGCGGGATCCGCTCCCATCAATTGCAAACACCGTTGTTGGCATTTGATTATTAAGCGAGCAATTAGCTCAAATAATGTGGTTACCGTCTCCT
The DNA here is from genome assembly GCA_910950805.1 of Acrocephalus scirpaceus scirpaceus. NCBI lineage: Eukaryota > Metazoa > Chordata > Aves > Passeriformes > Sylviidae > Acrocephalus > Acrocephalus scirpaceus. The sequence continues at coordinate 6,421,737 of OU383795.1, read as the reverse complement.
GCGGCTGATGGGGCAGGAAGACCCATTCCAAGATGTGCAAGGGGTCTGACCATTTGTCGCTCCATTGGCCAATGATGCCTGTGGAATGCAAATCTGGAGTGGTAATGAAAACAGTGACATCAACGGAAGGATCAATGCGATAAACTTGGCAAGCAGAAACAGTTTGCTGAACCTCCTCCAGCATCTGACGTGCCTCAAGGGTCAATGTGCAAGGTGACTTCAAATCAGAGTCTCCCTTTAACAAATCATACAGAGAAGACAGTTGTGCCCTGGTCAGTCCCAAGTACAGATGATTCCTATCAATTTCTGTGCATCATTCAGTGTCTTCACCGAATGCACAAATTGCACCTCCTGGTGTCAGATTGTCCGTTTCAGAATTTTGACCCCCAAATACTTCCAAGGAGGTTGTTGTTGGACCTTTTCTGGAGCCACCTGCAGCCCATGAGAATGTAAGGCATCGAGCAACTGAGGCTGTATCCTCAGCAGCTCATCCTGGGTGGATGCAGCCACCAAAATTTCATCCATATAGGGGTAAAGATGGGCATCAGGAAACTGCTTGCAAACTCCAGACAAGGCCTGGGCCACATACCATTGGCATATGGCAGGTGAATTTCCCATCCCTTGGGGCAAAACTTTCCATTGATATCGCTGTGCGGGCTCAGCATTGTTAATTGCTGGCACTATGAAGGCAAATTTCGGTTTGCCATCGGGATGCAACGGAATTGTAAAGAAACAATCCTTCAAATCCACGATGAGGACTGGCCAATCTGCGGGAAGCATGGTAGGCGACGGCATGCCCGCCTGCAATGTTCCCATGCTTTCCATCACGGCATTGACCTTTCGGCGGTCTTGTAACAACCTCCATTTCCCAGACTTCTTTTTGATTCAGAAGACAGGAGTGTTCCAGGGACTGGTAGAAGGCTCCAGATGACCCTGGTCCAACTGCTCCTGCACTAGGTTTCAAAGGGCGACTAATTTATCTTGAGGGAAAGGCCACTGGTTCTCCCATATGGGTTTGTCCACCAGCCATCGTAAAGGAGTTGTAGGACACTGTGCGCCCTTCATCGCAGTGGCCCCCATCAGAAATTCTTCCCAATGTGCACCCCCCACGCGGCCAGTACATCCCTCCCCCAGAAGTTAGCAAGAGTTGAAGTGTCATGAAGCCAAATCATGGCCGTCTGTCCCTCCGGGTCTGTGATCAGCATGGGCTGCTGGCTCACGTAGCATTGCACCGTTCTACCCAATCCCGTGACGGGAGTCTCCACAGGATCCAAGGGCCACTCTGGGGGCCAGGCGGCAAGGGAGAGAACTGTGACATCTGCGCCGCTGTCAAGAAGCCCACGGAGATGGATCTCCAGCGGTGTCGCACCAGGGATGGACAGGGTACACAGCATCTTGGGACGTTCTTTGGTCAGGACAGTGGTCCAGTGAACTTGAGGTGGCCCAGTGGATCCAAAGCTGCCGTCTCCTCATGACCGGTCAACTCTCCTGCGAACAGAAGACTTAAAGGGCACAAGTTGAGCAATCCATGTCGCTTCTGGGATCGTGATGGGGGGGTGGGTGTGGAGACCATGGCACAAATCTGTCCCATGAAATCTGCATCAATGAGTCCCACGTGCACAATGATACCCTGAAGGGTGGCACTAGATCTCCCCATAAGGAGAGCGCTCATGCCCTCACCCAAGGGACCAATGGCATCCAGGGGGACCTTGTGTATTTTGCAAGAATCTAAGACAACTGTTGCTGCTGTGCAGACATCGACTCCAGCTGAGCCGCGGGTGCTGGCTGCAAGCCCGCCAAGCAGACCTCCATCGGCTCTGGGGCTTGGAGATAAGCTTGAGTCTGGGCATGTCTCCCCTTCGCGTTTCGCTTCCCATTTCCTGAGCCCGGCAAAGCCTGGCCATTAGCATGAACAGTCACCTTACAGACATGTGCAGTATGGTTTGGCCTTCCACACTGGCCACACAAAAACAAGGGAGTCGTGACCTTCTGTACCTTCTTTCCCTGTTTCTTGCTGGCCTGAGCATTCCCCTGCTGTTGCTGCCTGCCCTGGGGCACGGCCCAGACCAGCTGCACAGCAGTCGCCACAGCAGGCTGCACAGCGGTAGCCATGGCAGCCATCTTATGACCTGAGGTGCCTATCTTTGCACAGGCCTCTGCCATCTGGGGGACAGAAAGATCACCAGAAAGAGCCTTTATGACCCTCCTACAATCAGCATTGCAGTTATGTCTCACTAGGTGTTTAAGCAAAAGCTTCCTTGCCTCAGGATCTCCCACCTGCTTCTCCACAGAGGCAGGCAGCCTCTCTGCAAATCGTAGGAAAGACTCATCAGCCCCCTGGATAACAGTCACAAAGGACTCCTTTGGAGCAGCTATTTCTATGGTCTGGATCAACGCTGCCATGCCTGTTTTCTGGCACTGATCTGTGAGAGTCGGCCCGAAGACCCTCAATTTTGTCTCACGTTTTTCGTCGTGGAGACTTTGGGGGGGAACCAGAGGGAAACCTCAAGAGCTGATATAACTGCTACGAGAATTGCCATTCCTGGCCAGATGTGTTTGCTTGGGAACAGAGTTCCCGGACATACATCCTGCTGAAACAATGGTAGTCGCAGCACGCTACACTGCCCCTGGATTCTGTACCACCTGTGCCTGAGGTGTAGCAGGACAGCTTGCCCTGTTCTCCCCCTCCCTCGCATTGTGCATGGGCCTGGACTCCATCACGGGACTTCTCCCCCCTCTCCTTGTGCATTGGGCCTAGACTCACGAGATTTCTCCCCCACTCTGGAGAACTATATATTCTGCCTCAGAAGAGACCCCTTTTGAGGACCTCCCCACAGAAGACGAAGATCTATCAGCTCCACGAGGGTTCTGCGAAGACAAATCTATTAGCTGCGCGCTACGAGGATTTGCGAAGGCGGACCTATTGGACTGCTGCGAGGACTTCGTCTCTCTCTGTGGTAATTATATCCTATCTGTCCTATCTCTCTTTTCTCTCTTGCTTTTATCTATATAGCTTTCTCTCTTCCATTTCTTTCTCTTGTTATTGCATATCATTTTGGTGGGTACATTGAATAAAAGCATATCAGTTTTTAGTGAGTACATTGATATTGAATAAAGCATACTGATTTTGGTTAAACAGCATTCTCATGGCCTCCTTTGTACTCTAAGAACCAAATACGAACTCAAGTTCACTTTGAACGGGTCGTAACATGATCGAGCACAAGGGGATCAAAGCAAACCTGTCCACTAGGACCAGCATAATTGCCTGTGCCCAGCAGCACATCAATGCCAATCACATGCCTGGGATCCTGCGGACCCAGCGTAGCATTCCGCTCCACTGCCCTGACTGCCAACTGAGTCAATTTAGACTCAAAAATGTCATATTCTACAGGCTGAAAAAGAACACGAGCCAGACTTCGGATGTGGTAAGGTGTCAGTAAATCAGCAGCAAACACTCGAAGCAGCTGCATGACTTCAACAGACCCCAGACCATATTTGCCAACCTTATCACGGAGTTCCATCATAGCTTTCCACGATAAAGGTTGATAGGTTTTATGAGTAACACCCCTAAGCACAGGGAAAACCTGGCAACCCCCTGGTAAGGTGGCAGCACCTGCTAAGTCCTGACCCGTGGACTCCACAGGGACAGAGGCAGATGCCTGACTGGGAGGCAGCTCAACACCACCCGATATAGCGTCTCCTGCAGCATCAGCAGGGACAGAGAAGCCATCTCCGCAATCCAGGAGGCGCTGTGCGAAGGCACAATCAACCATTTCCTCGACCTTAGCTTGGACTTCTCGCCAGAATCGCCCATGTTCCCTCAGACATATGGTCACCTGACACGGGGGAAGTGTCCAGAAGGCCGTTGAGGAAGACCCACCAGCCCAAGGCCCACGGCCCCGGGGGGCCACTCGTCTCCTGCCGGCTGCATCACCGTTTGCGCCAAAGGTAAACACCACAACGTCCGTGGGAGGCAGGGGTGGCGGAGCTGGGCCAGCCGCCGCCGGAGCCACTCCAGCCCCAGCAGAGCCCGTGCCTGTCGGCAGCCCAGCAGTGCTGGCTGCTGCAGCACGGGCAGAGGATCCCGTGGCAGGCGCAGGTCTCAGCAGGGCTTGCGAACCCGGTACGGAGTGGGGCCATTGCGGGGCCACCCTCCCCCGGCGCGGGGTGGGGGGCGGAGGGCAGAGAGGGGCGCAGCATGCGGAGCCGCAGCTCCGCCGTGCGCCCTGGCCACGGGGGCCCGTACGGGCGGCACAGGCGGGGAGGGAACCTCGGGCGGGGCGGAAAGCCGCACAGGGCCGCTCGAACCCAGGCCCGCCCCCGCCCTGCGAGCACCACCACCCGCCGCGCCCGGCGGAGGCGGCATGGGGAAGGAGGCGTCCGGAACCACCCCCAGGAGGGTCCCGCCCGTGACGCCGAACCCCACAGCAGGCACCACCCCCCGCGAACGGAGCGGGAAGGGCTGCCCGCTCACCAGGGCGGGGTCCGACAGAAAATCGATCAATGCCCCGCCTCCGGCGTCTTCCACCGCCGGGCAGGCAGAGGCGGTCAGTGCCGCCCCGCCCGGGGTCGAGAACGGCGAAGAGGCCGGCTCCGCTCCCGCCGCGCCCAGGGGGTATGTCGTGGAAACGCTGCAATTCGGACAGAGCATTGTCACCGAATCAGACTCAAGCAGAGGCGGCGGATGAGCCAGGGGCTCCCCGCAGCCCCCGAGCGCCGGGAAGGCATAAAAGGGAGGTTGGTTCCCCCCCACACCACCGACTCCACGGGACCCCCAGAAGCCCGCGGGACTCCGCCCATTCGCTAGCAGCGGCTAGCTGGCCGGGAGTCCAATCCACCCCGGGGGAACAAAAGTCGCAATCTGAGACGGAAACGTCTCCTAGCGCAACGTCATGGGGGGGAGGGGAGGGCTCTGCCTCGCGCAGAAACTCGAAATCCACCTCGGCCCCTGACACACCAGCCTCCGAAAGGACTCCAGCATCCTCCTCAACCTCCCTGTCCGTGTCCAAGACAGAAGGGTCTCCCTGGGAACTCAGCGCATCCGCAGAAGCCTGAGAGCTGAAGGATTCAAATCCCTGCAAAAACCTGTCAAATTTTTTCCATTGTATCAGCAATTGTACCACATCTACACTATATAATCAGCAGAGAACACCTCCATGAGGTGTTCTCCCAAGAGAGACCATGCCTCCCTGGACAACACCTCCTCAGGGTCTGGAAAGAATCCCTGCTCCCTGGCCCACAGGAATAACCTTTCAAAATTGCTCAGGGAAACCGAAGTCTGTTTCCGCTCCATGAGATCTTTCCAGATATCCAAGACCACCGAGTCCTCCATAGAAACCGCAGGGATTGCCATTATCACAAGAGCTGCAAGCAAAAGTGCCAAACGGCTCACAGTCACCACGTCAAAGCAGGGAGGGGGGGTAAGAACTACAAGACCTCACCCACGGCTGTCTTACACTCGGCGGTCACCAGATGTCGCAATAAGACATGAATGAATGACACACACACGCTGAGATGTCCAAGGCAAAAAAGAGAGGAAGTTTATTCCAGACCTCGACATTTATAGAATTCCAAAAGTGACCATGGATTGGAGGATGAAATTGTCCTCTCCAACCACACTGGTCAACCCAACAGTCCATCAATTCTCTCCTCCTCCAGAAACGAATGCAAAAAAAAAATCATTATTTACATGAAAAGTGCGTGAGAAACTCCATTACAAAAATGTAAGCATCAGAAGGCTTAGAAGAATTTTAGAAGAACAGGGCGACACGCTGCTTTTGTTATCTCTGTTTCTTCAGGGAGGTCCCAACTCTGGCAGGTGTATTCCTCACACAGGGCACCATTTGTGATGGTTCTAGCTTCTTTTTCTGCTAAGGTCAGGATTGATAGCATGAGAGATGAAGTTTGCATTCGGACTTGGATGTTTATTATTTCTTATCTATGTTACAGTCTCCCAAATTGTGAGTTCTGCAGTACCTTTAGTCAACAAGGTGCAAAATGGAGTATCTCTATCTCTACAAGGTCTCTTCAAGGATAATCTGTCCAATTGTGAAATACTACCTAAATTATTTTTACTTTAAACCCAATAACTAACTACTTGAAGTTGGCAATGCGGACTTTAATAAACAATTACAGAAAACCACCTAAACCCATGAAGAAGGAAGAAGGTGAAAAAACAACTAACTTCCACCCTAAAGTCTCCATCTTGCCCCATATATATTACTATATACTAAAACCCTTAATTCGAAGTTTTTCACCCTGTAATATCACACAATTCTATTCAAACTACACATTTACAACATGAAGCCTGAAATTCTCAGTTTCCAGAATTCCAAAAGGAGTAGCTTTATGAAAAATGGCAAAAGTATGACAGGTTATCCATTAACCACGCAGGATAAGGTGAGCGAGGCAAGGGCCCTGCCAGCAGGTGTCACTCATGAACCTTTTGTTATGATTTTCATGGGTGCTTGGCATCTTAACCAGTGTCAAACCATGACACAGTGGCATTCAGCAAGCAGTGGTACATAGGCATTCCAACATTACAAGTGGTTCTCACCCAAAATCAAATCTCCATGAGGTACACATTGCATTTCCCCATCCCTCTTTATTACCCACCAAGTGCAACCTGGTCCCTGAGCAAAGACAACCCCATGGATGGGTTTGTCATTGCTTGAGGTAGAATTGATCCAAACATTCTTCCCTAACAACTCTCTGACGTACTACCGGAACCTTGTCTCCATATGCTGTATGCAGGGGTTTAGATTGGGCAGGGCCTGCCTGGTTGGTGGAACCTTGGGTGTTAACTAACCAGGTGGCCTTTGCTAAATTCATCTCCCAGTTTCTCAAAGTCCCCCTGCCCAGTACCTTCACTGTGGTTTTAAGCAGTCTGTTGCACCACTCAACTTTCTCGGCAGTTGGTGCATAAGAAATATGGTGCAGCCACTCAATGCCATGTTCTCTAGCCCAGGTGTTGATAAGGCTGTTCTTGAAATTACTCCCATTGTCAGAATCAATTCTCTCAGGGGTACCATACCTCCAAAGGACTTGCTTTTCAAGGCCCAGGATGGTGTTCTGGGCAGTATCTTGAGGCACAGGGTAGGTCTCCAGCCATCCAGTGATGGCTTCTACCATTGTGAGCATGTAGTGCTTGTCTTGGTGGGTTTGAGGCAGCATGATATAATCAACCTGCCAGGACTCCCCATACTTATATTTGGACCACTGCCCACCATACCATAGGGGCTTCACCCACTTGGCATGCTTGATCGCAGCGTATGTCTCACAATCATGGATAACCTGGGAAATACTGTCCATGGTTAGAGCCACCCCTCAGTCTCATGCCCACTTATAGGTGGCATCTCTGCCCTGATGACCTGAGGCATCATGGGCCCATCGAGCCAGAAACAACTCTCCCTTTTGTTGCCAATCCAAATCTATCTGTGGCACCTCTATTTTGGCAGCCTGATCTACCTGCTCATTGTTTCAGGGCTCCTCATTAGCATTAGCCCTACTCTTGAGGACATGGGCATGCCCATGATGGACTTTCACAGGTAGCTTCTCTACCTGGGCAGCGATGTCTTTCCACACTTCAGAAGCCCAGACTGGTTTTCCCCTAAGCTGCCAATTAGCCTTTTTTCCACCTTTTCAGCCACCCCCATAGAGCATTGACTACCATCCACAAGTCAGTGTAGAGGTGGAGCTTTGGCCACTTCTCTCTTTCAGCAATGTCCAGGGCCAACTGGATTGCGTTGAGTTCAGCAAGTTAGCTAGATCCACCTTCTCATTCAGTAGTTTCTGTGACCTGTCTAGTGGGGCTCCATATTGCTGCTTTCCACTTCTGGTTCATCCCTACGATGCAGCAGAAACCACCAGTGAAAAGAGGGCAATGTGTTTCTTCCGCTGACGGTTGGTTATACAGTGGAGCTTCCTCAGTACGTGTCACCTGTTCCTGCTCCTCTTCATCAATAAGACCATAGTTTTCACCTTCCGGCCAATTTGTGATTATTTCCAAGATCCCAGGGTGATTCAGGTTTCCAATGAGACAGAGATTTGAGAATTTTAGAGGATCCTTTATAGTGGCCCTCTGTATGTTAGAATGTATTTCAAATAGTGCTTTAGAAAATATATTAAATTGCATTTTAGAAGGCATTTAGTGGATACTGAACGCTGTGTCTGTTAACCTTTTGTATATTTTAAAGCATCTGGGGCTCCTCAGTGATAATAAAAGAAAAATGTAAACACCCCGGGACAGCAAGGCAGATAAAAAGAGAGAACCCAGACTCTTAGCCGGCATAAACTGAGTATCCCCTTGAAAAGATGCCAAAAGGGCCAGAAGCCACACAGAAGAGATAAAGGTGAAGAGTTCATTGAAGAAGACTCCTTTTCCTTCATCCTCTGAGACCCCCAGAAGACCACTGCAGCAAACTGAGCATGCCCAGAGGGGCGTGGAATTAATTACCATACGAGGCGAGGACGGGCGGGGCCAGGGAATGAATATGTATGAGGTGGATTGTGCAATGTTATGCATATGTAAGACCCTGGGGAATAATAAGGGGAAAGACCGTCTGGTGGGTATGCGTCTTTGGTGAAATTATTCCCCATGCATCTCGGCCAATTAAATACATACCACTCAAACAACTATTATTAGTTGTGGAGTTTTATTTCTGCCCACGTTTCATCCAATATGGGCACACTGTGTGATTAGGGCAATCCATTTACTCCATGTGGCATTGATGGCGTGGTGAGTAGAGGGAACCCTTCCTTTAAACATCCACCCCAGCACTGGTACTCAGGGTGCCAGGAGGAGTTCTGCTTCTGTGCCAATCACCTCTGAGGCAGCTTGGACTCCTTCATAGGCTGCAAAGATTTCCTTCTCCTTTGAGATGTAGTTGGCTTCAGACCTTCTGTAACTTCGGCTTTAGAATCCCAGTGGTCATCCTGGAGTCTCACCAGGCTTCTCACCTTCTGCCAAAGGCTCCAGGACAAGCCATGGCTCCCAGCTGCAGAGTAGAGCACATTCTTTACCTCTGGTCCTGTCCTGACTGAACCAAGGGCTACCTGCTTGATCTGGGCAAAGGCTTGTGTCTGTTCAGGGCCCCAGTGGAAATGGTTCTTCTTGCAGGTGACCAGGCAGAGAGGGCTCACAATCTGGCTGTACTCAGGAATGTGCATTCTCCAAAAGCATATGGTGCCTAGGAAAGCTTGTGTTTCCTTCTTGATGGTTGGTTGAGACATTGTTGTGATCTTGTTGATGACCTCAGTGGGTATCTGATGCCATCCATCTAGCCACTTCACTCCCAGGAACTGGATCTCTCAGGCAGGTCCCTTGACTTTACTCTTTTTGATGGCAAAGACAGCTTCCAGAAGAATCTGGATGATTTTCTCTCCTTTCTCAAATACTTCTGCTGCCGTGTTTCCCCACACAATGATGTCGTCAATGTACTGCAGATGTTTTGGAGCTTCACCCTTTTCCAGTTGTTGGGCAATTGAAGAGATGGGGTCTCCATGGTTTGCATCATGAAATCAATTTTATCGAACACACTGCTGGTTTATATACCTTTCAAGCATAACAACTATATCTATGTTTCTTAGTAACATTGCTTAACTATGGGCTAGTACAGACTTGTACAGGCCTGTAATGTCTTGCACACAAACATACATACATACACCTTGATCTCTTCTTTCTTCAGGGTCTTGCCTTAACTTGCTAGGGCTTGTAGCCCTCTAGCACATCTACTTCTGCAATGAGTTCAGCAGTACTTTGAGTCTTGCTTCTAAGCTGTATTCTTACATTTCTCTCTTTTCTTTCCACTATTAAGATCTTTTTCGTGGACTTATTGATCAGTTTTTGAACACATTGTAAACACATGGCAAACAAATCATCATAAGCAACAACATGGCTAAAATATAAATTCTTGTTTTAACTAAATGCTTAAGCCAGCCAGTAAGCCCTCATTTTTAAAGCATGTGTCGAAGTTAATTACTGTTATCTACAACTCTTAGCTTGGTAACACTTTCTCAGAGGGCCTGTATGCTAGCTTGGATAGATTGAGAGTGGTCAGACCGATTCATGTAACACAAGCCTTTTAGTAATAATAGCTAGGAAATTTTCTTAAAATAATACATCTTAAAGATAGCTATATAATGGTATGTAAAGGTTTGTAAAGCAATCAGCTTTATCATTTATCTTTAGCTAAGTAATAATAAAGCAAAAAAGGGCATTAAACAGCTTACAACTAATAACAATCATAATATGGAATTGTTACTCATTCTTCAGTGCTACCTATGAAAAACAAAACAGTAAAAATTATTCTTATGTCTATAACAAAATAGCTGTATCTCATAATTTAAATGAGTACATTTTAACAGAAATTTATTTAGGCTTTATGTCATTCATTTATATAGCAAAAAATTATATCTTAAAATTTAAACAAATATATTTCAACAAAATTTATAATCAACTTTACTAAAACTTAGCTTCACTAAAACATAACAGAAAATATGCCTAAAAAACTTTAAAGTTAACATTATTAAAACTAAACAAAAATTAATCTTAACAAAAATGAACTTATTTAGACTCTATCATTACAATAAAGTTACTAAAAATTTGTCATACAACAGTTAAACATTAAGGTAAAAAACATGTAAGTAAACAATTGTACTGAAATAGCTGCAACATAAATTTATCTGAGGGATTAAACTGCTGCAGCTTTTTATAATTGCCTATACAATAGTTTTAATTTTAGCCTTATAAAAGTAATGGGATGTAAATATTGAAGGCTAAACCAATAAGAATTTAGTTATATAATAGTGCTATAAGTTTTACACAAGTAACTTGGTTAGGTTAGTGGGTTTGTAAAACTGATACTTGCATATAAACTGTTACAAAGTTGGGGGTTCAAATTATTCTAAAAAATAAGCTATTATTTATTGTATTTGTGGTCTATCAATATACTTAAACTATTTTGATATCAAGTCTAATTTTAATTTAAATATGGCAAAGAAAAATAATTATACTTGAATCACTAAATACCAAAAAAATTCACAATAAAATTACCTTGTTAAAACTATGGAGTAAAAAGCAAATAACTGGTAAAGCTAACAGTAGAGTTTCATGTACTAATTATAGCTAAGTCTTAAATAACTGCTACAAATAAGGTTCAAAGTTTGTCTTCAATGTGAGCAAAAGAATGTTAAATTTATAACTTAGCTAATTACTCCCAGTGAATCATGCAGTCTTGCTATATTACCAATATGTAGGAAAACACCACAACCACACAAACACTTTTGAATTTTTTCAGTGACAATCCTGTTAAAAATCACAAATTACAGGTTAAATTTTAACAGAGTTTCGGTCAGTACATAGCATCAGTTGGTATTTTGATGTGCTATAGCTTCAGCATGCCGTGCAGGCTATGGCTGTGCTGGCCGGTGCCAGGCGGGGAAGCAAAGATCTGGTTCTTATTCAGGGTCAGCAGGTCCAGGGTCAAAGGGATACTCTCCGTTACCGTCGCAGTTGTTCGGGCAGTAGCCAGCAGCAAATGCCCTTACAGATTGTGAGGGGCCACTGTCCCTCTCACTTGTAAGAGGGGAGGCTGTGGGCTGTATAGAGAGGGATGCAGTCTTTCCAGATCATAAAGAACTCTGAGGCTCTGCCGCAAAGGCAGGAGACATCCCTTTTATCTTTAGCATGGGAGTTTTCTTGGGCTTTCAGGACCTCAAAAATCACACACCAGGAGAGGAGCATTTCTGCAGCCGTTTTGTTACGCTTCATTGCACAATGCCACAGTTTTACTCCCACCTTGTCCCACAAATCTGTTGTAAAGATTGTGGACTCGGTAACTCCTGGTAGCTTAACTGCTGTCCATCTCGATAGAGCTTTCAAGTCGTGTGAAGGCAAGGATTTGTCTGATTTATTAAAATATGAATATTGATCTAATATCGATACCCAACTGTGATGGACAAAAGACTCTCTAACAGTTAAGTTAGAAAGTGTATGTTTATTATGACGCCGGGCAGCGCTGGGATATCTCCCTAATGCGTGCTGCAAAAGATCACAGGTAATTACAAAGCCTTTTATCCACAAAAGTGTTGAATACACAAAATACAAATGCATATTCATACCCCTGTCACCTCCTCTTCTCCGCTTTGTATGCTAATTGACAAAAAGGCTATTAAGCATGGGTAGTTTGTTCCCTGAAATGAGTCGGGGGTCTATTCTGGGGAGGGGTCACCAGAAATGAGGAAGTAAAACTAGTCTTCCTCATTCTAAACTTTCAGCCTTTTGATGCATACATGACAAATGACTCCCTGGTAAAACCTATAGTTTCCTGTTCCCAGGACTGTTTCTTGGAGACAGAAGGTTTGCAATTGTTTTGTGTTCCTGGGGTATTGATTAGTTTCTCTGTTTTCCATTACAAGCAAGCTTACACAAACATAAAGTTGACAAGCAATGAGTTATTAGATCCAGGATAGCTTATCTAAAATCCGGTCTCTTTTAACCATCCTCTAAGTTTTAACTGATTTCAGCAAAGCTTATCTTTTCAGCTAAATCAGCAATATATATAGATTTTCTAAAGTCTTCAAAATTAGTGTCTCATGTCATGCTGTCGTAACAGCTTGGTCATAAGTTCAAAAACATCTCTTTTCTGGGCAGACATCCCTTACCCCATCGTCCCCTACAGCCCACCTCCTTTCCAGAGGGATTTCATCGTCGCCGGCCAGCTTTCCCCTTCCTTTCAGGGGCACTTAGTCCTGCAGGGCTCTCCGACAGCCACTCAGCTAGGCAGACATCGCTTTCCTCACAGAGGGCACCAATTGCAGGGCAATTGAAGAGATGGGGTCTCCATGGTTTGCATCATGAAATCAATTTTATCGAACACACTGCTGGTTTATATACCTTTCAAGCATAACAACTATATCTATGTTTCTTAGTAACATTGCTTAACTATGGGCTAGTACAGACTTGTACAGGCCTGTAATGTCTTGCACACAAACATACATACATACACCTTGATCTCTTCTTTCTTCAGGGTCTTGCCTTAACTTGCTAGGGCTTGTAGCCCTCTAGCACATCTACTTCTGTAATGAGTTCAGCAGTACTTTGAGTCTTGCTTCTAAGCTGTATTCCCACACCAGTGCAGCCTGGATCAGCCCATGGCAGATGGTGGGACTGCTTCCATCCCTGGGGCAGTCAGTTCCAGGTGTACTGCACAGCCCTCCATGTGAAGGCAAACTGAGGCCTGCACTCTGCTGCCAGATGAATGGAGAAAAACGCATTAGCAATATCAGTAGTGGCATACCACTTCGCTGCCTTGGACTCCAGCTTGTACTGGAGCTCCAGCATGTCCGGCACAGCAGTGCTCAGTGGTGGAGTCACTTCATTCAAGCCACAACAGTCCACAGTCAATCTCCATTCTCTGTCAGGCTTGTGCATAGGCCATATGGGGCTGTTGAAGGGTGAGTGGGCCTTGCTGACCAATCTTTCGCTCTCCAGCTCTCGGATCATCTTGTGGATGGGGATCACAGCATCTCGATTTGTCTGATAATGCTGGTGGTGCACCGTTGAGGTGGCAATCAGTACTCGTTCCTCCACCTTCAGGAGCCCAACTGAAGAAGGATTTTCTGACAGTCCAGGCAAGGTGTTCCATTGCCTAATGCCCTCTGCCTCCACAGCAGCTATTCCAAAAGCCCACCTGAGTCCCTTTGGGTCTTTGAAATACTCGCTTCGGAGGAAATCTATGCCCAGAATACTCAGGGCCTCTGGAGCAGTCAGAATAGGGTGTTTCTTCCACTCTTTTCCAGTCAGGCTCACCTCAGCTTCCAACAGGGTCAAATCCTGCAATCCCCCTGTTACCCCAGAAATAGAAACAGGTTCTGCCCCCACATGTCTCGATGACATTAGGGTGCACTGAGCACCAGTGTCAACCAAGGCCTTGTATTTTTGTGGTTCTGATGTGCAAGGCCATCGGATTCGTACTGTCCAAAAGACCTGATTCTCCCGTGTCTCTTCCTGACTAGAGGCAGGGCCCCTCTAGCCCTTGTTATCATTCCCTCCCTGGGCATATATTCTAGAGATTCCTTCAAGGGGATCTGATGTGAGAGAAAAACAAGTGTGAAGTTGCAGAAAATTCCTGGGAAGCATGGGAGAAAGCAGATTACACACAATCTGAAAACAGGAAAGGTGTCCTGTTTCTTCAAATCCTGCAAACCTTGAGAAAACTAACAAACTGTCAGGCCAACTGATTTATTACAGGCCAGCCACCAGGTTGCATGTGAAAGACTGAACAGAGATTCTTACACTAAGAGTATAAGTACTGTCTTAACTCTACAATAAACAGATTCATTTTGCTCTCAGCTTGTGAGTCTTGCATTCATACACCAACAAATGGCTTCTGATTAACAGGGACTTCATTACTACTGACATGATCCAGTCTGATGGCGTACCCAGACCAAACCAAGCATGTGTGTGTTCAGCTGATCACCAAGGAGCATGGGGTTAACAGGTGTTGGTGTAAGAAAAGAGTTAAACAGAGGACAATGGCAGCAGGGCCAGCAGTACCAGCAGCAGGTCTCTCTGACTTGGCATGTACCTGAGACAACTGAACGAACGAGTTTCTACTTCTACATCAACATAGATGCACACTCTTCATGCACACTCTTCATGCTCCTTTACCATGGCTTTGGAGAGAACAATGGAAAATGTCAAGAGGACAGATTTATTGTAGGACTGTGATCACGTCTGTAAGCTGTAACCAAAAAAAAGCTCTTAGAAGTAAAGATACATGTACTGATGCTTTGAATAAACTTTAGATTCACCCAGATTCACTCAGAATCACTCTCTGCTGGTGGGTCTCATTTCTCCATGTATCACAAAGGAGCTCCTTTCATCGCTGGCTATAGAACAGTTTAGTCTTTTGCGAGCGGCTGGGCAGCATTTCTTATAATAGGGCAAAGTACAATGAAATCCCAAAAACTGCATAAAGACTGTCTGCTGCGCATCACCAGGGAACAGGTTTATAAACTCCAACCCCAAAAAGCCTCGTCCAATTTCTTATATGGATCAAACAATTTTGTCCCTGGAACCCATCAGATGTTTCCTATGATCTTACTGGCAAAAGGTTGGTGAATGTTTACAAACCTGCCAAATTACTCATCATGATGTCCACCCTGATGATATTATTATTTTGCATGTGGTATACTAGGCTTTGCAACAATTTAAGGAAGTAGATCGCATCCTTGCGGGTGCTCCATCTGCATCACTGTCAGATACTGTTGTTTTTGTCAATGAAACATCACCTGAGGACAATGATCCAGAGAAAAAGGATCTGTTTGATCCTGGTCCTATTGATTCTGGACAAGAACCAGATTTATATCCTCCTTTAGCCCCAGTACGTGCTATGGCAGCAGCTGTTCCTAGCGTCGAAGAAATACTACAAACAGCAAGCAAAAAGGCTGCAACAAATATTTCACATATTCCACCACCATTTTATACCTCACCCTATTCCTCAAGTGACTATGATGAAGAAGCAATATCACCTATAGGACTTGAGCCAGAAAGGTTTATACAGAAATTCCAGAGACAAGTGTTGAAGGAGGGTGATACTGAATTTTTTCAAGCAATGTCTGTTGCATATCATAATCCAAACCCACATCATGAACAATTGTCATATGAGATGGTAAAGGAACTGCGATTGGTGAAAGAAAATGGTTTACATTCCTCTTTTACTATGAATTTATTGGATGCAATTGCAGAAGCACATATTATGTTACCAGTGGATTGGAAATCTCTTTTTAAGACAATTTTGACAGGAGGACAATACTCTTGTCTGGTGGATGGAATTCATAGATTTGGCTCAAACTCAGGCATTGAATAATGGTAATCAACAACTGCCTATGAATATCACTGCATCACAGCTCTCTGGCACAGACGTATATGCTACTGTTCAGGCTCAATTAAGACTCCCCCTCCTCCCCCAAGCATGGAATCAGTCTATTGTTATTGCCATGAGAACACTATGAAAGGTACCCAATACAAAAAAGTTAGTCTGGTTTTGCTGCTGTGAGTCAGGGGCCTGAGGAACCATATATTACCTTTATTGATCAATTACAATCCGCCGTTAGATGGCAAATTGATATGCAGGAAGCAGCTGATGCTCTCTTAAAATCTCTTGCTTATAAAAATGCTAACAATGACTTTAAAAAAGCCCTGGACCAGCTACGTAACCATGCTGATGTTGAACTTTCTGATTATATCAAGGCATGCACTTATATTGGCTTGGAACATTTTAAAGCAGAGATAATTGCTACTGCAATAGCCCAACAGCTGGAAGTGGCCAGAGCCTGACAGGGTATGATCCAACAGTCACACATCTCCCTGTTGTTGCAGCAGAACTGGAGAATCTGTTCAGGAATTCATTGTCATTTCAAATTGCTCTTGCAGACTATAATGGACAATTTTTTCACACGATGCCTCAACATGCCCTGCTAAAATCCTTCAAGGAACTCCCTTTTCAACAACAATGACTGCAAATGAAAACTCCAGTCCCTGATGCAAAGACTGTTTTCTCTGATGGATCAGGAAAGACACATACAGCTGTCACTCTGTGGAAAAATGATAAGGGACAGTGGGAACATTCAATAACCTTTTGACCTAGATCTACCCAGCTAGAAGAACTGGCAGCCGTGGTAGATGCATTTCACCTTTTTTCACAGGAACCTTTTAACATTATTTGTGATTCTCTTTATGTTACAGGAATCGCTGAGAGAATTGAGCACTCATTCCTGAAAGAAGTCTCTAACAAAGATCTTTTTGTGTTATTAACCTACCTGTACAACTTTTTACTTCTCAGGTCTCACAAATATTACATTCTGCATCTTAAGTCACACACCACTCTGCCTGGACCTATAGTGGAAGGTAATGCGAGAGCAGATACCCTCACCACGACAGTCACTATACCACAAAAGTTAGGGCAGGCAAAACTTTCTCATGATTTTTACCATTAAAACGACCAAGCACTGGCAAAACAATTCGATCTAACTTTGCCACAAGCACAGGATGTAGTGAATACTTGCTCACAATGTCAGCAGACTTTCTTTGCCATAAATGTTAGGTAAAAAACCCATGAGGGTTGAAACCTAATGACATTTGGAAAACAGATGTAACACACATTGAACTTTGGGACTTTTAAATATGTACATGTTTCTATTGATACTTTTTCAGGATTCATAGTAGCAACAGCACACAAGGGGGAGAAATCAAGAGATGCCACCTGACATTGGCTACGTGCCTTCTCTATGATAGGAGTGCCCCAACAGATAAAAACAGATAATGGACCCACATATACATCTCATAAAACACAAGAATTCTTCCACACTTGGGGTATCAAACATGTCACAGGTATTGTCCATTCCCCAACAGGGCAAGGCATCATTGAAAGGGCACACTATACATCAAAAAACATGCTGCAAAAACAACAGAGGGAACCCAATAGGCATGCTCCCTCAAGAGCAGCTTGATAAAGCAACCTATGTTTTGAATTTTTTTTAATCTCTCCTCTAGAGACAACTTAACCACACATAGAAGGCTCCTGGGTCAGACCACTCACTGATGGAGAAGGAGTTTACCCAGAAGTTACATACAAGGATGCACATAGCAGTCAGTGGAAAGGTCTAGTTCCACTGTTACCTCGGAGAATGTTGGAGTCCAGGGCACCTGGAAAACCCCTCAAACTGCCCTGGGGGGTCCGAGACCCTGGCTGGAACCCCAGGAAAGAATTGCCTTTGACATTAGTCCATGGGAAAAACTTCCAACACTCATAGATGAATTGAAAACAACAAAGATTTGAAATAAATAGTATAGTTTGTCACAGGGTGAAAATTTGTAGTTTTGGGTTTTTAGAATGGAGGTAGATGAGAGCAAGATGGAGAATTTTGGGTGGTGTCATGTTCTTCCTCTTTTTCGACTCTATCTTCTGCTGTGACGGTGGCACAGAGATATTGGTAGAATGGATTTGATGTAGAAATTGCGTGTCTAGAATAGGTCGTGATTATTGGCACAAAACTATATAGTACGTTTTAAGAGTTAATTGGGTTAGAAACCTTTAAAAATTACCTTGAATCCTCTGAGGTTCTTGCTAGCTGTGGTTTCCAGCGTGTTAAGCCTAGTGTCTGGCAGCCCGCAGACCTTGAGATAAGAAACTGAATAAACATGTCTAAAGACCGAAGCTGCAAGTTCTGTTCATCTTTTAAACCCTGGTACAGGACTTTGTGAGGAAAAAAGCCCTAATTAAGGGGTTCCCGGAAAGGAAATTCTGAGATTTGGTGCCCAACGGCCAAATTACCACCAAAAGATCACCAGAAAACCTTCGAAAGCAAAGTACCAGGGTTCCCTCTCTCTCTGAAGATCAAGCAACAGCACAGTAAAACCTTTGGAGGTGCCAAACTCAGAAATTCGAGACAGGACGAGAAGAGGACCTGGGGCCCAGGGAATCGTCTGCCGTAACCTGCTGGCCAGCAAAATGAATGGACCAGAGCGGACCTGAGGGTGGCAAGGACCTATTTAGGTCTGAGTAAGCTGTCAGAGAAAGAAACATGGGGGTATCCCTCTCATGTGAACAGTTAGACATTTTTTCTGCTCTGGAAAATTTAATTTCTGCCCATCCGGTGGGAGTTTCCAGACAGGAGTTAGAGTCTTTGTTACTCTGAGTGCGTAATTTATATCCAGATTTCAAGACTCAGGATTTATTTGAGCCATATTTTTGGCAGGATGTAAATAAACTATTATACCACCGTGCAACCCTCAGAGATAAGGGGACACTCTGGCTTTTACCTGCGGGACGAGTACTACTCGAGATAATGTCCCAAAGAGCAGTAGGAAACCCTCAAAAGCTGCAAAACAAAGTTGGGGGGGTACCTACCCTTCCAGCTTCTGGCGCTGAGCCATGTCACCTGATCACTGCCACTCCCACTGCACTGCTAAGGGAAGATTTTATCCTGGCTGAAGCAGGGGGGATGGCCTTCATGGCTCAAACAGAATTAGAACAATCTCCATCTCCAAATCCTGGGAAATTGCAATTACTTATACACTCTCCGGAACAAGAAGAATGGGACATGGCATTCTTTGAGGCTTGTCCTACTGCGCCTGCGCAGGCGCCCTGGGACGGGGGGTCAGGGTGACCGGGACCGAGCGGGATGAATCTCCCAACCCCACCTTCCTCCCCTCCCCAACCTCCACCTCAAGGACAGTCACAGATGCCACAATCTGGGCCACAGACGCCCCTCGACGCGCCCCTAGACCCCCACAATCTAACAGGGGCGGGTCCGGAGCTACGCGGGAGCTCTGTACCACCCTTTTCCCCCTGTGTCACAGAGGAGGGGGCACAGGGGGGAGCAGGGGTGGGGGGAGCGGCTGCGCCGGCCAGCGAAACACCCAAGGCGGCAGAGCCACCGCGCGGGGGGGCAGCAGCAGCAGAGGAGAGGCTGCCAGAGTCAGCGCGTGGGGAGACAGCGAAGGCGGGGCTGCCAGAGCAAGCGCGGGAGGGGAAACGAAGGCGAGGTGGTTCCAACCCGAGCTCAGCAGGGCGGGGGTTGGGCCGACGGAGGCGCAGCGGGACCGCACCGTGCGGAGACCTGCGGGGCTCGCGAAGCACACTGGTTTCGCAGCGGCAGATGCTGGCACAGAGCCAGGAGGGGCGGGAACAGGGCAGGAACAGGGCGGAGGCTTTCCTCTGGGCGCCTCCCTCTCACAGCAAGCGACGCTTCACCTGTCGCCTCCCATCAGCGTTCGCCCGAAGCAGCGAACAGATCCAAACAGAAACAACAGCCAGGGCAGGAGATTTTTTTCCAAACACTGGAGCGAAGCTTCGATTCACTGCAACTGATCGATGTAGCGCCAGCGCCACCCAGTGGCAGAACCGCACGATTGCAGCATTTTTTCCTACGATTTATAAAAAGCACGTTCCAAAGCAATTTAACACCGCAGAACAAGGATTTTTGCCAATTTCTGAGGAACACAGAGCCCAAAGTATTCCTGTTCCAGAACAGCAGCAAACATACATTGCTGATGAAAACATAATCAGAATTACTGCTTCACAAGGCATTCCTATGTCATCTCAAGCCTCATCTAATTTCTGGACCACCGCAACTGATGCTTCAGCTCCTCATGCCTGGTTCAAGGCTCTGGTTTCCAGAACAACCAGAGCAAAAACCTGGTTCCTCAAGTCATCCACAGTCCTTTCTGTTTTCAAAAGACTTTATGAGGCAATTTTTCCTTCAATTAAAAGACTGCGCTTTGGAATTTTATACACATCTGGGAGTACACTTTCCCCAATTATTCCCTCCAGCACAGGGTAGCCACCCCCTTCCCACATCCTCTGTACATACTCCCTACATGTCTATGCCTAGACTACCTGCTGGGTCCTCAGCGGCTTCAGTCATGGCATCCCCTGGGTGTGCTCCAGATGAACTGTACCTTCCCATGCCTCAAACAGGAGGGGGAGGGGTGCCTGGGATGCCAGTAACCCTCAGGTTAGAAGGGGCTGCATCCTGGCAAAATGCACAGCAACTGACTCCACTTTATAGACATATTCCTACAGGTTCATCCAGTGCAACAGACTGGGTAGATATCAGCAGGACCATCTGCAGGATACCCAGCAATCCAGAATTATTGCCCCCAGGAGCGCAATGTGACTTGGCAACTTCAAAAATGATATGCTTCATGGATGGGAATCATGCAGTGATACCCACAGGGGTCACTGGAGCTGTGAGAGTCGGCCCGAAGACCCTCAATTTTGTCTCACGTTTTTCGTCGTGGAGACTTTGGGGGGGAACCAGAGGGAAACCTCAAGAGCTGATGTAACTGCTACAAGAATTGCCATTCCTGGCTAGATGTGTTTGCTTGGGAACTGAGTTCCCGGACATACATCCTGCTGAAACAATGGTAGTCGCAGCACGCTACACTGCCCCTGGATTCTGTACCACCTGTGCCTGAGGTGTAGCAGGACAGCTTGCCCTGTTCTCCCCCTCCCTCGCATTGTGCATGGGCCTGGACTCCATCACGGGACTTCTCCCCCCTCTCCTTGTGCATTGGGCCTAGACTCACGAGATTTCTCCCCCACTCTGGAGAACTATATATTCTGCCTCAGAAGAGACCCCTTTTGAGGACCTCCCCACAGAAGACGAAGATCTATCAGCTCCACGAGGGTTCTGCGAAGACAAATCTATTAGCGGCGCGCTACGAGGATTTGCCAAGGCGGACCTATTGGACTGCTGCGAGGACTTCGTCTCTCTCTGTGGTAATTATATCCTATCTGTCCTATCTCTCTTTTCTCTCTTGCTTTTATCTATATAGCTTTCTCTCTTCCGTTTCTTTCTCTTGTTATTGCATATCATTTTTGGTGGATACATTGAATAAAGTATATCAGCTTTGGTGGGTACATTGATATTGAATAAAGTATACTGATTTTGGTTAAACAGCATTTTTGGCCTCCTTTGTACTCTAAGAAACTAAATACGAACTTAGTTCACTTTGAACGGGTCGTAACATTAATTGGCGTCACGGACAGGATCTCTGATTAGACAGAGGGGTCTGCAAAAAGCAACCCTACTGAAGTTCTGTTTTTTCTGTCTTCAGAGATTTACCAAAAGGTTTCTTAGTGCAAAGGAGAAATTGGTTGTTTTGGTTTTTTTTGTGTGTGTGTGTGTGTGTTTGTGTGTGTGTATGTTAAATTGTGTTGTGTAGACTGCTTGGTTGTCACGAAGAGACAAAATAAGTAACTAAGCATACCTTCCAAGCAGATTTGGTCTCTTCACCCACCCAGGGAAGCGGAGGGTAACACAGCAAGGGCTGTGCATGTCCATGTAACTAAGCTTGACCTCCCTGGGGTGGTTTGTTTTGTCCCTCCGTAAAAATGAGTAAAAACGATAAAACTGCATTTTATAACTTGTTGGCAAAACACAATGCCCAACCCTCTCCTGGGGGAGAAGAATGGGCGAAAGTTAATTGGTTTAATTTAGAAAGTGTGATTGATAAAATACAACATGAAACAAAGTTTAGATTTCGCCATGATAAAGCAAAAATTTGGTCTGTTCTAGGCGCATGCCTTACAGCTGCTATAGAAAACCGCTTTAAGCGGTGTGAGCAAGAGGGAACAATTATTGACTCTCTTCAAAACCTGGTTGAAGTGTTGCAAGAACAATTACATAAAGAGAAAACCAAAAACCATTTGTTGCAGGAGGAAAATAATTTCTTACGGGCTGCCTTGATAAATGAATGTTCTAATAATTCAAACGCTGCTGACTCCGAAAAAGAGGGAGAAGCAGAATTGGGATTGGTAAAAAACTGTGGAGAAAACTGTTGCTCTTGTTTGACATCCTCCGTTGAAACAGAACATAATTGTGTTAATAATGATGATTTTGAGTCGCATAAATGTGACACAAGTTCTGTGACACTGTCCACAGCTTTCTGCACCAGTGAAAATATAGTTAATACACCTGACCAATTTTTGGAAAGTGTTCACAAAGCCACCAGCATACCCATGCAGCCTGAAATAAATTTAAAAAACACAATTCCCTTAGAAGGGAGAGACCAAACTGGTCCAACCGGTTTAGCCCAGTGCACCCCTCCTCTCATAGAATCTGGGCAGAGAGCCGAACTTAATTGTTTAAAAATAATTTCTCACTTGGAAAATCTTGATGAAGTGAAACTTTTAGGAATTCGGTGGAAAGGAAGTACCTTAAACTCCTCAGATCAAATTAAAATGCCTGAATACAAGGAAGACCTACAACTTGTTTTAGGATTGTTGATGTTTTGGG
Source organism: Acrocephalus scirpaceus scirpaceus (assembly GCA_910950805.1). Taxonomy (NCBI): domain Eukaryota; kingdom Metazoa; phylum Chordata; class Aves; order Passeriformes; family Sylviidae; genus Acrocephalus; species Acrocephalus scirpaceus. Next base: position 6,398,928 of record OU383795.1, on the reverse strand, counting down.
AAAAACATGTCCCAGATTTTTCTACTGTTGCCAAACCACTTTATAACCTGCTGAGAAACAAAGTTAAGTGGGAATGGAATGATTCTCATGAAAAAGCATTGAAATTGATAATTTTTGAAGTAACTGCTCCTCATGTTTTAGGTTTGATTTTCTTTACAGACCGTTTTCAAGTACAGTGTTGTTTTGTTGTTTTGGAATTGTCATTTTACGTGTTGCAACTGATTCCTGTGGATTCTACCAGACCTGTTGGTTTTTATTTTCGTGGTTTTAAAGATGCTGAAAAGAGGTACACTACCTGGGAAAAGGGGCTTATTGTTGTTTGTCTAGCTCTGGTAGTAATTGAGAAGATCGCAAGTCAGCAACTGATTTTCCAGAGAAGTCCTTTTGGAGTTAAGGCTGTCACTGCCAGGACTCTCCCGCCTGACGGGGTGGCTCACAGAGCCTCAGTAAGAAAGTGGCATGCTCAGATTGATAAACCTGCCTCAGTTGCCAAGGTAGATCTTTCATTTTCCCCTGAGTGGTCAGTAAACCCTCAAGCCGAAACACAGGAGAGAAATCAGGATGTTCAGTCAATTCCCTCACTACAGAGACCAAATGATTTTAAGAACCCATCACATTGTCCTGGACCACTGGTGTTAAAACCTCCTTGGAATAAATGTGCATGTGTAGCTTTTGATAGTCCAGGGAAAGAGCATTAGAATTCTGTGATTCTGTTAATCTTCTGCTTCTTTTTGGCAGATTTTGTTGTGCTTAATTTTTACAGGAGACTACCGTGGGACATGAAGACCCCGTAAATCATGATAAAACTAATGATACTTTTGTGGTAACATGATTAGATATTTTTAAAATAGCATTGAAACAGAAATATTAATGAATAAATTTGCTATTAAAATTAGAGATTTTACCAAATTACAACAACCACTGCAGTTGTTTTGATTAGCTTGAGAATTTATCAGTGGCTGTTATTAAACATATTATCAAAATTGAAAAGAGTAAAATGTGAATGACAACAAATTGATAATTGGTATACTTAGTGTTATATTTTATTTGCTTTTAACTGCATCCAGGCTTAATTATGGATACAGTTAACTGTGTTTTAATTTTTATTAAAATTTTGACAATAATTTGGGACAGTGCCAATGATTTTTAAAGGAAAATTTTAACTTTAATTGAACTTAGTGAATTTTAACTATTACCCCATTACAAAAATATAACTTCAGCTTTTATGTTAATCATATGCAATGTTTTATTATTTAATATTTAATTATTTATTATTATTATTATTATTGCATTCAAGATTGAATTATGATAGAGCTATTCCCTATCTTTTTGAGCATAGGGAATAGGCCGTCAAATTAGTGAAAATAGTAAATTGTTAATTTAGAATTTTGCATTGTTTGAAAACTTTTTGTGATATAGTGTTTGTAGAAAATGCAACAGTGAATATTAAAAAATTTTTAATTTTTTGTGTGTTTTACTTACTGCTACAAGTATTTTGAACAAATTGTGACATTCCCATTGTTTTGTTTTTAATTTTAGTTTTGATTAAGTTTGTGTTGTCAGCTATTTTAGAAAATAAGGAAACAGTTAACATAATTGATGTCTATAATGACTGCACATAGTTTAGTTGATAGCCCATTTGTTGATAATACCCCTAAAATTATTAGTACAAGACAAACCACACAAGCAATGGAGTGAACTAGCCCTTACAGCAAAAAACTTATTAAGGATTTTTTTTTTTTACTGTATTGTGTTGTTTAGTCTTTGTTTGTTTGTTTTTAAATCATATTATAATTGAAACTGCTTTGTAATTATTTTGTGAAATTTTTATTTTTGCTTAGTCTTGTTTTTGTTTTGTGATTTTGTTTTTTGTTTTTATTTTTTTTGTTGTTGTTGTTTTGTTTTGTCCCTTTGTTTTTTTTTTTTGTTATGCTACTAAAATGATGAGTTCCGAAGACTTAGATGGAATGATTATGAGTCACGGGGTGGTATAAGAGACTGTCCAAAGGATCCCTCACTTTGCCTCACAATCATCTCCAAGGACACAGAAAGCGGAACCCTGAAGGGACGGGCGGGCTTTGAAACCCCAAGGAACACAGACTGGCCTGGCTGAGGTGGGATGTCGGCCAAGTGCTGTTCTCAGGTGTTTGCCAGCATGAACCTGAACAATGGAGACTGTCACAGCAGACTTCACCTGCTACAGAACTGCTTGTGATGAAATATTAGACACTAAAAATTATTTAAATTTTTGTGTTTGTAATTTTATCAAAATTATAGGTTGTGATTTTTTTTTCTTGTTTAGCTCTAGTTATTTTTATTACCTTTTACAATTTAATTATACACTGATCCATAAGCTATGGCCTACTGCTATAGGTATGAACCCTACTCAGGTGAAGCAATGTTACATCATCAGGATTTAATAGAAATTTTAGAAAAGATCAAAAAGATGGACAGAAAATTTTAGTAACTGTTCATCACAAAGTAAAAGAATTTTTTTTTTTTTTGATTTTAGTTTTGATTGGCTTTGTTTTATTGGCAACTTTATTTTTTATGAATTAGAAAGTGATGAAACAGGTAAAATGATTAACTTTAGTCATGAATGCACACAATTTAATTTAAGTATTTCCTCTTATACACATGTTCAAAGATGTTAACACAAGACAGACCGTGTAAGTAAGCCATAGTTATGGATTTTAAATAGATTTTAGTTAGAGATTAAAGATTTTTAACTTTATTTACTGTTTTGATTTTGTATTTAGATTTTCTCTTAATTATTTGTTTTAATTGTTTGAATTTTGATTTGATTTTGTTTTAAATTAGTTTTAATTGTTTGAAACTATTTGTTTTAATTTAGTTTAAAATTGTTTGAATTTTTGATTCAATTTTAATGAATTAATATAAGTATTGATTAATTTAATATGTTATTTGTTTTTATTAATTGAGTTTAAATTGTGAGAATTTTAAATTAATACAATTGTTATAATTGTGATGATATCATGGAAAAGACAAGGTTTTTTAATTATAGGTAAAGACAGAAGTAGCATTTTAGGGCTTATTATTTATCCATCAATCATTTCAGCGGATTGCAATGAAGAACTAATAGTTTTAGCTCAACCTCTACGTCCTTCATTGATCATTCCCGTAAATACTTCAATAGCCAAAGCCATTGCTTTGCCATCTCATGCAACAGAACAAGTTATGCCAGTGCTGGATCAGCAGTTTTCTCCTTGTGGCAAACACGTTGAAATTCATGACACATGGGTGAAACAAATAGGTTGGGATCGGCCCATCATTGTCTGCGACTTGATTTGTGGTGAAAGGACGATGTCAATCAAAGGTATGTTAGATACAGGTGCAGACGTCATGGTTATTTCTTACCTCTTTTGGCCCAAGGAGTGGGGCTTGGTAACACCCTTGAATTCTCTCTCAGACATTGGGGAAAATCCCTGTGTCTTCAGAGTGAGAATGCAATTATTGCCTCAGGGCCAGGAGGAAAGGCAGCAATCATTCGTCCCTTCATTGTGAGGAAGCCCATCACAGTATGGGGAAGAGACATTTTATCACAATGGGGTACGAAACTGGAAGTGGATTTTTAATAGGGGTCACTGCGGCACTCACCACTCTGAAAGTGACCTGGAAAACAGACAGTCCTGTCTGGGTGGATCAGTGGCCCCTGGAGCGAATAAAACTGAGTGCACTCAAAAATCTGGTCAAAAAGCAACTACAGAAAGGACACATCAGACCAACAAATAGTCCCTGGAATTCTCCAGTGTTCGTGATTTGCAAGAAAACCTCTGGTTCATGGAGACTGCTTCATGACCTCAAGAAAATTAATGAGGTCATTGAGGAAATGGGACCACTTCAGCTTGGGCTTCCATCTCTCTCAATGATTCCGAGAGATTGGCCACTTGTGATCATCAATCTCAAGGACCGTTTCTTCAACATTTCGCTTCATCCAGAAGATGCTCCTCGATTTGCATTTTCTGTCCCAAGCATCAACAGACAAGAACCTCTGCAAAGATGCCATTTGGTGGTTCCTCCACAGGGTCTCAAAAATTCTCCATCTGCCAATGGTTCGTGGCACAAGCCTTGTCTCCAGTGCGGAAAAAACATCCAGAGGCAAGGATCATTCATTATATGGATGATTTGCTCATCGCAGCACAGACGCAACAAGAGTTGCAAGAAGCTCGTGACAGCGTGATTGCAGAAGTTCAAAATGCAGGACTGGAAATCTCAACCTCGAAATTCAGGAGATTGCACCATGGAAATATTTGGGATGGAATGTTGCGGTGTGTTTTTACCTAATGATTTAAGTGTAGTTTCTTTCTGTTCTGTAAAAGCTTATTTAATGGTTCATTCCATGTTTCCCCCTATTCCCTTCCCCACTTAGTACAGTCCCCGCCTCTGGAAATTCCCCCTTGAGTTGTTTACCCCGAGTCTGTGTATGTCAATCATATATTGCTCCCCTCCCAGACCTTGCCAGTCTCAGGGAGGCCTCTCCTCCTTCTAGAAGGCTCGGAGGGGCTCAGTACCTGATTAGGGCAAGTCTGGGAAATCCCCCACCCCTCGGTTTTCATTTGGTATTGTATGTACCACCCCTTTTCTGTATGGGCTTTCCTTGTGTGACCACTCCTACTGTCTGTACCCTAAAACCCCCTGTGCAGCTGCAGTTCTGGGCTTTTCTGGGCTGTGTCAGGAGGGACCCCAATAAAGTCTCCTCATGGCGCCTCAGGAAAGTCTCCTTCTCCTTCCTTCGCCTTAGCCGCCTCTCCACCGCCCGTGCAGCAATGCACTTACCCACTGGATGGGTGTGGCCGCTTCTGCGAGACCTTTCTGAGGCTAAGACTGTTCCCTGCCAGGGCTAGCGGGACTAGCCAGGAAAGCAGCATGCCAGCAGACAGGAAACGCCTCAATTCTGGCGCCCAACGTGGGGCGGAGGCGCTGAACTTCTGCTCGTCTGCACGGGCTGCGGCAGCACGTGCTCTCGACATGTGGCCTGTGAAGAACGCCAGACCCATGGAACCAATCCTCGCCTGTACCGGACGTCTCCGTGCAGTGGGGCAGGATTTTCAAGAGCCATGCACCTGCTAGTGGCAGCTCTTTGCGTGTGCCCCTAGCAGGACGGGAGGGCAGCTTCCTTGCATCCCAGGGAGTCCTCCTCTGGCAAAGGACCCACCAGCACCCCGTTTACTGATGCCAGCACCGGCCGGGTGAGTAAAAAGACTCACCTTGGGGGAACCCCCAGAAGCAGGAGTCTCCTTCGGTAGTCCTCGCTTTCTGTGGAGTTCAGAGGCTTTAAACCTCCTGGGAAAAGCTCACTTAGGAGTTTAGAACTGCGCAGTTCCCCTGTGGAAGGCCGTGTGCTCTCCCAGGGTTGCGGGCCATGTGCGGCAGCTTTAGTTTCCTCAGTTTGCTTTTTCGAATTTGTTTTTAGACGGGTGACCCCCTGGAGCAAGAGATTCGAGCACAGGGCTCATCCTTGTAGCCAGGTTTTGTCACGCCGTCGGCTTTTGTTAAGTATAGCCTGCACTCCAAGCTACGGAGGGTTCCTACTGCTCCGGGCTTGGATTTCAAGTATGCGGCTTTCAGCTTTCATTGTCTTTTTCTGTTTTCGGGTGTGCGGGGTGAGTAGGCGGATTGAGCAGTGGGTGCAAAAGCTCTCTGTCTAAGAGAAGGATTTTTTTTTTTTTTTAAACAGTTTTAAAAGGTTCGTCAGTGTAATAAGTATAATAGATAAATTCGTGTGGATTTAAGCTACTAATAAAAAGCTACCCGAGAATGTCTCCAAGATTCCAAAGTTCCCAAACACATTTACAACTGTAACAACAAGGCAGAGCAAGAAGATGGCCCGGCCATTAAGGGTGGACCCTCACTTCACAGCTCTTCAACATCCGATACCGATCTTGGTGGAGATCCTGGACGATCAAGATCACCCCTCCCAAGATGAACTTCGGAAAAAACCATCAAGGAACCTCTTCATGCAGACAGGACTCTTTTGGAAACAAAGCATATTTGGACTTTCAACAGGCTTAGCCTTAGGGTAAAAAAACTGTATAAAACCCACGGGCTGAAACATAGCAGTGTGGCAGAATTCGGAGGGTACTTTTGTACCGCCTCTCTGTCCACCCAGCATTCGATCGATGTTGTTTCTTTTTATTGTGGCTTTATTTCGGTGTTGAAATTGTGTTAAATAAATTTTGTTATTTTATTTTGAATTGGCCTCTGACCATTTATAACAGATTTGGTGCCGTGACTCGGATACAATTTGGCTGCGGAGGAATCCCTTTGCACGGGGGGCGCCCTGCCGGTTTTTTCGGTGGCCCAGCAAAGCAGGAAAATCCTTCGCACCTATTGTATTACGAACCCAAAAATTAGATAAAAGCGCCACAATAAAAAGGGAGAAGGTCCTGGATCCAAGAATAGCAGAGAACCTCGGGAAAAGACAGGGAAAGGTCTTTTCGGAGCCGCGGCAACAATTTTTCACTCATAAAATATTCTCCGTGCACGAAGATCTCCAAGCAGGAAAATTGCTGTAAGTACTGCCTGGTTGAGTGGGTGTGATTGAGTGGGTGAATGAGACGTGGCCTGGCCACGACACGAGAGTGGACCTGAAAAGCCGCATTTCCAAATTTCCCGCGAGGGGTTTGGTCGGCTGACGGGGAAGCGAATCGGGAAAGCTCGTTCACTCATCAAAGCCCAGATTCAGGGGAGTCTGGGGGAATCGATCACAGGAAGCAAAAAGAGGAAGGATACGTTCCTTTTGGGTTCAGGAAATTGGTAAACTCTTTTTGCTACGGGCTGGTGAAGCCCAGGACGCAAACCGAAGATTCTTTCCTCGGACGAACAGACCCCCGGTTCAAGCTCACCGGACAGGGTAAGTAAGCCGAACGATTCGGGACCCGGTTTGCAATTTGTAACAGTCAGGGAGAGGATCCCTGCTCTTAGCCAGAGCTAAGGCTAAGAAAGAATTTAGTATTGCGATCCATTACCAAAAGGTAAAGTTTTTTGTTTTTTTTTTAAAAAAATGGGGCAAGGAAAGAGTAAACATCAGAAAGAATCAGAGAAAAGGCATGCTCTCAGAAAAGGAAAAGGTACCTTCGAAATCCCACCAGAAAGTCCACTGAGATAGATCTTAGAGCACTAGAGAGAGTGTCCCATTTTGAAAAGTAAGTCCAAGAAAAACTAATTTATTATTGTACCGAAGTTAAGGAGAGTGAAGAGCCCGCTGCCAGCCGCTGCCAGCCGCTGCTGCGTGCCGAGAGCCAAACCGCGGGGTGCGGGGCCGCCGTCCAGGGCACGCTAGCAGAGAGGGGGGCCCGCCCTCTGCGCCCGTGCTGCGCCTCCCCCACCTGTGCGCCCCGTCTAGCGCCGCATCCATCCCACTGCTTCCCGCGGCCAGCACCGCCACCCCCATAGCATCCTTGTGTCCAGCAGACGATTGTCCTCCTGTTTGCCTTCTCTGTCTCTCTCTGACCCCTTTTCCCAATCCTGCTTCTAGCCCCCCCTTCCCCCAGGGAGCCATCCTCTTCCCATTCTCAGTTCCCCCGAGGTGAGAACAGAAACTGAAGAGAAGGGGGGGGAGAGATCTGAGAAAATCTTTCCCTTAGAATTCTCCCTTCCAGGTCCCCAGCTTTCCCCATCCCCCAAGAAACCCCCACCCTCACTCTCAGCTATACTCATATGCAAATGCAGTCAACCACACCGCGCAGAGTAGATGTTAAGTGCTTTAAGCCAGTCACATCGACAAAGCTAACCCCAAAACTTCTATGTGAGCTTAGTGCCAAGAGCCGAGAGCCTAAAAACCACTAAGTTGGCTGCAGAAATGCACTCAAAGTGCCCCTAAATACCCATTAGTTTACAAAGCAAAGAATCTAAATAGCTTAGCTGTGAGAAGACCTCGGAGTCCTTAAAGCACTAGCCCATGTTTAGTTTCATAAACAGCTTCATTTTAAGTACCTATTTTGCGTTTCATTATTCATTTTAAAATCTGCAATATTGACCCACTTACCCCATTTGTTATAATTGTTTGTTTTGTTAAGTCACAATTACATATGTCAGTTGTTTGAATCAATTCCTGTTGCATTTTGCTTCTTGTCAACCCTATTTGTTGTTTTCTTAATGATATAATTTCATTTTCTTGTCCATCCTAAGTATCAAGTCAATTTAGTCTATAATTAAAAGCTCAAAAGAAAAAGCAAAAAGTGTAAAAAAGTTTCTATCTAGCCTTCTCAGTGAAGCAGTTTCACTTCCTTTGTGCTCTGATTTCCACAGCACTTTTAGCAGTAATATTCTGCTGCTCAGTCTAAGAAAAGCAGCCAAGTAGCATATCCATGCTGTTCCCAAAGTTTTCAGCAGCCTAAGCTCTCTGTGTAGTCCTGCCCTGTGTCATGTAGACATCTCCCTCAGCAAGATCTCTAGAGAGCTTCCTCTTTAAAAGTTCTTGAGCATGTTTCATAAACACCAAAAATGAAATCTGTCTTTTTTACATTTCTGAATGTTAAATCAGATGAGCAGCTTTCATTATTTACAAGAGTTGCCTTTAGCTGAGCCATGTAAGCTGTAATTCTCTTTTGTTAAAATGAGTATAAAAGCACTAACAATGCCCTAGTAGTTAGAAGGGTTCAGATATGCCTTAGCCTTAAATTGCTCTGAGAGATGTTTCAAATTTTTAAGCAGTTTTTAAGTAATCATTTTCAGCAGTAGATTGATGCTTCCTATTTTTTCACTAATTACTAATATTGTTCTTACTTTGTGTTATGCAAGAATTGATGCTAAAGATCCCCCCTTTAAAATACATGATTTGTCTAGTTGTGCTAAGCTTTAACTAGTTGCCTATCACCCATTCAAAAGAATCCCAGTAGATTTCACTGATTTACCTAAGATACAGCAATTAAGACTGCAGAAAAAGAGTAGACCCATGCTTCGAGAATAAAGAAAGTAGAGCCACAATACACTACTCAAAAATAGTGTCCTCATCTCCTAGAGATCTGAAAGTCAGATTACAGTGCCACCGATGAACAAAGAAGATCAGATAAGTTGGAAAAAAAAAAAAACAAAAACAAAAACAAACAAAAAAAAAAAACCAGATTGTGAATGTTTTCCCTTTGTTCACTTCAAGTGTGTATATTGTAAATTGATTTGAGTTGCTCACTGCAAAAGGGGGCGTAAGCCAAAAAGATTATGTACCAACTGTTTAGAAAAAGAACAAAAAAAGACTAGCCATTTCTTAGTAATTGCCACTAACTTGAGTCTATTAGAGTTAGATTCTCCAGAATAGTATTATATATATAAAAAGGAGACAAAAGAGCAATTAGACGCTAAAGTTGAAGTGCTCAAAGTCGAGTGCAGAAAGACAATCAAAGTACCTTGCTGGTCCGATACAATCAGGTTGTCCCGGTGGAGTGCCTTTAAAAAAAGGTTTGCAGCTCGGACTGACAGGACTCCAGAAACATATGCCTGCTGCTGAGAAGATGGATTACCCCGCCGCGGGCTGCTACCCCGTGGGCGAAAGGAAAGGCAGAGGCATATTGTGGTGGAAAGTCCTCGTAGTCCTGAGCCGAGGGACAGGGGGACCCCCCTCCAAGAGCCCACAGAGGCTGACCCTCAGGAAGAGATGTGAACTATGGTTAAACATGGCACCAGAGAGAACCTGAAGTATCAAGAGCATTATGATTGTCCCAAAGATAAGGGAAAAGGGTATTATTTCTTTTATGACACTCAATACTAAATTTTGTGAATCAGACAAAGGGGTAGAATGCCACGACTCAAAGGCAATTACTAAGGAAGGGCAATCCAACACACACGAATTTATTTGGGTAAATAAAAAGGTGGGAGACTGTAATAAGTATAATAGATAAATTCGTGTGGATTTAAGCTACTAATAAAAAGCTACCCGAGAATGTCTCCAAGATTCCAAAGTTCCCAAACACATTTACAACTGTAACAACAAGGCAGAGCAAGAAGATGGCCCGGCCATTAAGGGTGGACCCTCACTTCACAGCTCTTCAACATCCGATACCGATCTTGGTGGAGATCCTGGACGATCAAGATCACCCCTCCCAAGATGAACTTCGGAAAAAACCATCAAGGAACCTCTTCATGCAGACAGGACTCTTTTGGAAACAAAGCATATTTGGACTTTCAACAGGCTTAGCCTTAGGGTAAAAAAACTGTATAAAACCCACGGGCTGAAACATAGCAGTGTGGCAGAATTCGGAGGGTACTTTTGTACCGCCTCTCTGTCCACCCAGCATTCGATCGATGTTGTTTCTTTTTATTGTGGCTTTATTTCAGTGTTGAAATTGTGTTAAATAAATTTTGTTATTTTATTTTGAATTGGCCTCTGACCATTTATAACATCAGGCTTCTCTTACTCCACTTTTCCCAGCAGTTAAAGAAAGTGGAGAAAGGGGAACCCGCAAGATGACCTTCCCCAGTTTTTCCCTTACCCCTAGTCCCAATCCCTCTTCTCCGCGAGCGAGTGCCTCAGAAGATCAGCGGGGAGAGCTTCTCCCGCTGGCCCTGGCTCTTCTCGGGTACTCCGGTTTCCCCCGCTTGGACAGTCACGGCCAGACTGCCCAAGGTGCTCGCAGCAGCCCTGGCCAGGCTGCTCGAGATCTTTCCTTACCCCCGTTTTTCCCAGTTTCAAAATCCAGAAAAAAAAAAAGTGCGTCATAAGATGGCGTCCCCTCCTTCCCCGCGCAAACATGGCCGCGACCGCATTGCGCAGTCGTTTTCATGTTTGGCGCTGCCTTCTTCTTCCCAGCATCCCCTTTTCCGTTCTACCCCTTCCCTTCTCGAGTCTTCCTTCTCTCCTACCCTTCCCCCAACTCCCGCTTCGTGCCCCGCCTCAAAGCCAACCCCTCAAGTCACATTCTCCTCCCAAACCACGCCTCCACCCGCGCGGGAGCCATCTTAGGCTTCCGGTTCCCACGGCCGGTCATCCCGTCCCCGCGCGGCTTTTGTGAGCGGCACGGCGCGTGGCAGCTCTGCGCATGTCGCAGAAGCGGCGAGAGCCGGCGCACGTGATCGCGAGACGGCCGCGGGGGCGAGCGAGCTTTGTTTTGCGCGCGGGCAGAAGCATGCAGTCGCGGGTTTTTTGTTTCTCGCGCGGCGCAGACTCGGCCGCGTGCGCGGCAGCCACGTGATCGCTCGCGAGTCGGGTCGCCCCCACAGCTCGGTTTTTTGGCTCGTGCGCAGGCGCGGCTCAGAGCGGCGCCCCGCCCCGCGCTGCCCGCTTTTCGGCGCGGCTATCGGGGGGGCAGGGGGGGAGCCGGAGACCCGGAGCCCGTGTCTGGGTGGCCTCCCGTCCCTTGATCGCGAGTCGGGGGTGGAAGTGTCGCGCGTGTTGCGGAGGGGGCAAGTGACTTCCAGCCTTTGATCAAGCCGCGGGGGTTCCTGTTGCCGTCCCGAATAACATCAAGGGCACAGCAGAGAGCGCGTTTTTAGACTACAGCCCCGCAGGCTCTTTCCGCCGCTTGTGGAGCGGGGGCCGTAGTTCGTCCGGGCAGGAGCCGCTGGGGTGCAGGTCTCGCGGGGGGGGCAGGGCGTTCCCCCTAACGCAGCAGGGGTTCGAGCACGGGCTCACCCAAGTGAAGTGTCGCGCGGCGATACTGATTTTGTTTTTGAGACCTCCACTTACAGGACACGCTCCAAGTCCGCGAGACTCGGGTGCTACGCAGAGCTTTTCAAACATCGCTCCGAGCAATCGTCGCGTCCCACGCTGGGGGCCGCGGCAGCGGATGCTGAGGAGCCGTAGCGTGCCTCTGCTTCCAGAGAGTCATCCTTCACGGCAAACAGCGATAGCCCATGCAGATAGTGCGGCAAGCGTAGGCACTGGCGATCTAAGTGCACGTTTATCAAAGAAGAACTGAGGGGAAGTCGGGGGGGGGAGGCACCAGCCCCGAAAAGCTAGGGGGCGAGCGCAAGTCCACCCAGCACAGGGAGTGGGTGGCCCGAACTAGCAGGGGGGAGAGAGAGAGAGAGAAGTCCTCCTGGGAAGAATTTGTCTTTCCCCTAACCCACTGGTCCCCAACTCATTGTGTTTTCGTTCCCAGTTCTCTTCAGTCTTTCCCAGACCTGCTCAGATATAAGTCCTTTCAGCAGTCGTCATCCTGCCGTTGCTGCTCTTAGCCAGCCTCCGAGCTCTGACCAGCAGATGGATCGTGCCTCGGTCCAAGGCCAGCGTGTAAGCAGCCCTCGCACGGTCCCTAGGACAGGGTCACATCTGCCTGTCCTCCGCATCAGCAACTGACCCTATAGCCACTTGTCTCATACAGAACCCTTTGAAACCATTTTAGTTCCCCTTATTATTATTATGTCCCTAATCCTCACAGTCAAGCCCACCGCTCATTTATTGAGTACCAGGTCACTCCCAAACCTTCCCCGGTACTCAGCCCTTTTTGTTGCGTAAGAGCTAGACTCTAAAACTATTCCCCCTTTCCAGGCTGAGCAGCAGGAGCTGAGACTCCTGAGCTTGTCCACTGTTACTGTGTTCAGTTTATGTTCATCCTTAGACCTTCCAAAAAGTATGCTTTTGATTTGCGGTGATAAGGCTTGACCAGGCATCCTCTCTCGCCTTACTGGAGGTCCATGTACCCTAGGGTGTCTTAGTCTGTTTGCCCCAAATAAAATGCATAATTATAAAATAGATTCAAGAGAACCAAACTGACAAATTCGCCTGCCAAATAAAAGATTCTAAAGAATTAAGCTCAAATTGCAAATCAGAAATTATCCATTGATGATTAGAGTGTTAAGTTACCAAACAGGCCAACCTGATTTCAAACGCCCTAGCAGACCTCTTGTCAGATGAGGGAGTAACGAAGCAAGTGACTCTTCAAAATAGGGCCACAATCGACTGCCTGTTGCTGATGCAGGGGTGCACGTGCGAGAGGTTCAAAGGCCTCTGATGTATCTATCTTCAAAACCTGAAGACGTCCATCGATCCATCAAAAGAATTAAAGATCAGGTCAGAGACAACAAATGAGAGACTAAGGACTGGCCAAGCAGCATTTTAAGAACTGGGGCTATCTGGGTAGGCCGGGTTCATTATTCAAATTGTACTGATTATTTTCTTTATGATAATTGTAGTTTTAATTGTGTTTAGATTTCTTTAGTGCTGTGTTAAAAACTTGATTTCAAGCATCAGCACTCTCCCCCAAGTGTACCAGGTAGTGTGTACCACAGCTCTGCAAGAAGAAGTTCTCCCCAAGAAGACCCAGGGCTGTGGCCACCGACCTCAGAATCAAGTTGAAGTTACCATCTTTTATAAAAGAAAATGGGGAGATGTTGCGGTGTGTTTTTACCTAATGATTTAAGTGTAGTTTCTTTCTGTTCTGTAAAAGCTTATTTAATGGTTCATTCCATGTTTCCCCCTATTCCCTTCCCCACTTAGTACAGTCCCCGCCTCTGGAAATTCCCCCTTGAGTTGTTTACCCCGAGTCTGTGTATGTCAATCATATATTGCTCCCCTCCCAGACCTTGCCAGTCTCAGGGAGGCCTCTCCTCCTTCTAGAAGGCTCGGAGGGGCTCAGTACCTGATTAGGGCAAGTCTGGGAAATCCCCCACCCCTCGGTTTTCATTTGGTATTGTATGTACCACCCCTTTTCTGTTATTGGGCTTTCCTTGTGTGACCACTCCTACTGTCTGTACCCTAAAACCCCCTGTGCAGCTGCAGTTCTGGGCTTTTCTGGGCTGTGTCAGGAGGGACCCCAATAAAGTCTCCTCATGGCGCCTCAGGAAAGTCTCCTTCTCCTTCCTTCGCCTTAGCCGCCTCTCCACCGCCCGTGCAGCAATGCACTTACCCACTGGATGGGTGTGGCCGCTTCTGCGAGACCTTTCTGAGGCTAAGACTGTTCCCTGCCAGGGCTAGCGGGACTAGCCAGGAAAGCAGCATGCCAGCAGACAGGGAACGCCTCAATGGAAGATCACAGAACAAACAATAAGACCACAGAAGATTCAGGACCGAGATCAGCAATTTACAAGACCTGTAACAGCTTTTGGGAGAGATCAACTGGATGAAGCCAATTCTGGGAATCACAAACCATGAACTTGCATTGCTGTTCAACCTCTTGAGACGGGACTGCAACATCAGATCTCCCAGAACCTTCACACCTGAAGCTCAAGAGGCCCTTGGGAAAATCGCTGAAGTTCTTCAACAGAGACAAGCTCATCGTTTTGTGATGACATTACCATTCTTTCTTGCGGTGCTGGGAGAAAAGATACAATTGTATGGTCTCATTTTTCAATGGGATTCGTCACAGAGAGATCCTTTGTTGGTCATAGAATGGATTTTCTTACCTTATAGATCCTCAAAAACAATCTTCACAGACTTGGAAATGTCAGCTCAGATTATAATCAAAGCTAGGGCAAGATTGTTGACAATGGCAGGCAAAGATTTTGCGACAATTTACCTGCCTTTGAAAAAAGGATATTTCGATTGGGCATTGCAAAAATCAGATGATTTGCAAATTGCATTGTTAGATTATCCAGGTGTTTGTACAATTCATTTTCCAAGTCACAGATTGCTGCATGCAAAGATAAGTTTTAGAGAGAAGCCAAAATTAAGTGAAGAACCGTTGGATGCAATAACAGTATTTACTGACGGTTCGGGAAAAACACATAAATCAGTAATCACTTGGCAAAATGCAATCACAAAAGAATGGAATTCAGACATAAAAATAGTACAAGGTTCACCTCAGATTGTGGAATTAGCAGCAGTGATCAGAGCATTTTAATTGTTCCAACAACCTTTTAATCTAATCACAGATTCAGCTTATGTGGCAAATGTAGTTAAAAGACTAGAAGGTTCATTTTTGAGAGAAGTCGAGAATGAGGATTTGTATTCATATCTTGTTTGTATGCAAACATTATTGCAGCAAAGAGAACATGAATACTTTCTCACATTAGAGCACACTCTTTTCTTCCAGGATTTTTAGCAGAAGGTAATGTGCCCGCCAATGAATTGACCATGCCAATTTCAAACACTCTGCCAAACATCTTTGAACAGGCAAGGTTGAGTCATGCATTCTTTCATCAGAATGCACAAGCACTGATGGAAACCTTTTACATCTCTAAGAGTCAAGCGAGGGAAATCATAAGTGCTTGCCCGGACTGTCAGCTCGTGCAACCTCCTGCTTCCACAGGGGCAGTCAATCCAAGAGGATTGCAGAGTCTGCAATTATGGCAGGCTGATGTCACAAAGTAGCCATCTTTCAGGAAACTTAAAAATATCCGTGTTTCAGTGGACACTTTTTCAGGTGCAGTTTTTGCCTCTCTGCACACAGGTGAAACAGCACAACATGATTGTCGACATTTTTTGCAAGCATTTGCATCATTGGGTGTACCTCAAGAAATAAAAACAGACAATGGTCCAACTTATGGGGAAAAATACTCCATAAATTTTTGAAAAAGTGGGGTGTTAATCACACCTATGGCATTCCCCATTCTCCCACAGATCAAGCAATCATTAAGAGAACACACTAAACTCTGAAATCCCTTTTGAATAAACAGAAAAGGGGAGAGGCAGATGCAATGCCTCAGATGCAGTTGAACAAAGCTTTATATGTTTTAAATTTTTTGAATGGCTCTTTTGCAGAACCTACTCCACCAATCATCAGTCATTTCTTGAACAGCACACAGGCAAAATTGAAGGAAAATCCTTTAGTTTTGACCAGAAACACAGAGATAGGGCAGATTGAAGGACCATTCCAACTAATAACTTGGGGCAAGGGTTATGCTTGTGTCTCCACAGGAGAAGGACTGAAGTGGATGTCGGCAAGATATGTGAAGCCCTATTGAGTCCAGAAGCAAGTAGACGCTGACCCCGGAAACAGAGAAGTGAGCATGCAGATGTGAACCAGTGTCAAGACTGCAGCCATCTCTTCGTTCTATGTGCAAAGACTTTGAGGCTTGGGTTTCTTTTTCTTTTCTGCAAGAAAATGTGGTGTAGTGTTGCATTTCAGAGATTCCCATGGGAAATAAGGCCACTGATCATGAATTTCAAACAAGTATTATACTTGTGCCTTGTTATCTCATCGATTGCCTTAAGCAATGTGGCAGTTTTGCCCATGAGTCAACCAAGGGAAAATGTTTGGGAAACTCTGGCCAATGCATCAGGCTTGGACACCATTTGTTTGACTCATTCAAGGCCAAAGAAGCCATTCTCAACATGTTTAGTAGGTTTGCCAGTGGACGAATGGCCAATTCCAGACAACATCCCTCCAAAATTTTCGCAGTTCACTTTGAACCCAGTGGATGGATGGGGTGTCTGGTCCAAATTTCTCCCTGAGGCTCCTTACAAACCTCAGGAACTGGAAATCCTTGGCTCAGTGGAAATGGATTTTTGAATAATATTTGGTTTTTCTGGGTCGAAACAGAGCGAGAACAAAATAATAGATGTCACTCCGAATCATATTATTTATAAAAATGCAACATCTTGGTGTAATTACACAAAGATGACGGTCAGACAATCCAACCAGGTTCCATTGCAATTGTTATGAGGGATCTTTTTCGTTTATGGGGACAAACTTTGGCCTGCCATCCCTGCAAATGTCAAAGGCCATCCATGCAGCATTGGGAGACTTTCTTTCCTAATGCCCAACATGACATTGATAAAAGAACAAAAACATAGAGGAAAAAAATCTGTTACTCATAATGATCCCAATTGTGATGATAATGTTAGTACATGGAAAAAAGGCCAGAGATTATAACAGCTCTGCTTTTGCCACAGGCAGCAGCAGGAGCAGCCTTGAAACAATTGGATCAAATGGGCTGTTGGTTGAGTAAGCACGCCTGTGCTACCTCTCTCGCACTGAGTGATTTGTTAACTGATGTTAACAGTGTGAGACAAGTGACTCTTCAAAACAGAGCCGCAATTGACTATCTGTTATTAGTGCATGGACATGGATGTGAAGAATTTGAAGGAATGTGTTGTATGAACTTCTTGGATCATTCAAAATCTATTCATGAGAGCATAAGGCAATTGGAGGATGGAATGAACAAGCTTGGGGAAGAAACTGGATCTTGGATGGATGGTGTGTTCAATTTATTTGACCTTTCACCAATGTGGAAAGGAAATTTAAGAACAGTTATATATGTATTAATTGGTTCTGTAGTTCTTTTGATACTTGTGCCGTGTCTACTTTGGTGCATTCGACAATCCATGGACAAAGCTGTCAAAGAGGTGCTTTTGGTTCAAACAGGAGGGGGAGATGTTGGAGTCCAGGGCACCTGGAAAACCCCTCAAACTGCCCTGGGGGGTCCGAGACCCTGGCTGGAACCCCAGGAAAGAATTGCCTTTGACATTAGTCCATGGGAAAAACTTCCAACACTCATAGATGAATTGAAAACAACAAAGATTTGAAATAAATAGTATAGTTTGTCACAGGATGAAAATTTGTAGTTTTGGGTTTTTAGAATGGAAGTTGATGAGAGCAAGATGGAGAATATTGGGCTGTGTCTCATGTTCTTCTTCTTTGACTCCATCTTCTGCTGTGACGGTGGCACAGAGATATTGGTAGAATGGATTTGATGTAGAAATTGCGTGTCTAGAATATATAACAGTTACTGTTGCCTCTATCAGGGTTGCTAGGCCCTGCAGTGGCAACTGTAACCTTTTACTGGGAGCAGAAGGATTCGGAGAAACAGGCTGGTCCTCAGCTTGGGAGAACAGAGTCAGGAGCAGAGCAAGTCCAGCGTGGCTTTTAGCAGAAGGCTTTGACAAACAGCAGAGAGAAACCGGATCTGTAATGGGCTTTTATTCCAGCTTCGAAGGAGGTCTTGTGTCTGTGGAAAAGCACGTTACAGAATGGAGCACATGGCAAGCATGCTGCTTTTACCTGGGGAGGGGGGAGGGCAAGGGCAGAGACCCAGCCAATAGCTGGGGTGAGGGGAGAGGTCTTGGATGGACAGGCATTCCAGGGGTCAAATCCCTTTTGGGGAGGGGGGTGGCTTTTCCCAAGATATCCAATTTCCTGGGTGGCTCTGCCTTGCAATTTGCAGGGGCTCAGAGACCCTGTATCTGTGTGTGGATCCCGGGAAGGAGAAGGGGGGGGAGGGTGTTGTATTCCTCTGAGAAATGGTTTTTCCTCTCAGAGTCCCCCTGAAGCCTGTGTCATGTAGTTTGACCCTTCCTCCCTATCTTATCTACTTCTGACCCTATTGGCTGAGGGTCAATATCTTTCCTTGGCCCAAAACTAGAGAAAACCCCCCTCTCTTCCTGTTCGTCCTCTCGCTCCTCGCTCTCTGCTCCCTCTCCTCGCTCCTGGAACACCACATGGGAGAATAAAGCATGGACTGAAGCTGAGGGGTGAGAGCCACCCTTTTGATATCTTTATTCTGTCTCTATGAAATATATCTCCCTAAAAGCCCTGAGGAACTGAGCTAGCTAGAGCCTTGGGGCTGGCTAGAGGGAATATATATTTCAGTTGGCAACGTGGGTTCTTTAAAAATAGTAAGAGCCCATGCAAAAGCTGGAGCTCCTTTTCCAGGGGTTTTTATAAGCTTTTTGGTGAAGTCAACTACGCTGCCATCTTCAGCTGCCTTTGCGTGGCTGAGGGGTTTGGGAAACAGTCGGGAGCTTGCCAAAAGCAAGTCGGCCGGAGACGGGGTACCCTGACATTGCAGCACGGCACCTGAGGGTCCACAGGAGACGGTAAGAGATCCCTTTCGTTTACCCAGGAACGGTGAGGGACGGCTGGTGCTAGGACCCAGGGCAGGCGCGTGTTGCGTAATCGCGGTTGGGGTTTTTTTTGTTTGGATTTTTTTCTGCCGAAAGCGGCTGGACCGCTTTCGACGGGGACGACCGCGTTTTGGGGGGTGTGCAGGGTTTGGGACGGTCCCAGAACCCAGAGTGGGGGCGCTTGGACCCCCCCTCATGCCCCCGCTGTGGGGAAAAGCGGCGGAGCCGCTCCGAGCCGTGCAGCCCGCTGCCTCTTATCTCGGAGGGGAGCGAGACCGGCGTTTTACAAGGGTTTTTTTACGCCAGGGGTTGGATTTTTGAACAGTTTGCTTTTAAAACATCAGAAACATGGGAATATGCTTATCTGTTCATCAAAAAGGTGTTTTACAACAACTTAAAAACATTTTAACAGATATAAGAATTTCTAAAAAGCTGTTAACAATGTTCGTCTGCTGGCTGTCACATGAGATAACAGACTGTACTTTGGAAGATATAAATTCTGTTTCATTTTGGGATAATGTGGGAAAATTAATAACTTTAAAGGTTGAAAATGGTGAAAACAAAGTTTCTTTATTTATTCCAATATTCCTGCAAGCACTCAAAAAGCTGTTAGAAGCAGAAAATAGCAGACAGCAGATCTCTGCTTCCCCTGTCCCTGGAAAACAGGGGGGATTGCTGAATTCCCCACTAAATTCTGCTCCTCAAATCCAGCCACCTTCCTTACATCCTCCTCTCCTACCTGTTTCTTTTCAGCAATACCATTTTAACAGCTCCAAAGCCCACATGGTGGATCCTGGTAGTCGCCATGTCTTTCCTCCTCCTTCCCACTATCCCTTCTTCTCCCCAATCCCCGCCCCGACTCCATATCTCTCACCCAATCCCCCACGAGCAGACCCTTCCCCCCAGTGCCTTCCCCCCCCCCCCGAGCGGCCGCGCGAAGGGGGAGGGAGGAGGGTCCCTTTGCCAGCGTGGATGGCTGGAGAGATAGTGAAGGGCAGCTCCCAGCCTGCAGCCGCGGAGGGGGAAGTGGTCCCTCGGCAGCGAGGGCTCAGGAAAGCCTGCGGCCCCGGGAGAGGAGGGAGGAGCTGCCTGTTGCAGAACCCCAGGGAGAGGGAAGGACAACTACAGCCCCTGGCTGCCTGGGTAATGGAGAAGCTGCAGGATTTTTAGCAACTCAGAATAATGATCAAGAGAGCATACCATCTGTGGCTCCTGTAGTATATGTAGGGAAAAGGCACGTTAGGAAAGAACACAAGCCTTTTTCTTATCAAGATAAAATAGAACTGTGTAAGGTACAAAGGCAGTTTGGAAGATCCAGCGAAATATTCAAAGGTATGATTACAGCTACCTTTAGTTCAAATGAGATGGTACCCAGTGACATTAAAGATTTATTCAGATGCCTTTTAACTCCTTCAGAGTATGACTTATGGGAAGATTTATGGAAAAAATCTTTGAGAACAGTATTACAGGAAATTCAGCAAACTCCTGATGCCCAAGACAGCGATTATAATGACATCACACACAACCACCTGTGTGGGGAGGGTGACTTTAGTTCTGCAGATGAACAAACCAGATTACTATCCAAAACAGTTTTCGATAAGATCAGTAATGCTGCAGAAAAAGTGTTTTTTCAAATTCCAACAACTGAGGTAAAGAGCAGTTATGTTAACATTAAACAGTTTCCTTCAGAGAATTTCTTGCAGTTTGTGGATCGTCTGAGAACTCAAGTGGAAAGACAAGTGCAAGACCCAGTGGTACAGGCAGAATTGATTAAGGAGATGGCTCAGAGGAATGCTAGTGAGACCTGTTGTAGAATCATTCTTAGCCTTCCCCTTGACCCATCACCTAGTCTCGCAAACATGATAGAAGCCTGTGCCAGGAGAGCAGAACTTTTCAGTGCACCTGAAAGGCATCCAGGACTGACACACCCAAAGCCTGTGGCAGCTGCGGCACCAGGACCAAGGAGGCAACCATTTTCATCAAACCAGCTGCAGCACATCATCTGCCACCGCTGCAAGAGGCCAGGACACTTCGCCAAAGCCTGCCCACAAAACCAGAAACAGAAGTCCAACAAACAAAAAAACTGAATAATCAGCGCGGGCCCAAAATATCATTCCTGTCGTGCGAATATATAAATTTACAGGAAAAACAATGGGCAAATGTCTGTCTCTTAGCAAAAAAGGGGGAGGGCAAGTCAAAGGGTGTGGGGATACAGAAAAATAAAAATGTCAAATGTTCAACTAAGAAGGTATGGCAGCCGCGAGGCCGATATAGGCTTGTGACTACCAAAGGTTTTCATTTCAGATCTACTGATTGGACAGTAATTACAGTGGACCTGCAAAACAGTTCACAGGATCTGAAAGTTAACCCCATGGAACCAAACAGTGAGTATTTTGTTATTGGAGACACAGCACACACACCATTGGAGATTGAAGTAGCTCCCATGACCATTAAGGGAAAGATAACAGGCCTCATGCTGTTGGCACACTGCATGCACCCACCATTCTACCTGGTAGAGGGGCAAGTTCTTGCCCAGGCCATTCCTGTTCTGGCACAGATCCTAGCGGATGGAAAATCTCCAGAAGTCTACTGGGCAGAAATGGTGGGGGAGAACAAACCTTCGCTGGCATGTAACTTAGCCCATGGGTCAGACCACCTCCATGTGGAGGGGGTGCTTGACTCGGGTGCGGATGTTACCGTTATACCGGCGAGCATGTGGCCATCACATTGGGAGTTGCAACCCGTGGCGGGCAAAAATCTCAAAAAACATAGTGCAAATTGAGGGACCTGACGGAAAATTGGCAAATGTCCATCCATTCATTACGGAATATAAGGCTCCCTTATGGGGGAGAGACACCATGTCACAGTGGGGAGTCCAATTGGTCATTCCTAAGACACCTCAGGATTTTTGAAAATAGCCACTGTGGAGCGCCCTACCCACAAACTAAAGTGGTTGGACAATACCCCAAAATGGGTAGCACAGTGGCCATTGAGTAAAGAGAAGCTCAAGACGCTTGAGGAGCTCGTGGAGGAGCAGGTGGCTCAAGGCCACCTAGAAGAGACAACAAGCCCTTGGAATTTCCCTGTCTTTGTAATAAAGAAACCGGGGAAGGACAAGTGGAGGTTGCTCCATGACCTCCAGGAAATAAACAAAATTATAGAGGACATGGGACCACTCCAACCAGGGATGCCTTCTCCAACAATGCTCCCTCGAGATTGGCAATTGGCTGTTCTAGATATCAAAGATTGTTTCTTCCAAATTCCTCTACACCCAGAAGATGCCCCACGGTTTGCATTCTCGGTTCCTACCATTAATCGAGAAGCCCCAATGAAGAAATATCACTGGAAAGTACTGCCGCAAGGCCTTAAATCCAGTCCATTCATATGCCAAAAGTACGCAGCTTCATTACTGTCATCGGTACGTGCCGAGAGAAAGGACGCCATCATCCTTCACTACATGGATGATATACTCGTGTGTGCTCCCAATAACAATATACTCCAACACACGCTTGACCTAGTGGTTAAGGTTTTAACCTCTGCTGGATTTCAATTGCAGGAAGACAAAGTTCAAAGAATGCCACCTTGGAGGTACCTGGGTCTACAAATAACTGCAAGGACCATTGTTCCACAGAAATTGGAAATTGAGTGCAATTCCAAAACCTTAGCAGATCTCCACTCCTTGTGTGGGTCTTTGAATTGGGTAAGACCTTGGCTAGGCATCACAAATGAAGATCTAGACCCTCTCTTCAATTTATTGAAGGGGGAGAGGGAGCTGGTTTCTCCCAGGGAACTGACCCCAGAGGAAAAGACAGCAATTGAAAAGGTACAGAAGGCCTTATCAGAGAGGCAGGCTCATCGATGTGAGCCAAACATACCTTTCCATTTCATATTTCTAGGAAAACTGCCACATTTGCATGGTTTGATTTTTCAGTGGATCGAGGGGCAGAGAGATTCACTCTTGATCATAGAGTGGGTCTTCCTCTCTCACCAAAGATCCAAGACCATCACTGAGCCACAAGAGTTGATAGCTCAACTGATTCGGAAGGCAAGGGTGAGATTGTGTGAACAGGCTGGTTGTGACTTTACATGTATTCACCTTCCGGTCAAACTTTCTGAGGAGGGAAGGAACTCTCCCAAGAGATTGACCAAAGAGATGTTTGAGCATTTGCTCCAGAGCAATGCCAGTCTCCAATTATCTCTGGACAGCTACAGGGGACAAATATCAGTCCATGCCTCGTCTCACAAATTGCTCAATGAGGAATTCCACCTCATTCCTCGTGGGAAGAGAAGTCGGAGACCACTCAAGGCTCTCACAGTGTTCACAGACGCATCCGGGGCTTCCCACAAGTCGGTGATGACTTGGAGAAATCTTCAGACTCAGCATTGGGAAGCTGATGTTGAGTTTGTGGAGGGATCTCCCCAAGTGGCTGAACTAGCTGCTGTGGTAAGAGCCTTTGAGAAGTTCTCGGAACCAATTAATTTGGTGACAGACTCTGCCTACGTGGCAGGGGTAGTGTCCAGAGAGGAACAGGCTGTGCTCAAAGAAATTGACAATGAACATCTCTTCAGATTGCTTTCAAGGCTAATTTATTTAATCTCCCATCGAGAACATCCATTCCATGTGATGCATGTAATACCACACACTGATTTTCCAGGTGAAATTGCAGACGGGAATCGTCAGGAAGATTCCCTTGCTGCACCAGTTGAAAAAGCACGTCTCCCTGTGTGCTGGTTTCAAACAGATTTGGGAGAAACCCTCCCACGGGGTCCCCCTCCCCTCCCCCAACCGGTTCGGGAAGAAAGACTTCCTGAGAGAGAGGTGGAAAAGACCTGTTTATTACACAGGCAAAACACTCCCCAGCACAATACCCGATGACAAAAGCCTCATGCTGCTTACGGAGGGATAACAAACTTGGGAAAGAGCAAGTGTCGTCTTGCAGATGTTACTGCTGCCCGTCTCTGCTGGTGCTGGGAGGAAAGGGAGTTGTTATGCAGGGCTGGTCTTGATGGGGGTGGGTCCCCTGTGGAAGCCCCCGGGCGCTTTCCCCGGTCCCCAGTCCGGAGAGATTGGTAACATTTCGAGGAGAGGGAGAAAAAGGAAAAAAAAGGGAAAAAAAAAAAACCTTCTAGCTATTCTATAGATCTAACTATGCTAGCTCTAAGTTACTACTAACTACTACTCTCCTGGAGAAAAACAGCTTCTTTTGTCTTGCGAATTCCTCCCCCGCTTCGTCTCAAGGTCCGTCCGAGGAGCAGAGCTTTCCTGGGGAAAAACAAACTGCGCCTCCCCCCCCCTTTACACCCAACAGACGATTGAGGGATAAACACATCACCCTAGGACACCCTGATATCTTCCAACAGGCAAAGCTGAGTCACCAACAATACCATCAGAATGTGCCAGGCCTGATCCATCAGTTCCAGCTAACACGGAGTCAAGCTCGAGCCATTGTGGCCACCTGTCCTAACTGCCAGCTCCAGGCCATGCCATCGATGGGTATGGGAGTTAACCCCCGGGGCCTTGGCAGTTGTGAGGTATGGCAGACAGACATCACACACATTCCTAGTTTTGGATGCCTCAAGTATGTTCATGTAAGCATTGACACACATTCAGGCACAGTGCATGCCTCTGCTCATGCAGGAGAAAAGGCTGACCATGCCAAGAAACACCTAGTGCAAGCTTTTTCAGTGTTGGGGATTCCAAAAGAAATCAAAACTGATAATGGCCCAGGGCAGGCGTCCAAGGAGTTCCTGGAATTTGTCCAGCAGTGGGGAGTGGAACATAAAACTGTCATCCCTCACTCCCCCATAGGTCAAGCTGTGGTTGAGCGAGCACATCAGATGCTCAAACAGGTCCTGGCTAGACAGAGCAGTACAACTGTGTGGATGTCTCCACATGAGAAACTCTGCAAAGCCATGTTTACCATCAATTTTCTGAACTGTTAATTTGAGAACATGAGTCCACCAGTGGTACGTCACTTTAACAGTGGCAATCAGTTCAAATATTCTCAGCGTCCACCTGTCATGATTAGGGATCCAGAAACTTGGGAAACCAAAGGTCCCTATGAACTTGTGACCTGGGGACGTGGCTATGTGTGCGTGGCCACTCTCTCAGGCCCTCGGTGGATTCCCCAGAAGTGGGTGAAACCTTTTGTCACCAAAAATCCAGCTCCAGCAGAAGGGGATGGGAGGCAAGTAGCCGTTGCCTCCAAAAGAAGACGCCGTCGGATGGAAGAAAAAGAATGTTCCTAGATGTGGACTCCTTCCGGCAGAAACAGAAGCTTTTAACATGTTTTAAAAATGTTTGCTTTTCTTTTTAGAGAAAACCTACCTCCCACTAAACTCTGTGATGAACCCCATACAAGTTGTCATCTTGTTAATGCTGAAGAGTCTGGAAGCTGCATGGATCATCCTTCAGCTGCGTCAAAACGTCTGGGTGACCCTGGCACAGACACTTCAGCAGGAAAACATATGTTTGTCCACTGCTTCAACAGATAGTCCTATGTCCACCTTTCTGGTAAGAATTCCATTACAGGCTGGAGAATTTCCAGCAGGTTTGGACACACATAGGTCCAACAAAATTCCAGAGCCAAACACCTTCTGACCATACAAAGGTCAACAGCAGAAAGCTGCAATGACCGTTGTCACGATCCAAAAAGGAATCGTGATAGGTTCTTGTGATCTTTAGAGTGCAAAAAGTACTCGAGGGGACAAATATTTAATCACACACACAAATGCACCTTTATTGATGCCAACATTTGCGATAGAGGGAATAAGAAAGGAAACCTAGGATACAGAGCGAGGAAAGGGGGGGGGCAGGGGGTATATAGCTACCACGGCTGAGCGGCGTCCTTGTGGCGTCGTGCCAATGGATCCGTCGTCTTCCGTGGGGAGATCTCAAAGTGTGAGTCACAGATGGGCAGCTTTTATAGTCTTTTTCAGAAGTGGGGGGCACCTGAGAGTCATTGTGGTGAGGTCCGTTGCTCTAGGAATCAGGTACGATCGTTCAGCAGGCAGGTTTGGGACAAACAGATCTAGTCCCTAGCTGCTGGTAAGCACAGGCTGTCCAAACTGTCCATTGTCCTCACACAAGTTCCCATGGGAGCAGCCAGCTCCGGTCCAGTGGACATACCTGCAGTTCAATGCTTGCCAAACATGCACCGTGGCTTAGGTGCCCGAGCCCCCTTGCTTTCTTCCTTGACGAAGGGTCGTGAGGCAAAATCAGGGACCACCAAGTCCTGACTCTTACAACCGTGAACCCCTTAGAGGAATGGTTGCCAAGTTTGCCCAAGGTATCTCAGGAACCACAAGAATTAGAGTTATTGGATTCCTCCCCTGCATCATACTGCATACATTTTTCTATCTACCCAAAACCTCCTAACATCAGCCAGTACCACAATATAAAACAATATCGTGGGGAGTTTTCTGCAAAAAGATGGTGTCATCATATGAGCCATATTGAGGCAGAAAACCCATCTCACTCAAGACCCAGAAGCCTCCCTAAGGGATTGTTCTTGATTTGTGGGGATCGGGCATGGGCAGGAATTCCGTCTTGGCTTTTAGGAGGGCCATGTACCATAGGGCGGTTGAAATAATTCCCTGAGCCTGCTGGAGATGGTGTTCCAGCGAATCCCGGCTGCCCTGGCAGGGAATTGTTTCAAGTCTGGTTGGGCAGTGGCTAGCAGACCGGCCACTACCTCCTTAGTAGTTCAGAAGATGCACGAGAGCTGTTAGTGAGGCTCGACGAAGGTAAGAAGAAGGAGGCCTCGTGGCAAGATAGAGTTTATTGTCACATGCACCCCATGGTGCAGGCACTCACGTGTCCCAGGAGAGAGAGAGAGCTAAGAGGGCCAAGGCCAGAGCCAGGCCCAGGCCCAGGGGCCTGGGCCCTGAGCGAAGCCCCAGCCCGAGGCAGAGGCTGAGAGGCAGAGAGAGCGAGCAGGGGGAGGCTCACTGCTTATCAGGGACTAGGGGAAGGGGGTGGACACAAGAGGGAAAACCAATCAGGGAAACGGGGAGGGCACACAGCCAGCAAATAGGAAATGAGGGGTGGGGCATTCCCAGCCTGCTCCAATCCGGGACCGAGCCCCTCCGAAGCCTCTGGAATGTGGGGGGGAGGCTTCCCGGAGGGGGGCAGGCACTGGGAGGAGACTAACGGATGATTGACAACATATTGCAACAGAGGGGAACAAAGGGAATTTCCCAGGCAGGAGATTGTACTAAATGGGGAGAGGTACAGGGGGAACTTGGGAAAAACCATTGCAGAAAAATGATTATTAACAATACGTAAGAACTATAAAACGCGCCGCTACATTTCCCCCTTTCTTTTTACAAAAAGATGGTAACTTAAACTATAAACAGCTACTCGGTGGCCACAGCTCAAAGTCCTGGTCACAGTCTTGTTCAAAGTCTTCTTCGGGGAAGGGCTCATCTTCGCAAATGTCTAGATCTTCAAGTGGAGGAGCTGTGGCACACTCAGCTTGGTTTACTTGGGGGAATGTGCTGGCATGCAAAATAAACTTTTTGACATAGCAGCAGGTAAAACGAGCAGCAACAGAAACACAAAAAAGCACTAACAAAACAATCAGAACTAAACAAATGATGGACCCAGCCCACTCAGGTAGCCCCCAGTCTTCAAAAAGTCCAGCCAGCCAGTCAGGTGTCAGCTTTTGAGGACAGCTTGTTCTTGATGTCGCTGACAATTTTGCAGATTGTGGTATGGATGTCTCCGACAAGTTTGCTGGTTGTGGCATGGATGTTGGCACTGTCCACGCCACGGTCGGAGACTGAAGGCTGGCGAGCAGCAGCAGGGATAGAAGTCTGGCTGCTGTCAATGGGGCCATCGCTCTGTGTGGGTCTGGACCTGAACTAAATAGAACAAGAAACTACAACATAATTAGAAAACAGGGCAAAGGGGTAAGGGGAGGACAAACTCGTCCCAGGAGTTCTGGAGCAAGGGTAGGAAAGTCATCTTGGCCTGGGCCTTGGAGTCCCGGCCCCACCCCCCCCGGTATCCCAAGCATGGGAACGGGAAGTAGGACTGTGGGAACCAGACGCCCGAGGTGGCTCTGGCACAGGAGGGGGTGTGGCCTCCCGGGGTGACATCATGGGAGGTGGGGTCAGGTTGTGGGTGGAGCGGGAGTGGGGAGGAGTTAGGGGAGGAGTATGAACAAGGGGTGGAGCTCTTGAGCCCCGGGATGTGGGCGGGGTTAAGGGAAGGAAGGGGTTGGAATGTGGGCGGGAAGAAAAGGGATTGTGGGGAGAAGAAGGAGTGGGGGAGGGGGACACTGAACACGTGGACGGCTGCACCATGCAGTCGCTGCCATGTCTTGAATGGGGGAAGGAGAGGGAGAAGGAGATGCACAGCCACAACTGCCATTCTGTGCACTCTCTTTGTTTTGGGAAGAAAACTTAACTCGGGGTTTAGGAACTGGGGTAGAAGGGGATGGGAAAATGGCTTGAGCTGCCTAGCCGGGGCAAACACAAGCACACCTGAACAGTCTGGCCATGACTGTTCAGGCTGGGGTCGGGCACCTGCGGGGAGCCAGGGCTAGCAGGGCAAGTTTTCTCTGCTTTTCCCCGGAGAATGCCCCTTCGAGGGAGAGAGGGAATGGGAATGGGGTCTGGGGTAACTGGGGCAGATTGTCCTCTCTGCTCTTTCTCCACTTTCTTTGGCTGAATTAAAGACTTCCTTCTTCTGTGTGGAGAAATTTGCACCCATTTTCAATCCACACACACACACACACACTCGAAAAAAAAAATAAAAATGCACAACTTAAATCAAACAAGAAAAAAGAAGAAAAAAAACCTAAAAACTGCCGCACACAGTTAACAAACCCTGGAGGGCAAAAAGGCAACCTCTTAGGGCGGAATGCATTCCTTTGGCTTCTAAAAAGCCTCCCGATTGGCTAAAAGCCTTGAGCATTGGAAGTCAGGAGCTCTCGTAGGATCTGGGTTCGTCTCGGCTGCGCTGCCGCTGGAGGCAGCGGGGGGGGGGGGCGCGCACACCGCCGCCGGCGAGACCACGTGTTGCCGCGGTCACGCGGCAGCCGAGCGTGCTGCCGCCGCCACCGCGCGGGCCGGGGGGGGGGAGGGGGCGCGAGCGGGGCTGCCGCCGCAGAGCCGCCGAAACCGAAACCGCCGCGCGGGGGGGGAGGAGGGGAGACGGACGCCGTGCTAACCGCGAGCGGGCCGCGCCGCCGAAACCACGTCTGTCTCGCGGTGACGCGGCGGCGCCGCTCCACGCCGCTGCAGAGCGCGGGCGAAACGAAACAGCCGCTGCTGCGCGATCGCCGCCGCTGCAGAGGGGGAAGAGGGGGGCTTTCCCCACTCCCGCCCGCTCCGCTGCGCACGAAACCCGCTTGGCTGGTGCCGCGGCGCCGGCTCTCTCGCTCCCGCGCGCCCGCCGTGGCTTGAAAACGGCGAACTGCCGCCGCGAAGGGGGAGATCCCGCTCTGCCGCCGCCCGCACGGTCTTCTGCCCGTCCCGCTGCCGCTGCGAAAGCGTGCAGCCGTGGGACTTACCAATCCTGGGCTCACCAACTGACTTCTTTTGCTCCCCACGGAGGCGAGCTCCTTCGCTCAAGCCTCCTCCTGGTGCAGGCTTGTAAAACAAAAAATAAAACCGAGTGTGGTGGTTTCCTTTCGTCGGAGGAGAACTCTTCTGGGTGCAAGAGCTACTCTCCTCTCCTGCCAGGAGCCTGGCAGGCACGTAGCTGTCTTCGGCTTCGCTACACTGCGAGGATAAATCCAATGCAGGTGGAGCCTTCTCCCGCGGGTTCTGGCGTTCACAGACTTCCACGCGGAGACAGCCTACGCAACCTCTTCTCGTGGTACTTCTGCCCCACGTTGGGCGCCAATTGAAATAATTCCCTGAGCCTGCTGGAGATGGTGTTCCAGCGAATCCCGGCTGCCCTGGCAGGGAATTGTTTCAAGTCTGGTTGGGCAGTGGCTAGCAGACCGGCCACTACCTCCTTAGTAGTTCAGAAGATGCACGAGAGCTGTTAGTGAGGCTCGACGAAGGTAAGAAGAAGGAGGCCTCGTGGCAAGATAGAGTTTATTGTCACATGCACCCCATGGTGCAGGCACTCACGTGTCCCAGGAGAGAGAGAGAGCTAAGAGGGCCAAGGCCAGAGCCAGGCCCAGGCCCAGGGGCCTGGGCCCTGAGCGAAGCCCCAGCCCGAGGCAGAGGCTGAGAGGCAGAGAGAGCGAGCAGGGGGAGGCTCACTGCTTATCAGGGACTAGGGGAAGGGGGTGGACACAAGAGGGAAAACCAATCAGGGAAACGGGGAGGGCACACAGCCAGCAAATAGGAAATGAGGGGTGGGGCATTCCCAGCCTGCTCCAATCCGGGACCGAGCCCCTCCGAAGCCTCTGGAATGTGGGGGGGAGGCTTCCCGGAGGGGGGCAGGCACTGGGAGGAGACTAACGGATGATTGACAACATATTGCAACAGAGGGGAACAAAGGGAATTTCCCAGGCAGGAGATTGTACTAAATGGGGAGAGGTACAGGGGGAACTTGGGAAAAACCATTGCAGAAAAATGATTATTAACAATACGTAAGAACTATAAAACGCGCCGCTACAGGCGGTTGTCCGTTTTGACACCCAACCAAACTCTAATTGGTGAATGGACTCACAAAAACAAATCGGCAAACAAAATTCAAAAGAGGAGTGCTGTCCAATTGGATCCAAATTGTAATTCAGAAATTTTTCATTGGGCCAAGTCAAAAAGAGTTGCTGTGTCCCTGTTCCTTCCGTGGGTCACAGCAGCCAAAGCTCTAGGTGAATTGGGCCATCTAGAGTGCTGGGTGGTCAAACAGGCAAATTTAACATCCACTGCCATCAGCTCTCTCTTAGAAGAGGAGGAAATTACCAGACAGGCCACTCTCCAGAACCATGCTGCTATAGATTACCTCTTGTTACTTCATGGACATGAATGCCAGGAATTTGAAGGACTTTGTTGCCTAAACTTGACCTCGAAAGCTCTGAACATCCATGCTGCCCTTCGAAGTATGAACAGCTTGATCGGACAAGTGAAGCAAGAATCTGAAGATTGGATCAAAGAGCTGTGCAAAGGATGGGGACTTATGGGGTGGTGGACTTCTATAGTTAAAACAATTTTGTTATTTCTTGTTATTCTTTTCCTTGTAACTATAGCATTTGTGATCCTACGCTGTTTGATTTTCAAAGCTATGAATAGTCTCATACCTTCTACCTCAGAAGTCAACCACATAGAGTTGGCAAACCTAAAGCAGGCTGACACCCCCACCAATTGTAATTGGTGGGAAAACCCACATTCCGTGTAACCTAATGTTCTTCTTCTAATTTTCTTGAACAAAAAAGGGGGAGATGTTGTATTTCTCTGAGAAATGGTTTTTCCCCTCAGAGTCTCCCTGAAGCCTGTGTCATGTAGTTTGACCCTTCCTCCCTATCTTACCTACTCCTGACCCTATTGGCTCAGGGCCAATATCTTTCCTTAGCCCAAAACTAGATAAAATCCTGTCTCTTCCTGTTCTTTCTCTCTCTCCTCGCTCCCTTGGAACACCACATGAAGAATAAAGCTTGGACAGAAGCTGAGGGGTGAGAGCCACCCTTTTGAGATCTTTATTCTGTCTCTATGAAATATATCTCCCTAAAAGCCCTGAGAAACTGAGCTAGCTAGAGCCTGGGAGCTGGCTAGAGGGAGTATATATTTCACATAAACACCTCTGCAATAAAAGGCAGAGATAATTGCTCTAACCCGTGCCTTGGAAATGGCCCAAGGCAGATCTGTAAATATCTATACAGACTCAAAATATGCCTCTGGAGTCGTACATGCACATGGAGCAATCTAGAAGGGAAGAGCATTATTAAATTCACAGGGCAAAAACATCAAACATGCAGAAGAGATCCTGAAACTGTTGGAGGCAGTCCAACTCCCTGAGAAGGTGGCAATTATATACATCAAGGCACATCAAAAAGTAAGCTTGGAATTGGAAAAAAGAAATGAGTTGGCGGACAGAGAGGCAAAACAGGCAGCCAAAGGAGAAGTAAAACCAGAGGGAGCTTTGATCCCTGACAGGCAAATCTCCCTAGAAGGTGAATCAAACTACACCAAAGAAGATCAAAGACTCATTGAAGACCTAGACAGGTCATATAATGAAAGAGAGTGGACTCTCACCCTACAAGGGGAACTGATCATTCCCTCCTATCTAATATGGCCCATGCTTAGAGAAGAACATAAGAAAAGGCACTGGGGGGCAGAAGCCCTATACAACCAACTTCTTGGATGAATTACAGCTAAAAACTTATACGCCACTATAAAACAGGTGACTCAGCAATTGGATTTTTGCCTCCAGACTAATCCCAAAAATACCCCCAAACCAAAATTGAGCCAAATTAGGAAAGGCAGTGAGCCCAGGGACCAGTGGCAGATTGATTTTACGGAACTCCCAAGAGAAGGGGTGTTATAAATGATCAGAAGCCAATTCAAAACAACAGGATTTATTTAGCAAAATTTCCAACACCGAATTAAAAGCCACAATAAAAACGGGACAACAATCGATCGAAAGTTGGGTGGACAGAGTGACAGTACAAGGGTACCATCCAAACTCGACCACGTCTGCCAAGCTTCAGCCTGTGGGTTTTATACAGTGTTTTTACCCTGAGGCCAAGTCCATTGAAAAGTCCAGGTATGCGTGTGTTTCTCAATTTTCCAAAGGAGTCCCGTCTGCATGAAAAGATTACTTGATAGTTCTTCCCGGAATCTGTCTTGGGAGGGGTGATATGATTGTCCCGGAACTCCATCAAGGTCGATTATCAGAGGTTGAAGAGCTGTGAAGTGAGGGTCTACCCTTGATGGATGGG
The DNA here is from genome assembly GCA_910950805.1 of Acrocephalus scirpaceus scirpaceus. Taxonomy (NCBI): domain Eukaryota; kingdom Metazoa; phylum Chordata; class Aves; order Passeriformes; family Sylviidae; genus Acrocephalus; species Acrocephalus scirpaceus. The sequence continues at coordinate 6,366,405 of OU383795.1, read as the reverse complement.
CCATCTTCCTGCTCGGCCTTGTTGTTTCAGTTGCAAATGTGTTTGCCTTCACAAGGGACTCTGGAATCTTGGAGACGCCCCTGGGTAGCTTTTATTAGTAAACCAAATTCATAATACAATACTTTATACACGAATTTATCCATTATATCCATTACAGGGGGGTACAGATATCTGCTGGTACTAACTGATATCTTTTCAGGTTGGCCAGAAGCATTCCCTACCAGAACAGCCAAAACTCGAGAGGTAACCAGAATACTAATACAAGAGAGAATACTATGCTTTGGAGTTCCAGCAACTGTCTTCTGACAGAGGACCACATTTTGTCTCAAAAGTAGTACAGCAAATCAGCTGCCATTTGGGTATTGATTAGCAACTTCATACCCCGTACCATCCTCAGTCAAGTGGCCAGGTAGATGTGCTGGTTTGAAAGCAAAACCAGTGAAAGACTCCAAGTCAGAAACACAATTTAATAAGAGGAAAAGAAAAGAAATAAGAGAAAGTAAAATAAAAGTAATAGTACAAAAAACCACTGACAGAGTCAGAATACCTGACACCCTGTTAGGGTGGTAGTGGCAGTCCAGATGAGATGGTCTTGTCGAAGCAGTGATTCCTGTAGAAACGTCTGGTAGCACTTGTCTCCTCTGGGAGTCCAGTGGATAAAAGCTGCCTGTGCTGTCCCAAACCCTGGATTTATCCAGGTGGGAATGCTTGGCTCCTCCCCCTGGGCGGAGCATCTCCCAATGGGCTGATCTCATTCTATGAGTCATGCAGTGGGTCCTTGATGGCCCATTAAACAGAGATAACTCCCGGAGGGAGTTATCTATGAGTCATGTGGCAAGGCATTGTTAGGCTCGTTAACAGAAGATAAGGAAAACACTGCCCCACCTTGGCTCCAACGGCTCATGGGGATAGAATACAAACCTTGGGCACAATTTTACATTGTAACCTAGGACAGTAGAAAAGACGAACTACTGTTAGGGGTTAGACTTGTTTCTTTTTTCACCTTAAGAATTTTTTCCCAAGAGTTGCAAGGCAACTAATTGCTGGGTACTTATCAGTGCTCAGCTGAAACAAAGCATGGAGGCTGGGTGGAGGCTGGCACTTGGCTACACCCTTTGTCTCCGGGAGTTTCCCCCGAGGGAGGGAGAAAGACGGGGGCTGGGGGGCAGCTTCACTTGTGGTGTGGTCTGCGTCGAGAGAAGACGAGGCTGCCGTTGCTGCGTGAGTTTTTCACTGGCACCACCGGGATCTGATCCTGAAGAGAGCTACCATCATCTGCTTGTGTGCCCAGGAAAATCCTGATCTCTCTCCTTTTGCTGCCCTGCTGGAACTGGCTCAGCCCTGTCCCACTGCCTCAGCGCTGTTTTAAAGCTGCTCTGCACCGCGGCTCCGCACTGCCCTCCCTGCCAGACATCCCTGCCCTCCAGTGACCACTGACGGAGCTCCGAATTTCATCCGATCCACCAGCCCGGGATCCCCCACCGTTCCAGCTTGGTACTTTTTTTTAGAGTCCCCAGAGACCAGACTGCCCCGGGTTTTGTGAAACCAAGCTCCGTCAAGGTCCCTGGTTCTGTTTTTGCTATTAATTGCTGTAGTTGTTGTTGTTTGTTTGCCTTGTTATACTTATTAGTAAAGAACTGTTATTCCTATCCCCATATCTCTGCCTGAGAGCCATTTCAATTTTCTTAATTATAATAATTTGAAAGAAAGAGATTTGAATTATCCATTCCAAAAGAGGCCCTGCCTCTCTTTAGCAGATACCTGTCTTCTTTCAAAACCAAGACAACCACTTAATCAAACGGCAGATTGTGAGATTAGGACAGGAAGCTAACTTGGCCTGGCCTCAGTCTTTTCCTCTAGCACTCTTGCGCATACGAACTAAGCCAAGAGTAAAAGAAAGATTGAGCTCTTTTGAAATCTTGTATGGGAGACCCTATGGAATACAAAAAGGGATGTCCACTCAAACTGGAGTTGAAATTATGACCTCCTACATGGTAGCATTAGGCAAACAACTCAGCAAAATTCAGAAACATGTAGTTAAGACTCGAAATAGACGTTTGGATGGGCCTGTGCATAACATACAACCTGGAGATTATATATATGTAAAGTCTCCTGCAGAAAAAAACTAGAACCACAGTGAGAGAGACCATTCCAAGTGCTCCTCACTTCATTCACAGCAGTCAAGATCAAGGAACAAGCATCATGGATACATCACACCAGAATCAAAAAGGCTCCATAGTCTTCCTGGAAAGTCACGCAAGGACATCCTGGAAAGTTACTCTTTTCTTGATCCTAATTTTAATCAAAGGATATAAAAATACAGAAGAAACAAAAAATGTAATACCCACAAGTGCCTGCAATGGCACCACCACTTAGTAAATTGTGGGATAACTTGTATGAGTCTATAGGTATGGGTGTTACTGGGAACACAAAAGACTGGTCAGGGAAAGTGTTTTACAATACAACAAAATATGAGCCCATACATTCAACAGAAATTGGCAACAAATGCTTAATTAACTGTACGATTTCTAAAATCTCATTGAAGGCAAAGAACAAGGGGTGACAGTTTCTATACAATAACACAAATTTGTCTAAATGAAAGCAAGGATCTTAATAAAAATATAACAAATAAAGAAAAGCACCAACATAAGGAGGAGCTCCAACCTGTAATTACCAAAATGGGGCCATATGCCATGAAAAATACAGGAATTCAAAAGCTATTTATTAACCCAGAATAGTCCCTGAAACAAGTTGAAATGGCAATGCAGGTGAATGCTTCTAACATCCGGTTGGAATGTGCTCCATTCCTTAAGACTTCTTTCATGGAATGGACTAATTGGATACAAAAACTTATGCCCCACACAACTTGAAAGAAGAGAGACCTTACAGGGGCACTGGGAATGGGGGTTTTAAATGCAATAGATTCAAAAGTTCTAATGAACAGATTAGCTGTGACAGGTAACGATTTAGTTAAATTAAAAAACCTCTACAGTCTTCCTTACTAGCACTGGGCACTAGTCAACAGAAATTATCTAAAGTATTACCAGGGTGGGAGAATACAGAAGAACAGGATCATGAATTAACAATAATCGCACTAGATACAGTTCAAGACGTTTCTTTAGCCCTTTGCTGTGTACAGGCACAACTATAGGTGCAATCGGTGGCTGCCTCAATTACACAAGAGTGAGGGGAGGGCACCTTACCCACTGAGATCCAAAGGGCTGTTTGGGACAGTGCTACTGAGTTAAAGAGCTTCAATCTTGGTGGACTTTAGTAAATTTCACTTATGAGCCTGTCACTAGCACAGTGACTGCTTTTGTGTTGACCATACATAATGCCTCAATACACATTATTCACTCCATCATTGCCTTAGAATTAAACTATGACAAAGCTGTGTTATGTCCTGAACATAGAACTTGGCCACAAAAGACTGAGGGGAAGTGGCGAACACTAAATATAGTCTTGTATTGCAAGGGAACAACTAAGATTCATTTGTGAAAGCAACATGATAAATGAACAAGACATTTGCTTAGATACTGAACAGAGTATCTGTCATTTTGAGGTTCATCTGGTTAACCAGACAACTATGCTTGTGTATATAGGCCAAGGCTGTGTGTCTAAGAACATCATGCCCCACCATAGCGATAGATAATTCAACTATGAACAATAACCATTCTAATCTTTGTATCTGCAATTTTGTCAAAATAGACAGGTGCGATTTTTCTTATCAAGCACCAGCTTTGTCATACCAATATGTAAAAATTATTTTGACTATGGTTCAGAAGATATTACCCACACCCATCGGGATGAACCTTACTCTAGTAGAACAATTATTAAGACATGAAGACTTAAGGAAGATTCTCAAAGAGGTAAAAGAGATTGGAAAGAAAACTTTAATCACAGTCCACCATGATGCCGAGGAGACAGGGTGTGAGAGTCGGCCCGAAGATCTTTAATATGCCTCACGTTTTCGTCGTGGAAGAGAAGCTTTGGGGGAACAGGGGCTGGGACCCCAAGCGGATGAAACTGCCACCAGACTTACCATCTGGCCAGGTGTGTTTGCTTGGGAACATGACCCGAGCTCACTGCCGTATCTACATCCTGCCAGAACAATGGGGGCCACGGTACGCTGCCCCTGAGTACTGTACCACCTGTGCCTGAGATGCAGCAGGACCAGCTTGCCCTGTTCCCCTCCCCCTTCCATTGTGCCTGGGCCTTGACTCCGATCACGAGAATTCTCCCCCACTCTGGCTAGGTGCCTCTAGCCTCGAAAAGACCTATATATTCAGCCTCGGAGGAGACCCCTCTCAAGGCCTCCCCAATGGAAGATGGAGTCTATTAGCAACGCTATGAGGACTGCGAAGGCAGTCTATTGGCAATGGATAGCTATGAGGACCCCCCGTCTCTCATCCGTTGGTAGCTATTCCCTGTCTTTTCTATTTCTCTCTTTGTCCTTCTATTGTTTTCTCTCTTTCTACTCTTACTATCGCATATCAGTTTTGTGGGCACATTAATAAAAGTGCATTGATTTTCTGGTTAAACAGTATTCTCTTTGTCTCTTTTGCACTCTGAGACCACTACGAACTCAGCTTATTTAAGCGGGTCGTAACACAGGGAAAGTTTTAAAATGAGTAAAGAACAACACGATTCACCATTGGTGGGATGTACTCTTTGGATGGTCCCCTACCACCACAAGAATCTTAAACATGTTGTGTCATCCTATAATAGTGCTTTTGATTCTAGTTTGTATAAGTTTCACTTTATTATTGTTTATGCTTATTTGGATTGTTAAAATAATGAAGTATATGAATGAAATGATTGCAATGCTTGAAGCACATGAAAACATAATAAGAAGTATCCCAGTATCACCTAGAAGGCAAAAGAATTTGCCTATGGTATAGAAAAAGGGGGGACTGATATAGGGAACTTATAACTAAATTTAAACAGATTATAATTTGCTAAGTAATTAAGTTCATTCTCTAAAAACTGAGAACTATAGTAGCAATGCATCTGTATAATAGGCCATTCCCATGCACCAGCCAAACTGTTGGTAGATAACAAGTCACCGGCAGTCATATTTTTAGGGTTCTCAGGAATTCATCAAGGCCACTAAGACGACAACAGAATGAAAGAGGTAACGAAAAGCCTGGGAGACTGCCTGGAAAAAATGCAAAACCTAGATAGGAGATACACGGCGTGATGATGGACACTTGACCAACTAAGTATCCTGAAGGATATGTGCCTGCCTTATGGACAAGTGACTTACCCAGTCGAGAGACACCTGTGTGCATGGACAGAAGGGCTAGAAACTATAACTGGAGTTTTATGTAAACAATAAATCGGCTTCTGTGGAAATCATATTAGTTCTATTATTCAGTTGCCCATATCACCCTGCAAACTATATTATTCTATTGACTATTACATTTTAATTTTTTAATTTCCTCTTAGTCTTATGCCTTATGGTGGACTCTATTTAATTCATATTGACAACATATATGCACAGTTGTAGGAAAGAGCACATGATCAAATCAGATGACAAGAGGTGCTGGAGAGAACATTGCATGTGAAACTAAAAGATGGAGAGTAATGCACCCCTCTAACTACCTAATAGACTATTATGATTTTCCTGGGAGATTTTTCAACATTCCCAGCTATTTATTTAATATGGAGGTGGGAAAAGGTAGGGCAGCTGTGGGAATTTTGAAATATTTTACAAATCCACAAAAACTAGAACTTAATATTTCCATCAAATTGTGTGGTATCACTCTGGGAGCTACTAAAGGCTATGTTAAAGACAGGCTTTCTAGTACTGGAATTGAAGGCAAGCTGGTCTGGGTTTGTGAAAAAGGATGGTAGGTAAAAGCATTGGTTGAATAAAGGTTACAACAACAGGATATAAAATGCAATATATTGATGCCTTGAAATGATAGAATATTAGGTTCTTACAAGCAAGGGAAGTATAGTACTGTTTTTATCTGTTGTAAACATATTTTATTTCTTTTGCATATGACAGATGTATTCAAGTATTTTCAGGATTACCGGAATACATTACTAGTGTCTAGTATATTTTTATCCCCCACATTTTAATTGCCATCTGAAGGTGGAGAAGATACTTCTCCCCTCGTGTAAATTATTACATTTCCCCCTTTTCCCTATGAACCAAAGGCATTTCTTTTAGGAAGAGAATGCAAGGGTAAAATAAAAATGTGCATTTATCGACTAAAACCAAAGGTAGCAAAAGCAAATAAAAAGCGCATGGTCGGGAGCTGCATCCCCGGAATTCCTGGCTCCTCCAGCCGCTTACTCCCATAACGCAGCGGCGCAGAGGAAGACTGGAGAGGCAGCGACAGAGGCCATATTTCCGCCAGAGTCCGCCATATTTCTACCTCACCACGCCCGCAGAGACAAGCCATTGAAAAGCCCGTCGATCTGGGCTCCCAGTGTGCATGCCCTAGTCTCCACCTGCCTTCTCTTCCTCTCTGGTGGAGTCCTTTCTACTCGTCCCTCCTCTCTTCCTTACTGTCAGGGCAGGAACGAGCTGCGCCAGCTCTTTAGCAGCAGTTCTCCTCACGAGAGGGACGAGCGACCGTGTCTGGAATAAAGGTTCACCGTAAGGGAGTTCTCCCGCCTGGCGCACGCTGAGATTGCCGGGCGGCGGCGGCCTTGCCCACTTTCGGAGGAGCCGAACTCTCGCTTTAGGACAGAAGGAGCGACAGGGAAGCGTAATTGAGGAGGAGGGGAGGGATTAACGGATATTAGCATTTCCGTGGGGGGTGGTTATTTCGGAGGGCGGTGTGGGGTGTAGTTTGCGAGGGACATTCGGGTGGTGGCAGCGATAGCAGAGGCAGAAACAGAAGTAGTAGTGAGGGAAGGAGGAAGAGGGGTGTTTGTGCTGAGCAGCTTGGCTGGCGAAGATAGCTCTGCTGCCGCCACGGCTGCAGTGGCGGATGTTTTCATGTTGCTTAGTGCATAATTTAGAGGAGGAGTTGGAAGCGGCGACTATTTAAGGCAGGGAAGGGGGGGGATTTGTGCTGCTGGGGGCCCGCTTTTTCCTTATCTGTGTGTGGCATCGAGGCAGCTCGCTGCACTTGCCCTACAGTGCCCGGGTGGGGACTTCCGGGCAGAGAGCATCTGTGTCCCCCGGGGCTGGTGCTCTGGTGGGTTGTGTGTGCGCGCGCGTTTTTAGGGTGGGGGTTGTGCCTGAACCAGTTAGGAAGAATGACTTTGGAGTCCATGATGGCGTGCTGCCTGAGCGAGGAAGCCAAGGAAGCCAGGCGGATCAACGACGAGATCGAGCGGCAGCTACGCCGGGACAAGCGGGACGCCCGTCGGGAACTGAAGCTGCTGCTGCTGGGTGAGTGTGGGCCGCCGTCAGCACACATGCCTTAAGCGCCGCTGGAGGTGCAGCCCAGACATCGCTGCCCCGGGCTCTGTCCGGCTGGCCCCCCAGTGCATTACATGGCGTGGTCAGTTCGGTTTCCCCCAGGCGCCTGCCACCTTCACCGCGGGGCGGCTGTGGCGATGGTGGCAGTGACCCACTCGTCGTTCCTCCGCCACCGCGTTGTGTGCGCGCCCGTGTACAGGCTTCGCCAAGGCGCTTGTAGCTGGGTAAATAACCGTGGTTCCTGTGGGTGGGTTTGATATGGTGGGGAACCAGTCCTTCCAAAATGGAGAGGGAAAAGATGGCTGGTCAGTGGAGAGGGTGTTGGGGGAATATCGGCGATGATGGGTATAGGAGAGTGATGGTAAGGAAGCAGATTAATGAAAGAACTTACAGGGGGGTTGCTTTGCAGATTTCTGGTGCATTGTTCTCTGAGTCTTAGGTTGCTGGGTCACCAGTTGCATTTTTTTCATTGTGATTTTTATTCAATGAGGCAAAATGGGATAAGGGGCTTATGCCCAGATTGTAGACTGACTTTTAAAGCAAAAGGAGAAAGAAATCATAAAGACCAAGATGCACCCATGAAGGTGAAAAGTAACCTTAAAGTATACTAGTGGGTACCAGGATCTTTAAGACCTTTGGAACCCACCCACTGTTCCAAGAAATAAAATCTACTGTATCATTTATCTTTAAGTAAAACAGGTTGTTATTTTGGAGCCACAAGTGTGCAAAGGCAATGTTTGTTTAATAGGAATTTGGCTTGTGTTAAAATAAGCTTTTTGAATTAAAACACATTTGTCTGTATCTGAGGTGCTCTACTACACTGTGTAGTTCTTGTGGTAATACAGCTTCTGTCGTAGACTAGCAGGCCTTGAAATATGTCTGCACCAGTATTTAGATAAATGGGAATGTTCCAAGTGTATGTGGGGTGTTTATGCCAAAGACTTTAGTCTTGGATCAGGTACATGAAATAATTATTTATATTGGGGTAATAAACTGCCTTTACACTAAGATGATTTGAAAAGAACTAATTTATTTTAATGCTTGCTTATGAATGTGTTATTTTCTACTTTAATACTGTCTTCTGTATATGGAGAAAGGTATTGGCATCCTTAACTGATATGGAAAAAGGAGAGATGGAGGCTACCAGTAATAACATTCTGTCTCATTTTGGCCTAATTTTGGGTTGATGGAAGTGTGTGCTGTGGCTATTTCAAGATCCAAACCCAAGATACAATAGAGGACAGATAGCTTGCATTTTTAAAATTTTGTGGATGTTCAAGTATAATTACTTAACTATATGCATTTGCTACGGGAGAGGCAGTCGATGTTTGACTTGTTACTCAGGTCAAAATTGTCGCTGCATATCCTGGTCTTCTTGCAGTAATGCTAGAGGGTTCTCCCAAGTTTTTAAAAATGCATGAAACTTACTGAATGGTACCAACATATACCACACAGAGAAGGAATTCAGAGATTTAATTCCACAGTCAGTAGTGCAGATCTGGTATTGTTTTATAAGATCCACCCACTGGTAATGGTAAGTGTATTACGGTAATGGTAGATTAGGGCCTAATTGTGGCATTACTTTTAGATCAAATGAAATAAAGTGTTTTCAGAGCAAATAGATAAGAAGCCATCACTTAGAAAGCTTTGAAGAAAACACACTGATTGCCTGTATGAATGTTTTCTTCATATATCAGTATCTGTATAAACCGTGCTTCTGAACGTGTAAGCATGATGTACGTGAAACCGAGGTAAATGTTCTGCTTCATACTTAATAGCATATCTGTATTTGAGTAGAAATCAGTATAGAAATTGTTCTTGTGTACACATTTTTCGTGTTGTACTTTGTCAGCTGCAGTCACATATTTGATTGAAAGTGTGCACATGCAGCTGTTTAACAGTTGGTATTGTAAAATGCAGTATAGCAGTAAACCACTGTTGAAGTCACGGGGTTGGATAGAGATTCAAGTTTCAATTTATTAAAAAACCCCAAACAAACCAGAACTCAAACTTTCTAAAATTTGTTTTAATTAGTGTATTTCTTTTAGGTGTCTGACAGCACTTTCAGTCACTCTCTGCTTCCCCAGCATAGTCATTTGTTCAGTTCTTAAGCTTGTGTTATTTGTTTGGGTAATTCATATGGTTAGGATGGATAAAACCATTTTAAAAATAGGAAAATAATAATTAAAATGAGGAAACTGGGAAATGTCTGAAGTTGTTTGCCATTCATTTTTTAAATTGACTTGACCTTTACTGTCCCATTATGTATCTTTAACCATCAAAACTTGAAGTAGCAGTAGTGCTTAACTTTGTTTTATGTAAATGTAAGGCAAACTATTTTTAAAAGAACCAACTTCTCAGTCCCACACTGAAAAGTGTTGTTGGATTTAGAAATGGGTTAAAGGCTTTTGAATATGGGACAAAAGGTATATCCTTTTGATCATAAGGTGAGAACACAGCTTAAGCTGAGCTATGTTAACTGACCACATGCTTTTTGAACTTGTTGCAAGTGCAAAGTAAAAAGTATTAAATCAAAAGGTTGTAAGGAACAAATGAGCATGTCTATGCCATATTTTTTGTTCTTGTTTAAAAATTAGACATACATACAAATGCAAACATCTAGCAAATATAAAGAAAAAAATCTGAGTCAGAATGGAGGATTTTTTTTTCCCTCCTTAACTTGTAGAAATTATAGTGCTTCCTTGCAAAGTGAAATATTTCCCTCCTAACTGTGTTGGTTACTGTTACTGTGTGACACACATTATGCTGTGTGCACCTTTCTTGTGTATTAATGATATGTTTTTACTTTTCATGGGATCAGAGTTTAAAATGTTTAAAGTAATTTCTGGAAAACTTTTTGCATGGTAAGATTATTTAAAATTATTAGTTAAAAAATAAACACTCTCCATGATTAAACATTAAAATACCACTTTTAGGTACTGCATTGAATATCATTGTCCTGTTCTAATCTACTGTAAAAAATTAAGCAAAGTCTCTCTTACTATTGTAATTCTAAAAAGTGAGAACTCTAGCATATGCACTGAAAATAGTTCAGCTAGCACAAGTTGGTTGCAATGTTTAATGTACTTTGGAGCAAATTCAGTCTTCCACTGAATTTGATTTTTATCTCCTGTATTTTTGAAATTCTTCTGTATTCCATTACTACTGAAGATTTTGTAAAACCTTATGATTGTTCTCCAGAGCATAAAGTTGTTAACATTTATTTGTTGTTTGCTGTTGTAAATACATATATTGCTATAGTACAAAAAAGTCATGTGTTTTTAGTGTTTTATATTGATATGCACCAAACAATGTACAGTATTCTGCATGCTTGTATTTTAAGCATGTATGTACATATTTATTGTTAAGTAGCAAGAGGCATGTAATCTAACTTTCTATGTATATAATTTTGACTGTCATCAGTGGAAGTTTTACCTGGTCTCAGAAAGCAATGTTTGGGCTTAAATGTTAGTTTGTAGCCATAAACCTTCACTACTGGAAATAGTATGCCTGTACACTGTATATACTTGTGTTATGCATTATTTTCTCTTCAGGAGTATCTAAGAAAATAATCAGCAATATCTATAAGCTTTGGCAAAATTAGTTATTGGAGATGAATCAGTGAAGCAAGGTGTCAAATATGAGTATCTTTTCATTATCTATATGTTACCAAAAAAAAAAAAAAACAGGTGGGAGGTAAACCTTTTGAATTTAGCATGAATTGCAACTAGTCTTAAGTGGAAGACTTTTTCTCCAAACCTATAGGATATATATACGTTGTAGGGTTTTATTTGTATACCTGCAGTAGCTGAATGAAAGATTTGTGTACAGAACTCTCTAATTTAGCAGAATTTGACTTCAAAAACTTTGAAGAGAAAGTGGGCCCATCAAGCCAACAATCAGTCTTCCTGCTGTAATCTGAAATATATATGCAAATAGACAGTCTCATCTATTTATATAAGTAGATAAACTGATACTACACGTTTCAGGATTTTTTGTGCACAATTTAAAAATGCTGGTATTGATTAGCATATCCTAATTGACAATTTTCTTTGCTCTTCATTAAAGCAGAAAATGTAATTATTTTGAAAGAGCATTGCAACCTCTTCTTATTGTCTTGTATTGATCCATACTTGCACTGAACACTTGCAAATAAGTTTAGGTGATTACAACAGTATGTATTTATGATTAGAAAACAAGCAAATACTTAATATATATCTTGATGATGTATGTTGAAACTAGATTGGTAAGTATATCTTAGTTTGGAGAAGCTGTTTCTAAGGTTATGTAATTTGATTCTGGATGACAAACACTGATCTATTTATATATATACACATATACATCCATTTATAAAAATAACTGATTTTGAGGAAAACATGAATCATCATCTTGATTTCTATGTGATAGCATGATTTCACATTTGCTGGAAAAGAGCATTTTAATTTTTTTAATGCATGATAAAGGAATATTTTATTTTGAGCTCTTATGAAGGATTTTCTTCTAGGTTGTTTTGATTTTCCTCCTTTAAAAGTGATCTACTGTAGTTAATGGAAATTAGTTTAGAACCTCAACAATCAAAGAATTCTGACTAACTTAGTTCTGCTCATATGTCAAAAAATCAAGGGACCCCAAATTTGTACTTCCTTTTAAAAACATTATTGAATTTGTACAGGAGAAAACATGATAAACAGAGGACTCTCTTGAGAAGGGACTTTGGGGTATATATTGTAATGTTAAGAAATATTGCTGTGTTTTTAGCTACTTCAAATTATGTTTGGTGTGTAAAGGCATTGGTAATTTAATAAGTGACAGCATTTCTTTTGAAGTAATATGACAATCTGCAAAATTAATCCTGGGAAGGGAGAGCATGATAAGGTAGATGTGTGTTTCTTGCTCTGCTGAATGGATTAATGTTGAGGAAACGTGTTCTCATACTTGAACAAGATTGCATGCAGCTGTTGCTAATAAAATTATGGGACATTTTTCAACCTTCAACTGTTATTTGCTCTACTTATTTAAAACGTCTAACTTGCAATAATCAAGAGCAACAAAGTAAAATAAAAACTGAGGAAGCACTTGAATATTGGAAATACTATGAAGCCATATAAATAGTATTCTTAAAATCAGAGAAGTGGACAACAGACTTTAAGTATTGTGTTAACACTGTGCAAAGAAATAAGATACTGAGGGGCATAAGTCTAAGTGATACTACAGTTTGAAAAGTTTTCAAAGTTTCCAGGGAAGTTCAAGGAACAATATATTTCTGTGAGGTCTTTTCTCTTTTTTTTCTTCATGCTAAATTTGAGAATAGAATAGTTCAATTGGAAGGGACTTAAAATGATCATCTAGTCCAAATGCCTGACCACTTCAGGGTGGATCAAAAGTTAAAGCATGTCATTAAGGGCATTGTCCAAATGCCTCTAACATTGACAGGCTTGGGGCATCGATCATGTCTCTGGGAAGCCTATTCCGGTGTTTGACCACCCTCTGGGAAAAGAAACACTTCCTAATGTCCAGTCTAAACCTCCCCTGGTGCAGCTTTGAACCATTCCCACACATTCTCTCAGTATCGTTCTGGACAAAATGTCCAGCACACAGATGGATAAGCACGTCATGCAATGGGTGAGCAACTGGCTCACAGGTCAGGCAACAAAGGGTTATAGTGAATGGGGTAACATCAAGCTGCTGACCCATCACTACTGGGGTTCCAAAGGGCTCCATCTTATAGGCAGTTCTCTTCAACATCTTCATAAATGACTTGAATGCACAACTGGAAGGGATACTAAGTAAGTTTGTAGATGATACAAAACTGGGAGAAGCTGTTGACTCCCTTGAAGGCAGGGAGGCTCTGCAGAGAGACCTCAACAAATTAGAAGACTGGGCAATCACCAACTGTATGAAGTTCAACAACGGAAAGTGCTGGATTCTGTACCGAGGATGGAGCAACCCTGGATGTACAGACAGACTTGGGAATGAGATGCTGGAGAGCAGTGCTGCAGAAAGGGACCAGGGAGTCCTGGTCAACAGAAAGTTGAATATGAGTCAGCAGTGCCCTGGCAGTCAGGAGGACCAACCATGTCCTGGGGTGCATCAGACACAGCATCACCAGCCACTTAAGGGAGGTGATTGTCCCACTCTACTTTGCACTAGGGCGGCTGCACCTTGGATATTGTATGCAGTTTTGGTCACCACAATATAAGAAAGATATAAAGCTACTAGAGTGTCCAAAGGAAGGCAATGAAGATGGTGAGGGGCTGTGAGGGGAAGCCATAGAGGAGTGGCTGAGGTAATTTGGTCTGCTCAGCCTGGAGGAAACTGAGGGAAGACCTCATTGCAGTCTACAGCTTCCTTGTGAGGGGAAGAGGAAGGGCAGTAACTGATCTCTTGTCTGTGGTTACCGGTGACAGGACCCAAGGGAAGGGCCTGAAGTTGTGTCAGGGCATGTTTAGGTTGGATATTAGGAAAAGATTCTTCTCACAGAGGGTGATTGGGCTCTGGAACAGGCTCCCCAGGGAAGTGGTCACAGCACCAAGTCTGCCAGAGTTCAAGAAGTATTTGGACAACACTTTTGGTACATGGTATGACTTGGAGATGATCTCGTGCAGGGCTGGGAATTGGACTTGATTATCCTTGTGGGTCTCATCCAACTCAACATATATACCAGGGAGAAAAGATCAGCTCCTCCCTCTCCACTTCCCCTCCTCAGGAAGCTTCAGAGAGCCATGAGGTTGCCTCTCAGACTCCATTTCTCCAAACTACACAAACCCAGAGTCCTCAGCCACTCCTCACAAGATGTGCCTTCCAGCCCTTTTACTAGCTTTGTTGCCCTCCTCTGAGGGCACTTCAAGGACCTTCAAATCCTTTTATAATTGTGAGGCCAAGAAGTGCATGCAATACTCAAGGTAAGGCCACCCCAATGCGAAATACAGAGAGATAGTCACCTCTTTTGACCAGCTGGTTGTGCTGTGTTTGATGCGTCCCAGGATGTGTTTTGCCCTCTTGGCTGCTGGGGTACACTGCTGACTTCAACTGAGCCTGCTGCTAACCTGCACCCCCAGCAGGGCTATTCTCTAGCCACTCCTCTCCCAATTTATACTCTTAAATTGTTAATCTGAATGTTAATTCTCTTGGTCATGTTAGAGAACATTGGATAAGAATTCCTGAAACTACTTCTATCCATGTTTCTGGGTAAATGGGTTTCAGCCAGAAAGACAGAAGGTTTCTGTAGCAGCAAATGCTAACTTATAAGGCCAGAAAAACTCAAATGCATGAAAGTTGGGAAAGGTGTCAGGTGGTTTTAGGAACCTATCAGGCTTGGGAAACTGAGGATCTAATATGGGACTTTTTTTTTTTTCAAACTCTGATATTGGCTTTACTAAGCATTATGCATGCCACTTCATCTCATAGACCAGGGCAATGCTAGAAATAAAAATTCAATGCTGTATCTGGATGGGATGGAGTTAATTTTCCTCATAGCAGCCTGTATCATACTGTGTTTTGGATTTGTGACTAAACCAGTGTCTATATCGTCAATGTTTTGGCTATTGCTGAGCAGTGCTTTCATAGTGTTAAGATTTTATCTTTTTTTCCCTACTCTGCCTCCCCTCTCCCCCATCACTGATCTCAAGTCAATAAGGAGGGGGGGGGGACTGGTAGGATGTGCTCAGCAATAAAAGCTCTGGGAAAAAAGGAAGAAAGGGAGAAATGGCATTTTCTTCCCAAATAGCATTGTACATGCTGAGGCCCAGAAAGTGTCAAAACAGTGAATTAATGCCTCTTTTTGCTTTGCTTACACATGTAGCTTTTAATTCACCTATTAAACTATCCTTATCTTGATACACAAAGGCAAAAAATGCACTCTTGAGCTAAAAACTCTTACAGATCAACATGCTTGCACAATTATTGGTATGTTATAACTTTCCTCTGTGAAACACTGTCCTGTTCTTACCTTGAATTTGTCCAGGATTTGCTTCTAGTCACTTGTTATGTTTTGTCTATTTTGACCTTTGATATTAGATATATGACCCATGGGCACTTAGAAACTGAGACCAAGATAGTCATTAAGCTTTGTATCTATCATGAGGCTAAATTAATTGATTTCCTAATGATAATTGTAGGGTGAATTTTTGAGTCCTTTAATAATTCTTATAGTTATCTTTCTCATCCTTTCTAACATCACTTCTGAATTACAGACTATGAGAAATGAGCACTGAGGTGTATACATTCTTTACTACAAGTGCGGAAGTAAAACTTTTCTTGTGATAGTTGAGATGCCACTGTTGAGATGTGTACAAGGAAAACAATGACTTTTTTAGTTATGGCATCAAACTATTCATGTTTGGATGACTATCTACCATAACAAAAATATTCTTCAAAATAATTGCTTTTCAGAATGGGTTCATTCACCATTTGCAACCTGCTTTCTCTATTCCTGTATAGTTACATTTACCTGGATTCAGAAACAGTCCCTTCCTGTTCCTGGTTTACAGGTTATTCCAATTACTTCACATCATCATATCCTCTTCGTAATTTACCAGTTCACAGCTTTTGTGTCACATACAGATATTGTCAGTAGTAAGTTAAGAGGGTTTTTTTAAATCTCATGGGTAAAGATATTTAAGTTTCTTATCAGAATGGGGGTATCACTGAGATCCTGTTAGAAACAAAGCTGCCTGAGGACTTTCTCTTATGTAATTTAATACTTTCTGCTTAAAGAATGAATGTGTGCTGTTTGTTTGTTGTATGATACCAAAACAGTTGCTTAGCAGAAGTCTAGTTCCTCAAAAGTGCTGCATTTATAAACCAAACCACTAAAACTGTTGTAACTGCTTCACTCTTAGTATGCAATCTCTCCCATTTCCCATTCCCATCCTTGGGTTTTTGGTGGGGTTTTTTTTGTGATATTTCAAGATTTATAAGACAGAAGGGCTTCTTAGTCAGTTATCCCTTTGATAAGAGGTGTCGTGACTCACTGAGTAACAACAATGTTCTGACTTTAGTAACTGCTCTGTAACATCTTCAGTAACTGCTGTAGTGGAAACTCTTTCATTTTCACTTTAAATATGATCTGTGTTTCCCTAAAACCAAACCAGAAATATTTGCAAACTGTGTGTGGATTTTTTGGTGTTAATATGAAGAACCGTATCCATTTAACAGAGGACCAATGCAGTTTTAAGTTGGTTTTTTTTTGCATGAAAATATGACGTTTAGAAAACAAAAAAAAGCCCCCCCCCCCCAGTCTTTGGAACCCTTTACTTCTTCATTTGACTTCTCCCCTCCCTCCCCCTTAACAATTTTTAATACTTCTGAAGGTTTTGAATTACCAATTTCAACTTTCTCTTTTTACATCCCCTCTTATCCAAACTCCTTTTACTGTTTTTCATGCTTTCTTGTTTTGTGGAATTTAGCCTGTCTAGCTATTCAATGAAATGTTATGAAATGCCTCTTAGTTGTTCCCATTTTAAATTTATTTGCAGCTGTTCTCACTCCTAATTCTGTCAGCTTTTGTTCAAGTATCTCTCATGAAACATGAAGTATTTGTACTACTAGTTTTAGACTTTTTTTGCTTGCATATAACAAATGTAATCAAGTCATGATAACATCCTCTAAAAGTTACTTTTTACTTCAGTTCTGACACAAGTTCTTTTTCTTCATATGATAAGATGTATTTTTGTATGGTGCTTTTCTGTGTTAGAAAATCATAATTTCTGAAATACAGACATTCCAATGTCATTTGCTTGAGACTTTTAGCATCCATTATGTTACCCTGGGAGACTATTACCTCCTGTTTTCATTAAACTGTTTAAAGAGCCCCACTCAGTTGTCTGTCAAGTCACCTGTGACTTGGTCATCTGACATGGTTCTAGCTTTTGTGTCAGTTCTTTCTGTCTATTAGATTTTAAAGTGACAACCTTAAAGATCACTGTTTAGAAGCCAATTCTGAAGAACAGAAATGTTAATCACTGCACTTTGACTCATGTAAATATTTGCTTCGATTATACCTCCCTGTTTAAATTTAATTTGTATATTAGCAAGTTTTTGGGTTTACCACCTACGCATATAGCATTTTTGTAGACAGTTGAATTTCCTCTTTTAATTTGATGCTTTGTTCAATTTTAATCTTATTTTTATTTATTTCTGCTAAATAAGTACACTATTGTTTTCCCTCTCATCCTTCTCTTTCAGTAGTGAAATGATACTCTGGCCTCTTTGGCCAGTCTGTCTTTCTGAATGTTTTTCATTTTAACAATGAGAACTATCCAAACTCTGCAACTCCATCTTCCATGTATATCCAGTGATGCTCTATCGTATATTCTTTACCTGTCCAGGAATTTACCTTTAGGTGGTCTGGTGGTTTTTTTCTCCTGGTATGTAACAAAACTGTCATTTAAATTTGATGCCAAGCTAATGTTGTATTATTAGATATTTATTATTTAGAAGAATTGCAATTATTTGTTTATTAGCAAAACTGAAATATCATCAGTGGATATTCACAGATGACATGTTCACATGTTCAATTTTGTTGTCATTGTCTGTGTTAAATATAGTAAAGCAAGTTCCTTCATCTGTTGTCAGGAACTTACTTGCATCCAAATAGAGTGCACATTAATGAAATAGCTATCCCAGCCATATGCACCTACCCCTTGGGATACCTGCAGACTTCTCTTATGTACTATATATGCTGTATTCATGGCTTGTCTACCTCATGAGCACAATATGACTATAAACTAATGTCTGTGAAAGGAGCAATGCTTGGTGAATGTTGGCAGCAGCTATTTAGCATTTCTGTGAAATATGAAAAAAGTGTTGTTACACCTTGAGAAACAATTACTTTAGAGGACTGTTAGAAGGCCTTCTGCAATTTCTGCAAAGGGTCCAAGTTTGTCCTTAACAGCTGCGTGGCTCTTGTTCTCCTGAAGGAATTGAATGTTCCAGGACTTAGCTGCAAGTTAAGTCTGGGATGCTTACTGTTTAAGAAAAGTTCAGACCCTAGGTTCTGATGCAGAGTCAGTTTATTACAGGTTGAGCTGGGTGCCTCCAGAGACCCTGAACAAAGAAATCCCTGTGCCTTTATACCCTCACAGTCTGTGCACCTGATCTTCACACACACTCTTCATGTACCCTGCACATGCCTCTTGGTCCAATGGTGATTTGTGGTCTGGGGTCTTCTAACAGCTCATTGTTTTTATCCACATGGGCTGTGCCAACTTCAGTAGTCCCACATCTGTGCTCATCCAGCTCCACAATATCTTTGGGACTTTTCTCAATTCTGAGGGTATTCCAAAATCATTTCTGGTTATACCTTCTTACATTTTTTTCTTTTATTACATTAATTCCCATAACAATTAATTAAATCTATTCCTTCTGGTGCCAACCTTATTTCTATATCCAAAGCCTGCAACAGATCCCTTCCCAGGAGACACACTGGTGAGTCCTCAGCTATTACATTTCCCCCATACACTCTTATTTCCAATCCTTTGTTTCTATCCTGAAAATTTTTGCCAACACTGTCGCCAATAAATTTGCCTCATGTTCCTTCATCTTTCTTTTCACCTTCCATTCTTCCGCCTTTTGCCTTTCTTCCCTTCCATCATATGCAAACATGGATACACAGTATTTTTTTACATGTTTACACTTTCACCATACTAGATTTCAGAGAATCACTAGGTTGGAAGAGACCTTTAAGATCATCAAGTCCAACCTATGCCCTAACACCACCTCAACTAAACCATGGCACTGAGTACTACATCCAATCTTTTTTTTTTTTTTTTGGCTAGATTCTTCTTATTTGTGGATCACAAAAGCTGAAAATAAAGCACATGAGCCTTTATATATACATTTAAACTTGAAACAACTCTAAACAGCATCCTCCCTTAGCCTTGACATTTTACTTCCCCAAGCTGTTTATTCTCCTGAGGACCACAGGTAATAGTTGTAAAATGCTAACACTGAGGCATTACTTGGCAGAGCCCTAGGTTGCATAGCAGCGGGATTTGGCACTGTGTGCAGAGACATAGGATACAGCCCTGCATTTTGCAGCAGCGGGGAGGTAGGAGCAGGAGCAAGCGAAGGGGACAGCAAGTGAAAGGACAGCAAGCGAAGTGACAGAAGCAGGAGATAAAGCAGTTGCAGTTTGCAAAGGTGGGGGGTAGAAAAAAAAGCAAGCAGAGTGGCTGAAACAGCGGCAGCAGCTGCAGTGTAGGGAGGAACATCCTCCCGTTTCAGATACCAGTTCTGTGATTGCAATCATCATTTGCTTTCCGATTTTGTTTTAGGTTTTCTCCTTGCATAAGCCAAATTATCCCATATAAACCAATAACACATATGATTGAAATGATGATTTTCTAAAGATATTCTTAAAGATGTTAGATGGTTTTGATTAAATGTGTACCACAACCTGGCCAGGTTTTCTATGGATTTATCCTTGTTTTTGTAGCGATGAATGGGCATTCCTCCAGATAAAATTCTATAGCACACTTTTTCAACAGTTCTTTTGTTTCAGACTTTTGTTTTTGTTTTGTTTTATTTTTTTTCTTTGATTCTGGAGGATTTCAGCCAACCCTTCTCTACTCTGGCCATATTCCCCAGTTTTACCTTGTTTCAGGAGCTCTAACCCCAAATTTCCTTTTTACCTCATTTCAGTGACTTGAACTCCGAATTTCTTTTTTACCAAATTACAGGTACCATTTTTCAGAGGACTTAAACCTCTCTTAGGCAAATTCCTTGTCATCTGTTATAGAGTAAGGCTGGACTCAAACCTGCCTCCTTGGAGTGCCAGAGTTGAACCTGCACCCCACCTGCCTCTGTGTCAGAATTTAAACTCATTCTAGAGAGAAAGCTTCCACTGCAAAGGGCCCACATGAACTCACCTGTCTGCCAGCAGTATGGACATTTGGAGTCAGAAGGATCCAGAGATGAGACCTAGGATCCCATCTGGGTTGCTATCTGTTAAAGAAAAGTTCAGACCCTGGCTTCTGAGGCAGAGTTAGTTTATTTCAGTTTGAGTTGGTGACTCCAGAGAGGGACCCCAAACAAAGAATCCTGTGCCTTTATACCCTCACAGTCTGAGCACCTGATCTTCACACACTCTTCATGTGCCCCACATGTGCCTCTTGGTCCAATGGTGATTTGTGGTCTGGGGTCTTCCAGCGCTTCACTTGATTCTTTCTTCATCTCCACCTGGGCAGGCCATTAACTGCTCTTATCTTCCAGCTTGGGCCAGCCTGGGGGCCCTCTAGGGTCTCAACCCTTATCTGAAGGTATCCAGTCTTCCTGTTTTCTCCCCTGCTTAGCAATTCATGCTGACAGAATTCTTTTAGGGTTCACCTTTGCTAAGTTTTGAGCAGAGCCCACTCATGCTAAGCTGTAAGTTACAATTAAACTTAAATTTACCCAATAATTTCTAATATTCTATAAGTAAATTTTTAAAGGAAATTTATAATCCCCAACACTTTCAGTACATATTTCTTTGATCATAGTCTAGCTTTTGGACATGGCCAGACAATCTTACCATGATGAGGATTTGGAGCCTGTGGGACTGTTTTCCTACATGCTTGTGGTGACCAGGAGGTTATGTATAATTTTCAGATGTGAATAAACATAGCTGAAGCATGGTTGGGATTTGATTCCTGCTCTCCAGTGCTGGCACATGCAGGCTGAGCTCTTGTACTCCTTGAAAATGAGTTTCCTTGTTTAGTACAACATTTAAACCCCTGACTCATTCTGCTTGGTGGGCTGGGATTTTGAGGCTAGTGAGTTCACAGTGAGAGTGCTGCAGCATCATCTTGCATATGTGTATGAGCTATGTTACCAGTTCACCCAGAAATTTAATTAGTGTGGCTGGAATCTTACTATGCTGCCCCTCACCTATCAGTTCCTTGTATGCTTAGGGATTTATAAAAGATTATTTTGCAGACACTCCTGGGTCACTATGACTGGCTACTTGAGGAAAATCAGTGAAATCCTTAGTTCTGCAGTTTTCAGGACTTCCAGCAGTATTAGGCCAGCACACTTCTCAGGGAATAGCAGCCTCTGCTACTAGTCTATCATGTGGGGTAGACAGCAGGATATCTTGTTACTTTGGATTATGGGCTCTATTAGGTACCCTAGGGCTACATTTCAAGTGAACCCTGAACATCTACAGGATTGAAGCAGAATGCAGCTTCAAGTAGTTGACTGTAAGCCAAGAGGCATTAAGAACTGACCTGGTGTTAGTAACTCCAGTGTGGTCAGCATTACACCACACCAGTACCAACACCTTCTGATAAATAATGTTTGATCATCATAAAAAAACTCAGCTCTTCTGCCCAGTGCTCAGAGGCTCACTGTCTACTGCCAGCAAATTCCCTTTGCACACAAAACAAAACCTTTAAGTAACTATATTGGGTTTGCATGGACAGGTTTTGGTAAGGGGAGGGCTATAGGGGTGGCTTCTGTGAGAAGCTGCTGGAAGCTTCCTCCATGTCTGGCAGAGCCAATGCCAGGTGGCTCTAAGACGGATGTGCCACTTGCCAAGGCTGGGCCAATCAGAAATGATGATAATACCTCTGTGATAACATATTTGAGAAGAAGAAAAAAACAAACAAGTTATTGCACAGATGTAATTGCAGCCAGAGTAGAGCAGGGTGAGAATATGTGAGAGGAACAGCTATGCAGACACCAAGGTTAGTGGAGAAGGAGAGACAGGAGGTGCTCCAGGCACCATAGCTGGGACTCCTCTGCAGCCCATGGTGAAGACCATGGTGAAGCAGGCTGTCCCCCTGCAGCCCATGGAGGACGATGGGGATGCAAAGATCCACCTGCAGCCCCTGGAGGAGACCCACACCGGAGCAGATGGATGCCTGGGAGGAGGCTGTGACCTTGTGGGAGGCCCGTGGTGTAGCAGGCTCCTGGCAGGGACCTGCAGACCCATGGAGAGAGGAGCCCACGCTGGAGCAGGTTTCCTGGTAGGGCTTGCAACCCTGTGGAGGGCCCACACTGGAGCAGGCTGTGCCTGAAGGACTGCACCCTAGGGAAGAGTGACCCGCATTGCAGCAGTTTGTGGAGAACTGTTGCCCATGGGACCAACTCACCTTGGAGAAGTTCATAGAGAACTATATCCCATGGGAGGGACCCTATGCTGGGGCAGGGGAAGGACTCCTCTCCCTGAGAAGTAGCAGAAACAACATGTGATGAACTGATTGTAACCCCCATTCCCTATCTCCCTGTGCTGCTGGGGGGGGAAGAGGTAGTGCTTGGAATGAGGGAGGAGTGGGGGGAAGGTGTTTTTAAGGTCTTATTTTACTTCTCATTATCTTGCTCTGATTTTGTTAGTGTTAAATTCAATTAATACCTCTAATTCGAGTCTGTTTGGCCCATGATAGTAAACAATGAGTGATCTGTCTTTGTCTTTATCTCAATTCATGAACCCTTCATTATATTATCTCTCCCCTGTCCAGCTGTGGAGGGGAATGATAGAGAGGCTTTGGTGGGTGCCTGGCATCCAGCCAGGGTCAACCCACTAGTCTTTTTGGTGCTGTGACTCAGATCACGAGGATTTTGAGATAAGGTTAGTAATTGGGAGAGGTAATGGGCAAAACAAATACTGAACAATGTTAGAGAATAGAATGACCATGGGAAATTAACATTTTCATCTCTTTCCTTCCCAACACTTACTAATGTAAGTGTGCTATAAAGTCAGGAGATCTTGCAATGGCCAAGATCTATCTGTAGGTTCCTTTTTAAATGTAAAACTGCTCTTCAGTGCTCTTATGATAACTAGGCAGTGAAATCCTTGAAGACAGTTAGGCCTCAACAAATAGGAGATTTTTAGCCTTCAATTAATTATTCTTGGCTCTTTGCCATTATTTTCCAAAAAGGGCAAGCAGACTTCTGATTTTTCCTATTATATTCCTGAGTTTTCTTTTTATTTGCAGTGATCTTCTGAGCTCTCAGTCTGTGGAACTACTTTGCATCTTGAGCTGAAAAAGCAAATAAGGACAAGTAATTTCAAAGGCTCTACTTAGTAGATTCCATGAATGGCTAATAGTGGAGTTGTCTTTGTGATGCTATACTATTTTCTTTCTGAAAATTCATAAATTATAAGGAAAAATTCATTTGAATACTGGTTTATCTTATTTCTGTCCTTTCCCAGTAGCCCACTTCAAATGGGAATGGGAATGTTTCAGATATCTTCTGGGAAATTAATGCAGCAGAAAAGAGGCAGTCCAGGAAGTTTTTAGAGTGTGTTGAGGACAGCATTTTGTTGCAGCTGGTGAATGAGCCCACCAGGGGAGGGACTATGTTAGACCTGTTGTTTTCAAACAGAGATGGGCTGGTGGGAGGTGTGGTGGTTGGAGGCCACTTGGGGCATAGTGATCATGAAATTATAGAGTTCTCAATATTTGGTGAAATGAGGAGGAACATCAATAAGACTTTTACATTGGACTTCCAGAGGGCAGGCTTTGGCCTATTTAGGAGACTTATTCAGAGAGTTCCTTGGGAAGCAGCTCTTAAAAACAAAGGAGTCCAGGAAAGCTGGGCATGCTTCAAAATAGAGATCTTGAGGGCACAGAAACAGACTGAACCTGTTTGCCAAAATATGAGTTGACAAGGCAAACGTCCAGCCTGGATGGACAATGAGATTGTGAAGGAACTTAGGAATAAAAAGAGGATGTATCATCTTTGGAAGGAGGGTCAGGTCTCTCAGGAAGTATTTAAGGGGGTTGCTAGGGCATGTAGGAAAAAAATTAGGCTAAAGCTCAGTTCAAACTTAATTTGGCAACTTCTGTAAAGGATAATAAAAAATATTTTTATAAATATATTAACGGCAAAAGGAAGGATAAGACCAACTATTGTTCTCTACTGGATGTGGGAGGGAATTTAGTAACTGCAGATGAGGAGAAGACGGAAGTGCTTAATGCCTTCTTTGCCTCAGTCTTTAGTGGGAAGACGGCTTGTCCTCAGGACAACTGTCCTCCTGGGTTGGTGGATGGTGTCAGGGAGCAGAATGATCCCCCTGTTATCCAGGAGGAGGCAGTCAGAGAACTGCTGAGCCGCTTGGATGTTCATAAATCAATGGGACCAGGTAGGATCCATCCCAGGGTGATGAGGGAGCTGGCAGATGAGTTTGCAAAGCCACTCTCCATCATTTACCAGCAGTCCTGGCTCACTGGTGAGGTTCCAGATGACTGGAAGCTGGCCAAAGTGACGTCCATTCATAAAAAGGGTAGGAAGGAGGATCCTGGTAATTATAGGCCAGTCAGCCTGACCTCAGTACCTGGTAAGGTAATGGAACAATTTATTGAGTGTTATCACGCAGCACTTACAGGATGGCTAGGGTATCAGACCCAGCCAGCATGGGTTTAGGAGGGGTAGGTTGTGTTTGACCAACCTGATCTCCTTTTATAACCAGGTGACCTGCCTGGTGGATGTGGGAAAGGCTGTGGATGTGGTCTATTTGGACTTCAGCAAGGCCTTTGACACTGTCTCCCACAACATACTCCTGGAAAAGCTGGCAGCCCATGGCTTGGACAGGAGCACTCTTTGCTGGGTTAACAACTGGCTGGATGGCCAGACATAGAGAGTCGTGGTAAACAGTGCTGCATCCAGCTGGCAGCCAGTCACTAGTGGTGTTCCTCAGGGGTCTGTGCTGGGGCCAGTTCTGTTCAATATTTTTATTGACGACATGGATGAGGGTATTGAGTCTTTCATTAGTAAATTTGCAGATGACAGCAATAAGCTGGGAGCATGTGTCGATCTGTTGGAAGGTAGGAGGGGTCTGCAGAGAGACCTGGAATGGTTGGATGGATGGGCAGAGTCCAATAAGATGAAGTTTAATAAGTCCAAGTGCCGAGTTCTGCACTTTGGCCACGACAACCCCCTGCAACATTATAGGCTGGATACAGAATGGCTGGACAGTGGCCAGGCAGAAAGGGAACTAGGAGTACTGGTCGACAGCCGACTGAACATGAGCCAGCAGTGTGCCCAGGTGGCCAAGAAGGCCAACGGCATCCTGGCCTTTATCAGGAATAGTGTGGCCCGCAGGAGCAGGGAGGTCATTCGTTCCCTGTACTTGGCACTGGTGAGGCTGCACCTTGAGTATTGTGTCCAGTTCTGGGCCCCTCAGTTTAGGAAGGCTGTTGAGACGCTTGAGCGCATCCAGAGGAGGGCAACAAGGCTGGTGAGGGGCTTGGAACACAAGCTCTATGAGGAACGACTGAGGGAGCTGGGGTTGTTTAGCCTCGAGAAAAGGAGACTCAGAGGTGACCTTATCATTCTCTACAACTTCCTGAAAGGCAGTTGTAGTTAGGTGAGGGTTGGTCTCTTTCTCCAGGCAGCAACTGACAGAACGAGAGGACACAGTCTTAAGCTGTGCCAAGGGAAATATAGGTTGGATATTAGGAAAAAGTTTTTTACAGAAAAGGTGATAAAGTACTGGAATGGCCTGCCCAGGGATGTGGTGGAGTCACCATCCCTGGATGTATTTAAAAGAAGATTGGATGTGGCACTCAGTGCCATGGTTTAGTTGAGATGTTAGGGCATGGATTGGCCTCGATGATCTTGAAGGTCTCTTCCAACCTAGTGATTCTGTGATTCTGTATCTTCTAATCTCATGTTCTTAGTAACCCAGTAAAAGCTTCTGTCCTTCCTTT
Organism: Acrocephalus scirpaceus scirpaceus; assembly: GCA_910950805.1. Lineage (NCBI taxonomy): Eukaryota > Metazoa > Chordata > Aves > Passeriformes > Sylviidae > Acrocephalus > Acrocephalus scirpaceus. Next base: position 6,340,389 of record OU383795.1, on the reverse strand, counting down.
CCCCCAAGAACAAATTTTGTTTTAATTTATTGTCATGAGCAAATACTGCATCTAAAAATTTACATTGCATTTCAGTAATCATGTATTTAGCACCAAAATACCTATATAGTATAGTGCATAAGGCTAGCAAGAATGTCCTCTGAGAACTTAGCTGTTCAATTTGCTTTCTCTTTTTTTTCTTTAATAAATAGAACAGGTTTCTTTGTGTGTGTAGAATCTAATTATTATTTTAATTATAAACTTGTTCTTTGATCATATTGCCTTTACCTGTTTTCTTAAACTTGCAGAGTGACTGTGGTGTATTTGTATCTATAGTCTTCATCACTGTGTGTCTCTCTACACACATTAAAGTATACACATAGGTATATTGGTGTTAAAATATACAAGGAACATGATTAAAACATTAATTTATTTAATGACTTCTAATGACCTGTCTTCCTAGTTTGAAATGGTTGAAATTAGACTTGGTGTCTCTCCTGAGAGTACAGAAGTTGTATTGTTCCTGTCCGGCTAGAGGGCTGGCTGGCCCTGACTAATCTATATGGGAACATGGCCACCTTCCATGGGGAATGCTGGCGGAGGAGAGCTGACTGGGCTTCCTCCTCTCCTTGCTGGTGGACAAAGTCCATAGAAGGGCTAGTTTTCTTTGAGAGGGGCTTCTTGCAATAGCTGTGAAGATGTAGAAGTGCAAGAGGACAGCAAAAAAAATTGCTGGTGACTCTCCAAGGAAAATAGACATTAAAAAGCACTCTCAAGGACAACCCCCTGTAAGTCGCAGGAAATGTGTTGCAATATTTGGAACTGTGCTTCCCTCTGGGTAGACTTATAATGTTGCACTTGGAACCAGTAGAGATTTCTCTGTATGCACACAGATGTGGGTGGGTGTTGTGAGAAACAGATAAAACTGTAAGTGACCCTATAAATTCAGGACCAAGGGAGAATACAAATTCAACATTTGAGTCCCTCAGATTATGTGAGAGAGAAAAATAAAATGTGAGTAGTGTTTTCATTGTCTTGCTACATGTCATGTCATGTTATGGCTCCTTATTGTGAACTTTCGTCCAATTTGGTCTATGCATACTCACTGAGGGAGAAAGGATGAAGGAATACTATTAGTTTTAAGGAACAGATCTTTCAGGGACATAGCTTCTCTTAGCATTTATTAATATCCTGTGAGAAACTTTCACTTTGAACAGTGGCTTTAGTAAGGAAGAACTGTTTTGTGCATAGCCAAGAAAGCAACAGTTCCAGTCTTGGAGCATTAATGAGAAAGGAAAGGCAAAAGATTTCATAATGCATTCTCAAGGCTGGTAACTGAAAAGTTTTATACTCTTTAGCCTTGCCCTCCTACCTCCCTCCGATTACCTCTTTTTCTATTCCTCTGTTGGAGATTATGGCTAAAATTATCCATATGATTCCTAGTTAATGCTTCCTCTGTGTGTTTTCTTGGTTTTATTTTATTTTATTTTATGGAAGAGTGGTTTTGTTTATTCCTTATCAAATTACTAATACACCTCTTCTTTCCCCCCCTTAAAGTTTAATTATGTAATCACATGTAATGACACTGAGGCAAATCTGAGACAACAGAGTAACCAGGATGGGAGTATATGGGAGTGAGATGAATGCTCTTTTGAGAAAGGTCTGTGAATGGCCTCGAAATTAGGTAGATGTAGGTCTAGATAGTTACTGCTTGTTCAGTCTTCTTAATAAGAAAGAGGAGTGTGAAGAAGTTCTATACAGTGGTACAAGGAAAAAGGGTTAAATATGAGAAGAAAATATTTATTGTGAGACAATATTTTACTTACACTGTTAAGATAGTATTATCCTTATGGTACTCTTAAGATGTATTCTCTTTGAAAACCAATAAAGATATACAGTGCATAATAAATACTGTAAGGTATATTATTTTAAACTTCATGTTATCCATGAGGATTCAAGTTATTGGAAGGCTTTGATTGCAAGACCAGGGACCTGTATTTTTTTGTGTTTGTTTGAAGTAAGAATTGCTTTATCATTTTAGTAGAAGTGGCATGTTTGAGCTTTGAAAGAATCCTTCTTTCGGGTGTAGTTCTGAAATAGGTGTTATGGACAATCGAAACTATCAGACAAGCATCTGAATACTAATATTTGATATATAATAGCTTTATGTTTCTAACATAAGTTGATATATTTTATTGTCTATATTATATAGCACAATGAGATCTCAAATAGCTACATGGGAGAAATGTGTTTAATCTATCATGTTAGAATGACCAGCTTGATCTGCATTTATGTTTTGTACCATCTAAATCCATATGATAATGTTCTTTCTTTCACATGACTAAACAGCAGGTCAAGGGAGGTGATTCTCCCCTTCTGCTCCACTCTCATATGACCCCACCTGGAGTACTGCACCGAGTTCTGGGGTCCCCAGCACAAGAAAGACATGGGCTTGTTGGAGTGGGTCCAGAAGAGAGCCACAAAATTGATCAGAGGGCTGGAACTCATCTATGAAGACAGACTGAGAGAGTTTGGGCATTTCAGCTTGGAGAAGGCTTTGGGGAGACCTTAATGCAACTTTTCAATATATAAAGGAGGCTTATAAGAAAAACAGAGACTTTTTGCCAGTGCCTGTAGCAACAGGATTTCACAGAATATTCTGAGTTGGAAGGGACCCACAAGGATCATCGAGTCCAACTCTTACGTGAACAGCCCATGCGGGGATCAAAACTACGACTTTGGTGTTATTAACACAAATGGTTTTAAAGAGCTTAAATAAAATTTAGATATTAGGAAGAAATTCTTCCCTGTGAGGATAGTGAGGCCCTGGCACAGATTGCCCAGAGAAGCTGTGGATGCCCCATCCCTGGCAATTTCAAGGCCTAGTTGGATAGAGCTTTGAGCAACCTGGTTTCTCTGCCCATAGCAGGGGGTTTGGAACTAGATGATCTTTAAGGTTCCTTCCAACTCAAACCATTCTATGATTCTATGCTATCTAGGCAAAAGCCTAGAATTTGAGTGAATGTCTCTTCTGGAAACAGTTATTTTGCTGGTAGGCAGGGTCACCACCAAAGACAGACATCAGCTTAAGGAATAAGTATAATTTACTATAATGCAAAATTGCAAAGAATTACAAAAGGATAATCTAAGCAATGCACCAAATCATTAGCAAATAATTACAAAAGGATAACCTAAGCAATACATCTAATCGCTACTACAAAAGATTGCCTATAGTCATCAAGAAAGATACATCACCAGTTACCCTAATACTTTACCTCTTCATACAGATCCTCAAACATCAGCTGGGGGAAGCTGTCATAGCAAAGGACTGGAGAACCACACCCGATAACTGAGAAATTCTGCAGTGTGTCCACCTTACAGGCCATGAGGCTTCTGACTTTGCTGGGAGAGGGATCCTGTTTTTATACTGTTGAATAAACAAGTTACCATAATGTCTAGTGCGGCAACATCTGGTTTCATTCTCCTTTTGGGTTTCTCCCAAAGCCTGGCCAGGGCTCAAGGAGGAACCATGGGAGTTGTCTTTGATCCTACACCCCCAAACAAGGCCAGATGTGGGCTTTTCCAGTTTCTAAATATGGAAAGGTAAATACATGTTTTGCCAATGAATGAATACATATATCATATTGCTAATAATACTTTGTTAATGAGCAGATACATATATCATATTGCTAATAATACTTTGTTAATGAGTGGATACATATAACATTTGGTTGGAAGGTTCATCTAGAGGTCAAGTTTGGCTCAGGGCCTGTTGTTCTAGCTTTAGTACTTCAACAGTGGCCAAAAATTTGTAAGGGGAAAAAACCATGAAAGCACTAACAAGCACTTGCTGTTCTTAGTCTCTCATTTAAGATTATGTTATTTAATAATATAAAAAAATGCTGCTTGGCATAAATATTGCACTGAACAGAAACATACCTATTCCTATGGCTTCTGTTTTCAATAGAGATGCTTATGCTGGCTTTGGTATGATAAAGAAATTAATTTTTAAAGCATTTATACATTTTAAGAAACAATGCTCTGCAGTATCCTTTGATTTCCTGGATGGAGGCCCCTAAAACAGGTGGGAGGTCAAAAGTTAATGTTACTCTGTCAAAACATACCTTACAAATGTAAAATATGTGAAATATTAACTCCCCCTTTGGAAAGTGTACTTTTATCTTTTTGCACTTTGTTTTTTAACATATTATTAAAAAGTAACGAATTGTATTACATACCAGATTTTAATTTGCATTTCTGATGTATGCAAATATATATCAAGTATACTTTCCAGATAGTACTTATTTAAAATATCAAATATAAAATTGAGTACCAAATATTTTATCTACAGTTTATGAAAGAAAGATGTACAAAGTATAAAGTTGTATTCCTGTGGTAAATGTGTGGGTTTGGTTTTTTCCCTAGATGTGTTTTGGTACATGATAATTACATATAATACTAGAAAACATCAAGAAATCCAGACCCATCTTTTCCAGTTATAATGACTGAAATTTCATTCAGTGGAGAAAAAATGTTACTCAGTGAGGCTGGAGGGGGAAGACAGGCCAAATTAGGAGGAGGTTTTGATTCCCCCAAGGGTAAAGAGGCCTTAGAGAGAGAGCTTGATAGATTAGAATGCTAGGCAATTGCCAGCCTTGTGAAATTCAAGAACAAAAAATGCTGGATTCTGCACCTGGGACAGTGTAATCTTGGGTGTAAATATAGATTGGGGAACAAGAGGCTGGTGTGCAGCCCTGCAGAAAGGGATTTAGGAGTTCTGGTTGATGGTAAACTCAGTATGACTCAACAAAATGCCCTGGTGGCCAAAAGGGCCAACTATGTCCTGGAATGCATTAAGCACAGTATAGCTAACTGATCGAAAGAAGTACTTGTACCACCATACTTAGGATTGGTCCAGCCTCACCTTGAGTACTGTGTGCAGTTTTGGACTCCACAATATAAGGAGGGCATAAAGATGGTGAAAGGCCTCAAGGGCATGAATTATCAGGAGCAGCTGAGGATACCTAGGTTTGCTCATCTTAAAGAAGAGGAAACTGTGGAGTGACCTCATTGCTGTCTACAACTTCCTCAAAGGGGGCAGCAGACGGGAGATGCTGAACTATTCTCTGTTGAGTCTAGTGACAGGACATGAGGGAATGGCTTAAAGCTGCATCAGGGGAAGATAGATATTAGGAAATAGTTCTTCACTGACAGGATGGTCAAGCACTGGAACAAGCTCCCCAGGAAAGTGGCCATGGCCCCAAGCCTGTTGGTGTTCAAGAAGCATTTGGACAGTGCCCTTAGGTTAATGTTAGGGTGCCCTGTGTAGAGTCAGGAATTGGACTCGATGATCCTCATGGGTCCTTTCAAACATAGGTTATTCTATGATTCAAAGCGTATTCTGTTTTACCATTTTGTAGTTTCCTTTCTGCAGGATGTGTGTAAGGAAAAAATAGTATTAATGCAATAAATTGTGCATTATGTTTGTATATAAGGGGCTACTGCTGCCTTTAAGTAACTTGACTACCTTCCTGACTCTGCTATAAGTGTGCTATCAGCCAATGTTTTGATCTTTTCATAGTGCCAATCATGGAACTTTAAAAGGTCAAAAATATATAAAACTAGTTTGACTTCAGTGCTGTAATAATAGTCTTAAACCCCACTCTCCACCGGTAATAGTGCTGTAATCATTGCAGCTTTGCTTAGCTAACCTTTGAGATCCATTAATCCAAACTTTTCCTTGTTTTGTTGTAGCTAATAATGCTGCTTGTTTTCTTCCAAGTTAGTCTAGTTGCAGGGGAAGTATCTGAGCAAATCCCTAGACATACATGTATTTCATATTCTGCCACTACTAAGCAGCTTTATTTTCACCTAAAGAGGATTTTTTTACATAAATATTTGATTTCATAGTTAAAAAAACTTTTTCTGTGCACTTTTATTATGACTAACAGTAGATAAAGATTGACTTTCTTCCCCTTGATCATAACAATCTAAGAGAAGCTATTAATGTTAAGATTTTGTAAGTTCCTGTATATTGTACTGAAAATTACATATTCACTTCCTAATAATTTCTATATAATCCCATAATTTCTATTAGATCTCTAATTCATATTCTTTTATCCCATTTTAGTGCATTCTCTGATGGAAATTTTCCATTATTTCTTTTTTTACTAGGATTGCTTTTCACACTTTTCCCCTGTACATAGAATCGTGGAATAATTTAGATTGAAAAAGTCCCTTTATATCATCAAATCCAACTGTAATCCTAATTCTGCCAAGTCCACCACTAAGCCATGTCCCTAAGTGCCATGTCTACATATCTTTTAAATCCCTTCAGGGATGGTGACTCAACTACATGTCTGGACAGCCTGCTCCAATGCTTGATAACCCTTTTGGTGAAGAATTTTTTCCTAAATCCAACCTGAACCTCCCCTGTCACAATTTGAGGCCATTTTCCCTCATCTTATTACTTGCTCCTTGGGAAAAGAGACTGACACCAACCTAACTACAACCTCCTTTCAATTAGTTGAAGAAAGCGATAAGGTCCCTCCTCAGCCTCCTTTCCTCAAGACTAAACAACCCCAGATCCTTCATCTGCTCCTCATAAGACTTGTGCTTCAGACCTTTCCCTAGCTTTGTTGTGCCTCTGGACACATTCTAGCACCTCGATGTCTTTCTTGTATTGAGGGGTCCAAATCTGAACACAATAGTTGAGGTGTGGCCTCACCAGTGCCAAGTACAGGGGGACAATAACCTCCTTAGTCCTGCTGCCCACACTATTGCTGACACAAGCCAGGATGCCATTGGCCTTCTTGCCTACCTGGGCACATTCTGGCTCATATTCAAAGGCTGTCAACCAGAACCCCCAGGTCCTTTTCCACTGGATATCTTTCCAGCCATTCTTTCCAAGCCTATAACCTTGCATGGGGTTGTTATGACTAAAATGTAAGACCCAATGCTCCATGCAGTTAAGGAGGGATGGAAAGGTTTGCTTCACTGTTGCTGCTGGCTTAATCACAAGATCAGTCTGTGGGAAGAAACAGGATGGTTTATTAAGCATTGACCTAAGAAGAGACAGACTTGAGAAAGCACAGAGAAATGACATTTTTATATATGTATGTCTAGTATTACATTTTCTTTTGCATGTGTGTACATGTGGCTATATAAAAAAGACATTGGATCCAGTTCTGTTCCCTTACAGACTTCTAGAAAACCTGGAGACAGGAGTAAAAATAGTTTTAATTCAGCACCATTGCATGACAATCTTTGCAAAAAATTTAGTATACTATCGGCGATTGAGAGACGGGGACATTCTGAGTTCTGATCAGAAGCCGAATTTATTGAGCATACAAGATGTTTATATAGGGTTTTTCTTATATGACACTTATATAGAGTTCTATTTTTGGTAACAATTTTTCATTGGTTATACATTCTTTATGACATCAGTTACTTGGTAATCATTACAAAATTTCACAACATGTTTCTTGGTCACTTCTACCCCAGGGAGCCTTTATCTGTGTCTGTCTGTCTTGGTTTGGAAAGACAGGTGTCTGCTAAGGAAGGCAGGAGCCTCCCTTGAAATGGAGAATGTAAACCCTCTCCCTCTGAATTATTATAATTTTGAAATTAAGGGGCTCTCAGGCAAAGATATGGGAATAGGAATAACAGTTCTTTACTAAGAAAATTAAAATAAAAATGTAGTAGTAAAAAAAAAAAAAAGGCAAACAAACAAAAAACAAAACACTGACAGGGTCAGAATACAACCTGACACTGTTGGTCAGGGTGTTGGTATCAGTCCAATCAAGTCCTCCTGGAGTGACAGATGTGGTTCTGTTGAAAGCAGTGATCCTGTAGAAGGGTGTAGTTTTCCTCTGAAGGTCCAGTGGTGGTGAGACAGGTCCAATTTTCCTCTGCAAATCCAGTGGAAACAGGCTGCCTTGGTATTCTGACTCTCAGATTTTATCCAGGTAGGAATGCTTGGCTCCTCCCGCTGGGTGGAGCATCTCACAATGGGATAATGTAATTTTATCAGTCATGCAGTGAGACTCAATGGCCCATTAACAGAAGATATCTCCCTGGGTAGAGGATGGGTCTTGGAAGAGATAAAGAACACTGCCCCACCTGGTTTTAACAGATGGTAATAGAATACATACTTTTGGTTACATCTTGAATTGCAACTTAAGACACTGTCTCTCCTATGATTTCTGCTTGTTCAGGCCTAAGATACCAGGCTCCTTTATCAGTTCCATTATACTCTCTGTTTCAATCCCCATAGTATACCTTTAGATCTCCAAATATAGCTTATTATCAGCCTTAGGCTGACAAAGCCTTAGTACAGTGCCACCCAATTAAAGAAACACAAAGCTGAATAAGATATAGACTCCTTCAGTTTTATTTTTGTGTGTTTTAAAAATTTTGTTCATCTATATATTGTAATTTTTATAGACTCACAGAGTAAATAATTGGAAGTACTGTTTTCTCTAATATAATGCAGATGGCTTTATTGACATGTTTTCTTTACAGTTGTGTATGATTTTAATTGCTACCTAAACTCCCAGTAAAAAATTACAAGCTTCAAGTTTTATTTTATTTTAAAACAGAGTAGATAATACAAACATGTTCTTACCATCTGAGTGGCTAAATTTGTATTTTATGATTTTTTTTGGAGGAATATGGATTTCTTCTTAAAGAAGCAATATTTTGACCAAAAATGGAAGTTACTTTGTATTCCAATGATTTAGAGATATGTGGAAAATCACACTGTAAAAGGCCAGTGTCCACAAAAGAGACAGAGGAATCCTGCAAGAATCAACTTTATTTGAATAAAGGGAGAGATTCCACAAGGCCATACCTCCATGGCGTCTTTCTCAAGTTTTTGGAGGATGTGGCCTCTTTTCATCCTTAACTCTTTACTGCATGTTGCCCTCCTCCTTTCCCCATTGACTGCAGTACTAGGAAGGTACAGACTTCCCAAACTGCCTACTACATATTTCCCCTTTAACATGTATCCCTCCCTCATCATGCATTGTATGACCATTAAAACTAACTTTAAGCCCTCCCTGGGCGAAGAAGTTAGTATTTGTAAGTCTATTAAGCCTGAGCATTTTCTCATAAAGTTTAGAAGTTCAGACTGCTGGGTTCTGCAACAAACTTGTGTGGCTTGATGTTCATGAAGACTCCCACACCCATTCTTCCAGAACCTGATTAGTTCTTTCAGATCTAGTAGTTTGTGCAGACATTAACACCCATTTCTCTTGTCAGGGAGATTTGGTGCAAATGACTTTCTTATGTGTTAGTTAAAGCAAAGTTTTTAATAAGAGTTAATCCTGTCAAAAATGCATACCATATACAATTCTGTGCTTTATGTGTTCATATTGAACACTCTTGTACTAAATGTATGACATATCTTGCAGGAAAAATGGAAAATATTACAGAATTGTTAAAGCAATGTGTGATATGGTACTTATTTCACTTCATATATTGTCCTGGTTTAGGGCGAATTTGGGAGAAAACCTCTGAATGGGGTCCCTCCAGAATAGCAAATTCAAGCGGCCCCTCCCCCAACTGGTTTGGGAAAAGATTTCCTTGGAGAAAAGTGGAAAAAACTATTTATTTAACAAGCAAAGTATCCATAAGCATCAAAAATGAACAATATGAAACAATAAAACCTTGTGCTGTCTGAAGAGATGGCAAACCCAGAAAGTCCTTGCCGCAGGTGTAGCTCGGCTTGCTCAGTCTCTTATCAGTTCTTCTGGTGCTGGAAAATGCTGAGGCCCAGGCCCCGGTGGGCCACAGGTGTTAGCTCCCGGTGCTCTTCTGGGTTTTCAGTCCAGAGCAGGTTCGAACAGTTCCAACAAAAAGGAAAGGAAAAAAAAAAAGCAGTCCAGGGAACTTCTCTGCCTCAGCTAGCTAAAAACTAACTAAAAGCAAAGGGGATCTCTTTCCTGCTGTCTGTCCATACTGAAGACAACACAGTCCAGGAGCGGAATGTGGAGGAGTGAGTGCAGTGTCTGAAAACAAACTCAGCGCTTCTCTTTCTCCCTGGTCACTCTCAGAACCAGTCTTAAAGATACAGAACACAATATCCAACATAAACAGAACAGACAATTGGGGATACAAGCATCATAAAGTCACCCTAGGACATGACACTGTTGCATAGGTATCAGAAGAAAGGGAAAAATTGAGATCTGAGGGTAGCCTGAAACTTTTTTTTTTTAGTATGCAGTAGTTTTTCATTGCCTGGGTCTGTAATTTTATAAACTCTTGAAAAAAAAGCCATGTTCTCTCCCCTCTGGTAGATTACATCCTGCTAGCCAGTTAATGCCTTGCAGAGGTGGTATGCATATTTGGTGCTTTGCTCTTGATCACATCACAGTCTGGGGGTCATAGTGAAGACTGACTATGGAAGCAGGTTTGGTCTAACCTTTCAACTCTGGAGAAGTTTCATTGCAGCAATAACCATTTGTGTTTCCACAAAAAAATTAAATATGCCTGTATATAATATTGTGCTTTATTTTGTGGGAATGTGTGTGTAAGGAAGACTTGTGTTTGGTTTATACACGTGGGAGATGGGGCTGAAGGTTTCAAAACAAAGTCCACAGTGTCACAGTCGTTTTGATCTCAAATTTTCAGGATGACATACTCTGTGATTTAAACTTTTTATCATAGTTTCAATAAGAAATACAACAATTGGGCTCAATCCCCTTTTGCCCAGACTACTCTATCACATGAATTCTCTTATTCACCACTGAAGCCATAAGGTTTCATAACTTATAATCCATAACTCTTATTACTGTGCACCTGTTACCAAAAATTGTGTATGGTTAGTCTATTTCTGAAGGTAGATATTTGGGAAATGAAGATGGATTCTAAAATCCATCCCACTATGGTTCCTGTACTGGGGTGTTTCCAAGTCTCATCACGTTTAACTTTTCCCCATAGTTGGGTTCCCAATGGTGACTCCTTCCACAAGGGACATAATGTTAATACTCCCAATGTCCATTGCACTCTCGATTCTCCCAAGGGCAAATGTGTGGTCCAGATTCCATTACTTCCCACCCATACTGTGGGTCCTAATGATTTTACTGTGTCCTGCTGACAGTCTATATCTCTCCAAGTCTTGTTATTTGTTAGGTGAGACCAGGTGTCATTAAGAAAAGTAGAATAATTTCTACAAATACATCCTAACCTTAGAGCTTGAGCCACAGCCATGAGCTGCTGTATCTCAGGATTCTTACTAGTAGAAGTGTATACTTGAGTGCAATTCCACTTTTCTTTTATCTTTGGATCCTTTTGCCTTGACCTTATTAAATCAGAATATTTTATACCAATCTGTAAGGGGTCTTCTGGGAGGCCTGGATTCCCTTCCCAGTCCAGACATCATTGAACTGGCTGGATATATTCCCATTGTCCCATTTGAGGGCTGTTCCATATTTCCAGTATTTGACATCCCCAAGGGGTATTAGTGCAGTCTGTTGGCAGATAAATATTCCCTGAGGTTATTTCTAGATCTGGTTTTGAGATATTACAATTCTCAACAGTATCATTCTTACATGGCCATTGTAAGGAATATTCTCCTTCCATCCCTGTCCAATTGGCATGGGTGCTATTTCCTTCCCATGTGTTCCCAGATTTTTGTTAAATTGCTGACTAAAGCTCCCCATGGAACTGGATTTTCTGCAGAGGTTGGTGTTTGCAAACAAGCTGTTGTAGAGGTTACATTCTGTAATCTGCCAAAATCTTGCACTAGCTTTACAATCACATTTCCCTTCCCAGAGGTTAACAACATAGTTTCTATTATTATTATAAATATGCAATTATTTATCATCTTCATTTAGATCCAATAAATAATATCCCCCTAGAAAATCATATCGTATACCTAAAACAAAAGGATTTAAATACAAAAAAACCTCCACAGTGTTAATTAATCTTAGTTTTGCTGTTTAATGTGTGGTTGCTGGATTTCTCCGTGTGTGATGGACCCAGGGTTTGATTCCTTCCACCTTAATTGCCTTGTAAGTTACCAGGAGGACTTGAAAGGGTCCTTGCCACTTTTCTTTCAAGGGTTCAGAGTTCCAGGTCTTTGCATTTACAAAGTCCCCAGATTGGTATGGGTGAACAGGTGCATCCAAAACAACCGGTCCCGATAGGATTATAAACTGACAGAGTCCAGCTAGAGATTTTCTTAAAGAAATTAAGTATAGATTTAAATCTGTTTCTCCCTTTGAATTTATTTCTCCAGGAATGGATGGTGTCTGATACAGCCATCTGTACAGCAATTCATAGGGACTTACTTTGGTTTTTGACCTTGGCTGAATTCTGACTCGCAAAAGAGCCAGAGGGAGGGCCTGTGGCCATTTTAAGGAAGTTTCTTGACACATTTTGCTAATTTGTCATTTCAAAGTCTGATTCATCCTTTCCACTTTCCCACTTGATTGTGGCCACCAAGATGTGTGTAAGTCCCATTTTATACCTAGAGTTTTGCTCAGCTGTTGCACCACATCTGCTATAAAATGTGGGCCTCTGTCTGAGGACATCCCAAGTGGTACTGCAAATCTCAGTATGATTTCTTTAAGCATGATTTTTACCACTTCCCCACCTTTATTGGTGTGACAAGGAAAGACTTCTGGCCATCTGGAAAAAGTATCTACCAATACCAAAAGATACCTATACCCATTTTATCTGGGTAATTCAGAGAAATCTATTTGCCAATAATCTCCAGGTGAATTTCCCTGTTTAATTGTTCCAGGATGTGGCCTCTTCCTATATATGGGATTGTTTTTTAAACAAATTGGACATTTCACTAGGATTGATTTTGCTATTTCAGTCATTCCTGTGCTGAGTACAGAGCTTTGGAGACTAGATTTGATGGACTCAATTCCCCAATGGGTTTTGTTGTGTACTTTCTCCATTATTTTCCTCATTACAGAAGGTGGAACTATAACCTGTTGGCTGTCTGTTACCCACTGCAGAGTGAAAATGGGCATCTGAATAATAGAATCAATATGATTTCCACAGAAGCCGATTTATTGTTTACATAAAACTCTAGTTATAGATTCTAGCACTACTGTCCACGCGTACAGGTGTCTCTCGATTGGCTAAGCCACTTGTCCATAAGGCAGGCACACATTTTTCAGGACACCTAATGGGTCAAGCGTCCATCATCACGCTGTGTGTCTCTTATCTAGGTTTTGCATTTTTTGCAGGCAGTTTCCCAGGCTCTTCGTTCTTATTTTCATCCTGTTGTCGTCTTAGTGGCCTTGATGAGTTCCTGAGAACCCTGAAAAAAAGACTGCAGGTGGCTTGTTATCTTCCAACAGTTTGGCTGGTGCATAGGAATGGCCTGTTATACAGATGCATTGCTACAATTCCCCCCTTTTTTCTTGCACTAGCCAAACTCTCTTTACTGTATTTTCTGCCAAGCGAGTCACCAATTTTATAATGCATGGAATAATACAAAGCAATAAAACAATGACTACCAGTAACAACAAAGCTCCCTTTGTAATATCCTTCAACCATCCAGTGATTCCCCATCCCTCAAACCATTCATCCAACCCCCAGTCATCAACAGTCAACTTCTTCATGTTATCTTGTAGTTGCCTGAGTTTCCAGTGAATGGATGCAGAATGGTCAGAGAGGTTCATACAACACATTCCTTCAAAATCCTCACACCTGTGCCCATGTGATAATAGCAAAACTCTACAACAGCTCTATTTTACAGTGTTGTGTCTAATACTATCTACATCAGTGAGCATCTGATTTGAAATAGCTAAAGTTATATTTAACTACTTTGCTGCCTAGCATCCCAACTTATTAAGTGTAGCTAAAGCTTGAGCAGCAACAACACCTGGAGTAAGGAAGGATGCTACATAAAACCCCCCGATTACAATCAACAAAACTTGTTAAGTCAAATCATGTCACTGACACAGGGTCTCGCAGTGTGAGAGAAATAAAAATAATGTCCAATGTCTCTAGGGAAAATTGAGATAAATGTTCATTATTTTAGAGTCCAAATGGTTGAGACTCAGGAGAAAGTCCACTAGCTGGAAATGTTGGTCTTGACATCACTGAATGTCCTTTTGGGAACCAGGAACAGGAAATAGCTGAAGAAGGTTAGTAGGAACACTATACCATGATGATGACAAAAGGCTTTTGTTGACAAGTTTTCACTGTAAGTGTCTAGACACAGCCATCTTCTGGCAGTGATACTTTTGCTCCTGTTCTGATTACGAAGGCTGGGTGGTGATGAAGTAATTTTTCTTCTCACTGAACCTCATTTTCTCAGAGGCAATTGATGTCTGATCAAATGAATATCTGACTACTTTTAACCTGTTAATGATGAAAACACATGCACCTCTTCTCTAAATTAATGAATTAATTGGAAAAAACATCTTGAAAAAAATTTCTATATTGATAAAGTGAACTTCCCCTAAAAGCCTGGAAACTCATTTGGGAAACTTCCTACACCTAGGTTACAGAATGTTTTTTCACTTACTTGTTTTCTAACTGCATATAGATTACAACCAAAAACATAGTAGATCTGAACACATAGAGCCTCTGGCAGATGTGATCTGAGCTCAAACTTGAAATTTTGATTTGATAACTCTTTTTCCAAATTTCTAATATAAATATTACATTATTCAAAATTATCTGTTGTCTAAGGTTCTAATGTACATCTTGCATTATTCAACCTTCTCAAGGTACTAATTTTCCCTTGGTTTGTTTGTTTGTTTGTTTTAAAACCAGCATGCATGACTCTTGCATGAAGGGAATAACAAAACAAAACTATATACGTAGTGAAACAAGAAACTCACAGCAATCAGGAATGAGTCAGGTACAACCATTAGGAATATCTCAGAGAATACACATAATCATTGACACATGTGAAATTAGGTAATTAGCATTCTCTAAAATACTGTACCATCATCCCAGAGTCTGCAGACAGCTAATAGACTGCAAATCAGTGAAGATTTGGACAATCATTCTCCGGATAATGATTCTCCAAGCTCTTGTCAAAGATAGGTCCAGCTGCCATATCCAGGGGGGGTCAAATTGCCAAGTCAAGGTGACTTGAATATTGTTTTAAGGCAGAAAACACCTGGGTCTGTTGGCAAATTTCCTGTCCACATAGGGCTAAGGCGTGGCCACTGCCTGAGCTCTAACTGGAAGAGAAGTCCCTAGACATATTTCAAAACAAGGCTCCCAAGAATCTTAGGGTAAAAGACTAATTGAACCATCTAATAACTGGTCTCCTCTGGAATTCCTTCAGGATAGGGATGCTTTAAACACAGCAAACCATCAGAGTGCCTCTGTAACAAGAACTAAAGGTCACAATATCATCAGCTCAAAGGAGGCTCTCAACGGAGCTCAGATATCGTTTCTTGGAACTCTGAAAAATACTTAAAAATTATGAGACAGCACTGGGTCAAACCACAGAGCTAGTGCAGAGACTAGCATAAACAGCTGGAGAACAATTTAACACGTTTAAAACAAGGTCCTTAACAATAACAGTTATAAAATACTTAAAGCAGTTAAAAATAAATAAGTAAAATCTTGAAACAACATGTGTTTTCTAAGAAGCCAGCTATAATACAATAATATCAACTTATGAATAATGCCTATTATCATATCGGTAAGTTCACACCATACAACTAATATTCAGATTTCAGTTTGAGATAGAAACAGTCAAGCTACAGACTCTTGTTCGAAAATGTGAAAAGGTCCTGGTTTGTTCTTCTTTATAATTCAGCCATCCTGGTCCTAACTATTCACTGACTTTTGACTGCAGTAAACTCCCACAATAGGGGTCCTTTTGGAGACTCTGACTACTGGTTATTTCTTACCAGAGTATGACTGTATTCTAGTAGGAATATGACAGTAGAATAAGACAAGCATTCCCTTGCTGCCTCTGACCATAGGCCTTCACCTAGCTCGACTATGACTGCAACAGACTCCCACTGCAGGGTCCAACTACAGACCCAGACTGACCTCACAGCAGATTCCTCACAGCAGTAAGTGTCTCTCCCATTTACTCAGTCTTCTAGTCTTCCCAAACCGTTCTTTCCATACCTTCAATCCCTTCTTCCCCAGGATCTTCTCCTGACTAGCTATCCCATTCTTTGATCACACTCAAAACACAGCTGTAACTTAACAGGGGTGACGTTCACAGTTCTTTAGACCATGCCCCGCGTCTCCTTGGACGCAATATATTTCCTGGCTCTTGGCTGTTCCCCACGGCTCAAGGCCGTGCTCTCCCACAATTCAGGATCGTGTCCATCTGTAACCTTTTCTCCTAAAAATATATCAGTTGTAACTATTTGAAAAAGTTGAAATAGTATATTCCAAACATTCATGTATTTATAACTGTAAAATGAAACAAAAAGGGAGGTAAAATTATGAGCTCTTTCACCAAATGAGTTGGAATCTGAAAAACAGGATAGAAGCAAAATGAGACTGCACTGACAAACCCAATCTAAAGCCGAGAAGAAACAGCATCCCACAACAAGGATGGACAACAACACTCCATGAAGATAAAAGGCTAGAGAGTTTATCTACTGTTTAGAAGAAGGTCCTCAAGAGCTTCCACCCTCTGCTCAAGCTCAAAAAACATCAACAGGCCTAGAGAAGCCCCAGAAAACAAAGAAAAGCCCAAACAGCTCTGCCTCCCGCACAGCCTGCATGACCACCACCCATGGGTATCAGGAAGCATGAAAAAGAAAACACTGAACAACCCACCAGCAAAAGCTATAACAACTCAGACTGAATAACACTCAAACTGGGTATAAATGAATTTTGGCAGCAATAAAGCTTAACAAGATGAACTCAGTAGAACTCTGCCCTAAAAGGACTCCAAATTAATAGCTGAATTATTACCTCAGTAAAACAGAAGGTATCTTTAACAAAACTCAGTCAACTGTTACAATGAATACAACTATGATCTATAGAAAACTGGGATAAGGCACGGTCCAAACTGAAACCCAGCAGACATGAAATCCACCAAACCAACCCATTAAAACTTAGCCTTGCTCAACTTAACAGAAGCATTATACCCATGGACCTTATGTAAACACAGCTGCAAATTAGTACCTCCAAAAGTTATAGATACGACAAGATGTAGCTCATTCTATTGTTATTAACACAAAAACAAAACGAAAAAGTGAACAATCCATAAGTAGAATAACAGCATGATGATATGTTAAAGGAGGCTTTTCGATACCTCTGAGGGTCCAATTCTGGCCGCAAGTCCCGGATAGAATGACACCTTTTCGGAATCACCCAACCCAAAGCTCAGACGAGGTATCTAGCCTCAGGCAAACTTAGCAAGCAATATCAGTGAATTCAGCTCAGCAGTGTGATAGCTCTTAGCAGTGTATCAGCTCTTAGCAATGAATATCAGCTCTAGCTTGCTAAGTGCCAGGCAAACGCAGGGAGAGAGAGGAGAGAGCTGTATGCAGTTCCTCAGATGATGTCCTTTATTTCGGCATCCTCTTCGAAGGGTTGCAGTGACAGCTCTTCTAACTTAACAGGGCAATATTCAGGGTTTATATAGGGTAGAGGGGTTTTGAAAAGTGGACCAATGGGAGAGTTGGGTACAATTTTGGCCTATAGTCTTACAGAGAGATAAGAGGGGTCCGAAGGCGCCAAGGGGCTTCTTTTTGGCCACTCATCGTGACATTGCATTTCCTTATCTCAGGCCGCTGATCGCCAGGGAGGCCTCACAGCCTCCATGGCTGCAACAATTCCACTTTCTGTATTTAAAAAAAAAGCGTTCCTAATAGTTCTCTTAAAGCAATGGACAAAGCATGAGAACATAGCTAACACAATGACAATTACAAGAAAAATCCACAGAATCCCTTTAACCAAGGATGCAACCCATCCTGTCATTCCCCATTGACCAAAGAGATCATTTACCCAGTCTGGGTTCTTTTCTACTTTCAAGTCCTTTACAAGGTCCTTCAATTTCTGGATGTTTGCGTGGATGGATTCTGAGCATGAAGAAAGATTAAAACAACACATCCCATCGAAATCTTGGCATCCGTGACCGTGGGCGAGGAGCAGGAAGTCAATCGCAGCTCGGTTCTGAAGTGATGCGTGTCTTGTGGTTTCCTCATCCTTTAGGAGATCACTCAAGGCAGCAGATGTGGCGTTGGCTTGCTTACTAAGCCAGCACCCTAGGTGATCTATTTCACCAAGGGCTTTAGCTGCAGCTACCCATGGTAGGAATAGGGAGACAGCAATCTTTTTTGGTTTATTCCAATTGTATAATTTGGGATCACAACTTTCATCAAATTCTGTGTAGGATCTTTTGTGGCGATTTGCCTCACTTTCTTTCCTCCAATTATGTAACAAAGTGATGTTTGGTGTGAGGGTAGAAAGTCTCCCAAGGCTACAGGGACCTCCCTGGATGCGTGAGGGGATCCCAGCCCATACTCGGTCACCACAGATGAGAAACATTCCCTTAGGTAGTACTTTGGGATGGAGAGTGGATACAGATAGTACACGAGTGGTGTAATTGCACCAATCCACATAGTTGTCAGCTTTGCTAATGGGTGATATGTCTTTTCTGTATGTGTTTTTTGTCTGATCAATGTCTGGCCAGGAGTTTTTTGGACGTCTAAAGTAAAATTTGACACAATATGCTGCTTTGGAGGACCCCAGCAGGTCCAATTCTTGGGGTTCCTCTAGAGCGTCAGGCAGCATTTTTGTCCACTCATGCCAAGTATCTACTGCATTGGGTCTCTTACCTGTGGTTCGGAGAAGTTCTGAGTTATAGACTTTGGGGATGAACAGAACAATCATTTAAAAATGAATCACCACACCTCACTCTTCTGTTAAAGAAGGTGTAAGATAAAGCACAAAATAAGCACAGAGGTTAATATGACAATTAACAGTTTGAAAAAGTAATAACATTTGCACAGTTTGGCAGCAAGAATAAACACATTTGGACAGAGGATTATGCTTTAAAATTGAATATAGTAAGTCCTTTTATAACATATTGTGAACAGTTCTATTTGAGTTGATGCTTGCACTTGATGGTGGGTGATGTCTGGTTCTGACTTTGTAGCTGGCAGTGAGTAACTTCTTTACTCAGTTCATCTTGGTTGCAACACGCTGTCTACTTTTTGTGGCTCACATCTTGCTTGCTGGTCTTCAGTTGCACTGCAGGATTTTTTTGGGTTTTTTTTCTACACCTTTTTGCCTTTTTTCTTTTTGAGCTTTTAATTATAGACTAAATTGACTTGATACTTAGGATGGGGAAGAAAACAAAACCTATAGTTATTAGGGAAACAACAAGTGGGGTTGACAAGGAATAAAAATGCAACAGGAATTGATTCAAACAACTGACATATGTAGTTGTAACTTAACAGAACAAACAATTATAACAAATGGGGTAAGTGGGTCAATATTGCAGATTTTAAAATGAATAATGAACGCAAAATAAGTATTGAAAATGAAGCTGTTTATGATACCAAACATGGGCTAGTGCTTTATGAGGCGACTCGGAGGTCTTCTCGCAGCCAAGCTACCGGCATTTAGATTCTTGGCCCTGTAAACCAATGGGGTATTTAGGGGCACTCCGAGTGCATTTCCTGCAGCCAACTTAGTGGCTTTTAGGCTCTCGGCTCTTGGCACTAAGCTCACATAGAAGTTTTGGGTTAGCCTTGTCGACGTGGCTGGCCCAAAGCACCTAACATCCTCCAACATGCTTTCCAGACCACTACAGCCCCTGGTTTAGGCTGCAGCGCTGGCTTTTCCTGAGTCCCTGCAGCTTCAGATCCTCACCTTTCTGGATCTGAGCCCAGTGGCAGCATCCTCTTTTGCTCCCCAACTGTCTTTTCCCAGCTATGGCTTTCACCCCCAGTTTAGGTTTCAGCCCTCGCTGTAAAAAAACAAACAAACAAACAAACAAAAAATAAACCCCATAGCTACAACAACAACAACAAAAAGTTAAAAACCGTCCATACTTTCTCAGGCACTTATCCTAACAGGGTTGTCAGTCACCCTTGGTAAGCCTAACCAAGGACAGCATAAATCCAATGGCGTTTTCCTGTTTCAGTAGCCTAGTGCCACTGGAACACACGCTCTGAAGAGACAGTTTTAAAAATTGCCTCTTGTAGGATTTATCCTTGTGACTCGACAGGCAAAAACTCCCAAAACTGAAAACGGGACAATCTGCAATATGAACACACACTTAAATTAGGAGAAAACAACATAAAACACTCAATTGTAAAAGCTGTTCTATGGGGATTGGAGGGAAGTGGAAAGAAGATAAGGTATTGCATAAAGGATAAAGGATTTCGGGTTAGGCATCCTAACCAACGAGCTCTTTCTGGTCAGGAGTAGTGGATAGGAACTGGGAATTGGGGGGGTTTCAGGGAGCCAGAGAGACTGCAGATGTCTTGGGCCACTCTGTAGTGGAGGTGGCAGCAGTCCCAAGCCTTATCTTGTTCCCGGAACAATAAGGGAGGGAATCATGGAATAGAATTCACAACTTAATGAAGGAAACATACAGGGTTGCCAGAACTGGTAGACACTTCGGGACGGAGGTAGGGTAGGGTGACACAGTGGAGCAACTCTGCAGTTCCTATGGTAGTATCTGGTGGAAATGGTTAGGCAGGGTCTGGCAGAGCGGGCAGTGGGGGAGCGGGCTGCCGCTGTCACAGTGGGCGCGGCAGGCTTGGAGCTCCGTGCTCGTTATCGCGGTCGTTATCGCCTTCGCTGCAGGGGGAGAGGCGGCCCCAGGGGGAATGGGGGGGGGGGAGGCGGCGCAGGGGGTTTGGGGGGTGGGGGCCGCGCGGAGGGAGTGGGGGGAAGCAGCGCGGAGGGGGTGGGCGGGGCAGCATAGGTTTCATGTTCCCCGCAACTTCAAGGAGAAAGTTTGAACCCAGAGGGGGCTGAGAGGGAGGCAGAGGGCAATTAGCATTTGAAAGGGTAGGAATGTTGCGTTTAGATAAGTAAGGCTTAGTAAAGGAAAGGGTTTCTAATATAATACTCTCTCGTTCTGGGATCGTTTTAATTTACTTCTTTTCGATCCCATGGTGTTAGTTCCCGTACCCCAAACAGCAGTAAAAAGAGAAAAAAAAAGAAAAAAAAATAAAATCCCAAAAGACCCAAGATTAAAAGAAATATGCGCGCAGAAAAGGCCGTTTCATACTTATCTACGTTCTCAGCCAAATGGGTCAGAAGACTGCTGATGGGGGGTCTGCCGTAGTCTGACTCCTCAAGACGTAGTCTCAGTTGTTCATGTGAGGGTCGTCAGATGCCTCTTCAGATAGCGTCTACTAGAACGGAGAAGCTTATCTTCCGAGGAAGTAACGAACCGAAGGCAGTGAAGTTTTGCTCTCTGAAATGCTATTATTTTAGCATTCGGTTCGGTGCGCCACTTGTTAAGGGAGGCTTTTCGATACCTCTGAGGGTCCAATTCTGGCTGCAAGTCCCGGATAGAATGACACCTTTTCGGAATCACCCAACCCAAAGCTCAGACGAGGTATCTAGCCTCAGGCAAACTTAGCAAGCAATATCAGTGAATTCAGCTCAGCAGTGTGATAGCTCTTAGCAGTGTATCAGCTCTTAGCAATGAATATCAGCTCTAGCTTGCTAAGTGCCAGGCAAACGCAGGGAGAGAGAGGAGAGAGCTGTATGCAGTTCCTCAGATGATGTCCTTTATTTCGGCATCCTCTTCGAAGGGTTGCAGTGACAGCTCTTCTAACTTAACAGGGCAATATTTGGGGTTTATATAGGGTAGAGGGGTTTTGAAAAGTGGACCAATGGGAGAGTTGGGTACAATTTTGGCCTATAGTCTTACAGAGAGATAAGAGGGGTCCGAAGGCGCCAAGGGGCTTCTTTTTGGCCACTCATCGTGACATTGCATTTCCTTATCTCAGGCCGCTGATCGCCAGGGAGGCCTCACAGCCTCCGTGGCTGCAACAATGATATACTGGAGGGATAAAAGTCTCAACAAGCATATTAAACTTATAAGTAAATCAGTTATGAGAAAAACCCATGGCAACTGCAAATTTCACCAAAACAAGAATTTAGTAAAACTTCTTAAAGTGCAGGGTTAGTGAAAAACCAATACAATAACGTGTACTTTGGCAGACTGCTGAACAGCTGAGTAGCTTCTCGCAATTGTATTTTGCGTAATTTCATCTGGCAAATGTGTTAACATTCTTGTTAAAGAAATCAAACTATGTTGAAATATTTGATAAGTAATAAGGCACTGCATTTAGTGCTTCTTATCTCTCCAGCAACCTTAAAACTGGAAAAAATTAGAATTCATTTAAAAAACAAACTTAACCCAAAAAAACTCCCGCATCAATGCATTTTCAAGGCATACAAACAAACTGCATCTTCTCCCTTCTACAAACAGGTGTTCATTAGCAGTTCATCACAGCTGCTTCAGTCGGAGTTGCCTTTTGTCTAAAAAAAAAAGAATTATACTTCGAAATTTAGAGAAGCATCTTTTAACAAAACTTAAGAATAATTTCAAATTAAACAACTCCTAAACTTTATAAAAACTAATCTGAAGAGAACTTAGCATCTAGGTACTAAAGCAATAACATATAATATAACAGTACCCTAACGTAAACATAATGGAGCTTAATCATGTTCAGCTCTGTCAAACCTCAATTTATATCAAAATATAAATACAACCTTAAGTATAATTCATAGTAACCGCAGCTTTAATTAAAAAAAAAAAAAAAAAACAACGAAAACAACAACCTAAAATTTGGTAAACTGCTATTCAACTTTGTGGCATTTAGCAAATGTTAGTGCAATATATTCAAGTTTCTTCTATTTTCTCCTGTATTCCTTAGTAAGTTTTCAGGTTGTTGGATTGCTGTCACTCTCTTCTTTGAAATATCTGACAAGGTCTTTCTATTTCCCTGCAAAGCTAGCTGCTCTTGGATCTTTTCTACCTGAATCTGCTTAAACAGGATTATTTGTCTCCCAAGTTAGTTTTAAAGTGGTAAATACATCCATGACTTCAATTAAAAATTCTACTTCTATTTTTACTGTCCATTGGGTTAGGATCAGGTCTCTTTTCTGTACTGTGATGGGTTCTAATTGTATATTCACTTTGCAAACACAATGCAGGTCCTCCAATTCCTGTTATTGCAACTGTCCTGTTGTTATATGTCAAGTCGCAGGTTATTTGTGGTCAATCACGTTGTTCTTCTTGGCGGTGGCTGCATTCCCTACGGCCGGGCCGGCTGGGCTCGGGAGGGATGTCAGGCAGGGGCCGGGCCGGGCTCGGCTGGCGGGGCAGCGCAGCCCGTGGGCGCGGCGGTGGCAGCGATAGTGAAGCCGCCCTGCCCCTGCCTCGGGTCTCTGTCTCTGGCCGCCGCGGAGGAGGAGGCGAGAGCTCTTTTTTGAGTTTCCCAACAAGGCATAATAAAAAGCCGTTCATTTACTACGTCAAAATCTTTCTCTTTAATACTTTTCCACCTCACTTCAGTCCAATTAAGTGATTTTAAACTTTTTCCTGAAAAATCTTGTGATGTAAAATTTGAGGGGTCTCTTTCTAGATTCAGCGAGCCTTCATCTTGCAAATCTGTCCCTTTTTCCAGGACAGAATAATTTTCTTGCCGTTGTAATCTTGCTATTTGTTTATAAATTTCGGTCCTGAAGTTCTCTCCCCTTCTCCTTGCAAAAATAGAAGCGGCCAGAGGTGGCACTGTACTCGGAGGCTGCTAGCCTCGGTGGTCACAAAATGACGTCGGTGGTAATGTGCATGCTCCAGATAGGGCGTCGGCATATTGTTGTACGGAAAAGAACAAGGAGCAACCCTTCTGTTGTATGAAGGACGCCGCCATCTTGTTGTACGGACGGCTGTGCTGCACATGCGTAGTGCTGCTGAAGGACACCGCCTGATTCCGCGCCATGTTTAAAATGTGTTCGCCTGGGGGAGGGGCGGCCGGCTGGCTGCCTGGGCCGGGGGGCCCCCTTTTTGGCCGAGAGGGACATCCTGCAAGGCTGGGCAAGCCACGCGCGGGGTCGAGGGATCTAGCAAAGGTTCGGTGGGACAGGGCGCAGGGTCGGTCATGGGCTCAGCGGGGCCGAGCGCGGATCTGCTCCCGTCGGGGCTACCCGCGGTTTCTGCGGGGGGGGGCAGTCATGCGACTGCTCGCTGGGACCTCTAACTTGCTCATAACTTCATCAAATACACGGCACGCAGGGAGCAACGAAGCTGTAACTTCATCTGTCTTTATGTAGCTTCCAGGAGATTTTTAATCACCCTGAGCAATAAATCTCTTTTTTCTTGCTCAGAAACCGAACGAGAGTGCAATCCCTTCAAAGCCTTTAAATTACAAACATCCCTTTGTTATGTTGAGATTTTTCGACCCGATCTTACGTCCCCCGGTGCCCGTGGAGCCCCCGACCACCGCCAGCCATCGCGGCTTCCTGGGGAGCTGTGTTTGTTTCTGTGCGGTCCGCGCCACCCTCGGCCCCGTGCGCTCCCGCTCGGGTCCCGCTCCGGCAAAGCCACTAGGTCTGTTGAAAAACCCGCGCACCGAGACTGGGAGGGAATGGCCTTGGAACTTCAGCTCCGAAAAGGAGTTGTGTTTCAGGAAATGTCATGTTCCTGCCGCCTTCAGAGCTCGCGCGCCCAGTGCGGAACCGCGAACCGACCGGTGCCCGAGACTCGGGATTTTCTGAAGGATAAAACAAACCCACCCGCGCGGAGCTCCTGGTAGGGGCAAAAAATCCTCTCTCCCGGCCCCATTGTAACAACTTATTTAAGGACCTCCTGGTCATACTTATCCCCTTTCACAGAAAGGATTATGTGGAGGAGACTTAAGGTAGCTTCCTCTTCCATGGACAAAGCCTTACCTATCTCCTCCAGCCCCGGCCCCTCACCTGTTTTAATTCGGTGAAACCTGCTGCAGCATTCAGTTTGTTTCTTCTCCGGAGCGTTTCCTCGAAAGGTTTTGTGCTTTCGTACTCCGAGTGGAGCATTGCGACTCCCCAGCCCCGCGGCCTGCCGCAGAGGCTGTAGGCCGAACCCCCTGCCTTCTTCCCTGCAGACCTCCTTCGTCCCGATCAAAGTTCAAAGAGTCCCGGTCCGCGTCAGTGTCCCGCACTCGTACAAACATCGGTGTTACCATTATGCAGAGTGAAAATGGGCATCTAAATAATAGAATCAATATGATTTCAGCAGAAGTCATTTATTGTTTACATTAAACCCCAGTTATAGATTCTAGCACTACTGTCCACGCGTACAGGTGTCTCTCGATTGGCTAAGCCACTTGTCCATAAGGCAGGCACACATTTTTCAGGACACCTAATGGGTCAAGCGTCCATCATCACGCTGTGTGTCTCTTATCTAGGTTTTGCATTTTTTGCAGGCAGTTTCCCAGGCTCTTCGTTCTTATTTTCATCCTGTTGTCGTCTTAGTGGCTTTGATGAGTTCCTGAGAACCCTGAAAAAAAGACTGCAGGTGGCTTGTTATCTACCAACAGTTTGGCTGGTGCATGGGAATGGCCTGTTATACAGATGCATTGCTACAACCCACCATCCCTTCTGACTCTTAGTGGCTTTTAATGTGTTTGCTAAGCACTGATCTTCACTGTCATAATTAGGCTTAAATTCAGATATGTCAATTTGTCTTTGTGGTACTAATGCTAGGATGCCTTTTTCAGCTACTCCTTGAGCTGCTTTATCTGGCACTTGATTTCCCACTATAACATTAGTTTGCCCACGTTGATGTGCTTTGCAATGCATCACTGCCACCTCTTTTGGTTTTTAAATTTCTTCCAAAAGTTGTAAAATTTCTTCTTTGTGTTTAGTAGCTGATCCTTGAGCTGATAGGAGTCCTCTTTCCTTCCATATAGCTCCATGGCCATGAATCACACCAAATGCATACGTCGAATCAGTCCAGATGTTCACCCTTTTGCCCCCTGCCAAATTCAATGCTTGTTTTAGTGCTTTAATTTCTGCCTTTTGTGCTGACATCTTAACTGGTAAAGATCGAGCTTCCAGTACTTCAGTAGTGGTTACCACTGCATATCCTGCTGTTTTCCATCCTTCATGAAACTGCTCCCATCTGTGAATAATTCTAACTCAGGATTCTCTATTGGATCATCTCTCAAATCAGTTCTGCTGGAATATACTTGTTCGATAGTTTAGGGAAAATAATGTGCCAGGGCTCCCTCATCCACTGCCTTTGGATCAAGGAACACGGCTGGATTTGTGGCTGCTGTCTTCAATTCCACATCATCCTGCTCCAAAAGTACAACTTGGCATTTGAGCATCCTGCTGAGGGACAGCCAATACCCCCCCTTTCACTCTAATAGATATCAGCATGCGAGGGACAAAAACAGTTATGTGCTGTGCAGTAGTGAGCTTCCTGGCCTCTTGGGTCAGTAGAGCAGTTGCAGCAACTGCTCTCAAGCATCCTGGCTGTCCTTTGTTCACGTTGTCCAGCTGTTTAGAGAAATAGCCCACAGGTCTCCTCCAGGTTCCCAGCTTCTGCGTCAGGATTCCCAGGGCTAAATGCTGATTCATGTACAAACAGTCCAAAGGTCTTGGTTAAGTCAGGAAGCCCTAATGCAGATGCTGTCATTAATGCCTTTTTCAGTTCTCAGAAGGCAGTTTGGCACTCGGGAGTCCACACCAATTGTCCTTCCTTTGTTTCTTTTAGGACTTCAAAGATGGGCTTCACTAAAAGTCCATAGTTTAATATCCACAACCGGCACCACCCAACCACTCCCAGAAAGCCTCATAATTCTCAGATATTCTGTGGTTCTGGAGTTTGGCAGATTGCTTCCTTTCTGTCAAGGCCAAGAATTCTCTGCCCTTGAGTGATCTCGAAGCCCAAATAGTTCACAGTTGTCTTTCCTATTTGAGCTTTTCTTTTAGTCACTGTAACCGTTCTGTCCCAGAAAGTTCAACACTCTTGGTCATTTGTAGGCATTGGTTTTGGGTCTCTGCTGCCAGCAGAATGTCATCCACATACTGTAAAACTGCTCCTTCAGTTTTATTTTTCTTCCATTGTTCTAATTATTTTGCTAGTTGATTTCCAAATATTGTGGGACTATTTTTAAATCCCTGCGATAGGATGGTCCAGGTTAACTGAACTTTGCTTTCAGAGGTGGGACTTTCCCATTCAAAAGCAAATTATTGCTTGACTATTTTCCTCCAAGGGTATGCAGAAAAAGGCATCCTTAAGATCAATCACTGTAAACCATTTATATTCCCCTTTCAGTGCTGTCAAAAGTGTGTATGGATAAGCTACTACCAGATGAATATCTGGTACTATTTTATTAATGGCCCTTAAATCTTGTACTAACCTATATTCCTGTAGTGGTTTCACATTTGCCAATTTCTGTTTCCCAAAATTAGTGTAGTGGTTTAAGTGTCTACTAGAATTATTCACTCTTTTTCCTGCTGTGAGATAGGATTAGGAGAAAAGCAAAGCAGGCTCAAAACTTAAAAGGTATAAAGACAGGTTTATTAACAAAACTACAAGAAAGAAAAAATTAATAAGAATCAGAATGATACCTTCAAAACACTTCTCCCCCCTACAACTGTTCACTTTCCCACTTACAACATAGAGACAAAACCTGGGATTTTTAGTCAGTTTTACCACATTAAAATAGTCTTTCATCAGTTCTTAGGGAGAGAAGCCTCTCATAGAAATCCCATGGAGACATCACCACAAGAAATGGTTCTCTGGTGGCTCCCATGTCATGAATCTGCAGCTGCCCGGAAACTCTGCAAACTGTGAAGTCCCTCCCATTTGGCAGCCTTCCCGCTGGCTGCGCTTATGGGCATATCAGCTTATTAGGGTACAGTTTAAGGATGACTGTTCTAGTATAAAACAAAGGTTCTCTTCATCTGTCTCTAAAATCATCTTCATCTCAAGAAACAGAGGTCTTCTTTTTCCCTAGGGGCAGAGGGCTTCATATCTCTTTCTCTGTATCTTCCCCTGGTCAAAATTCTCCATTAGATCGCAACTATATCAGTCTACGGCTATGACTAGAACTTTGCATCCCCCTAAAAAGCATTCTATAAGTTCAGGGATTATTTAGTCTATTCTCCATGGCCTCGCAAGAGAAGTCCAGCCCAAACTAGGCAACTTCTCAAACTTCCTCCTGCCTAGGACTTTTACTTTCTCTCTCTCTTCACTGACTTCAGTCTCATGCTGTGTCTCTCCACCTCTCACTCTCTCCTTTTCCTCTCACTTGGGGAGAGGGTTATTGTCCTCAGGTCTCATTTGTGCAGTGAAAGAGTTAATATCTTGCCCAGGTCTCTCCCTCTTGGGCTGCAGCTCACCGTATTGGATTTCAAAGCTGTGCTGATAGGGGGCCTCAGTAGCATCACACCGAGCGGTTGGAGCGGCCCGGAGAACGGAGAAGTGGCCAGGATCTCAGTAGCCAGGCAGGCTGATGGACGCTTCCCCCACCCTTCGGTGGCATTGGGGTGGGCCTGGCCCAGCCCGTGCCCAGAGCCACTTCCGGGGGCCCGGCAGACACCTCCCTCGTCCCAGGCCCGAGGTGAGGCAGGCCTTAGGGTCAGCTGGATTTTAGTAATCACAGCCTCCCCTCCCCCTGCTGGCAGCTGCTGGGGCCCAGGGCCCCAGCCAGGCCTGGCCCTGCCAGTACGGCAGAGCAGCGGGGCCTGGCCCGGCCCACTGCATGGAGCGGGCCAGGCCAGTTGTTAACTGTTCCCAGGCCGGAAGGAAAAAGAGGGCTTATCCCGAGATTTCTTTGATTTTAACCCTGTGTGTTCACAGAGATGTGTCACCTTTCTAATGGCTACACCAGATGTCAATATTCAAACCTAGTCACTGATTTGGTTTGCTATAACTTCCTCGCCAAACCAACACAATTCCCCATTTTGCTTATTACTTGGTAATATTGGTGTGTTATATTCTGATTCACACTCCTTCAATAACTCATATTAAAAAAAAAAATTCTACGAGCTTTTCCAACCTCTTCCTTGCCTCCCAATTAATAGGATATTGTTTTTGCCTTACCAGTTTAGCTTCAGGTTTGAGAGTAATCCTCACCAGTTTGGCCACTTTTGATCGTCCGGGCATTTCAGTTGCCTATACCAACAGGGTCACAGTGTTCTCTACCTCCTATGGGATTTCTTCCAATTCATTTGACTCCTGTAACATAAAAATCCTTGCCCCAATGGATTTTGATTCTGGTATTTAAATTTGTATTTCCTCATCCTAAAAAATTATTTGAGCAACCAATTTTCCCAATATATCTCTCTCCAGCAAGGGGACTGGTCATTCAGGCATATATAGAAACTCATGAGTAATCCAATTCTTTCCTAATTTAAATTTCATGGGTTGTAAAAAGGACCGAGTTTTGCTTTTCCCTGTAGCACCAATTACATTTACCACTGTCTCAGTTTGAAATAAATTAGGAGGAAATGTCTTGAAATGAACATGTTCTCTAAACAGAGGTAGGTTTCAACAGCCCCTCCCCCACAGGTTTTAAAGGAATTTCTTGGAGGAAAATGAAAAAAAACCCCTGATTATTCTACAAGCAGAGTGCACACAGGCACATAAAAGAAAAAGAATATTGTTAGATAATAAACCTTCTCATTGTGGAAAAAGATGGTGGATTTTTAGAGTCCTGCTCAGCTTATCCGGAGGAACGGAGCTGGAATGCAGTGTCCTTGAAGCCTTCCCCACACCGGGCCGTGGTGTGGGGCTCCCGGCGATGTTCAGGTGTTTCAGACTGGAGCAAAGCTGAACAGTTCCAGAAGTAGAAGCCACAGTCCTGGGAAAAAACCTTCTTGCTTCAGCTAACAAAAAAGAAGCTAGCTAAAAGCAAAGACCCAGCTCCCTTTTTCTCTGCTGCATACACAGAGCTGAGGGCTGGGGAAAAGCAGAGGGATTTACCTGTGTTTGAGACACAGAATACAAGCCGTCGAAAGAATTCCACTACCTCCCCCTCCCCTCCTTTGAGCTTAAAGTTACAGGGGCATAAAGCAGACGATAGAGGATACAGTATCATAACATCACCCCAAGACAACCACATTGCTACTAAGTTTTCCTTTGCATGTATTCTATCTGGAATAAGTTGCTCCTGTGTCCACCAAAAAGTCCACTTCTTCTTTCCTCAGCCTCAATGTAACCAGGGGATCAGCTGGGATAAAATCCCCCCATGCCCTTCAATCTTCATCTTTGAATGGTTTAATCTTTAAGACCGGGTCCAGCTTTCCAGCCTATGGGCATTCTCCCTTCCAATGCTCCTTTTCCTTGCAGACTGCATACTGCTCTTCCCCTAACCGTTGTCGGGGAAACGATGGGAGCCTCCCACCTCCCCTTCCCCTTGTTCCCCCCACCTGACCTCCCCTGTTGGCCGGTCCCTTAGTACCCTCCACAGGTCCCTTAGCCACCCCCAAAGTCGCAAGTGGTTTGTCATGTCTCTTGTTCTCCCTTATAGCCTGCCATAGTTCTTTTTACCTATCCCTGTTGTGATATGCTTTCCATACTTCATCTAACAACTTTCCTAAGTCACATGACTGTGCTCCTTCCAGTTTCTGGAGTTTCTTTCCAGTATCTGAGGCAGACTGCCCTATAAAGGTAGTTGCTATCTTTCACAATGGAGTTGGAGACAGGGATGCGACATATACACGCTGAGGATCATGTGGCAACAGCCTCGTTTATTGTTTGGCAGCTCCTTTTATAGAGTTTTCAAACTTCCCGCGCTTACAGACATGACTGGTCAAGGGTCTTAACTCCACCTAGCTAACTGGCCTATGATATGGGTGTATTTGTGCTTCCAGGGGTTGGCTGAGGTCTTTTGAACTGGGTTTGAATCTGACCTATCCTTGTTGTGTCTACTTCGAGCTAGGCTGGTCGAGCTGGTATCTATTAAGCCAAATCATCTATGCAGATATAGTCTGGCTATATCTGTCATAGTTCCCTCTTCTTAGTTTAATAAAAATGCAAAGTGTTCTCTGTTATCTTACTTGCAAGGGCCCTTTGCAGATAAGATGACAGGACAGCATGATGACATATAATTATACCTAACTCAACAAGCCTTGGCTCTCTTAGCTAGTGATGCATCTCACATCTCATTGAAAATGTTACATCTATTCTTAGGAGCTGTCAGGCAGGATTACTGATAATACAAGCTCTCAAATTGGCACACCGCAGGCTCATTACTTAAAGTTACAAACTTACAACTTTATGAACAAGAAACATTTCAACTTTACAGCCATGGGAAAATCAAATAACAGGGAAAGCAATTTGTCCAGTTCAGGTTTTTGCCTTGAATAAACTTGTTATCTCAAAAAGGTCCCAAATCACTATGTATCAAATGCACAAGTCATTCAACTCACTGCTCCACGACATCTGCTGGAGTCTCATCAGGAAGATATTGTCTCTGGTCCCGAGCAGGATACAGAGCAGGACAAACACACCTGGTGGGTTTCCACCGTGTTCCGGTGTCTGTGAAAACACAGGCATACCCATGTCCCAATGTAATGAGGTCCCATGGACCTTCCCACTTGTTTGTGATAATGTCTTATACCATTACTTTAGGTTTAGGTGACAGCATCTTCAGATGACTGCAGTGATAGGGAATGATTTAAGATCACTGGGTTTTGGGATTGTTCTGGTACTGTTAAGTGATTCAAGGTGTAAACAGCTTTCACTACTCTGCTCTGTGGGATTTCACTACACATCCCTCCCTTTTGTTTATCTAAGATGCGTTTTAAAGTGCCATGTGCTCATTCTACAATGGCCTGTCTACTTGGTAAATGGGGTATACTGGTTTGGTGTGACACACCCTAGAGCTGCAGAAATTGTCTAGTTTTTTGTGATGTGTATGCAGGTCCATTATCTGTTTTGATGTTACAAGGGACACCCAAAGCAGCAAAGGCTAATCGCCAATGTGCGATGGCATCCCGGCCTTTTTCTCCTGAGTGGACTGATGCCCACATGGCAGAGGAAAAAGTATCAATCGATACATGCACATATTTTAACTGTCCGAATATGAGTGACGTTAGTCTGCCAGATTTACAAGGCTTTTAAGCTTTGGGGATTAACTCCCATCTGTGGTGGTGCGGTGTTGGCCTTGGCAGTCAGCACAGGTATTGACTATGTTATGAGCCTCTGTGTTCCACAGCAGAAATTGATTCTGCAGAGCTTGAACACCTTGATGAAAGAAGTGTGAGGCTTTTGCTTGTGCTATCATATCTGGCTGTGGTGCTGTCCAGGCAGGGCTAGCTAGGTGATCTGCTTGTGTGTTGCCTTCTGTAATAAAACCTGGGAAATATATATGGCTTCTAATGTGTAGAATATAGTACAGGTAATTTCTTGTTTGTATGGTGTGCCACAAAGTTTTTAGTAGGCCAAATAATTGTGCATTGGTAATTTCTTTCAACAGAGCTCTGTCTAATCTCTGTGTTATGTCAGCAACATAGGCAGAGTCAGTGACAATATTTAAAGGGATATGGGGAAAGTGCTGAAAAGCCATAGCTACGGCACGTAGCTCTACCAACTGAGGTGACCCATTCTCATGACCCTCCAATGTTTGCCATTCGCTTTTTTGCTTCCATGACACAATTGCCTTTCCCATTTTCCCAGAACCATCAGTAAACACAGTAATACCTTTTAAGGGTGTGTGACTGTTCAGAGGTTTTAGGGATAGTGCAGTGATTTTACTCATTTGCAGTAATGTATGACTCAGTAAATGATAGCTTATTTGCCCTGAGAAATTTTGTAAGGCATCTTGCAAAGCAGTGCTGTTGGCATAATACCACCCAAATCCTTCTTGCGTCACAGGTATAATGATTTTTGAACGATCTTTTGCAGTCAATTGTAAACATCTTTGATGAAATTTCATGATTAACTGGGCAATTAACTTAAAAATGGTAGGGGCTGTTTTTCTAGGTTGGTGAGGTAGGAACATCCATTCTAAAACATGCAAAGGGTCAGACCACTGAGTATCTCATGGTCCAATAATAGCAGTAGGATGGAAATCAACAATGAGAATAAACACAGTAATACACACTTCTAGGCATATTCGGTGGACCTGTTTGTGATGGCTTGCTCTACTATCTCAAGAGAAGCCTTTGCCTCTGAGGTTAATTTCCTGGGAGAAGTTAGATCAAGATCACCCTTTAGAAGGTGAAATAAGGGTACTAATTGTGGAGTGGTCAACCCTAGATAGGGTCTGAGCTACTTGATGGTACCCAAAAGTTTTTGAGCATCATTTAAATTTTTAATTTTTTCGAGAATTGAATTATCTGGGGCTGTATGGTCTGATCCATAATTTTGAGTCCAAGGTACTTCCAAGGTGGTTGCTGCTGTACCTTTTCTGGTGCTACTTCCCGCCCAAATGTTTTTAATGCCTGCAACAGGCTTGGCTGAATCTGTGAGAGTTCCCTTTTTGTTTGGGTTGCTATCAAAATTTCATCCATGTAGTGGTAACAGTATGCTCCTGGAAATTGTTCTCTCACTGATGAGAGTGCCTGAGCAACATCACTGACAACTTGTAGGGCTGTTTTTCTTACCCTTAGGCAAAACTCTCCATTGATAATGCTTCACTGGTGCAGCGTTATTAATAGACGGCACAATAAAGGCAAACTTTGGGGTATCATCTGGATGCAGTGGAATAGTAAAGAAACAATCTTTCAGGTCCACAATTAGAATATCCCAGTAGTCAGGAATCGTTGTAGGAGATGGCATACCAGGCTGGAAGACCCCCATGCTCTCCATGGCTGAATTGATCTTTCTTAGGTCATGGAGCAACCTCCATTTACCTGACTTCTTTTTTATAACTAACGCTGTAGTGTTCCAAGGGCTTGTGGATGGCTCTATGTGCCCTTGAGCCAGTTGTTCCTGTACCAAAGACCTAAGGGCGTGTAACTTCTCTTTCTCAAGGGGCCACTGCGGTACCCACACTAGCTGAGTGATACACCATTTTAGGGGTTGTGTGGGATATTTTACACCCCTTAAAACAGTGGCCTTTGTCAAAATCCATCCCCACCCAGACTCCCCAAGCAGATAAAACATCCCTCCCCCACAGTTTAAGTGGTGCTGCAGTGATGTAAGGTCAGATGGTAGCAGTTTGTCCCTCACATTTTTTTACCAGAACAGGTTTGCTGCTCAAACATATCTGTGTGGTCCCTCTGAGGCCAGCAACAGTGGATCCCACAGGCTTGGTGGGCCATGATGGAGTCCAAGTGTGGGCAGAGGTGATGGTGATGTTTGCCCCTGTATCAATCATGCCACTGACCTTTTTTTGGAGGGTCTTGCCCAAGGCATCCTGACAATATACACCATGTTGGGCCTCTGCTCACCTACAACCTGGGTCCAAAATACCTGAGGTTCACCTGTTGACCCAAAGCCTTGATCTCTTCACACTCTGGGATCTGTATTTGGAACAGAAGACTTAAAAGGGATAAGCTGGGCAATTCTGTTTTTTTCAGGGATAGTTACAAGTGGAATAGGGGTGGAAACCATTGCGCGCATTTGTCCTGTAAAGTCTTCATCTATAACACCAGGCTGCACATAGATGCCTTACAAGGTGGCACTAGATCTTCCAATTAACAGTGCACTCTAGTCCTCTCCTGATAGGCCCCTGTGCCTCGAGAGGGACTTGATGTACCTTTAAGGGAGTAATAGTTACTGAGATGGAGGTGGAAACATCCATTCCA
This sequence comes from Acrocephalus scirpaceus scirpaceus, assembly GCA_910950805.1. Lineage (NCBI taxonomy): Eukaryota > Metazoa > Chordata > Aves > Passeriformes > Sylviidae > Acrocephalus > Acrocephalus scirpaceus. Next base: position 6,305,775 of record OU383795.1, on the reverse strand, counting down.
GCTGCTCTTCAAGTCCTTCCTGTGACCCGGTCACATAAACTTGCACAGGAAGCTGAGGAGTTACTTGTGTGTTCACGCGTCTCGCTCTTCCGTTGGGTTGTTAGTTTCCCTGGTTCTTAAAGGGTTCTTTAAAAGATTGTTTATTAGTATAAACTTTGTATTTGCACTGCTTGGCCATGTGACCAGGTTTCCCACATTGATCACAATTAAAGATCATATTCCTTTGTCCTTGACATATCCCCATTTGAGCGGGCTTGTGGGGATAGTTCACTCTCAGGTGGCCTTGCTGTCCGCACCTGTAGCATTGAGATGTTATCTTTACAGCAGCTGCTATGGAATCTGCTAGCACGGTCATGTTATGAGAATTAGATCCAACCTTAGCATAGGCATTTATCAGTTATTTTAGTGATGGATTTTCATTAGGTAGCACTTCTATGACCTTTCGGCAGTCCTCATTGGCATTGTCCTTTGGCAATTGCAAAATTAGATGATTTCTGGCCTCAACATTAACAATTTGTTTTTCCATAGCATCTTGTAACTTCTCTATAAACTGTAGATATGTTTCTTTCACCCCTTGTCTGATTTTGGAATATGTTTGAGTTGGGTGTGCCATGTTAGTTACTTTAAGCAGTGCCTGCAATCCCAACTCTTTCACCTGTGCCAGTATTAAGGGATGGAATCTAGCCTGGAGTTGGGGATCCCCCACTGGTGGTAATCCCAGAAGTTGAGAGACCCCTGCCTCATAAGGTGGGTCTTCTCATGGAGCCTTTAGATTTCTTAATTCCTGTTTTTCAGCACTGCTTTTCCACATAGTTTTGAACACCATATAATGGACTGTTGTAAACATTAATTTGGAAGCTACTCTATATCAAAGGGAGTTACCTTCTCAGTGGTTAGGAATTGTAGCATGTTAGTAACAGCAGTAGAACCCAAACCATGCTTGGCCACTAGCTGATGCAGTTCAGAGAGAACTGGCCACTGGAAGGGGGTGTACTTGTCAGGAGTCCCATTGCCTCTTATTACTGGATAAACGGCAACTGTTCCATCCTCAGGCTCCCAGCCCCCTGACATGGATACATCAATGAGTTTTGCCCCTTCATAGTCCCCACTAGCGATAGCTTCCTGTTTTACCTTTTGCCAGACACTCACAGGATTGGGCTGTTGGTAGCGCAGCAATTTTGATATTTTGGTGTTCCACAGGGGGGCAATGGTTCTGGCTTTCTCTGCTGGTGTCCCTTGTGTCCCTACTTGGTATATATTCCAGGGGCAGGTCCAACTCCAGCAGGGGCGGTGTGCAGCAATGGTCCTGGGGTCCCCAGGTCCGCTGTCACTTCCAGGTATCGTGTCTCCAGGAACTCCTGGTGACGCATTTCCTGGACCTGCCCATGCAGGCTCGATCGGAGGTGGAGCCACACTCCACAGAGGCTGGGTTGGAGATGGAGGCACGCCCCACAGAGGCGTGGTCCTGGAGCTTGCCCACTCAGTCTCAGGAGGAGGCGGTCTTGACACGCATGTGGTAGCTGGGGGTGCGTGTGGTCCTAACGTGCGCTGATCCGGTGGCTGCACAGGCGCGGTTGGAGCTGTAGGGTGCCTCGTCGCCATGGGAACCACGCAGCTTGTAGGCACAGTTGGAACATATGTAGGGAGCCCTACTTCTCTGCTTCTGTGGGAACTGGGCGTCCCCATGGTGTGGTGACAGAGCTAACACAGTCAAGGAGGGTCACAGAGCACGGCTCAGCTGCAGACGGAGCTTGGCAGTAGCCAGGTGCCTGGCAGGAGGTAACGGCCGGCGCTGTGTCGCAGCAGCCAGTGGTCGGCGCAGTCTCACAGCAAGCAGGCATCTTGTAGCAGTGGCACAGAGTCTCACAGTGGCTGTGAGGGGTCACAGAGGTCCCTGCCTACACAGTGGGACACGGGGCGGCAAAGTACAGAGTGATAGGTGCGGCTTTGCGGTAGCTAGACATTTCGCAGCCACTGGGCATGGTCTCAGGGGTTTCTGCCAGTTCAGCAGGACTTGGGGCAGAAGAGCACAGAGCGGCAAAGCAGAGTTTGGCTGCGGCATGTTCTACTGACAGTGCGTCCCCGCCTGGGGCGGTGGCAGGGTCCTGGGCGACCAGGGGACACCCCACTGGGGTGGCATCCCTGCAGGGAGTGGTGGCGCGATCCCGGGCGGTTGGCTACTCCGCCCTTCATCCTCTCCTGCTCACCTGGCATGGCATCTATCCCCCCTGCTGCCTCCCCTGGCACCGCTCTTTTGCTGCTTGTACCGGTGGATGGCGTCAATGGCAACTCCTCTACCGTTTTCACCTCCTGCTCTCTCTTTGACTGTTCTAATAAGTCCATGACAAGCCTCCAAGGTTTTGTAACGTCAATGGTGGTCTCATCGCCTGTCGAAGCTACTGAAAGGATATGTTGACCAGCCCACTCCCAAGTTTTTAAGTCTAGGGCATCCTCTTCGAGCACATTTAATTTGTGGCTCTCACACCACGTCTGCAGGGCTAGCAGAGCCCGCTCATCGTGTTTTATCCCTTTCTTTTTAAGAAGGAAAGTCCATACCTTCAGAGCGAGGTTTTCTGGTGTTGAGCTCACCATTACCATGGTCCCGGCGGCATCTCTTCTACAAGGGGAATCTCTAGACCCATGCGGCTTACTCTGCCATCTCCTGCAGCAATAGTCCGCTGCTCCACCGGGACTTTGCAGCAATTCCGCTGTTCCGCGGCAAAATCTGCCGCACACCATAGCAATACCGCTGCTCCCCGTTTCTCTGCAATACCATGGCCACTTGTTGCTATCACACCAGGTGGTCACCAGATGTCGCAATGGAATTGGAGACAGGAATGTGACATGCACACGCTGAAGATCATGTGGCAACAGCCTCGTTTATTGTTTGGCAGCTCCTTTTATAGGGTTTTCAAATTTCCCGCACTTACAGACATGACTGGTCAAGGATCTTAACTCTGCCTAGCTAACTGGCCTATGATATGGGTGTATTTGTGCTTCCAGGGGTTGGCTGAGGACTTTTGAACTGGGTTTGAATCTGACCTATCCTTGTTGTGTCTACTTCGAGCTAGGCTGGTCGAGCTGGTATCTATTAAGCCAAATCATCTATGCAGATATAGTCTGGCTATATCTGTCATAGCTAACTGTACTGCTTCCTCTGGATTCTCAGGATCCAGATTAGTATATTTTCTGGCAGTCACTTTTAATCGTTCCATGAAAGCCATGGGGGAATCGGTACTGTCCTGCTTTACCTCATCATACAGTTTTGACCAGTTCATGGCTTTTGGAGCCCCAGTAAATTATGGTCCCACCTTGGATCTGTTGAAGGAAAATTCTGATCTACAGTTCCTTCTAAGTCTCCATTAGCATGTGCCCCCTCCACCTGCTTTCTGGCCATGGTCAAAACCATCCTTTATTCTGTGCTATCCAACAACATATCTAACATCACTTGTATATCATTCCAGTCAGGGTCCTGAGTCCTAATTATGGTTTCAAATACTTAAGCAACTCTATCTGGATCCTCTCTGTAAACTCCTGATGCCTTTCCTCATGACATTAAATCCACAATTGAAAATGGGGTCTTTATTTTTACTGGTCCATGATTCTCAACCGCCTGACAGAAGGGAGCCATCAGAATATCCCCAGCATCCCCCCCAACATCTCCTTGTCGCCTTCTAGTGCATTCCGCAATCAGGCTAAAATCCTCTGATCCCCTAAAGTGTTTTCTCTATTCCTGTCCACTCTCCCATGACCTACTTATGCGTCTAGCCGCATTCCCCGCCGATTCATCATTCACCCCACCTGTTCCCCACCAATTCATCATTCACCCTACCTGCTCTTTGCTGTAGAGCAACCACCATCTCTAAATCATCGTCCTCTCTTCCACACTTTGAACACCTCTGCCCTATGCTGCATGCAGAACAACACCTTTTCAACCCTTTGCCTTTCTTTTCAAGTCCTAAAATTAATGGATCTTGCAGGGTCCTCCCACATTCCTTTTGCCACTCTGGATGATTTCTTAGGGTGAAAAACAAGTCAACATAAGGAACTTCATCCCACTTATTTTCCCTTCTACAAAACAACATTACTTGCAATAGGGTGTTATAATGTAAGGTTCCATCCTTAGGCCACTTCTCTTGATCATCCAGCATGTAAAGTGGCTACCACTGATTACAAAATTTTAAGTTTTTCATACATGGGGGGGTTTACCCATAATTTGTTTCCAGTGTTTCAAGATACACCCCAGTGGTGACACCTGTGATACCCCTTTTGAGGTTTTGTTTCCCATTATAACAAATTACTGTTTAGAAGCTCCTTAGAAGGGACTCTAACCCTTCCCTTTCTTACCTTAGGTACCTTTAAACCAAACCCTGTGTAGGTTTTGCTGTGCCTTATAGGTAGGTTAACAGTTAACACCTCTATAGTAAATAATGCCTTTATCTTACCAGAGGTCTTGCTCCAATTTCCTTCTGACCAGGGATCAAAAGTTCTCCCCAAGAATCCCTTGGTGCCAGCTGAAGGTCCTGTGATCCCTTGGATCTGTTGAAATTCAGGAGTCTGTCCCATCTGGGTCACGAAAACTGTTACCAAAAATTCAGTAAAATAAAAAAACCCTTAACACCAATGTAGTATTAAGAAGCAGGCATTCTTTATTTGGCTGGATACACGGGGGGGATAGCTCCTCCCATAGCCATGCATACTGGGTACAGGAAAGTTTCTGTTTACATACTGTATTTTGCATACATATTCATTGATTGTCCCAGACTAAACATAAATATGATAATCATTTCCCCAAAATCATTAACATATTTTTTCTCCTCTTTACTCATGTGTTCTTCTGTCCTGGGGGGGGTCTCTCTGGTGGTCCCTGGTGGTCATAGACCCCAGTGTTTCAGGTGACCTGGCTGAGTTGGCAGGACACTGAGGCTGGTGAACTTCCAGTTCTCCTTACACAAAGGGCATTGTGCAGTTTCCATAGGCCAGTAGCTTTGGAGAACAAGCATTGTGTTAACTCACCAGGTGTAGGCCATTTATCATCTGGTAACACACCTATGAGGAAAAGAAAAGAATTAGTTGTCTAGTCAACAATGAGAGTGCTCATCTTTCCTCTTCCATCACGGTGCAGGCATCTCCTGTATCACACCAGGAAGCGTGAAAGCCTCAGCAGTCCAACTGCTGTTGGATCTACTCCAAAAGCTTTCTGGGTAAGATGATGTTCTATACTCTCCATCTTGGAGATTTGGTCTATACCATTTCCATAATTTAGCAGAATCTGAGGAGACTGCCAAACAGAAGATAACAGCTCCTGGAAATAACAATTTGCAAGTGATAATGGTTGGATAATGGCCCTTTAGCTCTTTTTTTGGCCACCTGTCCTGCCTACTTAGTGCTTGGCTTTGACCTAATGGCTCTGCTCCTGGCATACATCAGGCCTTAGCATGAGCTGTGATAGCCGAAAATTTAAGCAGAAGTTGAATAAACAGTCACACAAAGTAAAGACAAAATCTTGTAGAGACTTTGAGGTTAGATTTTGAGGTGTACTATCAGAAATACTTAAGAGCTGCAAGTACAGAATCATGCTTTAACCTTTCATTGCACTGCTTATGAAATTCACTACTCTGAGACACCTAAAACATCATGTAAAGCATAAGGCTTTCGTTGTCCTGATAGTCAAGTATTATATCATAAATGAGGCCTGAAAGCTTTATAAAAATGAGCAAAATAAAATCTAGGCTGAAAGGCTAAATACTGCATGCATTTAAATGCATTGCATTTCTTAGGAAGCTAAATAGCTAGGTCAACATACAGCATTCACATGGCTGTGTACCTGTTTTAAATTTCAATTCCTTCTTATAAAGTATTCATATGATTTGTTTGCTTAGATAAGCTCTGCTAATCACAGAGACTGAATTTTGCCAAAAGAAAAAATGCTGTGTGATGTATTTTTTGCAAAATTCCAAATAAGCAAATCTTAAATTTAAATTGGTAAACATACAGAATATTAATTTATTGGTTATTTATGCTTTGTGTAAAGTACAAAGACACAAATAAATTTAAAGAAAGTATGACTCTCCATTACCAAATACAAGCCAAATTTTACTTAAAGCCGAATTTATATATTTCTGAGGTTGAAGTTTGCACAACTGTAATTGTTATATTATTTGGCTTTCTAACAAATTTATGTATTGGTTGTATATTGCTGCTTACCATAATGTTCTGAAAGTTGGCCACGCAAGCTAATTTTTATTCTTACTCTATGATTTTTTTGTGATAGAACATCTAATAGTAATTCCCTATAGTTGAGAACTATATCTTTGGAAATGGAATTTTATGCTTATAATATTAAATACACAGTGGTGTATACTAGATTTTTTGGAGAGCATATTTTGTTTTAGTTATTAACTCATCGCTATTTTTTTCTGCTTCTATTTTGTCTTCAAAATAAATGTTTTAATTCAATGTTGCTTCAGCTGTTACTGTTACTGCTGTCTTGATATTGAAGCAAGCACCTTGCAAGCACCATAACCACTTGACAGTGTTTTGCCCTGCTCTGAACAAGCTGTCCACTTTGTGCAGAAAAGTCATGTTTGTGTCCATTGGCTGAAGTATATTCTTATTTGTCTTGCAGGCACAGGAGAGAGTGGCAAAAGCACGTTCATCAAACAGATGAGAATCATTCATGGATCAGGTTACTCTGATGAAGACAAAAGGGGCTTTACGAAATTGGTGTACCAGAATATATTTACAGCAATGCAGGCCATGATCAGAGCCATGGATACCCTCAAAATCCCATACAAGTACGACCATAATAAGGTGAGATTTTTGTTTATTTCCATAGCTGAAATATTTCCTCTTTTATCTTTAGGAAATGTACTGAAGGTCTCTAAAAATTATAAATCACAAATTATATTCTACCTAAAGTTTAGAAGAAAAGGGCTTCTTCCAGTCCTGCCTCTAGTTCTCTGCCCTTTGCACTGCTTTGACAACACAGGTGCTGTTCTTATCAAGATGTTTGAGGGGTTGTCATAGTGTTATTAACGAATTAGCCGAATTGTTTTATATTAAGAAATTTATTAAAATCAATTTAGTTACAAAGAAATAAAAACCCACCACTAAAACTAAAAATAAAAGAGATGTCGAGCCTGGGAATCGACACCGGTGAACAGGGTTGGACCAGCGGTCTATCTGGCAAACAGTCCTCCCCTGATTCACGAAAAACTACTGCTGGAGTCTGAATTTTATACAGTTTTTGTGCCCCCGGGCCAGACTCTGCGATGTAAAAATGTAGATCCTTTCTATCATTCGGTAGATGCAAAAATGTGAATCTTCCATCGTCTGGTAGATGTAAAATGTGAATCCTCTATCGTCTGGTAGATGTAAGAATGTGAATCCTCCCCCAACCTTCCGATATCGGTATTTTCTTATTCTTTTCGGCTTGCATTGAGTCTTAGCTCGGTAATGTTGTCTAGGTGGCACTGTTATTGTGTCAGAGAGTGATAATCGCTTCTTATCTTGTTCTAAGGCGGTGTCACTTCACCTTGTGCCTTCAAATGCAAATGAAAACCTCCCCTGCAAGTTTAAGTCTTGCTTTGTGTCTTCAAATGCAAATAAAAGTCTCTCCCTGAGTCTGGGTTTTTTGCAAACTGAGTTTTACAAAAGCAGGGAGTGCTTAATATATTTACTACATTTTAACTTTCAGCACTTTATATAAAATATTATCTTGAGCATTAATTAATTCTTAGCATCTCTCATAACAGAATCTCTCACCTTGTATTTTTCAGAAACTTAATTCATGCTCTACTTAAGAACTTCCCTTTCAAAATTCATCTTTGTAGTCATCTTAGGCTTCCTGTGGAGGAGTGTAATACTCCTTATAAGAGGTTTCTTTAACTCGGTTTTCAAATCTAGCTAATATTTTTGCTACTTCACTTTCTTCTGTCTGTTCTTTTAACTTCATGATTTTTGATACTTTGTCGTTTTTACTTGTGGCTAATTCGGGGTCTATTGGCATTGCTGCGATCTGCATACTTTGAACTACAGAATGTATTAAACGAATAAGGCATGGGATGAGACAAGGCAAGAACATGATACTTGCTAAAGAACAAAGTATGAAGAAAATCAGTTTTTTCTACTATGCTCTATTGAACAAATCGTCTCACTAAGAAGTTTGGAGGATTGAATTCTATCTCTGTACTGGTACATGAGCTATCTTTTTTATTTCTGATGCTAGATTTTTGATCGTTTCTCTGTAATCATCTATTTCTACACAACATTCAGAATCATTGAACTTCTCACACACTCCTCCCTCTTCAGCCAGCAGGTAATCTAATGCTATTTGGTTTTGGTATACAAAGGCTCTCATTTGGGAGTGTTGTTTGGCTAACAGCTCTAATGCATCAGAGGTGTGATTAGACACAACTTCTACTACTGCTTGCAATCTGATTAGCTTATTTAGCAAGTAAATTGGAGTCTTATAACCTTAACTCTCATCTTGTGCTTAGGTTGCCGGGCCATAATATGCTATTATACGTTCTGCTGGCTACTCTTCTTCTCTCTATTTATGATTGCCTCCCGCCATCGGGAGGCTCGTTTTCACTTCTCTTTTTTCTCTACTTAAAGTCTCATATAGTGGGGCCTTGAGCATATTAGCCTCGGCCCTGGGGAGTGTGAAGAAGGAAGGGCGGATCATCTCTAGAGTGCATGAGCCTTTCCATTTCTCAGGTAGTTCACTGTATGCTTTTTTCTTACAGATCTAATATATCTTACTGGGAGATCTCCAGACCTCATGTGTCATCTCTGGCGTTTCCTAATAATGAGCTATGTTTTCTATGGACTGGAAAGGGTTAGCTCCAGAATATTTGTGCTAACATAAACTAATTTTCCCAGACTATTTGCAGCGGTCAGTTTTTTCTTTTTCTCAGTATCTTATCGGAGGTTTAGGTTGCCATTTCCTTTCTTGTTTATCTGAATTTACAGTTAATGTGGATATACACGGGGTATATCCCACGACTTCGGTAAATTCGTTCTCTTCTTTGTTGATACAAAAAGTTCTAATTATCTGGTGGTCAATTATCTACTCTTCGGGCTGCAATATATTTTTTGAAATTTCCGATTTATTCTACTTTAACAATTGTTCTGGCAATAAGTTTTCACTTTTCTAGGGACACATTTCAGCGGAATTCAATCCCTCACAAATCTAACAGTTGGTTAGACTTAATTCGGAGGCAATCTCTTTCATAAGATCTAAAAATAAATTCTTGTTAGAAATAAATGATCTTGAATCTTCATATTGTTTTTCTAGCTGTTCATATTGTTCACTTAATGACTTAAGTCTATCTTGTTCTATTCTCTTTCTTCTAGTTTCTGCTTCTTGCCTTTTTAACTCTTGAGAGCTTTCATAAATTTTTGCTTCAGGCTCTATACTTTCTTCGTTTCGCATAAAGCAAAATGTTTTATCTAATTGTGAGCAATCTCGTTCATTATTGATTATTATTTGATTATCTTTTTGCACTGATTTCTTATCATATTTCAGATTCTCGCCTACTTAATATGTTTTTCTTCTAATTTTACACATTCTTAACTGTTCACTCCTATAACACAAGTGGTTCACGGTGGAATATGCTATGAAAATCGATTCTTTTTTCTTCTCTATCTAAAGAGTGCGGTTACATTGATCACAGATTGGAACATCTACTTTAATATTTCTCTTCTGCTTGCTGTGCTTTCATCTTTTGGTGGGAGTTGACTTCTCGTTTTCATCATCTTTATTAATGTCTAAACACACATATTTTTCTCTTTCTCTGCAGATCTCATATAATGTGCTATCTCTCTTGCAGAATCTCACCTGCTTACTTTCACAGCTTGCTTGGCCTGATCTCATCCTGCACTCACTACAGCTGTTGATCGGGCCTTGCGGAAGCACTTGGTACTGCTTCTCTGAGAACCATGCTGCTGTCGGGAGTGAAGCTAGCTACAGGGTCATTAGGATACTCCACTGGTACACTCCTCTGCTTCTGCCTACGCCTGCTGGTGTGCAGCCAGCAGCGTGGTAATCTATCTTCTGTGCAGCAGGAGTCATCTTCAGGGGCCTTGTGCTGGACCCTGGCTGCATATCGCTTCTTAAAGGCTTCCCAGTGGACAGGTTTGACTGTGTCTGCATTGCAGGGGGTCTTGCTCAGAGTTCGGCACTCAATTCTCAGGGGTTCTGCCTGTGTATTTAATTTTCCCCTCAGCCCGTTCCACTTCAGAAGATACTAGGTCTTGGAGTGAAGCCTAATTAGATCAAGTTTGACAGAGATATCTAGAAAACGAGTAGTCAGAGTCTGCTCCTCCTCTAGACACCTAGTACACAATCTTTTAGGCTTAAATCCTTTTTTACAGTGAACCACTTAAATCTCGTTACAGAGATTGCACTTGAATTCAATACACGGGAAACATGGGCACTCAGCCTTAGTACATCTCACTCGGTTTCTTCTTGACATGGGTTGCTCCTTTGTAATCGTAATTTCAAGTCTCCTGGTGAGGAGACTACGTTCTACTCAGGTTCTTTCTTCTTAGGGGTGATCTTCTTCACTCTGGATGCGTGTGTCTAGCCGCGTTCCGCTGTCTTGACTGCAGTGTCTGTAGTCAAGAGAACAAGAAAAGGACCCTCTCAATGTGGTGTTAGTGGGGCCTCTTTCTAGGTCCTTATCAACACACTATCTCTAGGATGTATCTTATGAATGGCAAAACCTAAAGGCGCGTTCTGTGGGGTCAACCTAAGCTTCCTGAGTTCTTGTATATTTTTGTTTATTGTAATCAGATATGGCTCTAATTGTTTATCTTCTATCTTTGGGTGCCCTACCGGAATTCTATGAGTGTAAGGCATCTCATACAGCATTTCAAAAGGCGAGAGTCCGGTGTCAGAGTTAGGCATAGTTCTAATGTTGATGAGGGCAAGGGGGAGACATTTGACCTATGACATTTTTGTTTCAATCATTAATTTAGATAACTGTGCTTTTAATGTCTGATTCATTCTTTCCACCCTCCCCGAACTCTGAGGATGCTATGGGGTGTGATACATCTACCTTATACTTAGGGCCTCGGTTAGTAATTTTATAATTTTGGACGTGAAATGTGTCCCCTGATCCGAGTCTATGTGACTTATGACCCCATATCGGGGTATGATTTCATTTAACTAAACTTTTGCAACTGTTTGAGCGGTGGCCCTGGCACTGGGGAATGCCTCAACCCAATGTGTCATTTGATCTACAATGACCAGTACATATCTGTACCACCCCACTTTAGGTAATTCTGTAAAGTCCACTTGGACCTTTTCAAATGGTCGATAAGCGATCGGACGACCCCCCCAATGGCCTTCCTAATGTTTGCTCTGTTTACCCTCTGGCAAGTCATGCATCTTGTCACCTCTTGTTTTGCTAATTCATAGATCCCTTTGCATCTAAAAAATTTCAGGACTTGATCTACTAATGCTTGAGTTCCCCAGTGTGTCTGCTGATGCAGATGTCTCAAAATTTTTCTAGCATGTTCTTTAGATATGATTTCCTTTCCATCGGGTAATTTCTATTTCTTGTCTATCATTTCTCCCCCCATCCTTTTGTATGTCTCAATTTCCCGTTCTGTTAAGCAGAACGGATATTCTGTACTTTCCTCTGTCTGAATCTCGGGGGTACTTACTACTATCAGTGCTGCTCTTTTTGCCTCAGTATCTGCTAGATTGTTTCCCTTAATTCTGAACTGCATACCTGTTTGATGTCCTTTCACATAGACAACAGCTATCTCTGTTGGCTCTCTCACAGCTTCTAATATTTGTTTGATTAATTCCTCATGAACTAAACTTCGTCTTTTCGTACTGATCAAGCTTCTCTCTTCTCAAATCTTCTCAAAAGTGTGCACCACGCCATAAGCATATCGAGAATCAGTAAAAATTGTTCTTCTCTTTCTTTTCAATCTTTTCAAAGCTCTCAAAACTTTGTACAGTTCGCATGCTTGCGCAGACCATCTGGCACTTAAAGGGCCAGACTCCACTACTTTCTTCGAGTTCTCGTCTACTATAGCATATCTCAACTTCCTCTTTCTATCTATCACTCTTGCTGATCTATCTACAAACTATTTTTCTCTACCTTCTAATTCTTCATCTTCTAAATCTGACCTTATCTTTGTCTGCAGTTCCACTATTTCAACACAATCATGGTTGGAGATTTCTGAGGTTTCTCTATATAGAAATTGAGCTGGATTCACCGCTGAGGTGGTCCGTAGCTCTAGTTCGGGGGAATGTATTAGTATGGCCTCATATTTCAACAGACAAGCATCTGTTAGCTATTTGTCTGCTTTTTGTTGTAGTATATTTCTAACATTGTGTGTGGTAAATACTACTAAGGGGGCCCCAAATGTGATTTTCTTAGCTTCTTCTACTAACAAAGCTACTGCCACAATTGCCTGCAAACAGCTGGGCCATCCTTTACTTACAGGATCAAGAATCTTTGAAACATAACTTACAGGTTTTTTGTTACCTGCCCATTCTTGAGTCATGACACTGTATGCAGTGTGATTGCTGACCTCCACAAACAACTGAAAGGGCTTTCTAATGTTATAAATGGTCAGAGGCCAATTCAAAATAAAATAACAAAATTTATTTAACACAATTTCAACACTGAAATAAAGCCACAATAAAAAGAAACAACATCGATCGAATGCTGGGTGGACAGAGAGGCGGTACAAAAGTACCCTCCGAATTCTGCCACACTGCTATGTTTCAGCCCGTGGGTTTTATACAGTTTTTTTACCCTAAGGCTAAGCCTGTTGAAAGTCCAAATATGCTTTGTTTCCAAAAGAGTCCTGTCTGCATGAAGAGGTTCCTTGATGGTTTTTTCCGAAGTTCATCTTGGGAGGGGTGATCTTGATCGTCCAGGATCTCCACCAAGATCGGTATCGGATGTTGAAGAGCTGTGAAGTGAGGGTCCACCCTTAATGGCCGGGCCATCTTCTTGCTCTGCCTTGTTGTTACAGTTGTAAATGTGTTTGGGAACTTTGGAATCTTGGAGACATTCTCGGGTAGCTTTTTATTAGTAGCTTAAATCCACACGAATTTATCTATTATACTTATTACAGTCCCCCACCTTTTTATTTACCCAAATAAATTCGTGTGTGTTGGATTGCCCTTCCTTAGTAATTGCCTTTGAGTCGTGGCATTCTACCCCTTTGTCTGATTCACAAAATTTAGTATTGAGTGTCATAAAAGAAATAATACCCTTTTCCCTTATCTTTGGGACAATCATAATGCTCTTGATACTTCAGGTTCTCTCTGGTGCCATGTTTAACCATAGTTCACATTTCTTCCTGAGGGTCAGCCTCTGTGGGCTCTTGGAGGGGGGTCCCCCTGTCTCTCGGCTCAGGACTACGAGGACTTTCCACCACAATATGCCTCTGCCTTTCCCTTCGCCCACGGGGTAGCAGCCCGCGGCGGGGTAATCCATCTTCTCGGCAGCAGGCATATGTTTCTGGAGTCCTGTCAGTCCGAGCTGCAAACCTTTTTTTAAAGGCACTCCACCGGGACAACCTGATTGTATCGGACCAGCAAGGTACTTTGATTGTCTTTCTGCACTCGACTTTCAGCACTTCAACTTTAGCGTCTAATTGCTCTTTTGTCTCCTTTATATATATATAATACTATTCTGGAGAATCTAACTCTAATAGACTCAAGTTAGTGGCAATTACTAAGAAATGGCTAGTCTTTTTTTGTTCTTTTTCTAAACAGTTGGTACATAATCTTTTTGGCTTACGCCCCCTTTTGCAGTGAGCAACTCAAATCAATTTACAATATACACACTTGAAGTGAACAAAGGGAAAACATTCACAATCTGGTTTTTTTTTTTTTTTTTTGTTTTTGTTTTTTTTTTTTTTTTCAACTTATCTGATCTTCTTTGTTCATCGGTGGCACTGTAATCTGACTTTCAGATCTCTAGGAGATGAGGACACTATTTTTGAGTAGTGTATTGTGGCTCTACTTTCTTTATTCTCGAAGCATGGGTCTACTCTTTTTCTGCAGTCTTAATTGCTGTGTCTTAGGTAAATCAGTGAAATCTACTGGGATTCTTTTGAATGGGTGATAGGCAACTAGTTAAAGCTTAGCACAATTAGACAAATCATGTATTTTAAAGGGGGGATCTTTAGCATCAATTCTTGCATAACACAAAGTAAGAACAATATTAGTAATTAGTGAAAAAATAGGAAGCATCAATCTACTGCTGAAAATGATTACTTAAAAACTGCTTAAAAATTTGAAACATCTCTCAGAGCAATTTAAGGCTAAGGCATATCTGAACCCTTCTAACTACTAGGGCATTGTTAGTGCTTTTATACTCATGTCAACAAAAGAGAATTACAGCTTACATGGCTCAGCTAAAGGCAACTCTTGTAAATAATGAAAGCTGCTCATCTGATTTAACATTCAGAAATGTAAAAAAGACAGATTTCATTTTTGGTGTTTATGAAACATGCTCAAGAACTTTTAAAGAGGAAGCTCTCTAGAGATCTTGCTGAGGGAGATGTCTACATGACACAGGGCAGGACTACACAGAGAGCTTAGGCTGCTGAAAACTTTGGGAACAGCATGGATATGCTACTTGGCTGCTTTTCTTAGACTGAGCAGCAGAATATTACTGCTAAAAGTGCTGTGGAAATCAGAGCACAAAGGAAGTGAAACTGCTTCACTGAGAAGGCTAGATAGAAACTTTTTTACACTTTTTGCTTTTTCTTTTGAGCTTTTAATTATAGACTAAATTGACTTGATACTTAGGATGGACAAGAAAATGAAATTATATTATTAAGAAAACAACAAATAGGGTTGACAAGAAGCAAAATGCAACAGGAATTGATTCAAACAACTGACATATGTAATTGTGACTTAACAAAACAAACAATTATAACAAATGGGGTAAGTGGGTCAATATTGCAGATTTTAAAATGAATAATGAAACGCAAAATAGGTACTTAAAATGAAGCTGTTTATGAAACTAAACATGGGCTAGTGCTTTAAGGACTCCGAGGTCTTCTCACAGCTAAGCTATTTAGATTCTTTGCTTTGTAAACTAATGGGTATTTAGGGGCACTTTGAGTGCATTTCTGCAGCCAACTTAGTGGTTTTTAGGCTCTCGGCTCTTGGCACTAAGCTCACATAGAAGTTTTGGGGTTAGCTTTGTCGATGTGACTGGCTTAAAGCACTTAACATCTACTCTGCGCGGTGTGGTTGACTGCATTTGCATATGAGTATAGCTGAGAGTGGGGTGGGGGTTTCTTGGGGGATGGGGAAAGCTGGGGACCTGGAAGGGAGAATTCTAAGGGAAAGATTTTCTCAGATCTCTCCCCCCCCTTCTCTTCAGTTTCTGTTCTCACCTCGGGGGAACTGAGAATGGGAAGAGGATGGCTCCCTGGGGGAAGGGGGGGCTAGAAGCAGGATTGGGAAAAGGGGTCAGAGAGAGACAGAGAAGGCAAACAGGAGGACAATCGTCTGCTGGACACAAGGATGCTATGGGGGTGGCGGTGCTGGCCGCGGGAAGCAGTGGGATGGATGCGGCGCTAGACGGGGCGCACGGGTGGGGGAGGCGCAGCACGGGCGCAGAGGGCGGGCCCCCTCTCTGCTAGCGTGCCCTGGACGGCGGCCCCGCACCCCGCGGTTTGGCTCTCGGCACGCAGCAGCGGCTGGCAGCGGCTGGCAGCGGGCTCTTCACTCTCCCTAACTTCGGTACAATAATAAATTAGTTTTTCTTGGACTTACTTTTCAAAATGGGACACTCTCTCTAGTGCTCTAAGATCTATCTCAGTGGACTTTCTGGTGGGATTTCAAAGGTACCTTTTCCTTTTCTGAGAGCATGCCTTTTCTCTGATTCTTTCTGATGTTTACTCTTTCCTTGCCCCATTTTTTTAAAAAAAAAACCAAAAAACTTTACCTTTTGGTAATGGATCGCAATACTAAATTCTTTCTTAGCCTTAGCTCTGGCTAAGAGCAGGGATCCTCTCCCTGACTGTTACAAATTGCAAACCGGGTCCCGAATCGTTCGGCTTACTTACCCGTCCGGTGAGCTGAACCGGGGGTCTGTTCGTCCGAGGAAAGAATCTTCGGTTTGCGTCCTGGGCTTACCAGCCCATAGCAAAAAGAGTTTACCAATTTCCTGAACCCAAAAGGAACGTATCCTTCCTCTTTTTGCTTCCTGTGATCGATTCCCCCAGACTCCCCTGAATCTGGGCTTTGATGAGTGAACGAGCTTTCCCGATTCGCTTCCCCGTCAGCCGACCAAACCCCTCGCGGGAAATTTGGAAATGCGGCTTTTCAGGTCCACTCTCGTGTCGTGGCCAGGCCACGTCTCATTCACCCACTCAATCACACCCACTCAACCAGGCAGTACTTACAGCAATTTTCCTGCTTGGAGATCTTCGTGCACGGAGAATATTTTATGAGTGAAAAATTGTTGCCGCGGCTCCGAAAAGACCTTTCCCTGTCTTTTCCCGGGTTCTCTGCTATTCTTTGGATCCAGGACCTTTCCCTTTTTATTGTGGCGCTTTTATCTAATTTTTGGGTTCGTAATACAATAGGTGCGAAGGATTTTCCTGCTTTGCCGGGCCACCGAAAAACCGGCAGGGTGCCCCCCGTGCAAAGGGATTCCTCCGCAGCCAAATTGTATCCGAGTCACGGCACCAAATCTGTTATAAATGGTCAGAGGCCAATTCAAAATAAAATAACAAAATTTATTTAACACAATTTCAACACCGAAATAAAGCCACAATAAAAAGAAACAACATCGATCGAATGCTGGGTGGACAGAGAGGCGGTACAAAAGTACCCTCCGAATTCTGCCACACTGCTATGTTTCAGCCCGTGGGTTTTATACAGTTTTTTTACCCTAAGGCTAAGCCTGTTGAAAGTCCAAATATGCTTTGTTTCCAAAAGAGTCCTGTCTGCATGAAGAGGTTCCTTGATGGTTTTTTCCGAAGTTCATCTTGGGAGGGGTGATCTTGATCGTCCAGGATCTCCACCAAGATCGGTATCGGATGTTGAAGAGCTGTGAAGTGAGGGTCCACCCTTAATGGCCGGGCCATCTTCTTGCTCTGCCTTGTTGTTACAGTTGTAAATGTGTTTGGGAACTTTGGAATCTTGGAGACATTCTCGGGTAGCTTTTTATTAGTAGCTTAAATCCACATGAATTTATCTATTATACTTATTACACTAACATCTGGTAGGCTTAGCACCGGTGCTGTAATTAAAGAGTTTTTTACCTCTTTGAGTCTTTGCTCGTCCTGTTCTACCTACTTTACCTTAGTCACGGTCAGTTTCTCGTAAAGAAACTTCACTTTTTCACTATACTTCTTAATCTAGTGCTTGCAATAGCTTAACAACTCTAGAAGTTGTCTGATCTCTCTCTTTGTTCTTGGGGAGGGCATAGATACGATCTCTATAACTCTTTCTGGGTCTAATTTTTTCTTACCTTTTGAAATCTAATGGCTTAAGTATTTCACTTCAGGTTCTGTAAATTGCAATTTAGATTTAGACACCTTTAGACTTCTTTCTCCTAAGAAATTTAACAATCTTATGGAGCAATTCCTAACTTGCTCCTCCTCTGGACTGGCTATCAGCACATCATCAACATATTGTAACAGCTTCACTCTCTCTTCTGGCAGAAATTCACTGAGTACCTTTTCCAGCGCCTGCCCGGAGAGGTTGGGTGAGTCTACAAAACCCTGTGGAAGCGAGTTCCACTTTAGCTGGGTATTTCTACCCGTAACTGGGTCCTCTCATGTAAAAGCAAAATAATCTTTACTTTCTTCAGCTAACGGGCAAGTCTAGAATGCATCTTTAAGGTCCAAAACACTGTAATATATATCTTCGGGTGAAATTCTATTCAATAATGTGTATGGATTTGCTACTACCAGGAACTTTGTCTTGGTTTTTTTGTTTAACTCGCGTAAATCTTGTACTAATCTATAACTGTTATCTGATTTCTTTACTGCCAGTATGGGGGTGTTATAGCTAGACATACATGGTTCTAAGATCTTTTTCTTTATTAAGTCATCTATTATAGGTTTCAGCCCAAGTCTGCCTTCGAGGGGAATTGGATATTGTTTTACTCTCACCGGGCACTCTGGCTTTTCTAACTCTACTTTAATAGGTTCTATTGAGAGCCTTCCTGACTCTCTTTCTTTATGCTATACTTCTGGTTTTATTTTCTCTTCATCTACTGAAGTTAACTTATATAAGCTAACTATTAGCTGTGAATTTTCTACCACCAGATTCACTCTTAAAGCTACTATCAAATCTCTCTCCAGTAAGTTATGTTCAGCCTCTTCTACTAAGAGCATATTTCTAAAACAGATCTTGTTTTCTGATTCTATTTCTACATTTTTTATTACAGGAACCTTGAACGGTTTGCCTTTTGCACTGATGACTATCACTGTTTCTTTACTTTTGGCGCATCTTGTTGGCAATTTTTGAAAAGTACTTCTTTCCGCCCCTGAGTCAATTAAAAAACCAAAATTTTCCTTTTTTGGCTCCACTTTAAGTGTTATCAAGGGCTCCTTGATGGAATGGGACTCTAGAAAATAGAGCCCTTGACACCCCTAATCTTCCTTGAATATTTCTTCATCTTTTTTTCTTTTAAAACAGTCTTTCTTAATGTGTCTCTTCTTATCACAATAATAACAAGTATGGGTTTCTTTCTGTTTCTCCCCATCCTTCTTTGGAGGCGTGGGTTGCTGCTTTTGGGTGTTATTTCTTTCCCTCCCCTTCCCCTCCGTCTGAGTTTCCTGTTTCTGAGCTTCTCTTACTGCTGCAATGAGAATTTTCGCTTGCACAACTTGTTGCTCTTCTTCTCGTCTCATGTATACTTTCTGTGCTTCTCTTAATAATTCTTGTAAACCTTTGTCTTGCTAATTTTCTATCTTCTCTATTTTCTTCTGTATATCCTCCCAGGCCCTTCCTACAAATTGTGTTTTGAGTACTACTTCTCTAATTGGGGAGTCAGGGTCCGTTCCTGAGTACATTTTTAAACCTGATTGAAGTCTCTCTAACTATTCGATGGGGGTTTCATCCTTCCGTTGGCACTCCCTTAGTATTTTACTAATATTCTTCCCTCGGGGTACTGCTTCTTTTATTCCTTGTATTACTATGTTCTTGAGATCTATCATATTCTGCTGCCCTTCCTCCGTCTGGGCGCTCCACCCAGGGGGTATGCGGGGCTACTTCACTTCTCCTGGGGGTCCCTGGGGATTTCTACGTTCCCATCCCTGCATCCCTGCTTGTCTTATCATCTCTCTCTCCTCAGGATTGAATAGAATCCTAAGGATCGCAGCTATATCCTCAAAAGAGTATATGCTGGTTCTCAAAAACTCATCCAACTGATCTGAGACCCTCCATGGATCTTCTATCAGCCCTCCCATCTCCTTTTTGAATGCTCGAATGTCCATACTGTTTAACGGGACATTCACGTAACTTATGTTTCTCATTCTATTTGGTACTTCCCTTAAAGGGAACACACCGTGTTTATGTTCTTCTTCGTCCTCTTCCTCTTCTTCATCTATCTTGTGTAATTTCCTTTGTGATCTCTTGACCGATTGGGCTGGTGTTGTTTTTGCAGGTTTGGGAAGGGTTGGTATGTTTTTGCTGGTCCTAGCGTGGGCGCAGCGGGCTGGGGATGGGGGATGGGCAATGGCGCTGCAACGGGCCCCTGGGAGGGAGCAGGTTCCAGCGGCCATGCCTCAGCCCCTTGTGGTAATTGCTTAAGTGGGGGTGCCGAAGCCGCTACTGGCTGCGGCTGTGGTTCAGGTTGTGCGGGGGGGCTGGGGGATCCCCAGCCTGTGGAGGTTGTGGTGGGGGTCTTAAATAGGGAGGCGGTAGGTTGTCTAAGGGGTCCCACGTGTCCCTCGAGACCTTAGATGAGCTTTTGGTCTGTACTGGATACAGTCTGACCTCGACCTCTCTCTATAGGTCTGCATATTCCTTCTCTTCTTGACTCCTTGGTTCTTTGTTTTGGACATACGTGTTTAATGCCTGACATGTCCATTGTTCAAAGGTCCCGAACGTGGGCCACACCACGTGGTTCTTAATCTCCTTGCCACCCCAGATCTTCATACAAAAGTGTATCATCTTTTCCTTAGATTTATGTCTCCTCTTAGGGTTTTCCTCCCAGTACTGTAACATAAGTCTTAATGGACTATCTGAAGGAATCTCCAGGATTCCCTCGTTCAAATCCCTATTAGATTCTTTTCGCAATTTACTATTTCTTTGCCCCATTTTACTGACACTTACTTAATACGCGTATGTGGAGCTGGATATAACACAGGTACCTTTCTAATAATTTTACCAAAATACTCACCCACCGCCAGGGACTGTCTGAGGGGGCTTTCTATTGGCACTCGGCTCTCCGATTTCCTTTTTTGACGGATACCCGTCTTGACGGAACCCCGTCCCGGCACTGAAGGTTTACCAGTTTCTGAACCCAAAGAAACATCCCCTTCTCTTCAGCTCACTTGTGACCAAAACCAAAAACCCCACGCGCTCTGGAGTTTTTCTACAATCGCTTCCCTTTGGCTCGACCCCGTTCCTCGTGGAAATCGGGGAACTGCAGTCCTCAGGTCCCTTTCGCTTCGTGATAAATCACGTCTCATACACACACACATACACACACGGTCACACCGCTCAACCACGAGATACTTACGGTGCCTTTTTCCCTCGTGGATTCTTCGTGCACTCAGATTTTTATGAGCAAGATCCTGCCGCGGCAACCTGAAGATCCCCAAAGCCTGGGTTCTTCGTGAGTTCCCTGAGAGCCTTTCTGCTAGCTAGCTTCTCCTTTTGGTAGTGGCTTTTTATCGGAATTTGCTCGATTTCCAACTGGTTCCTGGAGACCACTCTCATGCCGTTAGGGCCACTGAAAACAGCGGGGCGCCTCCCAAAACGCTGAGAGGATTCCAGTTCCAAGATTGGACATC
Organism: Acrocephalus scirpaceus scirpaceus; assembly: GCA_910950805.1. Lineage (NCBI taxonomy): Eukaryota > Metazoa > Chordata > Aves > Passeriformes > Sylviidae > Acrocephalus > Acrocephalus scirpaceus. The sequence goes on along the minus strand of OU383795.1, from coordinate 6,284,796 downwards.
ACGTCGGGGTCGCCAATTCTGTTATTAACGAATTAGCCGAATTGTTTTATATTAAGAAATTTATTAAAATCAATTTAGTTACAAAGAAATAAAAACCCACCACTAAAACTAAAAATAAAAGAGATGTCGAGCCTGGGAATCGACACCGGTGAACAGGGTTGGACCAGCGGTCTATCTGGCAAACAGTCCTCCCCTGATTCACGAAAAACTACTGCTGGAGTCTGAATTTTATACAGTTTTTGTGCCCCCGGGCCAGACTCTGCGATGTAAAAATGTAGATCCTCTCTATCATTCGGTAGATGCAAAAATGTGAATCTTCCATCATCTGGTAGATGTAAGAATGTGAATCCTCCCCCAACCGTCCGATATCGGTATTTTCTTATTCTTTTCGGCTTGCATTGAGTCTTAGCTCGGTAATGTTGTCTAGGTGGCACTGTTATTGTGTCAGAGAGTGATAATCGCTTCTTATCTTGTTCTAAGGCGGTGTCACTTCACCTTGTGCCTTCAAATGCAAATGAAAGTCTCTCCCTGAGTCTGGGTTTTTTGCAAACTGAGTTTTACAAAAGCAGGGAGTGCTTAATATATTTACTACATTTTAACTTTCAGCACTTTATATAAAATATTATCTTGAGCATGAATTAATTCTTAGCATCTCTCATAACAATAGCAAGAGGGTAGAGGGCAGGCTGCTGTTTGCCTGTGACTTTGATTATCTTTTTTCCTTTCCTCCCAGCTCATGCTCTGGCCAGAGCACAGTTAAGTAATTTTTCTGGTTTGTATCAGGTCTACTTAAGGTTTTTCATTAATATTATGTGGGGTAAAAAATTTTTGGAAACATAGGTGAGAATATCTGCTTGTGTGTGAGTATATTATGAAATAAAACTTTTGATACAAGGCCTTAGAATAAGCAAATTCTTTTGAAAGTGATGACATCATTGAAACTTAGAAAGAAAATACATTTAAAGCATTTTGTATGGTTTATCTTTGAATAGCCTTTTTTCAATTTTTGTTCCATTCAAAAATTTTCCATTTGAAATCAAATGTATAACTGGTATAATTAGTATTAAAATAGAAATTTGCATGTGTATTTCAGCTTCATGTTTTTGCTGTACATAAAGCACTGAATTTCCTAACAAGCTGACTTGAAAACTTAGTTGATTGTGAAGCACACTTTTTTTTTCAGAATTGGTACTAACAGTTATTTTACTGTAGTATATGAAAGTCCTAATCATAAATCAGTAAATTATTTTCTTGTATTATACTGCAAAGTGTATATTCTACAGTTATTGTTCAAATTGAGCGTTCAATTTATATAGGCTGTTTTTGTATAGTTGTAGTGAATTAGATGTGTCATAGCTGTATATGTGTGGCCAGACTTTTCTAATTAGAGCTGTTCATTTCTCTTTATAAAAATACCTTGACTTGAAGTAAGTGAGTCTATCTTTGCACTCACCTCCTTCACAAGCATCTCCATCAGTTCTAGGTGTGGATTAAAGTACAACTTGCCAAACTTGCCAGGTTCTAGATGCAATTCCTTTAAAAACTTGGGGATTTTTTAATTCAAGGAAAATAAAAATGCAAACTTATTTCTCCACCTCCCTCCTTTTTTCCTCCATTGAGAAGGTAAATTCATTAGCCTTGCAACCTAAAAAACACAGGAAGGGCATTTCCTATTAATTTGAATCTCATATAAAATAATTTGGTCTGTAGAGAATATCTCAAAGTTCGAGTAACTGCATATTTTTAGCACAGTACTTGTCTTGCACAGTAGCTTAGAAAACTACAGCTCAAGCTGATGTTTGTATGGCTGAGCCTAAAGAAAAGAGAATGAAGTGACACTTATCAAATTCAAAAAGTCCAGTTAAGTAGACAGTTGTGATCCTTGTACAGTATAAAAAAATGACATCCAGGCTGGATTATTTTAATATCAGTGTAGGAAGAGGAGTGTTGTAAATTAAAGAAGTTAGTTCTTTCAGTGTTGTGTTTGCTTCCTTGTCAGTGATATAATTAAAGAGGCAGAGTCTGAAATTCATTGTCCTACATTATAATAATCTAGGATCTTTGAAATATTTATTATCAGAATAGTGAAAGTCAATTGAGAAATGTAACCACTACTGTTTACATTGTAATGTTTCAAAACTGATGGTAAGGCATTGTATCATACTTCATCACACTTTTCATCACACTTTTTTGTCTTGTCAGTTTCAGAATATGAGCTCTACTGAGCTTTAAGATAATAGGTGAGGGTTCTCTCTTAGGGATATGACATAGGAAATGGTGGCTTATGGATTGTGTTTTTAGTTTCCATCTGAGTAAACTGTTACTGTGTTTCCTTTTTTTTTAACCAGAAATTTTGAATTTTTTATATGCATCTTGAATTTTGGAAAAGCAGTTTATAAAATACAGAAAAGCCTTAGGTGGGGGGTTTTTGTCCTGTTTTTTTACAGAAATGGACTTGAGCAATTTTCAAAATTGCCTGTCTGCAAAGTTTTTGTGAATGTATAATAGTAACTCGTGCAACCACTGGCATTCAAATTCAATTTTAAAAAATCTTATATATATTTTAAAATCATTTTGAAAATTGTCTTTTTAGAAACCTGACCTGTGTATTTATGTTCCTGTCAATCCTTTCAAATTCTGAATTAAAACATTAACTTTAATTTTTTTTATCTTCTGACATTCCCAGTGTTGTCCATAGTGGCTTAGAAGTCATTGCTCCAGGTAATGTAGTCCCCCGTTTCTCCTTTTCTATCTTTCTTCATGTCTAATATTGCTGAAGGAAGGCTTTTTATTTTTCCTCTCCTGTTGTTACAGAACTTTTACTAAATAAATGTACTACTGTACTAAAGAACTACTACCACTTTTACCCATTATTGTTCCCTTTCAGTGTAATTTCCAGAAGACAGTTGTCTCTTCTTACAGACTGTCAGGAAGATGTCACTCAGCAGTGGTTATCAGGCAGAAAATCTTATTTGAATCCATATCCATAATTTCCCATGAGACTTCTTAAATATTTATAACAAGATACCTAATGTAAGATAGAACAGGTTATAAGAAACTATAGGGACTGAAAACATAAAATGATGTCTTATTGTAGACCAAGAATTTTGCTGTAAGTTTTTTCCATTGCTGAAGTTGTTAATACCTCCACACCCCCATAGAAGTAATCTACTGTAACAAACACACAAAAGTAAGATATCAGGATCGGGTATGGAGTTAAATTATATAAATTCTCATCTCAAGTAGTGGAGTCTTAAAAGTTTTGTATCTCTTCAGTGAAATTTCATGTTGAACAACAAAGTAGTAATTTCACATGACTTTTTTTTTTCTCCCTGGTTAAAGTAGGTATAAAGTCTAAACATTAGAGCTATGTGAACAGCATAGGTTGGAGAAAAGGACCTCCCTCGTGTACCTTACCTGATATTCAGAGTATGAAGGATTGAATCCCAAGCATCAGCATACAAGCTGTGAGATGCATTGACTCTCAGATGATGCAGAATCTGCAGAATTTATGGCCTTCTTGAAAAAGAATTATTATATTGGGATGTTGAAATGAAATGCTTCTAAAGAATAGCTTATTGGTCTGGAATACACATAATAAAAAACTGAACTGTGCCATCATTGTAAAAAGTATTCTTCAGTGTCTCAAAGTTGAAGCAGAAAGCTTAAAAGCAGATTGCAGGAAAAAGGAATTTATACTAGTCATGTTAGTACTCCTAGTACTCTCAGATGTCTTCCTCCAGACACACAAAACTAAAGAAAAATTACCCAGTAAATAAAAGTTTTGCAGTCAGTTAAATGCTTCTAATACTGTGAAACTACTGATGAAATTTTTTTCCACAAGAAATAGACTACCTAAGGGCAAGCCAATATGGAAAAGAGTGCGGTAAGATTTCAATTATTGTAATCAGTTAACATCAATGCAAATAAAAAAATTAAAGATTACTACTTTTTTGTTCGTGAGCCTTGTTTGACATGAGGTAAAAGCTGGCTCCCCAATAGCTTTACATTTCCTCCCATGAGGATTTGCTTTAAAGAGGGCTTCAATAAAGCCATGAACATTTTTTTTCTTCAGTGCTTCATAAAGAATCAACTTCCACAATCTGAAACAGAACTCAGTCTCCCCCAACTGCTTTTCTTTTCAACTGTCTTCCTCTGTCAGTCACTTATTTCTCTCTTGCTTAGCTGGCCTCTCTTCAGTTTTATTTTACATTTGACCTTATAAAGTTTTTATCTGTTTACCTGTGACCATATTGTCCTACTCTCTATTGTTTTCATTTTCATTACATTTAAAGCAATTTTTTAAAAAAGTCATTGCTTACTTCCCTTTTTTCTTTACCTTTTGGTTAGAGCTGAAATTTCTTGCATTTGCTTGTTTTGCTCCAATGATTTTATAAATTATTTGTTTCCATCTCTTATATTCTTCTTTACTATTTCATATTTTATCCCAACAGAAGTGACTTTTAGATCTTTTTTTTTTCCAAATGTAGGAAAAATAATGGTCTATCAGAGGTAAGATAGGTTAGCAGTCACTCAAAGAACTGAAAATATCTTTTGTTTGCATTTTAAAACAGCTGCAAGCCCACAAAATTAAATGAATTAATCACACTGAAGTTCATGCATGTGCTAACATTTAATTTTGAAATGAATAGGACCTAGATTATTTAATATATATGCCAGATACAGAATACTGTAGGCATAAATTTGAAAACACAATGTTAGCTACTCATATTTCAGTGCATTAAAATTTGTTCATTCCTTCTTTTATATTTTATTTTAAGAGAAGCACTTTATCTTTTTTGGAACATAATATTTTAAGTGATTAACTACCCTTTGCTAATGGGAAATGAGAAGTCAAATACAAAAGCATATGTGTGGGGTGTGATGTCCGTGTTTTATCTTTCCAATTCCACCATTTTACTCCTAGTAGAGAGAATGGGTGTCACAGTGGGGAAACGGCGAAGAAGGCACACACACAGTTCTTGGTCATCAGAAGGCTTTTTTATTTCCCTTCGTGCCCTTTTTTATAACATGGTCTGCAAGAAGGGCTGTGATTGGTCGAGAAGGACTCACTCTCTTCTCCTTTCGTAAACACCAGGTGACAGAGATTGTTTTGGGAAATTTTGTGAGAAGAGCGAAGCTCCCATAGTATTTACAAAATAACAAAGACATTGTTATGAGAACGGGAATTTGTTCCCATGGAAATCAGCATGCAATAGCTAGCAGCAGAATTCTGAAGCCCAAAAAATACAGAGCTACAAATGGGTGGTTAAAATGCTTGCTTACAGATTCTTGTAGATTCTGTGATGGCCCCTGCAGATGTTAAAGGACTAATTATACAAGATATTTCTAGTGGGTTTTTTGTCCTCACTGTTGTTTCTTTTTTTACAAGTATTCTTTCTCTTTTACTTTAGATATGTTTGTCACAGTTATTTTTCTTATTGTGTGTCTGAAAAGAAATATTCATATGACCATGCATTCTGACAATAAAAATGTGAAATACTCTCAGGGCAACTTTTCTATGTAAGAAAAGTCCTGAGTTTATTTTAAGGTAATGAGTACGATGTCACAGCCCTGAAATGATTCTGATTTTTTCCTTTATTAGCAGTAGTTTAATAGCTATATGGCTATTTATATTATATATAATTTTTCTTAGAGCAAAATATCTGTTAACTTACTAATTAGTTAATTCATTTGTACCAATTGTGTTTACATAATCCAGCATTCAATTCTGAAATAATTTCAGATTGAAATATTTTCTTAAAACTCTCTGAAACTTGGGAAAATATTTTCTAGCCCCAGTAAACATTTTTTGGGAAACTAACTGATAGTTATGTTCCATTTATGTTATGTGAAATTACTAAAAGCTTTTCAGTCTCATGTCTTCATTGTTCATTCCTAACTCACAAGATTTGCTTGAAATAAGATTTACTGCCATGAATTAAGAAACCGTCAGCTAAAATGGGCCATTTTTTTGGGAAGATTTTATTGGTCTCTCTTTTTTAGTTTGCTCTTTCTATGTGGTAAAAGTTGTAACGTCTGAAATGCAAGAAAGCTTCCTTTTCTTATACAGTTCAGGTTTGGTTTAGAAAATTGGCTAAATGTTAAGCAAATTAGTTGTGGGGTTTTTTAAATATTAGAAATCAACCAACGTTTTTTTATCAAGTGTTTGGTTTTTTTATTCTTGGTGCCAATACTAGTAGTTTGGTATTTATAGTGGGATGCATTGCCTGATAGAGGTATTCCCATAATTACTTTGATTGTTGAATTTTTTCTTGCATTTTTTTTTCTCCCTGCTTTAAGTAGGTATAAAATCTAAACATTAGAGTTTATTACAAATTCACACTATGCAATTCTGATCACATGCCTACCTGATTTCAGAATATGGACCTATGGACCTCCATTCTTACAATAAAGTGAATACAAAATCTAACTTTAGGTGACTACCTAAAGGTGAGGCATGAGACAAAGGACCAGTGTTTTATTTCTGGAACAGGAGGTGGGCGAAGAAAAATCCTAGGTATGACACTATTGGTGTTAATTTTGTTTTGACAATATGCTTTTCCAGAATCAAAGGAAAGCCTCTGTTGCATGCCTCAATTTTGGAAAAAAAGTATATACATTTTGACTGGTTTCTGTAGATTGATTATTTTTATGATGGACCTAAGATATTGGATAAGAAGAAAATGAATTATTATGAGCAAGTGGCTTCTGTGAACAGTCTTCATTTTGACAAAACAGAGCTTAGTATTGAGTTGAAAAGATAACTTAGACAGAGTTGCTTTGAATCCCTTCTTTCACTTCTCTAATTCACATGCGCATTAGAGTTCATGAAATGTATGCCTTGGCTGGGGTAAGTAACACTGTGAAAAGCTGTTATGATTAAGATATTTTCATGCTAATTAAGTTTTTTCAGGTTGATGACTTTGCATTTTTCTTCATGTGACCAATAGGGCAGAGTTTAAATTTGGCTTGTTTTGTTTTAGTTAACCTTGTTAGCTAATTTGTATACAGTGTAGCTATAGATTGCATGTACATGTTTTGCAAATTGAGTTTTTCTTGAATATTTTCAAAATGTAACTTGTGACAAGTAGTTTGTTTGAAGATGTTCTTCTATTTTTAGGTTTTATTTTCTTTAATAAGCTATGACCCTTGTTTTGAGAACATATGCTCTCAGTATGTATTGTTGCTGTACAAGCAGATAAATGAGCACTCTTGGGGTATGCATACTTTCTTTGCATCTTGCTTTCAGTCCTTATCCAGCTATTTTTTTGGACCAGAGAACCAAGTGCTGTCAATTGTACAGGTTATACAAAAAAGTAAATGTCAGTGGAGCATAAAAAAAGGTCTTGGACACACTTGTTTTCTTTCTGGACTGGTACAGACATACTGGATGAAGACAGACTGGAAACATGCTCTGGAGTAAAGAGGTATTAACATTGCAGTTGGGTAACCCTGGTGAATCCCACTGCAGTCTTTGGGGTGCCAATTGCGCCACCTCATTACTATTTTTATGTTTTTATTTCTGTTGATCCAAAAAAAGAAAAACATAGAGATCAAAATTATTGACACTGGATTTTGTTTGATCATATTTTTCTTACCTAGTCTATATCTATTTGTAATCTACATTGAGTTTGCTGTGTGTTGTAGAAAAGAAGCACCACCTTGGCTTTGGAAAGTCTGACAGAAAATGTTTTTTTCTAACTGTACCATTTATAGGGCCACACTATGTTGTTTTTATAGTTATTAAGAGGTTTAGAACAAAATGGAAATCAAATTTTTGTGCGCTCATTTTTATTAATGTTTGTTCAATTATTTTTGTGGTAGTCCAGTAATTTATTCTTGTATTGGGTTTGCATGGCAAGGTTTTGGTAGGTAGGAGGTACAGGCATGGCTTTTGTGAGAAGCTGCCAGAAGCTTCCCCTGAGTTTGATAGAACCAATGCCAGCTAGCTTCAGGAGAGACCCATTGATGGCCAAGGCTGAGCCCATCAGTGATGGTGGTACCACCTCTGGGATAACATATTTAAGCAGGGAAAAAAAACCTGTACAACGGCAACTGCATCCAGAGAGAGGAGTGAGAATATGAGAGAAACAACTCTGCAGACCCCAAGGTCAGTGGAGAAGGAGGGGAAGGAGGCGCTTCAGGTGCCAGAGCTGAGATTCCCCTGCAGCCCATGGTGCAAGACCATGGTGAGGCAGCTGTGCCCCTGCAGCCCAGGGAGGTCAATGAGGGGAGCAGAGATCCTCCTGCAGCCCGTGGAGACCCATGCCAGAGCAGGTGGATGCTTGAAGGAGTCTGTAAGCCTGTGGGAAGCCTGTGCTGGAGCAGGGTCCTTGCAGGACCTGTGGAGAGAAGAGCCCACGCTGGAGCATATTTGCTGGCAGGACTTGTGACCCTCGTGGAGGACTCGTGCTGAAGCAGTCTGTTTCTGAAGGACTGCACCCCGTGGAAGGGACCCACGCTGAAGCAGGTGGATTCCTGAAGGAGACTGTGACCCCGTGGGAAGCCTGTGCTGGAGCAGGGTCCTGGCAGCACCTGTGGACCTGTGGAGAAGAGCCCACACTGGAGCAGGTTTGTTGGCAGGACTTGTGAAACTGCTGGGTAGTCACGTTGGGAGCAGCCTGGTACTGAAGGACTGCACCCTGTGGAAGGGACCCACGCTGGAACAGGGGAAGAGTGTGAGGAGTCCTCCCCCTGAGGGAGAAACAATGTGTGACAAACTGACCACAACCTCCATTTCTTGTCCCCCTACACCTCTGGGGGAGGAGATTGAGAAAATTGTTAGTAACATTAAACTCAGAAAGGAGGGAAAGGTGAGGGGGAGGTGTTTTTAAGATTTGGTTTTATTTCTCATTATCCTGCTCTGATTTGATTTGTAATAAACTAATTTCCCTAAAGTTGAGTCTGTTTTGCCCATGACAGTATTTGGTGAGTGATCTCTCCCTGCCCTAATCTCAACCCTTGAGCTTTTCATTATATTTTCTCTCCTCTGTTCAGTTGAGCAGGGGAGTGATAGAGAGGTTTTGGGCACCTGGCATCCAGCCAAGGTCAACCAACCACAATTCTTTACTGCTGGTTCTGCTCAACTAGGTGCTTGACATTGGAGAAATATAGTAGCACCAATAATTCAAAGATCCTCCAAGGATCATTTAAAACACAAATCTGCTGAGTACAAAACATGAATAGCTTTTACACCTGCAAGATGCACTCAGACTACACTAGAACTTATAGCTGTGCAGAAACAGCCTTCCTGTCTCATCTAAGTATTTTAACAGGTGTTCTGGCATAACAGAACTTTTCTGCAGTGTATTTCAGTATTTCTTTTGAACTGGGTGTAGATGCAAACGTAATATGTTATCAATCCTCTTTTCTAAAAACTGAAAAGATAAGAATAGTTTGGTTTGGAAGGGTTTTCTTTACTGTTATGATTTTTATTAAGAGTTAGAATCATGATGATATTCCATTAAAAAAACCCAGCACCCTCCATTATTTCTATGTCTAAGCCATAATGTCATATGTTGCTATATCATTTGGTAATAAAGGTAAAAAGGCCAGAATAATTTCATTGTACCAGTCCCTGAAAGCTAAACTTAAAGGCACATATTACAGTCAAATAAGAAGAATCTTGTATAATTTTAAGTTCGTGAATGGTGGGGGGTTTTTACTTAACTCACTACATGTAATCTGATAAAATTGTGTGTTTTCTGGCATGAAATATTTGTATTTTTAAGAAACCTTTTTAATAATTTTTTAATGTTTTCTTTGATGTTCCTATGCATTTTTTTAAAGCTGGCTTCATTCAAACTCTGGATTGAAAAGGGAATTTTGAAAGCTGAAATCTTTTGCGGTAAGGCTTTTAATTACTTTTTCCCCATGAAACCAGTACTTTCCAGGTTTCATTTGGTTCTTTTTTTCTCCCTTTCCTTTCCTCTACTTTCTCTGTCAGCTTGAAACTTTATTACTCCCTTGGCCTTTTAAAATTTAAAACATTAAAGGATTGAAAATAAAGCTGTTCAAAAAAGCACAAAATATACTGGATATTTGTGGTGGGTTGACCCTGAGTAGATGCCAGGTGTCCACCAAAGCTGCACTATCACTCCCTTTCCTCAGCTGGAAAGGGGAGAGAAAATATAATGAAACGCTTATGCCATGGGTAACCCAAAATGTTATTGTATTCCACATCCATCTGTGCCCAAAAATTGTTACTGTCTCTTTAAGGACCAGCAGTGCAGCCAGAAACAGAATCACGAGGTCGAGGTCAGGGGAATCGTAGGGCAGGTACTTTTAGTCTGCTCTTTCCCAGGTGGCTCACTCCCTTTTTTTTGACTCAATTTTTGATTTTTGCTGGCTTCTTGGGTTTTGCCTTAGGCAGAGCTCGATCTTTCTTGGTTGCTTGGTTTGGCTCTTGGTTTCTTGCTATGCAGCTGAGGCAGCATGGCCAGAGGCTTTTCCTTTTTGGGCTCTCTTTTTGTTGATTTTTTTTTTTTTTTCTCAACTTGGAGAGACTGCCTTGGGGCAAATTCCACAGGTGCTCAACTGTTGCTGTAGCCCTGAGCAGGGTGGCCTCCCCCCCCTACTCCAGCAAGCCAGTCTAGCTTGCCATTGGTGCCCAGCCAAGGGGAGAAGACCATGAGTTGCCTCAGCCCAGCCACCTTGCTTTGCCTGCTCCTGTCATCTCCTGCTGGGAGGAAGGTGAAGTCCCTCTTGAGTTTCTAGCCCTTGATCCAGAGAATACCAGTTGGAGCTCCAGACGTCAGGGAGATAAGCAGAGCAGAGGGAGGCATGGGGGGAAGACTGACACCATCTTTCCCTTTGTCCTTCAAACCACATGCTCAGCTGTGGATTGCCATCTTGGGGGGATGTGCCCAGCATTTTGTGTCTCTTTGTTCTTGGGGGGAATCCGTGATGTTATAAATGATTAGAAGCCAATTCAAAAATAACAGGGTTTATTTAGCGAAATCTCCAATACCGAATTAAAGCCACAATAAAAACGGGACAACAATCGATCGAGAGTTGGGTGGACAGAGTGGCGGTACAAGGGTACCCTCCGAATTCTGCCACACTGCTAGGTTTCAGCCTGTGGGTTTTATACAGTTTTTTTTTACCCTAAGGCCAAGTCTATTGAAAGTCCAGGTATGCTGTGTTTCTTAATTTTCCCAAAAGAGTCCTGTCTGCATGAAAAGGTTGCTTGATAGTTCTTCCGGAATTCGTCTTGGGAGGGGTGATCTGATCATCCAGGATCTCCACCAAGATCGGTATCGGATGTTGAAGAGCTGTGAAGTGAGAGTCCACCCTTGATGGCTGGGCCATCTTCTTGCTCTGCCTCCTCGTTACAGTTGTAAATATGTTTTGGAACTTTGGAATCTTGGAGACACCCTTGGGTAGCTTCTTATTAGTAGCTCAAATCCATAATACAATATTACATACACGAATTTATCTATTATACCTATTACAGTGAGATTTAGCAATGTTTTATCTAGCAGTTATTTACTGGTTTGGTTATTTTGGGGTTTGTTACCTGTTGCTGTTCCACTTGTTAGTAAACTGTTACTGTTTCACTTATATCTTCTTGTATTCATTACTCATTAGTGGAAAGGGATTTGTTTGAACCTATAAAAGGAGGCAATTCATTCCAGAGTGTTCTCCTTTAATTTGTCTCAAACCAAGACAAATTTAGCACCCAACTTAAGGGGCATGAGAAAGAAAGTGGAAAAATTACAATTTTGTCTGCAAGATTTTATATTGGATACAAAACTCACTGGTCAACATGCTGCCCGGTTTAATCATGGGTCTCTGGCACCTAGGCTTATATACATCTCTGTATATATGGTACAATTTGTCTGGGATATGGTTCTTTTTCAGATTGGGGACACAACTCAAGATTGCTTTGTTGATACACTCTGCGATATCAGTTTATGTTAAGATAACATCAGAGGCAGTGAGATGTGTATTTGCTGCTGTTTTGCCTGTCCTGGTCTCAGCTGTGACTTCTGGGGGTTTAGTGATAAAAGTAGGGGATGATTTTTCCCAGCTTTTTACATCCTTCCCCCCCTTCAGATCTGATACATCACCTTTCGAGAATGTTCATTTCTGTCTGGATGTTAAAGACACCATGTTTTTGTTGTTAATTCTGTTAACGCTCCTCTATATGGCCTACAACACATTTAGAATCAGGGCTGAGATTTCCAGGGTGGTTGCTCAGAGATCTGCCCCAGTGGTGGAAAATCCAGAGTGGCATGGGATGTGGGAGGATATAGGCCAGGTCCTGAAGAAAAACTCTGCCCCAATAGTTTGGAATTTCACCCCTGAACAAATTCAGAACCCAGCTGAGGTAGGGAAATATCTGAAAGAAAATTGTAATGACAACTTCAATGAGGGGCAACTCATTGCACTGTGCTGGGTCCTGGCTAATGCTTATCACACACTGCTTGATACCATAGAGCAGCACCTACAGCCGGAAGGTAAGGAGAACAAATCGGAGGACACCATGGTCACTCAGTCTGCAATGAAACCAGAAGGGCAGCCTAAGCCAATAGCAGTTGCCTCCATCCAGAAAAGGAAGTATAAGATCAAATCCATTCGCTTGATGGATGATGATGGGGAGGCAGGACCCTCACAGGAAGCAGAGGAATCAGAACCAGAAATAATCACCAAATCTTCATCCTTAGAAAGTCTGCAGTCTCAGGAAAGACCTCACCTGATGACATGACAAGTCTATATTGAGCTTGTTGATCTGAGTATGGGACACTGCAGGCGAGGGTTCAGTTTTGGATGGTATTAAAGCAAGGCACTTGGAATCTCTGTTGTCATGAGTATTGACCAGGGGATCGTGAGGTCCAAACCCCTCAGCCTCTGGACACAACTCTTGGCCATTGTGAAAGAGAGATACCTTTGCCCAGAAGATCTCCAGCTGCAGCAAGGCCTTCAGAAGACCATGGAGCAACGAATCCAATGCTTGTGAGAATGGGCTGTGCTAGAAATCCTTTTCTCAAATGATGACAAAACCACTAAAAGTCCAGACCTGGTAAAATGTACAACACTGATGTGGCTCAAACTCGCATGACACAGGCATACTCCCATTTCCTAGCATCACTGCAGTGGAATGAGGAAAACGAGACAGTGGGTACTATGACTTCCTCTCATTAGCCATTCAGGCTCAGGTAGGGGCTTCCTCTGCCCGTTGTAGATGATTTAAAGAAGGCTTTAGGGAGCACGGCAACCCAGAGCAAGCAAACAGGGGCGTGGCATGTCTTTGAAGGTGTTGCACGACAGTTTGCGCAGGCAGGGCAAGCAGGCAGGGTTGCAGCCATCCTCCTGGTAGTGGGGTTTTATTTTGTGTTGGGGTTTTGTTTGGTTGGTTTTGGTTTTTTTTCCTCAGCAATGGTCTTCAAACGATCAAAAGCTATAGCTAGTAAAAGTGTACCAACCCAAACAGAACCCTTCAAGAAGAACACATCTGTCAAGACCCCTTTGTGCAAGGAGTGTTTGAGCCTGTCAGTAGTACCAGGGGATGGTGTAAAAGATCCCTCATGTGGTGCAAACAGGTGAATGATCTGCTCTGTCTGGTGGTGGAGCTTAAGGAGGAAGTAGAAAGACTAAGGAGGATTAGGGAAAGTGAAAGGGAAATAGACTGGTGGAGTTTCACCTTTCCATCCCTGAGAGAAGCTCACCAGGAGTCAGAGGACTCCCATGCCTCTTAACATCAGGCAGAAGGAGGAGACCTAGTAGATGAAGGGGAGTGGAAATGAGTCCCTACTTGGGGAGTTAATAAAAATACCTCCTGATCCCCATCACCTACCCAGGTGCCACTTCAGAATAGGTATGAGGCCCTGGATCTAAAGTGTCAGCCAGATGACATAGAAGAAAATTATCTGCCCAATGGGCCTCCCAATTATGCTTCATCTGTCAGTTACACCACCTCTGACATTAAAAAGGAAAGAAAGGTAGTCGGAGTGGGTGACTCCCTTATGAGGGGAACAGAGGGCCCCAATATGTCAACCGGACCCATCCCACAGGGAGGTCTGTTGCCTCCCTGAAGCCCGGGTATGGGATATTACCGAGATACTCCCTGGGCTGATTCAGCCCTCTGATTATTACCCACTGCTGATACTCCAGGCTGGCAGTGCTGAGATTGAAAAGAAGAGTACCAGGGCAATCAAAAAGGACTTCAGGGCTCTGGGTCGAGTGGTTGATGGGGCAGCAGCAAAGGTGGTGTTCTGCTCAGTCCCTTTAGTGGCAGGGACAAATGATAAAAGGAACAGGAGAACCCGCATTATCAACAAGTGACTTCAGGGCTGGCGCCATCAGCAGAATTTTGGGTTCTTTGATCATGGGGCAACTTTTACAGCACCTGGCATGCTGAAGCCAGATGGGCTCCATCTATCTATTAAGGGCAAAAGTATTCTAGCCCATGAATTGGCAGGACTCATTGAGAGGACTTTAAACTAGGTTTGAAGGGGGAAGGGGATGCAACTAGGCTCTCCAGAAACAAGCCCAGAGGTGGTAAGCCAGAGTCAGGGGTGAAATCAGCAACCCAGTTGAAGTGCACGTACATCAATGCACGCAGCATGGGTAACAAACAAAAAGAGCTGGAAGCCATGGTACAGCAAGAAAGCTATGACATAGTCACCAGCATGGAAACATGGTGGGATGACTCGCATAACTGGAGTACTGCGATGGACGGCTACAAGCTCTTCAGAAGAGACAGGCAAGGGAGAAAAGGTGAAGGGATGGCTCTGTATATTAGGGAGGCTCTTGATGCCATGGAAATTGAAATTAATGATGATAAGGTTGAGTGCCTATGGGAAAGAATCGAGGGGAAGGCCAACAAGGCTGACATCCTAGTGGGAGTCTTATAAACCACCCTACCAGGAAGAAGAGGTAGATAACTTATTCTACAAGCAGCTGGAGGATGTCTCAAGATCACCAGCCCTTGTTCTTGTAGGTGACTTTAACCTGGCAGACATCTGCTGGGAACTCAACACAGCAGAGAAGAGGTGGTCTAGGAGGTTCTTAGAGTTTATGGAGGACAACTTTTTGTCACAGCTGGTGAGTGAGCCTACCAGGGGAGAGACTATGCTAGACCTGCTGTTTGCAAACAAAGAAGGACTGGTGGGAGATGTGATGGTCGGAGGCCATCTGGGGCATAGTGACCATGAAATTTTAGAGTTTTCAATATTTGGTGAAACAAGGAGGGGCTTTAATGAAACTTCTACACTGGACTTCCAGAGGGCAGACTTTGGCCTATTGAAGAGACTTATTCGGAGAGTATCTTGGGAAGTAGCCCTTAAAAACAAAGGAGTCCAGGAAGGATGGACAGATCTTGAAGGCACAGGAACAGACTGTCCCTATGTGCCAAAAGATTAGCCGATGAGGAAAATGACTGGCCTGGATGGACAATGAGGTTTTGAAGGAACTTAGGAAAAAAAAGAGGGTGTATCACCTTTGGAAGGAGGGTCAGGTACCTCAGGAAATGCTTAAGGGAGTTCCTAGGTCATGTATGAAAAAAATTAGAGAGGCAAAAGCCCAGTGAGAGCTCAATCTGGCCACTTCTGTGAAGATTAATAAAAAATATTTTTACAAATATGTTAATGGCAAAAGGAAGGGCAAGGACAACCTCCATTCTCGATTGAATGCAGGAGGGAATTTAGTAACTAAAGATGAGGAAAAGGTAGAGGTACTTAATGCCTTCTTTGCCTCAATTTTCAACAGAAAGACAGGTTTTCCTCAGGACAACTGTCCTCCTGGGTTGGTGGATGGTGTCAGGGAACAGAATGGTCCCCCTGTTATCCAGGAGGAAGCAGAGACCTGCTGAGCCACTTAGATGCTCACAAATCCATGGGACCAGATGGGATCCATCCCAGGGTGATGAGGGAGCTGGCAGATGAGCTTCTGAAGCTGCTCTCAATCATTTATCATCAGTTCTGGCTCACTGGTGAGGTTCCAGATGACTGGAAGCTGGCCAATGTGACGCGCATTGACAAGAAAGGATGGAAGGAGGATCTGGGAAACTACAGGCCTGTCAGCCTGACCTCGGTGCCTGAAAAGATTATGGAACAGATCATCCTGAGTGCTATCACATGGCACCTACTGGATGGCTGAGTATCAGACCCAGCCAGCATGGGTTTGGGAGGGGCAGGTCATGCCTGACCAACCTGATCTCCTTTTATAACCAGGTGACCTGCCTGGTGGATGTGGGAAAGGCTGTGGATGTGGTCTATTTGGACTTCAGCAAGGCCTTTGACACTGTCTCCCACAACATACTCCTGGAAAAACTGACAGTCCATGGCTTGGTCAGGTGCACTCTTCACCTTGTTAAGAACTGGCTGGATGGCCAGGCCCAGAGAGTCGTGGTGAATGGTGCTGCATCCAGTTGGCAGCCAGTCACTAGTGGTGTTCCTCAGGGATCAGTATTGGGCCCTGTTGTGTTTAATATCTTCATTGATGATCTGGATGAGGGTATTGAGTCTTTCATTAGTAAATTTGCAGATGACACTAAGCTGGGAGCATGTGTCAATCTGCTGGAGGGTAGGAGGGCTCTGTAGAGGGATCTGGACAGGCTGGATAGATGGGCCGAGTCCAACAATATGAGGTTTAACAAGTCCAAGTGCCGAGTTCTGCACTTTGGCCACAACAACCCCCTGCAACATTATAGGCTGGATACAGAGTGGCTGGACAGTGGCCAGGCAGAAAGGGAACAAGGGGTACTGGTTGAGAGGCAACTGAACATGAGCCAGCAGTGTGCCCAGGTGGCCAAGAAGGCCAACGGCATCCTGGCCTGTATCAGAAACAGTGTAGCCAGCAGGACTAGGGAAGTCATTCGTTCCCTGTACTTGGCACTGGTAAGGCCACACCTTGAGTATTGTGTCCAGTTCTGGGCCCCTCAGTTTAGGAAGGCCATTGCGATGCTCGAACATGTCCAGAGGAGGGCAACAAGGCTGGTGAAGGGCCTGGAACACAAGCCCTATGAAAAACAGCTGAGGGAGCTGGGGTTGTTTAGCTTGGGAAAGAAAGGAGGCTCAGGGGTGACCTTATCAGTTCCTACAACTTCCTGAAAGGTAGTTGTAATCAAGTGGGGGTCGGTCTCTTGTCCCAGGCAACCACTGACAAAATGAGAGCACAGAGTCTTAAACTGCACCAAAAGAAGTTTAGGTTAGACATCAGGAGAAAATTCTTCACTGAAAGAGTGGTTCGGCTTTGAATTAGGCTGCCCTTGGACATGGTGGAATCACCATCCCTGGACATGTTTAAAAAAAGACTGGACGTGGCACTCAATGCCATGGTTTAGTTGATAAGGTGGTTTTAGGTCATAGGTTGGACTTGATGATCTCAAAGGTCTTTTCCAACCCAGTTAATTCTGTGATTCTATGACAAGAAGACTTCAGACGTATGAAGACACTGTCCATTCCCCGACAAGAGCCCAAATTCTGGCCGTGGAAACAGACTTGACCAAGTGTATGCAGAAATTGGAAGACAGGTTTGAAGAGACCCATCAGAAACTCAGCAAGGAGCTTAAAGAGGGCCTTCTCCAAGTCTCATCAGTACTGACCAGAGCCCCTGTTATCAGAAGCAGACGTTGCCCAGCTAGGGAGAGGAGGTACACTCCATGAGCCAACCCATGGTTCCTCCTGTGTGAAAATGGGGAAGACAGGAGAAGATGGGATGGAAAACCCACTTTTGTCCTTACAGCACAAGTGCATTGTCGCAGTAGGACACGAAAAGAAGATACTGACTCCAGTTTTCATGAGAACATCAGAAGGCTGAAGGCTTTATTACAATTTCCTTGGTTCCTTTTATAGCATGCTTCGCTAAAAAGTATTCATTGGTCAGTAGGACTGATGCCTCTTCCCACTGGTAAACAACAGCTGAGGAAGATTGTTTTGAGAAAAAATCTGCTGCCCACTTAGAAATATTTGGGAAAACAAGGAAGGATGTTTTGGGAAAGGAAACTGTTGAAAGTTTTCCCTTGGGAAAGGAGCTTGCAGGTTAGCAAGCTGAGAATTCCCTCAGACCCAGAAATACTGAGCCCACAGTGCATAAGCTAAATGAGGAAACTACTAACAAAAGGAGTCCTACAAAAATGAATGTATCTCCAGAATCTTGTGACCAAGCTGCTAGACATAACAGAAGGCTGGATGACATGTCAGATCCCCTTGAAGGAACCTCCAGAATGTATGCCCAGGGAGGGAACAATAGCCAGAACTAGTGGGGCCTTGCCTCCAGCCAGGTAGAGGCAAGGGAAAATCAAGTCTATTGGACTGTGTGAATCCTATGGCCTGACACATCAGAACCACAAAAATACAAGGCTTTGGTTGACACTGGCACACAATGTTGTACTCCAATATCATCGGGACATATGGAGGCATGTGTTGATTTGGCACAGCCTGGTTTTTTGGTAGTGGCGGGGCGAAGGGGCCCAGGGGCTTCTGTGAGAAGCTACTAGAAACTCCCACCATGTCCAACAGAACCAATCTCTGAAGGCTCTGAAGATGGACATGCTGCTGGCCCAATTAGAGAGGTTGGTAATGCCTCTGTGATAACATACTTAAGAAGAAAATCAAAACAGCGCACTAGCAGCTTTTTCCAGTAGGTGGCAAGGAGCTGTTGCCAGGGGCCATCCCCGGTGTGGCATACACCACCATCTCGGCATGGCCTCTGGTGAGCCTTGCTTGCCTAGCTGCCCCTATCTGGCTGTGCCGTGGGCAGAGGGGTGGCAGCGGCTTCTCCTGCGTCCCCCCAAAGAGAGGCCTTGAGTAGCGCCAGCACTACGGTGGCCGCCGCTACCTGTGCAGTGGTGGCGGGGCCATGTGACCGGCGGCGAGGACATGCGGGCTGCTGGACAGCGTCAGCCTCTCGTCACTTTGGGATTCAGTGGGAACCTTTGGATTGGTGGAGCTTGTTGGCGGTGGTGCTGTCACCGAAACTGTGGGAAAAACAAAAACTCCTCCAACAACATTTTTAAGTTGGAGAGTCAAGGCATTACTTTATTTTCTGGCCAGGATGTGCCAAGGAAAATATCCCAGACACACGTTATTGCAGGATTTCCCCCCAAACTTTATACAGGTAAAACCCATAAAGATGCACTGTTTCAAAGTTCATTGGTCCAGAGTTGAGCAACCCCCAGTATTCAGTTTCCCATTGGATCTGAATCTCCTTGCATCTGATGTTAACTAGATTTTCATTCTTCAATTTTCTTATCAGTCTTTTCTGGACCAGATGTCTCCAACTCTGCCAGAGGTGGCATCTGAGGGTAGATGTTCGTAGATGGCCACTGATGTTCTGTTGATGGCCTTTTATCTTTCTGGGTATCTTTGGGCTACTCCCAGTCTATTGGTATGTTAAGCCTGAGTTTCAGAATAAGGACTTTACAATTAAAAATTGTAAAGCAGGTATGTTTTATTTCCAGCTGGGATGCATGGGGGATTTTCCACCATACATGTGTACCTGGTCAAGACAGGTTCCGGGTTTAAATACACTTAAATCCCACAAAACCATACCTCCCTGCCCACCCATTCCCCGCCCATTCTCCTCCTCCTTGCGCTTCATATTATAATTAGTCTTCTGTGGTGCCACACCTCCTGGTGGTTGCGGGCAGGGGTCTTCTGATGAAGTAAGAGGTCTTCCTCAGGTGATCACTGTTTGACCTCTATCTCTGGGCAGGTGCAGTGGAGGTTTGGCTAATTCCCAGGTCAGTTTGTCCTGGCCAAAACCAGGATCCTGGTTCTTACTGGTTTCTCATGCCACAGGTTCTGCTTTATTGGGTTTTTACAATACCTAAGTCCTGCTTTACTGAGTTTTAACAATATACATCTTATCTTTATGGCCATTACCTAGCATCTTAATTCCTATGTGTTCTGTTACAAGTTGTTTCTACCTAACAAGTTACATTCTTATGTGTTCTGTTACAAGTTGTTTTTCCACTTTTACAAAACTGCTAAATAAGCTATATATTTGTTTCCCCTCCACCTGCTTAAGCACATTATATGCTTCTAAAATTCTGAATTTTCATATACATATATGTTTCCCATATCAAGCCCATCTCCTTAGAGTGATGCTATATCTCTTAAAAAAAAAAGGAAAATTCCTTTCCCTAAGGCAAAGTCAAGTCAAGCCTGACTAGAGAGACAAAATAAAAATGTAAAAGTTATATTGTTTCCGACAGTGCCTATGGGCAGTGGTTTTTCTTCTGGTCAGAAAAGAGGAGGAAGTGAGGAGATGTGAGGGAAAACAATATGGCGACACCAAGTTCAGTGGAAAAGAAAGAGCAGGAGGAGGTGCTCCAAGCATTGGAGCTGAGATTCTTCTGCAATCTGTAGTGAGGACTATAAGAAAACAAACTGTCCCCCTGTAATGCATGAAGTCCATGGAGGATGCAGAGATCCACTTGCAGCCCGTGGGAAAAGTGCTCTCGCCAGAGTGGGTGGATGCCAAGGAAAGTTGTGATCCAGTGGGAGACCTGAATAGAGAGAGAGAGGGCCCCTGCTTCCAGAGATAGAGAAGGAGAACTCTTGCTTCCAAACTAGAGCAGCCTATCCTTAAAAGACTGCACCCCATGGATGAGTCACCGATGCCACAACATTTTTGGGAAGACTGCCTGTGAGAGGGACCCCATGACACAGCAGAAAAAAGACTCCTCTCCCTGAGCGAACAGAAAAAGATCTCCAATGACGAACTGACCAAAACCCCCACACCCTGTCTCCTTACTCTGTCAGTGGGAGGGAGAGAGGAGCTGTGGGGGAAAAGGGTGTTTTAAAGGCTTATTTTACTTCTCATTATTCTCCTCTGATTCTGTTAATAATAAATTTACTTTATACCTTTAAATTTGAACCTGTTTTGCCCTTAGAGTATTTTTTCCCAGTCCTTATCTCAACTCACAAGCCCTTTGTTAATTTTTTTCCTCTCCTCTACCCAATTGTAGCAGGAGAAGCTAAGCCAACGACTTCCGTGAGTGCCTGGCATTTGGCCAGTGTCAAACCACTACAGGGCAGAACCTGTTTCTGTTACTGGGGTGACAGAGAGGTCTCAACATTTGACTTTCTTTGAAGCTGTGGTGAGTTTGACTGGGAAGGAGGGGAAAAAAACACCCTATTGTGACTGGTCCAGAGGCTCTGTGCATCCTTGGTATAGATTTCCTCCAGAATGGTTATTTCAAAGACCCAAAAGGACTCAGGTGGGCTTTTGGGATAGCTGCTGTGGAGACAAAAGGCATTAGACAGTTGAACACCTTGCCTGGTCTCTCAGAGGAACTTTCCGCAGTAGGACTCCTGATGGTTGAAGAACATAATGTACCGATTGCCATCAGAGTAGTGCATCATCGGCAATACCACACAAACCAAGACTGTGATTCCCATCCATAAGATGATCCATGAACTGGAGACTCAGAGACTTGCCAGTAAGACCCACTCACTCTTCAACAGCCCCATTTGGCCTGTGCATAAATCTAATGGGTAATGGAGACTAACTGGACTATCGTGGCCTGAATCAAGTCACACTATCACTGAGTGCTGCCATGACAGACATGCTCAAACTTCAGTATGAACTGGAGTCCAAGGCAGTAAAGTGGTGCCACTATTGACATTGCTAATGCATTTTTCTCCATTCTTTTAGCAGCAAAGTGCAGGAAACAGTTTGCTTTCACCTGAAGGGGTGTGTAATATACTTGGAATTGACTGCCCCAGGGGTGGAAGCACAGTTCTACCATTTGCCATGGACCGATCCTGCCTGTACTGGAAAAGGGTGAGGCTCCAGAACACCTGCAATACATTGATGACATAATTGTATGGGGGAACATGGCAGAGGAAGTTTTTGAGAAAGGGTAGAAAATAATCCAGTTTCTCCTGAAAGTGGATTTTGCCATCATACAAAGTAAAGTCAATGACCTGCCCAGGAAATTCAGTTCCTAGGGATGAAGTGGCAAGACCGATGCAGACAGATTCTAACAGCTCATGAGTTAAGGACAGGCAGAGATCACTCACTGATTACCATCATGGGCAAAACAGACTTGGCTCAGGAAATAAGTTTAATTTATTACCAATCAAATCATAATAGGATAATAAGAAATAAAATCAAATTTTCAAACACCTTCCCCCAACCCTCCATTCCTCCCAGGTTCAACTTCATTCCCAGTTTTCGCTACTTCCTCCCCCTGAGCAGCGACAGGGAGTTTGGGGTTGTGGTCAGTTCATCACATATTGTTTCTTTGTTCCTTCATCCTCCCATTCTTCTGCTCTAGCGTGGGGTCCCTCCCACAGGAGACAGTCCTCCATGAACTTCTCCAACATGAGTCCTTTTCACAGGCTGCAGTTCTTCACAAACTGTTCCAGCATGAGCCCCTTCCACAGGGTACAGTCCTTCAAACACAGCCTGCTCCAACATGGGTCCCCAGCAGGGTCACGAGTCATGCCAGCAAATTGTTCCAGCGTGGGCTCCTCTTCATGGGTCCACAGGTCCTTTGTCAGGACCCTGCTCCAGCATGGACTTCCCATAGGGTCACAGCCTCCTTTGCGCATCCACCTGCTCTGGCATGGGTCTCCACAGGCTGCAGGAGGATCTCTGCTCTGCCATGAACCTCCATGGGCTGCAGGGGCACAGCTGCATTACCATGGTCTTCACCAGAGGCTATAGGGGAATCTCAGCTCCAGTGCCTGGAGCGCCTCCTGCCCCTCCTTCTCCACAGACCTTGGGGCCTGCAGACTTGTTCCTCTCACATATTCTCACTCCTCTCTTCTGGCTGCTGTGTGCAGCAGGTTTTTTTCACTTTTCAAATACATTATCCCAGAGTCGCTACCACTGTTGCTGATTAGCCTGGCCTTGGCCATCAGTGAGTCTATGTGAGCCACCTGGCATTGGCTCTATCAGACATAGGGGAAGCTTCTGGCAGCTTCTCACAGAAGCCACCACTGTACCGCCTCTGCTACCAAAACCTTGCTGTGCAAACCCAATACAATTTTATAAATTCTCTTCCAGTCAGTCTGACAGGAAATGTTTTAATATTTTTCAAAAGTAGTTTGCGGAACATTTAATTTAGATGTACAGTAACAATTTGGGGAAGAAAATAATTTCAACATTTATTCTCTTTTTAAAAAGTTTTTTCAGCTCCCTGCCATTTCAAAACTAGCATGTGTTTTTTTAACCCTTAGCTGTAGCAAAAAGGTCAACTGGTTCTGTGGTGATGCAGGTGCTAACAGTATTGGACTGAGATATCACTAAAAGATATGGAAACCATTTGACTAGTATGTGTTTATACTGTGGCTGACTGTATAAAACGGATTTTTCTAAAAGAAAATTGGAGTTACATCTCTGTTTCAAATTTGCTCATGGGAAAAAGTTTTCAAAGATATACATGAGGAAATTGAGGAATATGTGAATGGACAGATTTTTCAGGGGTTGCAAAGGAGTCTTGCACAATGGGGTGTCTGCACAATGGGATGTCTGCAAGGGACAACAAAGCATTCAAGTAGTTTCTAAACTACCTTCAGGAAGTTTCTAAGAACCCTATCTGTCCCTTCTTGGATGCTTATCATCTTTTGTGGTCTTTATGCAGAGCTTTCTGTGTGCTGTTCTTGGATACCATATGAATCAGCAGTGTGTGTGGTGTTTTACCCATCTGATAAATAAAACTGCATCAACAGTATTTTTAATATTCTTCATTGACACTGGCTTTATTAACTGCTTTCTTAAGTTGCACTGCAATTAATTTATGCAATCCAGTAGGTCTTTTTTAATTTCTATCATTTGCTAGCTAGGATAGGCAGTAGAAAATAGCCTTTTAGAAATGCATCCCAAGCAGATAGTACAACCGTCTGGGTGTGCTGAAACAGATGCCATATATAAAAGCCTTTTCTACATAAAATCAAAACATAGCTGATTCACATTCTAATGTAAGTTTTCTTTGTGTCCTGCATTGCTAGGTTGAACTACATGAGAATTGAATTGTATGATTTCCTTCCCATTGGGAAAGGAATGAAAACTAGATCTCTCATGTAAAGCTATCCCAAAGAGAGGAAATATACATAAATATGCTTTGGAGAGGATTTGACAGTATAAGAGAGGTGATATAGTTGAGATGTAGGTTGAAATGTCAAACTTGCTTTTAAGGTCAGGGTTAACACCTAAGTGTATTCAGTAATGTTTCTCCAGTGTTCAGATGGTCTCATTAAGTCCTTCTTCCCTAAGAATGACAGTTATTTCTCAGCAGGGTATCAAATTAAGGTTTTTTCACTAAACATCTGAGCTGGTTTTGCCTGAGATAGAGTTCATTTTATTCACAGTAGATAATATGGGGCTGTGTTTTTGATTTGTGCAGAAAAATAGTGTTGATAATACAGAGATGTTTCAGTTATTGATGAGCAGTGCTTGCGCAGTGTCAAGGCCTTTTTTGCTTTTCACCCCACCCCACCAGCCAGTAGGCTGGGGGTGCACAAAAAGGTGGGAAGGGACACAGCTGGGAAAACTGACCAAAGGGAGAATATTCCATACCATATGGGATCATGCTCAGCATATAAAGCTAGGGGAAGAAGGAGGAAGAGGGGGATTCTCAGAGTTATGGCATTTTGTCTCAGCAAAGGTATGACTACAACAGCAAAGCTATGATTACAACAGCAGAGCTATGATGTAGTCACCATCACAGAAACGTGGTGGGATGACTCACATAGCTGGAGTGCTGCACTGAATGGCTACAAGCTCTTCAGAAGAAACAGGAAAGGGAGAAGAGGAGGAGGGGTGGCCCTTTATATTAGGGAGGCTTTTGATGCCATGGGTATTGAAACTAATGATGGTGAAGTTGAATGCTTATGGGTAAGAATTAAGGGGAAGGCCAACAAGGCTGACATCCTACTGGGAGTCTGTTATCGTCCATCCAACTAAAAAGAAGAGGTGAACAACTTATTCTATAAGCAGCTGGAGAATGTTTCAGGATCACCAGCCCTTGTTCTTGTAGGTGATTTTAACCTACCAGAGATATCTTCTGGGAAATTAATGCAGCAGAAAAGAGGCAGTCCAGGAAGTTTTTAGAGTGTGTTGAGGACAGCATTTTGTCGCAGCTGGTGAATGAGCCCACCAGGGGAGGGACTATGTTAGACCTGTTGTTTTCAAACAGAGATGGGCTGGTGGGAGGTGTGGTGGTTGGAGGCCACTTGGGGCATAGTGATCATGAAATTATAGAGTTCTCAATATTTGGTGAAATGAGGAGGAACATCAATAAGACTTTTACATTGGACTTCCAGAGGGCAGGCTTTGGCCTATTTAGGAGACTTATTCAGAGTTCTTTGGGAAGCAGCCCTTAAAAACAAAGGAGTCCAGGAAAGCTGGGCATGCTTCAAAATAGAGATCTTGAGGGCACAGAAACAGACTGAACCTGTTTGCCAAAATATGAGTTGACAAGGCAAACGTCCAGCCTGGATAGACAATGAGGTTGTGAAGGAACTTAGGAATAAAAAGAGAATGTATCATCTTTGGAAGGAGGGTCAGGTCTCTCAGGAAGTATTTAAGGGGGTTGCTAGGGCATGTAGGAAAAAAATTAGGCCAAAGCTCAGTTCAAACTTAATTTGGCAACTTCTGTAAAGGATAATAAAAAATATTTTTATAAATATATTAACGGCAAAAGGAAGGATAAGACCAACTATTGTTCTCTACTGGATGTGGGAGGGAATTTAGTAACTGCAGATGAGGAGAAGACGGAAGTGCTTAATGCCTTCTTTGCCTCAGTCTTTAGTGGGAAGACGGCTTGTCCTCAGGACAACTGTCCTCCTGGGTTGGTGGATGGTGTCAGGGAGCAGAATGGTCCCCCTGTTATCCAGGAGGAGGCAATCAGAGAACTGCTGAGCTGCTTGGATGTCCATAAATCTATGGGACCAGGTGGGATCCATCCCAGGGTGATGAGGGAGCTGGCAGATGAGCTTGCGAAGCCACTCTCCATCATTTACCAGCAGTCCTGGCTCACTGGTGAGGTTCCAGATGACTGGAAGCTGGCCAAAGTGACGTCCATTCATAAAAAGGGTAGGAAGGAGGATCCTGGTAATTATAGGCCAGTCAGCCTGACCTCAGTACCTGGTAAGGTAATGGAACAATTTATTGAGTGTTATCACGCAGCACTTACAGGATGGCTAGGGTATCAGACCCAGCCAGCATGGGTTTAGGAGGGGTAGGTTGTGTTTGACCAACCTGATCTCCTTTTATAACCAGGTGACCTGCCTGGTGGATGTGGGAAAGGCTGTGGATGTGGTCTATTTGGACTTCAGCAAGGCCTTTGACACTGTCTCCCACAACATACTCCTGGAAAAGCTGGCAGCCCATGGCTTGGACAGGAGCACTCTTTGCTGGGTTAACAACTGGCTGGATGGCCAGACATAGAGAGTCGTGGTAAACAGTGCTGCATCCAGCTGGCAGCCAGTCACTAGTGGTGTTCCTCAGGGGTCTGTGCTGGGGCCAGTTCTGTTCAATATTTTTATTGACGACATGGATGAGGGTATTGAGTCTTTCATTAGTAAATTTGCAGATGACAGCAATAAGCTGGGAGCATGTGTCGATCTGTTGGAAGGTAGGAGGGGTCTGCAGAGAGACCTGGAATGGTTGGATGGATGGGCAGAGTCCAATAAGATGAAGTTTAATAAGTCCAAGTGCCGAGTTCTGCACTTTGGCCATGACAACCCCCTGCAACATTATAGGCTGGATACAGAGTGGCTGGACAGTGGCCAGGCAGAAAGGGAACTAGGAGTACTGGTCAACAGCCGACTGAACATGAGCCAGCAGTGTGCCCAGGTGGCCAAGAAGGCCAACGGCATCCTGGCCTGTATCAGGAATAGTGTGGCCCGCAGGAGCAGGGAGGTCATTCGTTCCCTGTACTTGGCACTGGTGAGGCTGCACCTTGAGTATTGTGTCCAGTTCTGGGCCCCTCAGTTTAGGAAGGCCGTTGAGACGCTTGAGCGCATCCAGAGGAGGGCAACAAGGCTGGTGAGGGGCTTGGAACACAAGCTCTATGAGGAACGACTAAGGGAGCTGGGGTTGTTTAGCCTCGAGAAAAGGAGACTCAGAGGTGACCTTATCACTCTCTACAACTTCCTGAAAGGCAGTTGTAGTTAGGTGAGGGTTAGTCTCTTTCTCCAGGCAGCAACTGACAGAACGAGAGGACACAGTCTTAAGCTGTGCCAAGGGAAATATAGGTTGGATATTAGGAAAAAGTTTTTTACAGAAAAGGTGATAAAGTACTGGAATGGCCTGCCCAGGGATGTGGTGGAGTCACCATCCCTGGATGTGTTTAAAAGAAGATTGGATGTGGCACTCAGTGCCATGGTTTAGTTGAGATGTTAGGGCATGGGTTGGCCTCGATGATCTTGAAGGTCTCTTCCAACCTAGTGATTCTGTGATTCTATCTCCCCAAGTAACTCTTACATGCAATGGAGCCCTGCTTTCCTGGAGATGACTGAACACCTGACTTCCAATTTGAAGTGGTGAATGAATTCCTTGTTTTGCTGCATGAACAGCTTTTGCTTTCCCTATTAAATTGTCTTTATGTCAGCTCATGAGTTTTCTCACTTCTGTTCTTCCAGTTCTCTCCCCCATTCCACCAGGGCGCTGTGAGTGGCTGTGTGGTGCTTAGTTGATGGCTGGGGTTTAGCCATGATAACCTGTTTTGCCTGTTCTGGATTTGGTGATTAGATCTCTTTGATCACATTACGGTTGTGTGTGTGTTTGGTGGTTTGGGGTTATATTAGCTTCTGAGTTTTAGAGAATTTTAATACAATGGTTGTTAAAATAAGTATGCTAAGTGACTGTGGAACCAAACAGAAAACAGTATCATAATTTTAGGCTTTACCGTTGATGGTGTTGTGCAAAATACAAAACATTCCTTTTATAAGCTATGTGTAAAGAAGCAACAGTATCTTTTCCTTATGAAGAGCAAAAATGTAATGCATACTTTTACCATTAATTAATTTTGTCTCAGAAAATTGAGTTTATAGATACTTGATAGGCTAAATAAAATGTGCTTAACCAGAACTACATCACACCCAAAATTTAGACATCTATATTTATCACCATCGATTATGTCTCAGTGCATCAGCAGATGAATGCAATGAGTAACAAGAAAAAGTCTTCTGTATTATATTACTGATACCAGCACTGTTATAGTTCATAAAGAAAATTAGTAACTCTGGAAAGCATTTTTTACTGCACTTTTTAGAATTTTTTCTTCATCATAACCAATTATAGAAGAACAGAAAGGTTTGTGTTCTTCAAAATGTTTCTTCTATTTTATTGGAATCTTGCTTTTTTGAGTGTTAGTCTGTGCTATATTTCATGCTTTTACAGCATCTTGCTATTCAGCAGCCCAATGCTGTTAGAGGTCAATGTGTTGGACTGAAATATTAATATAATAGACTTTAAAATGAAGAAGAGTGCTGAAAAAGTGTTCAGAGCTTTTTTTCAAAGACTATTTCACAGAATCACAGAATATTGATTTGGAAGGCACCCACAAGGATCATGTCCAACTCTCCCACAAGGATCATTGAGTCCAACTCCTGGCTCTGTGCAGGACACCCCAAGAATCCCATCATGTGCCTGAGAGTGTTGTCCAAATGCTTCTTGAACTCTGGCAGGTTTGGTGCTGTGACCACTTCCCTGGGGAGCCTGTTCCAGTGCCCAGCTACCCTCTGTGTGAAGAACCTTTTCCTAATATCCAACCTAAACATGCCCTGACACAACTTCAGGCCCTTCCCTTGGGTCCTGTCACCGGTAACCACAGACAAGAGATCAGTGTCTGCCCTTCCTCCTTCCCCTCACAAAGAAGCTGTAGACTGCAATGAGGTCTTCCCTCAGTTTCCTCCAGGCTGAACAGACCAAGTGACCTCAGCTGCTCCCTCATATGGCTGCCCCTCACAGCCCTTCACCATCTTCATTGTCCTCCTTTGGACACTCTAATAACTGTATGTCTATCTTTTATTGTGATGACCAAAACTGCTCACAATATTCAAAGTGAGGCTGCACCAGGGCAGCGTAGAGCGGGATAATCACCTCCATTGACCAGCTGGCAATGCTGTGCCTGATTGCACTCCAGGACACAGTTGGCTCTCCCGGCTGCCAGGGCACTGTTGACTCATATCCTACTTGCCATCAACCAGGATGGCCAGGTGCCTTTCCATGGCACTGCTTTCCAGCCTCTTGTTCCCCAGTCTGTCTGTATATCCAGGGTTGCCCTGTCCCAGGTGCAGAATCTGGCACTTGCCCTTGTTGAACTTCATACAGCTGGTGATTGCCCAGTCCTCTAATTTGTCAATGTCTCTCTGCAGGGCCTCCCTGCCTTCAAGGGAGTCAACAGACTCTTCCAGTTCTGTATTGTCTGTGAACTTGCTTAATATCCCTTTATGTCCTGTGTCCAAGGCATTTATGATGATGTTGAAGAGAACTGGCCCTAAAATGGTGCCCTGTGGAACCGCGCTAGTGACAGGTCACCAGTGTGATGTCACCCTATTTATTATATACCCTTTGTGCCCAACCCATGAGCCAGTTGCTCACCTACTGCATGATGCGTTTATCCAGCTGTATGCTGGACATTTTGTCCAGAAGGATGTTTGAGAGACCATATCAAAAGCTTTACTGAAATCCAAAAAGATGACATCAACTGGCTTCCCTTGATTTGAATGTAGAC
The DNA here is from genome assembly GCA_910950805.1 of Acrocephalus scirpaceus scirpaceus. NCBI lineage: Eukaryota > Metazoa > Chordata > Aves > Passeriformes > Sylviidae > Acrocephalus > Acrocephalus scirpaceus. Next base: position 6,255,152 of record OU383795.1, on the reverse strand, counting down.
CTCTTCTTCCCTTCCCACTGAATGCTGAACTGTGGTACTATCCACTGCCTCAGCCTCTGCATCCTTTGCCCTACTTGCACACTCATCAGGAGCAGCCCCAGAATAACCTAACATTTGATTTACTGTGCAGAGTCATGAATGGAAAGCAGCAGTAGCATGCCCAGCACATGCTGCCTTGTATTACCATGAGGTAAAAAATCTCATTGGAACTGTCCTCTTTGTCTAAATAATACATGGTGAGCTGTAGGGATCCTTCTATCTTTGATCCCTGTCTCTCAGCAACTCATTATGAGGCCACAAGAAAGTCAGTTTAGCCATAAATGTTGAATATGCTTGCTAATTTTGAGCAATTCAATCTAAATATCCTATAATAATGCCTTAATTTATTTTACTTGCTTTACATACTTAGTGCAGCATATGCTAGCTATTGAAATTGATGTACTTATTGACAGCTAAGAACCTAAATATAGATCTTGGATTAGATCCTAAAGTATTGAAATTCACATTAATTTTTTTTTACTTTAACACTATAAAACTTTAAACAAATAAATTGGAATATGATAATTATTTCTTTTATCCCTCTCTTTTCACCTCTGTTCACAAAGTTGTTTCCTCCCTTTATAACTTTATTGTACTAAAGTGTTCATTATACTAGCTTGGGGTTGCTGCAAAACCTGTATGATTGTAGAAGTGAATGTTGGAATCATGTATTTGTGGCTCAGTGCCTTGTGCCACTATGCAGGAATGCATGCTCTGCATATTATAGGAGCTGGTTCAGCTTTCATAAATGAGTCCTAATTTTGGAAATTGCAGGAATGTGCATAGTCAATTTGTAATAAATAAATTCTAATGCTTTCCTTCATCATCCTTTTTATTCCCATCTTACCTTTCTCCCTCCTCTATTTAATGCACTTCCTTTTTAACTTTCCACTATCACATTTTCAATTATATGAATAAGAAAAGGATAGATTTTGCAACTGAATAGAAATAAGATGCAGCTGTTAAAAATAGAAAACTCTTTTTCATCATCTTCCAGCTCTTAATTGATGGCTGTTAGCCAGAAATAGATTTCTGCCTAATACATGGACAATAAGAGTACAATAAATGTACTGAGAAGATTCCTCTTTTTAATTGTACCATCTGCCTAACACAGGTAAAAAGAGTGACTCAGCTAACCATTTTTTTCCTCCACCCCATTTGTGTTTTCAGTGTTGGTGCATAATATGTATTGATAGTGTATGACTTCCATACAGATAGTACACTCACACAAATGTAATCTTTAGTGCATAGGTAGATCAGTTCAGTTGGATGTACTGACAGGGTGAGGTCTACAGGGCAAGCACAGTAAGCTGATTCTTGCTAGGAAAAACACTCGGTTCAATCACCCAATTTCTACATATTTATTTTGCAGTTATTTCCTTTTTTTTTTTTTTTTTACATGAATATCCCACTACTACTCCAGATCATCTGTCCATGACTGATCTGTGTGAATTGCATACAGTTAACAGAAAGGGATTGTTTACCCCAGAGCTCTTTCTCACATAGGAACCCTTTGATTTTTATGAAGATTATCTGTTTTGAGTTACTCTTTGCAGTTAAAAAGTACTCATCCTGGACCCCCAGTACCTGTATTTCAGATTAGAAGAGAAAGAATGATTAAACACTCTCCTACTATTTACCTTGGCAAAACAATAAAGATGAAATATGTGAGAACGACGGGTATAAGGTTTTCTTGTTTCATCCTCCCCAACAAAATATATAGCTGAAAATCTAACTAAAAATGTGAGAGCACTTGCCATGTATTCACTCTGCAGTCAGAGTCCCTCTTGAAATGTGTCCCTTCAAACATGCTTCTAGTGGAAGCCTTGGTTAAAAACCTTTTTGTAAAACTAATTTTAACCAATATTTGAAGAAATCTTTAAACTTTATAGTACAAGTTGAACTTGATTTGGCCCATTTTTTTTTCTCCCCCAAGGGCATTCATGATTCAGTGTTGATTATGAGTTCAGTGGTTGTCATCTTAATCAAGTTGATAAGCACTTGCTCAAACTAATACCAGATTATTCATATAAAAAATCATGAAGATGAATGCTTTCAATATTTGTGGTTAAAGAAATTTTGGAACAAACTGGATAAAATTATGACAATCCTCAATTATCTGTGTTAAAATAATTTTATGTTAAGTTGCTTGTGTTTCACTATATTAATAAAAAACTCAGCATCTCAGATGATAGTTAAAAGAATAGAGAATGCAGGCCTTCAACTCTGTGTGCTATTTGAGAAAAACAACAATAAACTTAGAACCTAATTCTGGTTCAATTTTTTTTAAAAAGCTACACTAATGTATAGGACATTACATATCAAGATTGTCAGATACTATAGCAGTCATAATTTGTAGTGCTTGAGTTATGAAAAAATGTTTTAGAAATAAGGAGGAAAAATAATTAGTTAATTATTAATTATGGCTCAAATAATCAGGACAATTTTAAAATTTCTTTCTATGCAGTTCAGCAGTCCTATGCACTAAATGGATTTTTGCTTCTCCTGAACTGAACCTAATGAAAGTAAGTGTAGAGAGTTTGTTGTTTTTTGATTTTGTTTAGGGTTTTTTTGTTTGCTTAGGGTTTTTTTTGTTTGGTTGGTTTTTTTTTAGTGCAAACTAAAAAAAGGAAGGAGAAGAAAGTGAAGGGTATAATAAGAAGTCTCATAGGAGTTTGGGGGCTTATATTTTACAATAATGAAACTTTGTATAGTTATATCACTATATAGTGTTGTCATGCCATTGGAGTGCTGATGATTTGATTGTTGTTCAGTATGCATGTGGGTAGTAAGGTTAACCTTATCCTCATGTTGATTTTCAGGTAAATAGAAGAGCCTATATACTTCTAAAGCAAAATTTAAATTAATCTGTGATTCTCCATAATGCCAAAAATAAAAGGAATATACATGAGAAAGCAAGAAGTAAAACATTTATATGTGGCCTTCATTCAAATAAAATATTGCAAATTGATTCAAACTGTCTGTATAGGTCAAGGAAAATGTATGGCCTACCAACACTTGCTCTAATGTTTCAATTTTACTTATTGTTAGTCTTGTGGTGTTTAATCATATGGATGTATGCTTATTAGATGGCACGCATCTATGGAAGTAGTCTGTAGAAGAACTTGAAAAATAGTTGATACTATTCTTGCACTGTTTTGCTAAATTGTTTTGCAAATAAACATCCAGTGCTCTGTCCCACCCGGGAACATCCTCTCTGGAGTCAGTAGCTCTGTCAGCATCTCTTGGTCTGCCAAGATTCCCAGTTTATGGGGGTGTGCTGCTCTAAGAGGAAAGGAAGCTTCCTATTTTCTGTACCTTGGCCTTACTGTGGTGCAAAACATAGAATCATAGAATTGTAGAATCATTAAAGTTGGAAAAGTCCTCTAAGATCATCAAGTCCAACTGTTTTAAACCAGCTCTGCTGTGTTCACCACTAAACCATATCCCTAAATGCCACACCCACATGCCTTTTCAACACTTACAGGAATGGTGATTCTACCACTTCCCTGGGCAGCCTGTTCCAATGCCTGACCAGCCTTATGGTGAAGAAATTTTTCCTAATATCCAATCTAAACCTCCTCTAATGCAACTTGAGGCCACTTCCTCTTGTCCTGTTACTTGTTACCTGGGAGAAAAGACTGACTCCATCTCGCTACAACCTCCTTTCAGGTACTTGTAGAGTGATAAGGTAATTCCTGAGCCTCATTTGCTTCAGACTAAACAACCCCAGCTCCCTCAGCTGCTCCTCATAAGACTTATGCTCTAGACCCTTCACCAGCTTCATTGACCTTCTTTGGACATGCTCCAATGATACCAAGATGATTTTTTTGCCTTTTCTTCTATATACCTTTTATGTAACTTTTATGTACCCTCAGTATTCTTAGCATGCATACTTGTAAGTCCTTAAGTCTGATAACTTAGCATAGCCCTAGTATTTTGTTGGGCCAGGAGACTAGACATCCTAAAGGCCTCGTAGTAGGAGGCCGGAAAACCCTACACTATCTTGGGAAACCAAGGTCCTCTCTAGAACATGTCCTGTAAACTAGAGATTTGGCCCATCCAGGGGGGAATTCCTCGAATGGGGGAATATCACGCCATTCATCCAGGCCTCCCATTGGGCATCCTTGTTAGATATGCTAATTTGTAAGGTCTATAAATTGTATACACAATCTATCATGTGTGTGCATTGCGACACATTCCACCTTGGCAAAGTGGTACACCAATAAGGATCCTTATTAAAATACCAAGGTAAAACCCCTTATCCCTTAACTGTGTCTGGCTCTCAATTTTTAAGACCAAGAAAAGGCATCACCAGCACCTCAACATCCATCTGGTAGTGAGTAGCTCAGAACTGAACACAGTACTTAAAGTGGGGCCTCACCAGTGCTGAATACTGAGGGACAATCACTTCCCTAGTCCTGCTGGCCACACTATTTTTGATGCAGGCCAGGATGACATTGGCCTTCTTGGCCACCTGGGCACACACTGGCTCATGTTCAGCATGCTGTCAACCAACATTCCCACATCCTTTTCTGCCAAGCAACTTTCCAGCCACTCCTCCCCAAGCCTGTAGCACTGCATGGGGTTGTTCTGACCCAAGTGGGATGCAGCACTTGGTCTTGCTGAACCTCATACCGTTGGTCTTGGCCACCTACCCAGCCTGTCCAGATCCCTCTGCAGAGCCTTCCTACTGTCCAGCAGATCAACACTTCTGCCCAACTTAGTGTCCTCTGCAAACTTCCTGAGGGTGCACTCAATCCTCTCACCCAGATCATTGATAAAGATATTAAACAGGACTGGCCCTAATACTGAGCCCTGGGGAACACCACTAGTGACCAGTCGCCAGTTGGATGTAACTCCATTCACCACCACTGTCTGTGCTTGACCATCTAGACAGTGTTTTACCCAGCAAAGAGTACACCTATCCAAGCCATGGGAAGCCAGTTTCTTCAGGAGAATGATGTGGGAGAGAGTTTCAAAGGCTTTACCAAAGTCCAGGTAGACAACATCCACAGCCTTTCCCTCATCCACTAAGTGAGCCACTTGGTCATAGAAGGAGATCAGGTTAGTCAAGCAGGACTTGCCTTTCATAAACCCATGCTGGCTGGGCCTGATCCCCTGCTTGTCCTGCATATGCAAGATGATCTAGTCCATGACCTTCCCTGGCACTGACGTCAGACTGACAGGCCTGTAGTTCCCTGGATCCTCCTTCTAATTTTTCTTGTAGATGGGTGTCACATTCAATAACTTCCAGTCAATTGAGACCTCACCATTTAGCCAGGACTGATGGTAAATAATTCCAAGTGGCTTGGTAGACTCAACTCCCAGCTCCCTCACTACCCTTGGGTGGATCCCATCTGGCCCTGTAGACTTGTGGGCATCTAAGTAGCATAGTGTAGTGGTTTCACGTTTGCCTGTCTCTGTTTGCCAAATTTAGTGTAGTGGTTTAAGTATCTTTTCTGCTGTGAGATAGGATTAAGAGGAAAAAAGGCAGTCAGGCCCAACTTAAAGGTAAACAGATTTATTAACACACACTAAAAAGAAGAAATTAAGAATAAAAATGAAACTTTCAAAACACTCTTCCTCCCCCCACAAACTGTTCACTTTCCCAAAAACAACATAAAGAAACAAACCCTGTGACTTTTAGACAGTTTCGCCATTTAAAAATAATCTTTCATAAGTTCTTTAGGAGAGGAGTCTCTCTTAGTTTACCATGGAATTTCCGCCACTGACAACCTAGAACAGGTCTCTTGTGGGTTTTAACTGTCACAAAAACAGCCGCCCGGGGAAAACCTGCTTTTGTGAAATCTCCTCCCATTAGCAGTTTCCCAAGCTGCTTATGCGTCATGGGAACTCAGGCATACTGGGGTGTCACCTTTTAAAGATGAACAACTCCAAAGGGAAAGGATTATTCATCTCAGGGAACAGAGATGTCTTCTCACTTATTCACTGGCACAGAGGGCTTCTCATCCCTCTCTGTTCAAGAATCTCATGGGATCACAACTACTTCAGTATTTACTTAGTCCATCACAAATACCTTTGTTTATCTCTACAATTTATATATTCTCATCATCTCCCAAAAATGTATATTTTTTCCAAGATGTAAAGGGATATTTTAGTCCAGAGTCTATGGCCTCACAAGAAAAGTCCAGCCCAAACTAGGCAACTCCTCCATCCCTTCTCTGAATAGTCTTTTCATTGTCTTCACTGACTGTTTATGCTGTGTTTCCTTATAGTTCAATCACTTTGTTCTCACTCAAGGAAGGGCCAGTGCCCTGGAAGTTCCATCTGGTGCTAGGAAAGAGTTAAATCTTGCCCAGGTCTACAGAGGGCATGATGGTTCTTCCCAGTGGTGACCAAAGGTGGTAGGGTCAGGCCTCACTGGGCTGGGCCAGAGTCTTTGGGTTTTGGCTACTGCAGGGGACCACCTACCTGGCTGCAGAGCTGCCTTCGATCTCAGCTGCATGATCTCTCAAGCAGACAGGGCCTTCCTCCCCCCTCCTTTTCTTCCTCTGCCCTGGAGTCACCGGAGGGGGGAGGGGGGCTCGGCAGCAGGGTGTTTTACAGCTGCTGGAAACCCGATCCGGGACAGGAAGTGGACATATTCTCCTCCCCTCCCCCGGCCTGAGAGACACCACCTTCCTGGGAAAAGCCTGGCCTGGGATGGGGACAGCCGGGCCAGGCCCCCCGGGAGCTGGGGCCAGCTTACCTCTTCCAAGGCAGGGAGGAAAAGCACAGTTTCCCAAGATCCTCCTGTATTTAACCCTGTAGGTTCACAGAGACATATCCCTTTCTAATTGGTTTGTCAAGCTATAACTTCCTGAATAATCACTTCCTAGCCAAACCACCACACATAGCCAACCATTTTCTCCTGGATTATGGGGGCTTCATTCTGCTTCCTGTCTGTCTTCCAGCTCAGGGGGCTGGGTACCCTGAGGACAACTGGTCTTGCTATTAAAGACTGAAGCAAAGAAGGCATTAAGTGCCTCAGCCTTTTCCTCCTCCTTTGTCACTATATTTCCCTTTGCATCCAGTAAAGGATGAAGATCCTTTTTAGCCCTTCTCTCTTTGCTGATGTATTTGTAAAAACATTTTTTGTTGTCTTTTACAGCAGTAGCCTTTGGCCCTTCTAATTTTCTCCCTGCATAACCTCACGACTTCTTTGTAGTCCTCTCAAGTTGCATGTCCCTTCTTCCTAAGGTGACACACTCTTTTTTCCCTCTGAGTTCCAGACAAAGCTCTCTGTTCAGCCAAACTGGTCTTTTTGCCTTCTGACTAGTCTTTTGGCACATGGGGACAGCCTGCTTCTGTACCTTCATGGACTCCTTTGCCCGTCAGGACTGCCTTCCAAGGGACTCGTTCAACCAGTCTCCTAAACAGGTCAAAGTCTGCCCTCCAGAAGTCCAAGGTGGTAGTTCTGCTGACCTTTCTCCTTACTTCTCTGAGAATTGAAAACTATCATTTTGTGATTGCTTTGCCCAAGACAGCCCCTGACCATCACATCACCCATCAGTCCTTCTCTGTTCACAAACAACAGGTCCAGCAGGGCACCTCCTCTGGTTCGCTCACTCACCAGCTGTGTCAGGAAGTTCTCTTCCACACATTCCAGGAACCTCCTCAACTGCTTTCTCTCTGCTTTGTTGCATTTCCAGCACATATATGATAAGTTGAAGTCTCCTACAAGAATAAGGGCCAGTGATTGTGAGACTACCCCTAGATGCTCATAGAATATTTCATTAGACTCTTCATCCTGGTTGGATGGTCTATAACAGACTAACCAGGATATCTGCTTTGTTGTCCTTCCCCTACTCTTATCCATAAACACTCAACCCTATCCTCACCATTATTGAGCTCCAGAGAATCGAGACTCCACCACCTCTCCTTCTTTGCCTATCCCTTCTGAGGAACTTCTAGCCATCCATTGCAGCACTCCAGTTGTGTGATTCATCCCACGATGTGTCCCTGATGGAAACTATGTCATAGTTTTCCAGCTGTGCTATGGCTTCCAGTTTCTCCTGTTTGTTGCCCATGCTGTGTGCATTGGTCTTAATGCACTTCAGTTGGGCTATCAATCTCACTGTCTTTTCAGGGAGAGAAGCTCTAATTCCTGCATGACCATTCTCAGGTACTTCTGTGGTTTCTAGCACATCATTAACCCTTGCATCCTTGCTGCCACATAAATCTCCATCCCCAACCTCTACCAAATGGCAGACCAAAAGACCTCACTAGCACACCATCCCTCAAATAGTAGTGTGCCGCCCTCAGGCTTATTTTCAGTGATCCTGACTTCACATCCTTTCCCCCTACAAATCTAGTTTAAAGCTCTCTCAACCAGCCCTGTTCACTCCTGAGCTAAAATCCTTTTTCTCCTTTGAGACAGGTGTCTCCCATCTGTTGCCAGCAGGCTTGGTGTCCTGTAAACTGACCCGTAATCAAAAAACCTACAATTCTGTTGGCAACACCAGGCTTGGATCCAGGTATTAATCTGTATGATTTTCCTATTTCTACCCCCATCATTTCCTGCAACTGGCAGAACAGAGCATACTACTTGTGCTTCAGATCTCTCACCCAGTTGTCCCAAAGCCCTGAGGTCCCTCTTGGTTGTCCTCAGACTTCTTGTTTTGACTTCTTAGTTGCTCACCTGAAAAAACAGTAGCATATAATAATCAGAGAGCTGTACCAGGCTGGAGAGTTTCTTGGTGATGTCTCTCACCCAGGCCCCAGGAAGGCAGCACACTTTCCTGTGGGTTGGGTCTGGTCAGCATATTGAGCCGTCTGTTCCGTTCCTCAGAAGGGAGACACCGATGACAACTACCCTTATTTTTTTCTTGACTCAGGAGATTGTGATGCAGGGATTAGACTGACTCACCCTAGGCAACTCTTCCAAGCTAGATGGACCTTCATCCAGTTTTGGTGTGTGCCTGACCTTCAAGTTCCAGAACCTCATACCTATTGTATAAGGGCACCTGGGAAGGTGAGGTAGGCTGGGAGGGGATTTTTCTGCTGCCTCAAGCAGAGACCAATTTCTATTCTCCCCTCCTCCCACCTCTTAGGCTCCCTCCTTCTGTCTGGTGGCAAGAAGGTAGGGGATCCTTCACTTCTTGTGGTGCAGCCAGCTGGTGTATTTTCCTCAGTGATGGTAGTGTTCCCACCAATCAATCTCCTCCTTAAAGTCCCTGATACTTCTTAACCTTTCCACCTCCTCTCTTAGCTCCACCACCAGGCTGAGTAAATCATCCACCTGGTCACACCTTACACAGCTTTCATCCCTACTGCTGTACAGTACCAGTACCAGCACCAGGCTCTGACTCTCCCTGCAGCCTGAGACCTGGACAGCTGCATGTTTTTGTGGGGGCTCTGTTAGTGTTGCCACATCCTTTCTGGTGAGTGCTGAGGGCATGGCTACCTGACGAGTAGTTACCATACCTGGGCTCCTCGTGAAAAGGTAATGCCCACCAATTGAGCTCTGGAGCCAGTGGGGCGACTGCGCTCTCCCTATGCATCCTTCCTTGCAAACTGCCATGCTAGGCCCTGCTGGGCCCTGCTGACATGCCATGTTCTGTTTGCCTGCCCTAGTGGCTCAAGCTCCCTGGAGCGGATTAAATTTTCCTGCAGTTACTCCTGGAAACACCCACGCTGCATCAGCTCTGCTCACCTCAAGGACCGACCTTTTCAGAGGGATTTTTTTTTGTAAATTGCTCTTCTTAAACATGCTACAAACAATAGAATTGGGATGAACATCCAAAATCTAGCCTTCTTCTAAAAAAAAAAGAAAGATAGCATAGATTTTAACAGCTGAAATTATCTAAGATCATGAAAAGACTGAATTGTTTAACTTCATCTGTCAGTTTGTCCTCTTAATAGAGGGTATATTGCTTATGGACACTTCAATTCTCTTTCTCCCTGTTTTGTTTTGCAAATCTGGTTTTTTCAATAGAAGTTGATTGCCAACAGCATTTGTTGAAGAAGTTGTTTTAGTTAATGAAAATATTTTTAAAGATGTGGGTTTTAAGGAGGGAAGGGGTGAGCAGAGACAAAAGTGATAATTCAGATTTTACAATTAGATATTCTATCAAAATAACAGTAATGAGAATTTTGATAAATTTATGTTGCTTTTATTTGTTAGGTAACAGCTTAAGTGAGTCAGGCAACCTGAAGTCTATATATGGGAAATATGAAACCTGGAGAGTGACCAGTCACACCCTTTTTTTTGCCCAGCAGCATGGCATAGTGTTTATTATCTTTGTATCTGATGCAACTTAAAAGTAAACAAGAAATCAGGAAAATTCAAGGCACTGATTTCAGTGTAGAAAGGAATTTCTGATTTTTTCAGGTACTCTGTAAACTTTCTCTGAGCCTAATTAAAAATAAAAACCAAAATATCATAGGTTTAGACATGACTTTTTTTTTCTTTTGTTTTTACACTGTTTTCTAATATAAAAATATTACAGGTAGAGTTTAATGATACATTTTGAACCTAAGTAATTCTCAAACTAAAGTCATGAGATATTTTGTTTAAACCTTTATTTATTGTTTTCCTGTAGTACCCATGAGTCATGGGTTAGGACTCATTATTCCAATGATTTTACAGACAATGAACAGTAACAACAAAAATATTCTTTATTGCAAACTTAAATTTTTATATTTTGTGTCTGGAATTCTTTTTCAAAGATCATATGCTGTTTATCCTACTCAAAAGTTAGAATATAAAATAGGAAAGGATGACAAGTTCTTTTTTAGGTAATTTTGATACTGTATTGACCTTTTTCAATAACTGCAGGATGATTAGCATTGTACCAAGCCTCCTTCCATCAATTCAGAACACATTTTATTAATTTATATAAATTTTTTCAGTGTAGCACACAATGATGCCTCTTTCTGTTTAGCCTAATCCATTCTGTGCTTCAGAGTTGCTCCAAGGAAGCAACTACCTCTCCACAGTCCTCTTCCAAATTAGTTCTCTCTGCTATGTAAAAGCACTTTCCTACCTTGGACTAATCATCAGAAATTTATGTCTCCCGATACATTAAGGAACACATTCCCCATCTATTACTTTTTCAAGACACTGAAATACAGCCTACTGTCCTTGAATGTTACACCTGTTTCAATTTTGTCCAGGTTTGCAGTAGTCTCTACTTTTTCATTTGCTCTTGATTTACTAGGTCCAAGTGTTGCCTTAGGATTTAGTTTTTATATTTTTCAGATCCTGTACTGCTTTAGTGTATAACTCTAAAACTTCATGACCTGTCAGCTACTGTTCTCCCCTTTTATTCAGAAAAAACAATTCCTCTCTAGGCCTGAAACTCAAGGGCACCTTATTATCTCAGGCCCTGAGTGATGTAAACAACAGTAAATTGGAGAAGGCAAACTTGGAGTAAATTACTTCATTACCTGAAACTGTAATTGGAGTATTAACCCCTGATACGTAAATGGACTGTCCTGGGGTGACTTTATGATGCTTGTATCCCCAATCGTCTGTTCTGTTTATGTTGGATATTGTGTTCTGTACCTTTAAGACTGGTTCTGAGAGCAAAGTGGAGAGACAGAGAAGCGTGGAATTTGTTTTCAGAAACAGCACTCACTCCTCCACATTTCGGCTACTGGACTGTGTTCGTCTGAAGCATGGACAGACAGCAGGACAGAGATCTCCTCTGCTTTTAATTAGTTTTAGCTAGCTGAGGCAGAGAAGCTCCCTGGACTGTTTTTTTTCCCTTTTCTTGGGACTGTTTAAACCTGCTCTGGACTGAAAACTCAGAAGAGCACCGGGAGCTCACACCTGTGGCCCACCAGGGCCCAGGACAGCATTTTCCAGCACCAGAGGGACTAGGACTGATAAGACACTGGGCAAGCCAAGCTACACCCATGGCAAGGACTTTCTCAATTTGCCATCTCACTTCAGAACAACAAGAGGTTTTATTGTTTCATATTATTCATTCTTTATGCTTGTGGGTACTTTGTTAAATAAATAGTTTTTTCCACTTTTCTCCAAGGAAATTCTTTCCTGGACCAATTGGGGGAGGAGCTGTTTGGATTTGCTTTTCCAGAGGACCCCCATTCAGAGGTTTCCTCCCAAATTTACCCTAAACCAGGACATGGAGCAAACTTATAACTGTATGAAAAACTCACGACTGTCGACTGTCGTCCATCTTGGGTGTAGCCCCTCGGAGGCTTTTGACTGCCCAAGGTGTACCTATTGAAGGCCTTCAGTAAATACTTGCTTTTATTCTCCTTATTTTGTCTAGCCTCTGTTTCAGGTAGCCACTCCAAGGCATCACAAAGAATAAGAAAAGAAGGGCAAAGGATAGATAAAGATTTCCTGCAAAGCTGCATATCTTCCTATACAGCCCAGTAAGGCAAGGCATTTGCACACACTACAGTTGTAGATTACAAGTCATCAAGGTCTGAATCTGTAAATGACTCATGACTTTGGTTGACTAGCATAAATAATTGTTTATTCTAAAAGCAAGAGCTACATTCTCAAGAAATGAATCACTGAGCTGTTAATTCTCTCAAGACAGGAGAGAAAAAGTCATAGTCATGATGATGGCTTTTTGTACTGACTTCCCTTCAGCTTCTAGACTGCTTGGATCTGCTGTCTTGCCATTGATGTCTATGCAATCTATGTGAATTATACCATGCAGACCTAGAATCATAGAATGGCTTGGGTTGGAAAGGACCTTAAAGATCATCTAGTTCCAATCCCCCTGCCATGGGCAGTCACCTCCCACTAAACCAGGTTGCTCAAAGCCCCATCCAGCCTGGCCTTGAACACTTCCAAGAATGGGGTATCCACAAGTCTGGAAAAGCTGTTACAGTACCTCACCACCCTGACACAGTAAAGAATTTCTTCCTACTATCTCATCTGAACCCACCCTCCTTCAGTTCAAAGCCATTCCCCCTTGTCCTATCACTACATGTTCTTATAGAAAGTCCCTGTCCAGCTTTCTTGTAGGTCCCCTTTAGGTACTGGAAGCTTGCTGTAAAGTTCTCCTTGGAGCCTTGTCTTCTTCAGGCTGAAAAACCTCGACTCTCTTAGCCTGTGTTCAGGCTTCACTGTGGTTGATGATTTAGTTATTGGCAGGCCAAGCATTACATTTCTTCCAGTTTTGGGAAATCCTATTACAAAACAGAAAATATCTGCTAAGATTTGTTTTCCCACATAAGAGAGATTCTTTATATGGGCATCTTAAAACCAGTTAGTCCACATAGACCATTGATATGAAACAACCTTGCCTACTGCATCTGAAGCATATTGCTTTCTTCTGTGGATCAGAATACTTTTTAAAAATAGACTGCATTTGTATATGTCTCTCATAATTTTTGGTAAGTTAGAAAGCTGTCACAGAAACTGAAGGAAAAACAAAAACTCTCCAATGACATCTTTTCAGTGTTAGAGAATCAAGGTATCACGTTATTCTGGCCAGGATGTTGTTCTGGCCAGGATGTGCAACAGAAATCATTTCATCCACACATTGCCCTGGTTGTGCAGAGGAAATCATTCCATCACATAATCTTTACTAGATTTTTTCACATACTTTTACAGTCAAAACCCAGAGAAATTAATTGGTTCAATCTTCATTGGTCCCAAGTTACATAGTTCTTAGTATTTGGTTTCCTACTGGTTATTGATCCCTTTGCCTTTGATGCTAATAAGTTCTCATTCTTCATTCTCTTATCCATCTTTTCCCAGACAGGTATCTCAGACCATGCCAGGGGTGATGTTTGGAGTTGATGGTCGTTATCTTTTGTGTATCTTCTGTTTTACTCCCCATCTGTTGAGATGTTAAGAGTGGTGAAACAGTCCTTTGAAAAGAAACTTCAATTCCTTTCCCCCGGGCAAAGACGAATAAAACCCCTGACTAAAGTTATATAAACATTTTAAACTTTGTATCATTTCCAACAAAGCTAGTTTGAAAAAAATTACATAGACAATATCAAAAGGAATATAAAATTTTTTAAACTTCTTTACAAGTTTTTTCTAACATTGACTGTAACCACTTGTAATAGTTTCAAAAGAAAAACTCAGTGGGAAAAAAAGTTAATACTGCTCGAGCACCTCCCCCTGCCCAACAGTGGAGGGGAAAACAAAGAAAACAGGACTGTGAGAGGTGAGAGGTAAAAACAAAAACATTAGAGTCACAATTATACTGAGGTAAAATGCACAAACAACACAACAATACAGAGGAAAATGGTTTACCTTCAAAACCAACAAAGGCACTTGGCCCCCCACTCCTAGGGCAAAACCAAAATGGTAGCTGCCACCACGCTGTCTGCCACTTGGCACCTGGGAGAACAGGAAGCACACCGGAGAGGCTCTTGTGGCTCAAGCCTCCTCCCCCTAGCCCAGGAACAATGGAAAAACAGGGACAAAACAAAACCCGATGAGCTAGTTCAAACCAGGAACTATGCTGCCAAGATACGCGTGGTCCTGGTCAAGCTCCCTCCCCGTGGCAGCGGCAGTGGTGGTGGCGGTAGGGGGTGCTGTCACTATCTGGATCTTCCCTAATTTATGGCGAGTGTCTCTCTTTCCCTGACAGTGAGTGGCAACGGCAGTGGGGGTTGCTGGGTCTCTGTCTCAGTGGAGGCAGCAGCAAACCAGCAGGCAACATGTGGCTGGGTCCCGAGCAGGCTCTGGCTGCACGCGACTCGACTGGACTGGGGGGCCACCCCTGCCGCTCCATTTCCCATGGCAACCCTCTTGGACAGGAGCTGTCTTTTCAAGGCTTGGGCTCCACGGCTGGAGAAAATGATGAACAGGGGACCTGCGGTGACAGTGCCATCTGGTCAGCCCCAGCCCCTTCCCAGCTCCAGGCCAGAGAAAGAATGGCAGCCCTTATGCTTCTCCCTACTGCCTTAAAAAAGATAGTCCACTAAAGATGATGTAGAGGGGTGTAGAATACATGATTTTTTTACCCTTGTTATAGATGGGTAATATGATGATTGGCTCTCACAATTAAGGGATGAATATTGTGTGTATGTTAAGAGAAGTTTTGTTAATATATGGTTATGTTATTGTAGTTTGTTGTTTGGACACCCTCTGTTCTCCCCATAGTCCCCTTTCCCCTCCTCTGTATTGTTCCCACCGGACAGCCTTGGTTATCAGGGTTGTCAGGGACATGGGGAGGGAGGGCGTGTACATATGCCCCTTGCATGGGGCAGTTGGGAATGGGGAAAGCTTGTTGCTGGGGAGGCATGGCATGACAACACCTCATCTCCAATCAAGTTGCAAGAAGGTCTTCACCAATGGACAGCAAAGAAGAGTTGACTGGCAGACTTTGGGAGGGGCCAGGGTTATCTGATGCAACACCAGGGGTATAAAAGGCGGAGCAGCCATTTTGTGGTTGAGCCACTGGCAGTCGGTCACACTCCCAGCGCTGCACTTTTTCCTTATTCAGTCCTTTGTTGTGTTTGTAGAGGTTTAATAAACCTTTAAAATTTTAAAGTGAGTGGTTGTTTCTCACACCCCTGATGCTAAACTCTCTGCCTCCTATCCCTGTAACTAGGTCACCACTGCTGTAAGATTCCAAAAGGTTGGTGCATCTATGGAGACAATATGAGAACAGATCCATTTTCTGTCCCACCTAGTCACTGAGGAACATCAGTGCTTTCAAAATATTAGATAATAGGTAGAAAACTGACACTATGAAACTTTCATGGTTTAGGAATGGTACTCCACAATGTAGTTCTCTTAACGAGTCTTTTCAAACCACACTGCCGCTCAGTTGTTCCTCCTACCCCCTCTTCCACCCCCCCCACCCTGCAGGTGACCAGGGTCAGGCCAGAGACAAGAGTTGGAGGCACCAAAGGCAAAGATCATGGAGTGAGATAAGAACTATTTACTGTAAATGGCAATGAGATTGATGCCTTAAGTTTTAGCTTTCATATATTCCAGATTCTGTACTGCCTTAGTGTGTGACTCTGAACTTCATATAAAGTGTTAGCAAGTTCTCTTCACAGGGTAGTTAGACAAAAGAATCCTTTTCCAGCCTGAGAAGCAAGGACACCGTTGCAGCTTCAGGCCCAAAAAAGTATAAACAATAGCGAATTGAGGAGAACAATCTGGGAGAATGGGACTTCATAACCTGAAGCTGTGATTGGACAATTAACTCCAATATGTAAATGGATTAAAACTTATAAAAGTGTGAAAGCTCGTGACCAGTCATCCATCTTGTGTCCATCTTGGGTCCATCTTGAGTAGAGCCATGGCCAGGCTCTTGTACTGCCCAAGGTGTATCCTTTCAAGGCCTTTTAACAAATACCTACTTTATTCCTTTAACTCTGTCCAGCATCAAGATAAGAAAACTAACAGTAAGAGCAACAATATCAATAACAAAGTTATACAAAAAGATAATGGTTCACATGCAAATATGCTCACCACAGAGCCAGACCCAACCTGACTGCAGCCATGTTTTTCCGACTGGAAGGAACCCTTTTTCCCCAGAAGTGAGACAGTCCCTTCCCCCTACCCCGGCAATGACATAAGGTGTTATCAAATAACATAATCTTTTGGTCATGTCCCCTCCCACTGATCTGCACCAGAACCAGGACAGAACCTTAGAGATTTAAAAAAAATATTTCTTTTTAAATGCAATCAGGGGAAAAATAATACTGCCAGAATGACCAGTATAAAAATATAATTATCTTCAAGCTCAGAATTAGTTTTTAACATTGTCAATAATGGAATGATGAAGAAGGACAAGATAGCTATTTTGGCATAATCTAACACTGATTTCCTGGTTTCAGAAACATAAAGTCACTGTTAGAAAATACCCCTGATGGTATTGCTGGAAATTTCAGTTTTCTTTTTCTGGGATGAGTCTTTTTATTACCTGTAGAAATCAAGGAAGAAACTCTTAAAAATTGATGTGATTTGCTGCTGATGTCAAGTGTATCAGACTGTAAAGTAAGATCATCTAGATTTTGTTTGCAGAACATTACAGCTTAACTAGTAATTACATTTTAATTACCAATTTGAATTTCGTGGCACTCGCAGAATCCTTTTTGGTTTTTTGTTTGTTTCACTGCTTTGATTGCAGTTGTTGGTGTTCCAAAAGAAAGAAATCTCAGATGGTACAATTTTTTAAGAGGTGGTAGCTTTACTGTTTTGTTTCAAGTAATGTCTATTCTTGGGTACAGCAAAAAGTATCAGTGAAGACTAAGTAGTACTAGATAAAGTTTATACTGCAGAAACTGGATGAATGATGAGTCCTCAGATTTTTCATGCAAGCAATTTGAGTGCTAACATCAAAAGTGATATTCCGAGATTGATATTATATTAGTGGAAGAAAACTAAACTCAGTATTTAGCAGTTGTAGCACCGCACATCATGCATGGTTGAGTCTTTTTCTGCATTAAATTTATGCTTTTGCATCTCATTAGGCTTCAGTAGAATTACTTTTGGCTTTTATCAGAGCAAATGAGAAAACAAGCCAATAGATGAGATCCTGGTTTTAAATCTCTCTCTTTTTGACCAAAACTTAGAAGCCAGTAAAAGATAGCAACTGACAAAGATTCAGAGAAAGAAAAATTGTAATCTACAACAAAGTATAGTACCTCTGGGGAACAAGACACCATAGCCTAGACATAGCATAAAGACTTGAAATCTGTGTGAAGGGTTATTACTTTTTCTTTTTTAAGAAAAGCAGCATTGTTGTGAAGAGCTGTATGTCAGTAGGATACAAGTAGTCATGAGTCTACTCAGGTCTACCGAGGGAACCAGAAATAGTTTTAATTGAGGAAAGAATGTTTCTTTTAAAAGGCTGAATTATATTTCTGATGGATACACGTCATTGGTATATATTGAACTTCATTTCAGAGGTTTTGCCACATAGTGCAAAGTCATATTAGTTCAAGGGCAGGACAAACAGAACTGGTAAATAAAACTATTAAAAATCTTGATTTTTTTTTTTAGTAATTATATGTCTAAATTAATAACTAAATAAAGTAATTACCTTTTATGATGCTCTTGATGTATAATACTTGAGCATCTGTCAATTATGATGAATATCCCATGAAAGCTTAAGAGCAACTTTTGAATACTGTCAGTCTTTTACCTCTGTTAGCATTTTGATATCAGCTGGCCATACTTTCAGAGCTCAAGAACAATAAAATAAATAATATCTGAATATATTGTTGTATCAGTTTGTTACAAGTAGTGAGCAAATACTTGGGGTATCATTCTTTTGGAAGACTATAAAGCCAACTGAATACATAACTGGGCTTGAGCAAAAAATATATCTTCCTGTTTCACAAGAGTATTGGCTTGTGATTAGTGGAATACCATTTTTTAAAAATTTTGTTATGAGATAGTAGAAACCCTTCATGATCTGTCCAGTTTTGGGATGGGTGAACATGATGTTCCAGAAGAAAATATACTTTGTTAGAACTTGGGGACTTGAGTTCTTATAATAGAGAGCATATGTTCTCCATATCTCAAAGACAAGCATTTTTCAGACTGAACTTGGGGTTCTTGATTTCCCCATGAGTAGACAATAGTTGCAGGTATAAAATTTTATTGAGTAATGAGTAGTAGCTAGTAGCATTCTCCTGGACTGTCTAAAAAGAGGGGTGACAGGTTGTATGTGTGTAAGCAGGATAAATTACTTTAGAAATAACAAACCCAGTCCTTATCGTATGCACTAACCTGATTTAAAATGCAAAGGGGTCTGTGTCCTTACTGAAATGAGTCTAGTCTGAAATGTAGAATAAATTCAAGAATATAATCCCTTGGTTTTTTTGTTTGCTAAGTTTTCATCTGTTCTTTTTCTTTCTTAGTGTATGTACATATAAATGAATCTCTTTAAAAGACAAGTTTTCTCCTTCCTTCCCATTCTTTCTGCTTCCATCAGTCTAACTCTGCCAAGTTGCTTAATAGGTTGTCATTTAAAAAGCAAGTGTATTATATGCCCTAAAATTGGACCTGAAAAATGAAAGCTTTCTTAAAAATTAGTTTAATTAAATATAAATTTTCATGTGAACATTTTATCAATATCAGCTAAATAATACTGGATTAGGATAAGCTTATTCTGAAATAATGGCCCCAATGCTCATTTATTTATTCACCTTCTCTCATATCATCCCTATTATTATTTTTCTTAGTTTGAACACACCTTAACATCATTCATTCATAACCACACATTGGTAAAATAGCCAGTCTGAAAAATTATTCCTGTTAATCACATTCACAATATATGAACTATTTGTAAACATAGAAAATGAAATAAATTTGTTTTCTTTGTTTCAAATTAGGCTCATGCACAGTTAGTACGAGAAGTTGATGTAGAGAAGGTGTCAACTTTTGAGAACCTCTATGTAGATGCACTGAGAAGTTTATGGAATGACCCTGGAATCCAGGAATGTTATGATAGACGACGAGAATATCAGTTATCAGATTCAACAAAATAGTAAGTATATAGTGGTTACAAACAACTGTATCTTATTTTCTGTTCTTTCTAACAAATTAATTCTTACTTTTTATCTTTGTACACTATGTTTTTGTGTACTTACATGTACAGTTTTTGTGTGTGCATACAAGTATCTGTGTGTGCATACATATTCAGCAGAAACCTGCACTTAATAATGTGAATGTAAAGACTACTGTAAGGAAGGAAGTGTATCTAGTTTAGTATTATGTGTGTGTTTGTTTCTCAAAACAAAGCCTATGTTATTTTGAAATAACATAAATAAAACCTATGATAATTTGAACTCTTACATTAAGTTTATTACTAGGGAAGTGCAATCAAAGGTAGACCTCTATGCAGTTCATAAAAATTGCAGTGCCCTTGAACATCTGTTTTCCTAGTTTAAAATAGCAATGGAATTTAACATTTGACCCTGAGCATTGTCTAAATGTCATCTTCAAGAAATTCAGTTGCTCTGAGTAATATATTACAGAGCTCTGGTAAAATTTTTCATCTGGTAAAAAAAAAATGATGGTGGTAGAGGAGGATGACTTTGGTATTTCCCACTAGAAAAAGAGTTAGTATACTTGGGTATTAAAGTTGTGGCAAAAACTTCCATGGTCTCCACTGAACTTTTAGATTACCTATGGAAATCAATCATATATTGTTCTAGTCTCCATGTCAGGTTGGCATGAAAGACATCCTCTCATTGAGGAAAACACAGAAGAAACTGAAAGGCACCATGAAGGTAAAGTCAATGGAACATGGCCATACACATAAAAGTCTGGAGGGAGATTTATCTGCACAGTAGCCTGAGGGTCCTTATCTAGCACAATCCTTTATAAATGACTGAGTCAAGACAAGCTTTAAAATATCTTGCTGATACAGTTTAGGCAGCTAGAGAGCTACTAGTGCATGAATTAGGTCTGCTCAAATTAGCTCCAATGCTCTGTAATTACCATACCACATTCTGCTTCTGCTTTATCAGCCTCTCATACAGATTGTTCTATGCAATATGCTGTCCCATAGAGCTGGTTACCTTCACAGTCTATCACTTTTATTACTTATATATGCATATTTTGGTGCACAATGGTTCAAAATACTGTAAAATCTCTTGTATTGCATGTATTCTCAGTGTCCCCAAATATACAATATTGTGTTTTATTTTTCAATGGTGAGAAAGCTAAAAATCATAGGAAATTACATATAAGCAAAAATTTTTAGTGTACGTAAGTAGGAAAAGAATATTTTAGAGACAAATTAAGCTAACTATACTGTCTGATTGTTTTAATTTTCAAATGAACAGCAAACATAAGTAGAAGGTGAAACAGCTTTTCTTATACTTTGAATTTCTTATATTTGTATGTCCTAACTTTGATTCCATGATAGATGTAATACTGATCTCAAATTTGAAATTAATGCATATATTTTAATGGTTGCCTTAGAAGAATACAATAAAATTAATAAGTCTCCAAAGTAGGGAATAGGCATCTGATGTCACTTCAGATCAAATTGTACTGGATCTTAGTTTTGACCTAGTTCTAATGAAATCATCACCATA
Organism: Acrocephalus scirpaceus scirpaceus; assembly: GCA_910950805.1. Taxonomy (NCBI): domain Eukaryota; kingdom Metazoa; phylum Chordata; class Aves; order Passeriformes; family Sylviidae; genus Acrocephalus; species Acrocephalus scirpaceus. Next base: position 6,234,149 of record OU383795.1, on the reverse strand, counting down.
GTAGATCTTTTGAGTAGTATTAAAATAGTATAGCTCATTAATGAGCTATAGAAACATAATTTTCATACATTTTCTTGCAGAAGGGAAATATACTAGTTGATTGGTAATTTTTAAAGCTCAGCATATGCAACCATTTAAAAACATGATTTATTGAGGATTTTGTAGATTTTAGTTATAAAATATTAGAGTTCATTTCGTGGTGTTCTGCAAAAATTGTTTCAGAACAAGTAATAAAACATTAGAATTATTAAGCACTGTATATGAGTCTTTACATGAGCTTCTCTTATATTTATGTTTGCAAATAGAGTTTCTTTACATATGTAAGTCCAGGAAAAGCAATTTGCAGAAACCAAAGAAGCATTATTTAAAAATACAGTCCACATGTCAGCATACAGGGTGAAAGAAACTTATCCAAACTTATCCTTTGAAGTGAATAAGCATACACTTCTTTATTTAGGGAGTCGGGGACACTTAACAAACAAATCCCATCCATTTTATATACTTTTCCTGCTGAATCATCATTATATAAGTTCTTTTACATACTATGCATACCATGCTCGCTCTTAAATTTAACCTTTACATTGATTGGTTCCAATAATTAATAACTTCATCAATATTCTTATCCTAAAACAATCATTGGTCATCTCTATGGAGGTCTACTAATTGGAATCCTTAATATTAAAATCAAGATGGGAAGGGTAGTGGGTTTCCAAGCAGCATAATTGGTGAGCATGACAGTCTCCATAGCTTCTTGACTGAAACATAAGGGTCCAGTAACTTCTTGGCGAGATTTCTGTGGTTACAGATTCCAAACACAACACTCCTGATATTTCTATAACTTATACTTCACAATTTTCTACTTATAATCATAGTTAACCCTTTAATATGATTTAATTGATTATTTTATCAAAATATTCATAGCACACTTGTTTAGGGATAAAACACTGTCCTTGTTTTAGCCAGGACAGGGTCAAGTTTTGCAGTAGCCCGGAGGTTATTCTATACCATCTCATATCATTGCTGGGGGTGGGGAAAGGGACTCCCTTCTGAGGAGAAGGGATTCCTTTCGGTTGAGCAAGTGTGGCAGACTGGGAGGTCAGGATGGGGTAGCAGTCACATCGAGTTGGGCTCTGCATTGAGCATTTTTGCATGTGAATCACTCTCTTTCATACACTTTTGTTGTTAATATTGTTGCTGTTACTGTTTGTTTTCTTGCCTCATTGCCAGTTTCCAGTAAATTGTTCTTATCTCAACCCATGATCTTTGCCTTTTGTGCCGCCAGTTCTCCTTTCTGGCCACCTGTGGGGGCAGAAAAGGGGGATGGAAAGCAAGTGAGCAGTAGTGGGGTTTGGAGAATCTTGATGAGAGAACTAAATTGGGGAGTACCATTCCTAAACCACGACAAACATCTAAACAAAATTTGCCAGCTTTAAGTCCGAGTGTCACAAAGCAGAAAAAAATGAAATTTATTACTGGGATTGACAAAGCACTTAAAAGGAAATAAGCATCCAGTGCTTACTGACTTGGTGAGATTTCAGTAATTTCATCTGACTTGATATATAAAACTGGAAAAAGAGTTTGTTGGCCACCAGCTCTCTTGTATATGTTTTGAAACGTGTCAATCTCATTCTTCTTCCTTCATCCCTTGCATGAATCTCTCCTGTAGTGTTGTCAGATTTTTTGCCCCAGCATTTTTACAATAGTGGTATTTTTAATCTGTTCCGTGTTGCTTCCCCCCCCCCCATTAGTACATGTTGTCTTTCTAAATCTCTTTCCCTGTATTTTCTGTTTCTGTTGTTTCTAAATTCTGTTACTAGCTTCTAATATATCTTGTAAGTTTCTATACTTTCACTTTCTGTCATCTTCTGAGCCGCTTTGTGATTCTTAGCAACACTTTTGAAGTTTTGTATCCACTGCTAGTGTAATAAACAGGGTAGGACATTTTTCTCCTTTTAAAAGCCTTTATTGTGATCAGCTCAGGGTGGGGGCCCGAGGAGTCGAGTGCACACCGCCGCTGCTCCCAGAAGCAACTCGGAGGAGGAGGTGTGCAGCAGCCTCATTCACTGGAGTGCAGGCAGGGTTGGGTTCACGGTCCTCACGGCCGATCCCGAAGGCCCCGTTGGCTCTGAAAGTCCAGGGGTCCCTCTCTGAGCAATGTCTCTGAGAGTCAGGGTGAGGGGTGAAAACTGCTCAACCTTGGGAGGAGGCAGTCTCACTCCTTGCATGGTCCATCCATATGTCTTGGTGGTTCAGTCTAATAATGTTTTTCTGGTCCGGAGCAATAATTTCTTCTCCCAGCTGGCACTGCATCACTTCTATTTGCATGTCTGCTGGATTTCTCCTCCCCCTGGCTTTTTTGGTTGCTATGTTGGGTGTTGGGGTAGCCAGGGGGCTCGGCCCAAAGGTGCAGCAGAAAGGGAACAAAATAGGTGATTAACAGGGTGGGGGTGAACATTTAACAAGGAGCACTGGACTAACAATGACTTCATTTGCAACAAAATTACCTTGTTTATTTCACTAGTACACTGCAAGAAGACATCTGATATATGTACATTTAACAGAAGGGGTGAGAGGAGTGTCTAAGAAAGTGAGTTTCCTGAAAGGTGGGAGTTGATTTGAACCTCTTGGTAGCTTGGCAAATGGATTCCATACTTTGCCCTTACCACTGGGTGCACCAATGGTTGTATGTTCATATTGTTTTCTAAGTAATTTCTAGACTTGTATCTGCACTTAAGTCAGGAGCTCAACTTATAAAAAGATATTCACTTCCCACATACATTGCTGGGTGACTTACCCACTTATTTACCATTGAACCACTTCCATTTATGGCTTCAAAGATACCATTCACAGTGTGAGACAGATGTAAACCAACACCACAGTGTGGATAGTCTGAAATAATAGCTAGGTGAGATTAGATATTTTTCTATATATAAACTCTACAGACCTAAACCCAAATAGAAACAAGTTGCTAATCAACAGTTTGATTATATCATGATTTTTCAAAGTCTAAAGGTAAGGGAAGCAACAGTTTTACCAAGAAGATACAGTTGTTAGAAGTATCATTTCACATTCTTGTTTCAACTTGCAGAATTTGTGAAGACTCATCACCATAGGAAACTTTTAAAATGTAACTGGAAAACTTGCCATAACCTTGCTAAGTGTTATAAATGATTAGAAGCCAATTCAAAAATAACAGGGTTTATTAGCAAAATTTCTAACACCGAATTAAAGCCACAATAAAAACAGGACAACAATCGATCGAAAGTTGGGTGGACAGAGTGGCGGTACAAGGGTACTCTCCGAATTCTGCCACACTGCTAGGTTTCAGCCTGTGGGTTTTATACAGTTTTTTCACCCTAAGGCCAAGTCTATTGAAAGTCCAGGTATGCTGTGTTTCTCAATTTTCCAAAGGAGTCCCGTCTGCATGAAAAAGATTACTTGATAGTTTTTCCGGAATTCGTCTTGGGAGGGGTGATCTGATCATCCAGGATCTCCACCAAGATTGGTATCAGATGTTGAAGAGCTGTGAAGTGAGAGTCCACCCTTGATGGCTGGGCCATCTTCCTGCTCTGCCTTGTCGTTTCAGTTGCAAATATGTTTTGGAACTCTGGAATCTTGGAGACACCCTTGGGTAGCTTCTTATTAGTAGATCAAATCCATAATACAATATTACATACACGAATTTATCTATTATACCTATTACACTAAGTAACTTCACTTTCACTACCCCATTAGATAGATGAGTTATGGCATAGTGTACCTCCAACCAAGGGTTTTCTAGTTGTTACACAAGCACTGAGGATATTAGTTTAGCTTCTCTTCCCTGTGTTTTATTACATTTTGGATAATTAAATATTATTCTCCGTCAAGTTCCTACCCCACTTTATCTAAGCCAGTCAGTATTTAATGCTTTTTTTTTTAAGTTATACATACATAGTTATTCTATCATGCAATAGACATACTTAATCTAAAAGGAAGGTTTGAACAAAGGCATAGAATTTGCTGTGTAATGGTGCTTCCTGTAGAAAAACTGAAGATTAAGCAGTTGAACTAGGGAAATTCAGAAAGGCAAGTGAGATTACATTAAACAGTATACAGGATGCATTTCTTTCAAGATTTTTTTTTAATGCAATACTGAATATGCTTTTCATATCTTTATAATTTTAACCCCATTTTCCATTTAGAAGTTTTGAAAAATTTGCACAACTGTTTTTTGGTTTGATGACCAGTTTTTTAGCTGCTTTTTAATTTTGATTTTGAGCCATGTAGAAATTATAAATTCAGAGAAGTAATTAGGTAGGATTTGATGGGATAAGAATAAAAAGAACACAGTGCATCTTTCTTCTACACCTACTAATCTTAGCTTTACTACATTTATTTTACTTTAGACTAAGATTAGGTAATTCTGGAAAATGGTAAACATGCCTCAACTTTTTGCAAGGTGTAAAGAGGTTCAGAGATGCAAACATCCACAGAGGTTCTGCAACCACTACTTTACATTTAGCTTTGCTCACAGCTTGTGTTACTATAGTGGAAATTGATTCCATTTACTGTACTGGGTGTTCCCAAAGAGGATGCTCTTCTCAGTCAGGCAACTCTGATGTAGGAAAAAATCTTGCTACAACTACTTTGACATTTTGCTTATGTGGAATTCGGAGACAATAAAGCTATATGTATTTTTCAAAAGTGTGTAAAAACCCCCTTGCCTTTCAGAGCTTATTGCTTTCTAGCACATGGTCAAAATTACTGCTTGTTTTGGGTAGTGTCATCAGTCAGTACAGTTTTTAGCAAAAAAAGCCAACTAACAGAACTCCCCGACCAAACCCCAACAATAACTCAGTAAGGGTAGCTCCATCCAATTTCGGAAGAAACAGGTCCCAAATAACAGAAATATATGGAATTAACCAAAGCTTATTACTTAAGGCTACTTAATCAGATTATTTTGTAGTTTTTTAACTTTAACTTGTCATACTGACAAGTATGACAGGTAGTTGTAGAGAGCAATAAGGTCTCCCCTGAGCTTCCTTTTCTCCAGACTAAAAAATCCTTGTTCTCTCATCTGCTTCTCATAAGACTTGTGATCTAGGTCTTACAGTTGGCTTTGGCCCATCTATCCAGTCTGCCCAGATCCCTCTGTAGAGCCTTTCTACCCTTAAGCAGATCAACACTCCCACCAAATTTGGTGTCATCTGCAAACATACTGAGGGTGCACCTAATCCCCTCATCCAGACCACCGATAAAGATATTAAACATGACTGGTCCCAGTACTGAGCCCTCGGCAACACCACTTGCGACCAACTTCCAACTGGGTTTAACTCCATTCACCACAACTCTTTAACTCCAGTCTCTCAGCCAGTTTTTTACTCAGTGAAGACGATACCCATCCAAGTCATGAGCAGCCTGTTTCTCCAAGACAATGATGTAAGCAATGATGTCGAAGGGTTTACTAAAATCTAGGTAGACAATATCCAGTCTTTCCTTAGTGTTCTTAGGTGCTTCCATGGTTTCTAACGCATTGACAATCCTTGCGTCTTTGCTGTTGCATGGATCTCCATCCCCTACCACCACTGAAATGGTTAAGATTCTGTGAACATTGATACAGGGACATTTCAAATGTACTCCAGAGTACTCAACATACAGTGGAGCAGACTGAAGGACCTCGCTAGAACACTGTCCCTTAAACACTGGCATGCTGATTCCAGGCTTATCCTATAGCAAGCCTGGTTTTATCCCTTTACCTCTACAAATCTAGTTTAAAGCTCTTACAATGAGTCCTGCTAACTCTTGCACAAATATCCTTTTTCCCTTTTTTTTTCCCTTTTGAGAAAGATGTATCCCATTTGACACCAGCAGGCCTAGAGTCATATGGACTGACTTGTGATTTAAACACCAAAATTCTGCTCTTGACATCAGTCACAAAGCCAGGTATTGATCAGCTGGCTCTTCCTCTTTCTTTCCTCATCATTCCCTGCAACTGGAAGGACAAAGGAAAACATAGGACCTTTCATTCCACACAAAAGAGAGTCTATTATGACAATAACCTGCCTTTTCTTCTTTATGTAAGTGGTTTGGATATGGTGCATAGTCCAACTTAACCTTGACAACACCTCCAACATAGATGGACCATCATCCTCATCATTGTTTCGTTCCACTTGCAGACCCTCATGCCTATTGTACAAGGACACCTGGGAAGGTGAGGTAGTCACAGAGGAAATGCTCCTGCTGAATCAGGCAGGAACTTGTTGCCACCATCTCCATCCCTTAAGTCACTGCATTCTGCCAGGTGGAGAGAGCATGGGGAATCCTCTATATCATGTGTCCTGTCTGCCAGACAAGACTATCCCAGGGAAGGTAGGGTGCAGTTCCAGTAGTCAATCTCCTTAGACTCCCTGATGCTGCTTAACCTACTTACCTCCTCCCTGTAATCTCCTGAACAAACTTTCTGTTAAATGGTAAACTTAATTTCTTGGATTTTCTCCCTTCTTTCTTCCCCTGTACTCCCATTCTCCTCATACAGATTAGGAAAAGGTCTAATTGCTGACTGTGTTGTAACAAGTCATCTTTACTAGTCTTAGATTTATTAGTATGAATAATCAGCTCTACCTCAACAAATTTATTTTATGTGTAGAGATTCTTCTTGGAGGCGTTCTAGTGCAGTGCCAGTCATATTCCTTTTCCTAAGCAGTGCATTTCAGAGGCAGTATATCCCCTAAGAATTTCTCCTGTGTTCATAAGGACTTCCAGCAGGATTTTCTCTAAGCATGGGGTTTATTAATGTGCCAGTGATATTAATTTAGTATCTCACTCCACCAGATATCCTGAGTTTGGGAAGAGGTACTGGGCAGTATTCCTAAATGAAACAATCTTATTTTTGGCCTTGTGTTATAAATGATTAGAAGCCAATCCAAAATAACAGAATTTATTTAGCAAAATTTCCAACACTGAATTAAAAGCTACAATAATAACGGGACAACAATCGATCGAATGCTGGGTGGACAGAGTGACAGTACAGGGGTACCGTCTAACCTCAACCACACATACTAAGCTTCAGCATGTGGGTTTTATACAGTTTTTTTACTCCAAGGCTAAGTCCATTTAAAGTCCAGGTATGCATGTGTTTCTCAATTTCTAAATGGAGGTTTGAAAGGAGTTCCCGTCTGCATGAAAGGATTGCTTGATAGTCTTCCCGGAATTCATCTTAGGAGAGGTGACGTGATCATCCCCGGATCCCCACCAAGATTGATATCAGATGTTGAGGAGCTGTGAAGGTCCACCCTTGATGAATGGGCCATCTTCCAGTTCAGCCTTGTCGTTTCAGTTGCAAATGTGTTTGCCTGCACAATGGACTCTGGAATCTTGGAGACTCCCTTGAGTTGCTTTTAGTAAACCAAATCCTTAATACAATATTATATACACGAATTTATCTATTACATCCATTACAGTAGTAACCTATGACGCCACCCATGGCCAGTCTTCAGATCTTCCTGGCCCTTCGCAGACCCAACAATTGCTAGGGTTAAAAGTTTTTGCTACTTCTTCTCCTAGGGCTAGAACCTCTGGCCCAAACCTAACTGACAACATAAAGGTAAAATTATTAAGAAAAACATTCTAATGGTGTAATCTAATTTCCCAATATAATTCTCATTTTGTCTTCCACACCACCTGTAGTGAGTGAAGGCACAGAAACAGCTTAACATAAAAAAAAACAATGACAGTGAGGATTAGTCCCTCAATGACTGGAGATCCTAAAGGAGGGATGCCCATACAGACTATTTCAGCAGACAGTCTGTGGGTAGGCACATGGGGCTTCCCCGGATGTCGACACACTGGCTACTGCTCCAGTCCACTCCTGTGTAGTGTCAGTCACGGCCTCCCATCCTTCTCCTCCAGCTGAGATGTCCAAATCTCTATGGCTTTAGAGACCTTGACCCGAGTGTGATGGGTCCACCTGTGTTCAGCTGTCTTGACAGCTGTTTCTGTGGTCAGTAACACTTGGAAAGATCCAAGCCACTTCACCACCAGTGGTGCTTCTTTCTACTCCTTAACTAGGACCCAATCTCCTGACTGGATGTTATGAAAAACAAAGTCCAAAGGCAAGGTCTGTGCCAGCCGAGCTTCCTGTCGAAGAGATTTCACAAGAGACAGTATCCTGGCCACATATTGTTTTAAATATGCATCACTTATTTCCACCTCCCCCTGATTTCGGGTGGGAGGCTGTGTAAATCTGGCTTCTGTGGGCTGTGGTTTCCCTCATCCAAAACTCAGCCAGGGAAGAATCTCTGCTGTGTTTGGCTTTCTTGTGGATGCATCTCTCTCTTTCAGCCTTGTTTGCTTTTTCCTAGGCCTGAAATGATTAAAGAATGGGTTTACCCTTTATCTAATCTTAGTGGTTTAACTTACAGTCCCAAGTCCCAGGGAGGTATCTTCAGGAAGGCTTCTTAGGTTGCAGTTTCTTAATACAGTTTTTGTTATAATGGGCAAAGCTCCTTTATATCAATGTTTGAGGCATGAACTATTTCAGCCTCCACCCCGTGACTTAAACATTGTCTCTTATCCACAGAGGTGATAAGGAAAGATAATAGGAGAAAAGATAGAAACAGTAGAAGTAATGACATACAAAATTAACACAAAAACGTTTTCATACAAAATGTTCTCATGCAAACATATCCTTACATCAGGGCTATGCTCTGTTTTCCAGGAGACAGATAATAGCACTGTTGTAATTTAATCTTGACACAAACCAGGAACTGTGGCTTTATTATTGTTAGGATTAAAAATTAAATCAATTCCCTTTCAAACTTAGTTTTATTATCCCAAGTAGTGTTTTCTTTTGAATTTTAGTGAGTAAATTGCCCTCCTTACATTCTGCACCCACAACTGAGAAGCATGTGCATTGCAGAATGTACTATAGTCACTGCACCGATTGGCATAAATAGGAAAAGTGAGGCAAAGTTAAAATTCTCTTTTAAGACATATGGCATGAAATTCAACAGTACATTAGTTTGAGAGCTGGTAGAGGACTTTTCTGTATTTTATTCATGTCTTATTTGCAGTCCATGGCTACCTCTCCTGGTTTAGGAAGGGGGATTCAATCATTTCTCATGTAACATTTGCTTGGGTTTTAAGTTTCTTGAATTCACTAATTAGTAAATCCAAAAAATTTAGCCAAATTATAATAATTTTAAAGCCTTCTGAGGCAGAACTGGGAAGGTTAGTACACATTTGTATGATTTCAAATACTTATTAATTCTTATACCAACTCAGGATAAAATTGGTTGAGACAAATTATACATCCACAAGACCTTTAGCCACACCATTTTTCAGTAAAAAGACAAACTAAGTTAGACAAACATCAAACTCAAGAATATGTAGAATGCTTTAACTAATATTTGATCTCCCACCAAGTCACTTGCAATGAAAACACAAACCACAAACATTAACAAACTGACAGTGCAAGCAATTATTGTGGCACTTTAGATTTGGTTTTCACGCAGTTCCATCTCATGTGTGGGTAGGTTCCTATAAAAGAAAAGTGAAAATTTGGCCTAGTAGACCGATTATTAAAAAGAAGTAAAAACCTCTTGTGGCTAACACAAAGTGACAGAGTCCACGTGCAGAAATGGTTATCACATTTAGGTGTGGTTTTGCTGCTTGCAATTTCTCTGCTCTCAAGCTGTTTTCCTTATCTTCAATGCAGGGATGTTTGACATTCCTAGTAAAGAGAAAAGAAACAAACTTCCCCAGCAAAATATGCCAGAGTGAAATAAGTTGTCCATTGCATTAACTTATTCAGGTGGAGTTTTAGCTTTTATTCTGCAAAGGGCTTGTTGCACCACTTTTGTTGTTTCCCACAGGTTTTCAGTGGGGTTTCCCCTGACTGATTGTTCAGCAGAGGGAGTGAGACTGCTTTTAAAAAACTTTGCAAGAGTTGCAGTCTGTGAAGCAGGCATTTGAGTTGCCTTTTTTTTTTTTTTCAGGGTTTTAGGAGGCTTTTGCTTTTCACCCTGGAGCAGTGAGCCTTATCAGTTTGCTCTTTTTATTCCAGTGATTTTCTCTTCAGACATGATCAGATTCGGCAGCAGACAATGCCACTGCCTAAAGCCCTTTTTAATAACCAATCACCTTTTGCGTAGCCAATCATCTTTCTAGTAACCAGTTGCTCCCTATCCCAATTTCTTTTTTTTTTTTTGGTATCAAGTCCACCCCAGGGGTAGGGAGGTGACTAACAAATTAACCAAGGAAGGATAATTTTCCCCTGAAGTTTTCCTATAGCCCCTACAGAGGAAGCTGCATGATAAAGATTTAGGCCTGCATAGGGACAACACCATCCCCACAAGGCAGCAGCTGTAGAATTGGCCTCAGGATTAGAACCTGCCAATTCTAGTTCTCCACAACAAATTACAGACTGACTGGGGGGGGGGGTCCCCACAAGATAGGAGTTGCAGAATTGGTTTCAGGACTGAAACTTGCCAATTCTGGCTTTTTACAACAAAACACATAAAAAGCAGAGGGGCCTGGGTCCCCTCCAAACAGGGGCCTTTAGGCTCCTCACAAAATCCCACGTAGACAAAGAAATTAAATCCCCAAATTAATTTACCACAATTTCCACAATTCCCTCAGAGAAAAATGCATTCAAACTTCTAAGCCAACAGAAGAAACCACAATTTCCACAACTCCTTGAATAAACAAAGATCTTTTTGACAACTTTTTCCCCTTTAAGGATAAAAGTGAAGGTGGATCGAGAGGCCTCTGTGTCTACCAGGAAACACACTTCCTCTTGATCAGGACCCACCTTAAAAGTTAATAAGGGCTGCAGTGTGGTGGGTCCCTGGCATAATAGGAGGTCCTGACACCCCTAACAATCCATCGCCATTATCTTCTGGGCTTCCTCCTCCTGAGGATCCAGCTGTCTCTGTGGACAGTCCCGCTTCCAGTGTCCCACTGCCCTGCAACTAGAACACCGATTCTTTGGTTGGTTCTCCCCTGCTGAGGAGGGAATTCTTCTGCCACTTCCTTGTGGCCTACCCCATCCCTTCTATCCCGGGGGCCCCCTTGGACTCTGTGGCTTATTCCTCCGAGGCTGTAAAAATTCTGCCATCCCTTTTTACATACATGTGCTGTATCTTTCTAGCAAGTTCATCCAGGGACTTATTCTGTCCTTCTAGTTCCCCCCCACTACTGCCTATGGGTACTCATTCTCCCACAGCTCAAAAGCATTTCTTTCTCCAGTGAACCAAAAAAAAATCCTTAAGAAAATCCTAATCTTTCCACATACAATCTCCATTTCTCAGATATTCTTTCCTCCTCCTCCTCCTTGTGCTCACTCTCTTTATCACACACCATATACCAGAACCGGCTCCTCTGTCCCCCCTGCCCCCAGCGCTCCCAGCAGGCATGGCTGGCAGCATCACAGGCAACCAGGGCATCCTGCTGCCTCATGGGGGCCGGCAGCCACTGTCGCCCCTGCCCAGTGGTGGCGGGGTCAGGCACTTCCCGGCGCTGAGTCCTGACTGCCCCACAGCCCCCACAGGACTCCAGCCCGTGTTCCCGGTCCCGCACCTCTGCGCCCAGTCCCGCTGCTTCTTGTCTCAACCATATCTCTCCACACTCCATTTCAATCAATTCTTTTCCAACATACTAGCACTATCTATCTATCCCTTGTTTTTAAGACTCCTTCTTGCCTCTCCTTATTGCCCTCCCTGGGCATGGATTGTTGAGACCCCTTCTCGACTACCCTATTGCCCCCTTTGGGCATACATGTTTTTAATTCTGGGAGAATGTGTAAACCAACTCCACATTCTTCCAAGGGATTTTGGGATCGTCATCCCTTTTGCCGAAGACCCTTCCTGGCTTTATCTTTGCTAACCTCCATGGGTTCCCTGTTTTACCTGTGCTACCCTCCATGGATGGTCTCCCAGGTTTACTCCCTGAACATCCCATTTTACTCATTGGTGAGATTTTCAGTGGTCCTTCCCAGTGGACCCTTCACAGACCCACTCGTCTGTCTTCTGGACAGTCTCAGGAACCCAATCTATCACCAGCTGCCACCAAGGGGAACTGATCACCAAAACCAGGCAAGGCACGCCCTCAGGTCTGCTCGCTGCACTGGACAGAGGAAATATCCCAGACAAGAGCCCCCAAATTGTCAGGAAAATTAATCCACAAACAACAGAAGTTTATGTCCAAAAAGGAGATTGAGGAGTCCTGTAACTTTATTTGAATAAAGAAATGGCCATGAGTGTCTCAAATTGTTAGAGGATGCTGCTGCCTTTTTATCCTAAATTCCCAGCTGCATTTCCTTCTCTCTTTCCCCAGTGGCTGAGGTACTTGAGAGTTACAGACTTCCCGAATCACTTAATACAGTCCCCCTTCTAATGTAAACCCCCTCCTTTTTTCTTTTCCTTGCGTCAATCAGTGGAATTCCTACGGAATTTATGGTTCTTCCCATTGTTTCTTTCATCTCTCAGTATCTAGCTTTATTTACCAGCAGACCCACAGTTTGTTTGTAAAGACAAACCTCTCTCATTCCTTTCAAAGCTGAGTGTTGAATTATAAGGTTACGGTGAATAAGATTATATTAACCATATTCATGAAGAGTGTTATTAGTTAAAACTACTCGTTTTGATACCGAAATCGGTCAGATAGAAACTTGCTAACACAGTTTCGAGTATTAGAAAGCAGGCATCCTTTATTGCAGTGCTGAGTACTTGGAGGATCCATCCTCTAATTGAGAGCACTGAGCATCATGTAAACAGAGTTTTTATCATACACACTGATTACATATTCATTAGCTATCTCTGCTTACTCGATCTATATGTATTACTTTATTTTACATAGTCGCACCCCTTATTGGAAGTCCTTATATGGTCTTTTGGGGTCTTCTTTGGTGATCTTCAAAGTCCAGTGTCCTAATTTCTAGGTGGCCATTCCTTGACCCCAGCTCTTGAGTAAGTGCAATACCATTGTTTTGCATGACTCCTGCTTTATCTAGGTACAGAAAGCTGAGCTAGCATCCTTTTTTCACTCAAAAGCAAATATCTCTTGACTTTCAGTACTCAAAGGGATACAGAAAAAGGCATCTTCCAAATCTGAACTGTAAACCATTTTATTTTTTCACTCAAGGTTGTTAGCAAGGTATAAGGATTTGCTACTGCTAAGTATATATCTTTTGCTATCTTATTTATGACTCTAAGGTCCTGTACCAGCCAGTAATCTTTTCCATTTGCTTTGTTAACTGGCAAAATAGGGGTATTAAATTTGGATTCACATTCCTTCAATAGGCCATGTTTTATAATTTTTTTCCACAAAGGGTAATAACCCCTTATGACTCTATTTTCAAAGGGTTTTGCTTTTGCCTTACCATTCCCGCTCTAGGTTTCAATTTAGTTCTTACAGGCTCTGCTCTTTTTTCTCTCCCAGGTACCTCTCCAGCCCAGATTATCGGAATCACTGCATCCTCAAGTGATACTGGCAGATGGATCATGTCTGATTTTGGTGACTGTAGAGCAGAAATTAAGGCTTCCATATAATTAGGTTATGGAATAATGTTATATGCGAAACAGCTGAATTGTTTTATATGAAGAAATTTATTAATGACAATTTGGTTACAAAGAAATAAAAATCCACTAATAAAATAAAAATAAAAAGAGATGCCGAGCCCGGGGGTCGGCACCTGTGAACAGGGTCGGTTCAGCGGTCTATCTGGCAAACAGCCCCCCCCCCTAGTTCACGAGAAACTGCTGCTGGAGCCTGGGTTTTATACAGTTTTTGTGCCCTCAGGCTGGACCCAGTGATGTAAATCTATTCAACTGTCTGGTATTGGTGTTTTCTATTCTTCTCTGCTCACGTTGAATAGTCCTTCCTGGGCTTATTGGAAGCCCTTTGTGTTTCTATCCCGGGTCCGGTGATGTTGTCCAGATGGCATCGTTATCTTGTCAGGGGGTGATGATCGTTCTTATCTGCGTCGTTGTGGCGTTGCCTCACTCCAAAAAGGTGTTACTTCGCCCTGTGTCTTCAAATGCAAATGAAGTCTCCCTCGAAGTTTGAGCTTTGCCCTGTGTCTTCAAATGCTAATGAAGCTTTCCCTGAGTTTGGGTTTTGCAATCTGAGTTTTACCAAGGCGAGGAGTGCCTAGTATATTCACTATATTTAACTTTCAGCGATTTATATAAAATATCATCACAGGCATGAATTAATTCTTAGCTTTCCTCATAACAAACAATAACTTGTATTTTGCCATTTTAAAATTTGATTTCAGCATTTAGTTTTTCCAATAAATCTTTCCCAAGGAGAGGCTTTGGCGAATTGGGTAGATGAAACTGGTGAGTCATCCATTGTTTTCCTAATCAATGGACTTGAGAAATTGCCAGATTTCACAATTCCTTGTTGTATCAACAAATGTTATGGAATCATTACTCAAGTTTTCTTTTACTGGATTTAGCACAGAGTAACTAGCTCTTGTATCTACTAAGAATTCTACCTCCTCATTTGCAGGAGATTGGGACATCTGAACACGCAACCAATATGATTGAGACAGAAGCCAATTTATTATATTGTTTACATTAAGCTACAATTATAGATTCTAAGTTGCTTGTTCATGCGTTCACGCATCATCTCATTGGTTGCCTTGCCTTGTCCATGCATCCAGCATGAACCCTTCAGGACACCTAATTGGTCAAAGTCCATCATCACGTTGTGCCTCCTTTATCTAGATTTTGCATTCTTGGTAGTCAGTTTCTCAGGCTCTTCGTTCTTACTTTTAGTCCTGTTGTTGTCTCAGTAACCTTGATGAATTCATGAGAGTTCTGATAACAAAAACTACAGGTGGTTTGTTAAGATTACTTACAAACATTTTGGCTGGTACACAGAATGGCCTAAATTGTGCAGATACATTGCTACACTCATTTACTTCCTCATTCCCCAGCTTAGCTGTAAACAGAGGTTCTGCAGGACAACTCTCCAGTCCCCCTCAGTCATCATCAGTGATGGCCATGAGAGGAGGGCTTTCATGTTTCAGCTGCGGACAATCCCTTTTCCAATGCCCATCTTTCTTACAACGTGCACATTGATTAATACTAAGTCTCCCAGGGAGTTTCAAGATAGGTTGTCCATGCCCTTGGCCCCATCCTTTCCTCGGGGTCACAATTCCTTTGGAAATTGCTTCCATAACTGCAACTACTTTTGGTTTGGTTATTTCTTGCTGGTTTTCTCTATTCTGATAAACTCCCAAAGCAACATCTAACAGCTTCCTGAAATCATACTGATCTTGTCCCTGAACCTTTTGTAATTTCCTTCTAACATCAACTGAGGTGTTGGAAGCTAGAATTTTCCTTTTTTTTTTCTTTTTCTCTCAGGGAATTTTCTCCCATATGTTGCCTAAGAGATGATAATGACGGTACTTAAGAGAGACACAAGATGTAGCCAAGGAGGAGGGGGAGGGGTGCAGCTGACTGCACTTTCACAGCTGAGGGGCTTTCTCTTGGGAAGGGCAGAGATACCTCGAGATTTGGGCTGGGGAGTGAGGGGCTGGGCTTGGCTCTTTTTTTCCTCGGTCTCGAGGTCCGAGTGGAGAGGGACGGTTTTTGGTGCCAGACTGTTGTTGCTGCCCAGAGGATTTGCTGCCATTGAGTTCTTGTCCTGCACAGCTTCTACTTACTGTGGGTGAGCTTCTGCTCATAAGAGCAGCTGTTGAACTGGGACCTTTCCAACACCTGACCTCACTGGGAAGGGGACTCCAACCCCCTCCCCCTTCCCAGAGGACACATCGCCCAGCTGTGTGCAACAGCTGCTTGCAGAAGCCCAGCTGCCACTGCCTAGCCCTACTGTTTCTCTGACACTGCTGCGGGCTTTTTGCTACACTTTAACCTGATACTCTGTGTCTGGCCAACCCCCCATGGTTCCTGCCATGGCTGCGTAGTTTCTGCTACATTTTGTTTGCCACCCTGGTGTCTGCTTGCCTCTGCCATCCCAATTTGCTGCTTCAAGGTTCCTGCTACAATCCATTCTGCCATCTGGAGGGCCACTGAGACCGGCTGCCCCTGTGGGTTTGTAAAGGAAGCCCCTTTTCTATCTCTCCTGCCGACTTGCCCGCCAGTGGCCATGTGGAGAGAGGTGGCTGAGCTTGCACCACAGCACCCCCTGCAGCCACATGAGAATCATTGCACCTGTCCTGCCCTGCCCAGCTGGGAGCCAACAGCACTCCTGCTGGCTGTGACCATAACTACACCAAAGGGGAAAGTGCTTGACAGCTGAGAAGGTTGCTATTGGGTTTCTGATTTTGGTTGTTGTTGCTTTTGTTTACCTTGTCATATATATATATAGATATATCCTAGTAAATAACTGTTATTCCTTTTCCCATATCTTTGCCTGAAAGCCCTGTAAATTCAAAGTTATAGTAATTTGGAGAGAAGGGGGTCACATTTTCTATTCCAAGGGAGGTTCCAGCCTTCCTTGGCAGACACCTTTCTTTCAAACCAAGACATGAGGATTGCCCCACAAATATGGGGGCTAATTGAGTTTCTCGTCTGTTTCAGGATCTATATTAATATAGTTTCGAGCCATTTCTTTCAAGTGATTTAAAAATTTGGTAGGTGATTCCTTGCGATCCTGCTTAATTTCAAATAATTTTAACATATTGATAGCCTTTAGTATGACATGTCTAATTCCATATAGTATCCATTGTTGGTATCTCTTTCATCTCTCTCTAAAACTGGGCACATTAGGGTCCCACCCAGCATCTGTGGTGGGAAAATTAACGTCCAATGTACCTGGCAAATTACCCATCAAAATTTGTTCTTCCACCAACCTCCTACTGGTTTTAACAACCTTCTTTTTCCATACTATCAAACAACATTTCTAACATAGTATCTATATCCTTCCAGTCTGGATCCTGAGTTTTAATCATAATTTCAAATGCTTTTGCCATTTTGTCTGGGTCATCTCAGTAGGTGCCAGCCATCAACTTCCAATTCTTAAAGTACGTTATTGAAAACTGCACTTTTACCGTGATTGGACTGTCTGCAACTACTGCCTGATGGAGGGGAGCTACTATCAAATCTCTGTTTAGCTCTAGTTCTCCCTGCAATGAGGCTTAAACCCTCTGCTTCTTGATACATCCTCCCCATCCTCTCTATCTTCTCTTCTAGACTTGTCAATTCCCCCTTAATATCAGTCCTGGCAGCCTGATTATCTGTTTCCCCATCCAACTTGTGATTAGGATTGACTATAAGATCTAAATCATCCTCCTTATTGGGGAGATGTTTAGAACAAATCTTTCCTATGCTGCACATAGAACAACAACATTTTAACCCTTTTCCTTGATTCTATTTTTCAAGAGCCAGATTATAAGGATCTGATGGGGCTGGATTCAAGCCACAATCTTTCTGCCATTCCAGATGATTCCACAAAGTGAAAAACATATCAACATACATAACCTCATCCCATTTCTGTTCCTGTCTTAGAAACAACATTAACTGTAACAATGTATTATAGTTGAAGGTTCCATTTTGCTGCCATTTTTCTCCAGAGTCTAGTTTGTAAAATGGTCACTATTAATTGCAATACTTAATCAAATTCTCCTTGGTAGCTGTTACCCCAGGGGGCCTGCCAATCTTTCTCCAGTGTTGCAAAATGAAACCAAGTGGGAATTTTTTTCAAAATTATTGTCTGCTGCCTATCTCCAAATAGTAGACCCAAAATGTTACAATACAGATACAAATACAAAACAATTAAAACTATTATCGACCGATCGATAAAACCAAGTCAAACACTGAATTCCAGAACACCAAATAATCCACCAAACATGCTGGAAAATTCACATGCTTTATATGGGCAGAATTCCCAAAAGAATACCTTATTATTGAATGTGATCTTACCTGTGTCCCAGACTGGTCTGAAGAACTGTGGTCTTCTCCAGGAAAGTCCCAGTGACTGCGTGAAGATCCAGAGATCACTCATATCCATGTGACATCAGGCAGAGTATCCCATCTGGGGACCAGAAAATGATACCGAAATCGGTCAGATAGAAACTTGCTAACACAGTTTCGAGTATTAGAAAGCAGGCATCCTTTATTGCAGTGCTGAGTACTTGGAGGATCCATCCTCTAATTGAGAGCACTGAGCATCATGTAAACAGAGTTTTTATCATACACACTGATTACATATTCATTAGCTATCTCTGCTTACTCGATCTATATGTATTACTTTATTTTACATAGTCGCACCCCTTATTGGAAGTCCTTATATGGTCTTTTGGGGTCTTCTTTGGTGATCCTCAAAGTCCAGTGTCCTAATTTCTAGGTGGCCATTCCTTGACCCCAGCTCTTGAGTAAGTGCAATACCGTTGTTTTGCGTGACTCCTGCTTTGTCAACATTATCTACTTCTCCAAGTCTACATTGTTGCCTTTATTTGGTAAGAGTAAAATGTTGTTCTGTTCTATCCTTATCAGTTTTTTTATTAAGTTTAGGAGTCTTTTCACTTCTTTGTCTGATTTCTAGATGAGAAAAATATGGGAAAATGTAAAGCTAATTAGTCTATTCCTATTATCACATTCTTTTTCTTTTTGCAATATGGACAAATAGTTCCTTTGAAAATCTTCCAATGGTATTATAAGCACCTTCATAGCCTGGTTACTTCTTTGAAGGCTTGTTGCAGTTTTGGCCCTTGTCACAGGGAATATATAATTCATTAAAAGTAAGTGCTTATTTCTTAACACTGACTAGGAAACAAAAGGTTTTCTTCTATTTCTGATTGGTTAGTTTGCAGATCACAAGTACACTTGAGCAGTTTTTTCTGATGTTAAGAAATACCTACTGTCAGCAGCTTGTTACATACACATTACTTTGGTAATGCACCTTCTGCCTGCTGCTATAGCAACCTCAGAACATTACCTCAGCAGCCATTCAAATTAATTTTTACAAAAGTAAAGTAACTATAGCTATAATTAACTTCTTGGACTTGGTCTGTAGTGTAAATTTACACAGTGCTATGTTACTGGGGTTTTTTAAAAGTAACTTTATGCAATTTTCTTTTTTTTATTTTGTTTTGTTTGTTTGTATAATGCTTAGCTGAGTACATACCATTTGGGTGAGAGGTCATAACTACAATATGTCTCAAAATAAGATATTTCTTAGCAGGTGGTAAAAATAAAATCCTAGTGCCATGTAGTTCTGCCCTAAATTGTTTGCACAGTTGCTGCTAACTGTTTAACTGACTCCTCAGTAATAATAGTGATTATCTGGTTTTGGACTCCACCTTAGGACAATGGCCAGGATGTTTCCAAGATCTGTATCTTTGTTATAATTTTAAATTCTGAAGTTAATAAACTAATAAAACATCTGGTTTTGGCAATTGTTGGCAACATTTTTTGTGAAAGTCCATGTTTATGACAATTTCCTTGTTTGTTTGAAAGAGTGCATGTGTGTAGCAACTTCTTGTGTATACTGAATCAGCAGTTGTGTTACAAAATCTGCAGAATTTGTGCATGCATGTAAGTGGTAAAGCTTCTAAGGGCTTGTGATTTTATTTGGGTGTTGTCTTTTTTTTTAGTTAGACCCTTATCCTAAAATTCCTTATGCATGCCTGTTGTGTGATTAAAATCTTTATATGTGCACGTCATGGGTAACCCAAAATGCTATTGTATTCCATATCTATCTGTGCCCAAAAATTGTTACTGTCTCTTTAAGACCCTGCAGCCAGAAAATAGAACTGGAGGGGGGGAGAACTTTGCCATGGTCCTTTTTTAAGTTGGAGCCTGGAAGCAGAGATGTCTCTGTCTCCTGGCAGCATTTGCTGAAGGTGGAGGCTCCACGTTTGAGGGGGTTGTTTTGGGGGTTTTTTTTTCCCCTGGGCTTCCAAAAGTAGACACTCAGAAAAAACTGCATTTCGCAATCAAAAACTGTTTCAGAGTGAACTTTGCAAAGCGAGCCCCGGTCCCTGGGGCCAGGTCACCCTGCATTGGTGCCAACAGACCAGTTCTTTTCCCTCAACACACTTGCAGTGCAGAGGACAGCAGCACCAACACCAGCAGAGTCTAGCAAGTGGCAGGAAGAAGCAGCAGGAGGTGGTGCTGACTCCACACATGCCGGCAACTCTTCATCTTCCACTAGAACTGCTCCACAAGCTCCTACCTTCCCGAGAGGGTTTGCTGCCATCCTTCCCCCTTTTCTCCCAGACCATGCAGTCACCTGTGAAGGCTGCCATCTTGGGGAAAGGGTCAGATGCCATTTCCCTTTGTCTCCTTACATGTGGTTGCCAGTGGCAGGAGCCATTTTGGAAAGGGAATTTCTGTCACAGTACAGCTAGTCTGTAGCTGGACAGATAAATCTGGTTATAATAAGAAACCCAATTTGGCTCTCCTAGTTCAATAAACAAGTTCCTAGGTGAACAATCATAGGATAGATTTAAACTCAAACAGAGACCTCAGCCAATCCCTTTCAACCCTAAATGCAGATATATCATTGGCCAGGGAGCTGGGCGGTGTTAGGACTCAGACCAATCAGTTGTCTAGACCTGGGAGTTTTGAACTCCCTATATAAGAAGGTTCCGAACAATAAAACAGGCTATTTGTTGAGGATTCTCGGTGAGTTTGTGTCGTCTCTGTCTCCAACCAACAACCCCAAACGTAATATCTGGTGACCCCAACGTGATGACAGCAGCCATCCCATGAGTAGAACGGGGGGGAGACAGAAAAAGCATGCGTGAAAAGCCACAAACCAGCAAAAAGCTGGAAATAATTAAGAGGTGTGCGAGCAGAGCCGTCTAAAATATACAGTGTACAGAGCTGTTTTGTGGTGGAAAGCTGCAAAAATTCAGATTCCCCTCTGTAAATACCCCTTATAAATAGAAAACAGCACTGAAGAAATGGGTGGATGGTTTTTGCTGGAAGAAAATCCAGTTATGAAGGTATGAACTTTTTTTTTATTTTAACGGGGAGAAAAGCATGAGCAGCAGGCTTTAGAAGCCACTATGGACGTTATAAAACCCTGGAGGCTTGTTTCGGACTGGCTGGGACAGTTGGAAGCCTAGGTAGATGCAGGGACATCAGTAAAAATGCCACAGACACTGCCCACCGAAACCTCTGCCAAGGATGTGGAGCAGGGCAGAGCAGCAGGCAAAAAACTGAGGGAGGAGTGGCCAATATTTACCAGAGCTCCCCCACTGCCAGTGGCACCAGGTGTATCCTTGGAATGCCCAGGTCCACCCACACCCCAGCTACAAGTGCCACCTTTGTGCTTTGTGCCCTGTAATGTGCCACAGAGACAGCCTGCCGAAAAACCCCATGTACTTCGGATGCAGGTCACCCAACATGGCGGACGCCACATGGCACCAAAGTCACTCATCCAAGATGGCGGAGCGCAGGAGGCAGGCCTCGGGGGAAGAGATGCCCCACCAAGCACGTGGGAGTAGCAGCTAGAATCGCCCTTGCCGTGAAGCTCGGGACTTCCTCCAGTGCACCCACCAAATACCAGAAAAAACAGCGCTGGGTCACCAGAAAACAGATGTGAAGCCAGCAGCCCCACAGTGCCGGGACGCCACGCTTTTGGCCACTCCCCACCATGGGAGCCAGATGCCACCACCAATGTAGACTGCCCCTGCATCACACACAACTTTGCCTGTGCCACGACCGCCCAAGCCACCGCCAGAACCTGCAGCTGGGGAACACAATGTCTCATTACATTTGCAGTCGAATCCAAGCTACCGCTCTGCATCTGCAGACCAGACAAAAAAGGATGTTTGTGTCCCCACGGCAGCCCCTCCGATCCCTTCTACGCCTCCAGCCAACAACTATAAGTTTACCGGGGCTGTGAGAGGAGAGCCAAAAGATGGCCTGCGATCTCCCAATTCTGTTAATCCTAAGAGAAGCCCAACAGTGTAATGGGGGACCCCACGCCGGGGGAACCTGCACCACCCTCTCAGCGAGCCCAGTGAGACGTCAGCAGCTCCCTGAGTGTGGGCAGTAAAGAAGCAAACCAATGAACTTAGCAGCGCCGGTCAAGGCAATGCCACTAAAGGCAGCTCCGAGTTCCTTCCCCACACACACAGCAGCATGTGCCTGGTAAAGTGCAGTCGCCCTCCAATACGCCAACAGAGCCCCACAGCTGCCCTGCCTGCTGCTACTTTGACTCTGCCAAGGCTCTCAAGCCCTGCAGACTCTAATAAGCTGATACTAAATAAAGAAAAAGATCGAGCTAGTTTAATAGCCCCTTCCTCAAGAGGGAGGACTACAGCATCTGCATGTGCAAAAGTTGAAACTAATTCATATAACATATCTTTCTTAGCTAATTCTTTTGCAGTTACTATGAAGGTGTCACATCGATGTTACCACCACCATTTTGGGTGTCTCTTTGTTCTCTGAGAGTTTGTAAGATTTAGCAATTTTGTATCTAGTGATTATTTACTGGGGTTTTTTGCCTGTTGCAGTTTTGCTTGTTAGTAAACTGTTATTTTTTCACTTATATCTATTTGTAATTCATTTCTCCTTATTGGTGGAAAGGGATTGCTTAAAACAAAGGGAAAGAACTCATTTTAGACTGTTCCCCTTTAAATTGTCTTAAACCAAGACAACATGTTTTCTCACATTAGTACTGTATTTGTCAGGGTGAGAAACAAGGCTCACTCTTTACAACTTTAAAAAGCTTAATAAGGGATAAAAGGGACAGTACCCAGCACTGGGGTGCCTGGAAAACTGCCAAAAGCACAGTGTTAGCTTAAAGCAATTTTCTTATATACTTTTTCATTACACTGGTTACATGCATATTCATGAAGATTATACATATTCAAATATTCCTTTGAGTTTTATTACATGTTCTGGGAATTCTTTAGCTTGGTTCGACCTTTGACCCATCTTGCAATAGTGTAGATTTGATTTTTGGAAGTTGTGTATGTCATTTCCTCACAATGTGTATGTCATTTCCTCACAATGTATATGCCATTTCCTCACAACGACAA
Source organism: Acrocephalus scirpaceus scirpaceus (assembly GCA_910950805.1). NCBI lineage: Eukaryota > Metazoa > Chordata > Aves > Passeriformes > Sylviidae > Acrocephalus > Acrocephalus scirpaceus. Next base: position 6,211,201 of record OU383795.1, on the reverse strand, counting down.
ACAGGGAATTATTGATCGCTGCAGGGTCAGTGGCAGAAGTCCTTTTCACATCCTTTCTTTCTATGTTATCTGTGTGGTCCTTCAATGTTATCTAATCATACAGACAGTTTTTGCTATTTCCACAAACTTACCTGAGTTATTCTCACTATTGTCAGCTAGTTACAAAAATAAAAACATTCTGTAAAAGTTAACATTACACAGTCCCTATTTTAATATTTTGTGAAAGCCTAAACTATAATATATTTATCACACTAATATATATAAGCTATGCATGGCCATAGTATTGGTCACAAAAGCTGACAAATTATACTATATCAAAAACAGTTTAACATGATTACAAATTGTACTACATCAAAATTGTTGTAATTAATAAGAATTTGCAAAAGCTAATACATAAGAACGAAAGCCAATAACTACAGTTATTTATAACAACTCCATCCTGCTTCCCTGCTGGAGCTTACAGACTTCCCACATCCCAGTCTGTATCAGTAAAACAAGCTGTCTTAATTTGAGCAATTTCCATAGTGTTTCTTTGCTATTTCAAATAATTTTCACAGCAATAGATCATGGAGACATTGCACAAGAGCAAGAGTCAAGCATGGACTGTGACTTTTGGAAAAAGGTGTGGTTAGAAGCAGCTGGAGTGAGGATTTGGCCTGCACAGTTGCAGTTGGAAAAGGTGTTTGATGTTTTGATGTTTTTATTTAAAGTTGCTGCTTGTGCCAGAGACGATACCAGTGTGATTGCCATTACTGTTCTCTATCATATGCTCACTGTCAGGATGCTAGGCATCCTCCGGTGTCAGGAGGGAATATGTGTATTGAAACCAATTCAAGCCTGTTGCTCTCCTCAAAATTCTTCTGCTAGTTGTTCAGTTCTTATACTCTATATTGAGCTTAGCCATGTATATGCTTCTCCCATGCTGGACTGAGTAACTCAGAGATATTCACACTCTCTTAATGAACTCAGAAAAACATTTACATCAACAGCTGATCCACTCAACTCATTGATCCAACTCTTTTGATATGAAGAAGCCTTGAATATAATTCACTGCAATAATAAAGACTTATAAAATATGAAAAACGAAAACTATGATAAACCCTTTATCAAAGAGTTATCAAAGATGGGGCCTCAATTTGAGTGCTGTGTGCAGTTCTGGGGCTCACAATTTTAAAAAAATGTGAAGGTCTGAATGTGTCCAAAGAAGGACCACCAAGCTGGTAAAAGGGCTGGAAGGCATGTCCTGTGAGGAGCAGCTGAGGACTCTGGGTTTGTCTAGTTTGGAGAAAAGGAGGCTGAGGGGTGACCTCATGACTGCAGCTTCCTGAGGAGGACACATGGAGAGGGAGGTGCTGAGCTCTTCTCCCTGGAATCCACTGACAGGATGTGTAGGAATGGTTCAAAGCTGCATCAGGGGAGGTTCAGATAAGGAAACATTTATTTACTGAGAGGGTGGTCAAACACTGGAAGAGGCTTCCTAGAAAGGTGGCTGATGCCCCAAGCCTGTCAGTGTTTAAGAGGCATTGGGACAATGCCCTTAATATTATGCTTTCAGTTTTGGCCAGCAGTGAAGTGGTCAGGCAGTTGGACTACATGATCATTGTAGGTCTCTTCCAACTGTAACTATTCCATGCTTTTCTAAAAGAATAAAATTCTAAATGTTCTTTATTACTGTAACAGCTATGATTATATTTGAAAATTGTGTGCCGGTAGTGTGCATTTAGGTTATAATGGTATTCCAGTCATCTTTTCCTTTTAATGTAAATATTCACTTTTATTCATTTATACTTTCCATATTCCTGCTCAGCATTTTGAAACAGTCTGTCAACCCAAAAAGTTACTTTAAAAAAATTACACCATTACCCCATTCCTCCCAATGGAAAATGTGTTTGGAGTTCTAGAAAAATAAAAGTATACTCTTACACAGTTAATACAATTGAACATGCCTGTTGATTTGTTCTACTGGAATTTTGGGAAGATTGTACATGACTAAAGAGAAACAATTAATTTCTGCTATATTCCAAAATATTCAGATGTGGTACAAAGCAGTGGGTGCAGTAGAGCAGAAATACCCTGATGACAATCCTTATGATAAACACACTTACCCACTGATGATTTTTTAAAAATAATTATATTATTTTGGATCAGAGGGAACATGAGCTTTAAAGAGAAATATAAGGAGATTTTATTGATTTTAGAGTCTTTTGAGTGAAATTTTGTGTTGCTGATGCAGGCAAAGCTTTCAGACTGATTGTCAGAAACATGTTTAATTCCCTCTAAGTTGATAAAATAATCAAAAGTTATATCTACTGCCAGCAACTAAGTATGATACAGCAGCTCACTCCCTCCTCTGCTTTCCCCCTCTCCCAGTAGGATAGGGAGGAGAATCGGGGGAAAAAAGTAAAACCCATGGGTTCAGATATAAACAGTTTAATAATTGAAACAAAGTAAAATATAATAATAATAACATTAATAATAATGATAATAACAATAATTATAATAAAAAGGAGTGAGAGAATGGAGCACTCCTTTTAATTTCCTTTCCTCTTTTATGTCATTATTGGGGTTTTTTTCTGTTGTACTTCTTCCTATCCCACACCTCATTTCTTTTCCTAAGACTATCTTTCTCTTTTTCTCAGTGGGATTATGGTCTCACTGTCTTGCATTCCTGTTGTTTCTTCCCATCTATAGTTACCTTAACGACTTGGACCGCATAGCAGATTCGGCCTATCTGCCAACTCAGCAAGATGTGCTTAGAGTTCGAGTCCCAACAACAGGGATCATTGAATATCCATTTGACTTACAAAGCGTCATTTTCAGGTAGAAAAAAGTTTAACACCCATTTCCTTTGTTTCTTTTGTTTCCTTTTACATTAGTAATACCATGTATAGGATATTGGTTAAATCTACAAATTAATATTTTTTTAAAATTTGAGCTTGGTGTTAATTTTATTTTTATGTTTTTGTCCATATATGATTAACAGCTGTTGTTAAAGGTGTCAAGGGGATGAGAAACAGATTTGTCTTTTTCTGAAGGTAGTTATTGATAGAAAAACTGGAAGTAATTTTTCAATAAAATTAGTACAAATGTTCTATTATGAATAATTATGAAATGGAAAGGTACCACTTCTATACTTGATTTTTATAGAGAAGTGATATTTTGCAAATTTAATGCAAATCCTACAAATAATTTTCCCCACAGCTCATTCTGAGGGCAAATACAATTGCTAAAGAATAACTATGCAGTCACAAGTACAAGTTAGACACCCGAGTGTCTAGTTACATCGAGATCCATAATAAATTTGGAGTACACTCTGCCAACAAATTTGAGGGTTTTTTTTGGCTATTAACAACTTCAGTAAATACAGATTACATTCTATTTATACTCTTAAAATTAGACAGCCTTGACAAGTTTGGAATTTTGACTGGCAATTTCTTGAGAGAACAGCAGGTCACCAACTTAATTCTGTGGATGCATTTCTGCTGAATATACAGAACATACATTCTAGAAGTGTGACTCAGAATCATAAGTGTTTTGAACAACAGAAATTTGAGGGCTTTGAGATTCATAATAATTTAAATTCAGAAAGCACATCAAACTAAAAAGCAAATATGATAACTTATTTACAACACATTCCATTAGTCTTTAATATGAATGGGAACAGTTTTAAGAAGAACCAAATTGTTTTCAACTAAATTCTTGAATTCAGTGTTTCATGTGTTTGCATGTTTATCTGCAAAGGTATTTGTGGAGTTGATGCGATTATTGTTAATTTCGCAGAATGGTGGATGTAGGAGGCCAACGATCGGAGAGAAGAAAATGGATACATTGCTTTGAAAATGTCACATCTATCATGTTCCTAGTAGCTCTTAGTGAATATGATCAAGTGCTTGTGGAGTCCGACAATGAGGTAAGCAAGCATTAGCATAAATCACCAGTTTTTAAGAAAAAATACTTTCCCTAAAATTAATTTTAAATTTTATTTGCAAATTGATTAAAACACAAGTTTGTAGAGATCTTTGGTGTGTGTTTTTACATGTTTATTTAGATATTAAATATTTTGGACTAGTAAAGTGTAATGATAGATTGAATACTTCATGCTAAACAGCAAAACAGAAGGTTGCTAGTCCTTTTAAGACATTTTCAAAGCAGGCTGGCTTGTCCAGTCCTGGTTGTTTTCCAAATATCTACCAGCAGTTGTATGCAACTGCATGGAATGAAACGAGAAGTTCTACATGGATTAAGATGCTAATCCTCAAATAATATGGCAGAAACTGATCTCTTCCATGCAAGATCAGTGGAACCCATCTATTTTGTGTTAAAGGTGGAATAGCTGACTGTAGAGAAATGTTCTTATTGTAGCTATTTGCATGGTTAATGTTGTGTAGCAGAGCCATAAAAATACAATGGGAATTAAAACAAAATTTATAGGTTCTTTGCTAGAACAGACCCTAAAGTAGTAAACTTCATTCCATTGACTTAAAGTATAGGATTTATATTGGCTTATATTTCCTACTTGTGTTGCTATTTCAAAGAATAACAAAAGTAAAAAACTCATGGGTGGTGATACATGAACTAAGTAGGAAAAGTGCAGGAGTACCCAGTGTTTTGTATACAGTTTTAAAAAGTAGGGGGGGAAATTTAATATTTGAACTTTTTCTTTCATAAAGACTATTCCCATTATTCATCAAACTTACATGAGTTACTCACCAGCACTGTTCTCTGCAAGTTTTTAGTATTCATTTACAAAATTTAGGTGAAAAAAAGAAAACATTTTAATGTTCTTCATGACTGTATATATATGTTGATTTCATTTTTTAAGACAAGAGTTGACATACCAAGGTAAAACAGATGTCCTGGGGCAGTCTTGATTGTATTCTCAACTTTTTCAATATTAATTTTTTCAAGAAAGCTAGGAGTTCTGAAAGCTTTTAAATTTATACTTTTCTCATAAAAGAAAGAAATCTCATTAGTCTTTATATTATTAGACATCTCCTTCAAAAGTACAGCTGTTGCAAAGAAAAAAAAAATCAATTGCTTATATAGTGAATATATATATTTTTTTTTTTTTTTTTTTTTTACTTGGCAGGTATCAGAATGCTTTTATTTTGTTTTATAAGACATATATTTGATGTTGTGGTCCAAACAGTAATGGAGTCTGACAATACATTATAAAACAAAGCTTTATTGAGAAAGTAAGATGAACAACAATTCCCCCATATAGCAACTCACCCAATCACCAATAGTTAGCACCAGATCATAAGCAATGCCATGGCTCTGGTGGACTGCCAGGACATTTGGTGTCTGGGTCATCTGGCAGAAACAGCCAATCATGCAAATGTCTTTTAAATGTGGAAAAGAGTTGTGACAATGTAGGTCGGGGGCAGAGTGTTGGCAGACTGTCTAAGATACCAATATTGGTTAAGGGACAGGGTGTCAGAAGGCAAGATGTTGCTTCCACCCTGTGATTCTCTCAAATCATCACTTGACATGGAGTTATAGGCAAGGGTGTTATTTTGATGGGTTGTTAGTTATATAATAATCTAGGTGAGGTTGGTATTTCAACACCTGCAGGGTACTTTATACAGTCAGAGGTTGAAAAGGGGTGTATCACAAGACAGGTACTGTAGAATCACCTCTATCAAGTATCAGTTGTGCAGGCGTCTGGGAGGTGATTATTGTTACAAATGGAGAGGAGAGCTTAAACAAGTCCTGCCTTTGACTCAAATTTCTGGCAGTAGCTCTGTTTGGGGGGGCCTGCACCCCAGATCACTCTTACTCGCGGTTTCTTAATCATGGCCGATTAGGTCTATTACAAAATGAGTAATTTACTTAATAGACACAAATTTAACAGACATAAGACTTTAACAGATTGCTTAATACACAGGATAAACAAAAGAAACACTACTAGCAGATAAACAATACAGTGCACGAGTGAGATACCTATTATTACAGCTAGCGAAGTAATAGTATAATTAGGATTCAATGTATCTTACCATCCAGTTTCTGATGGGGCACACATAGGATCCTTTCTTCTCAGTTTCCAGAAAAGTAACCAAGAAGATGCGTCCAAGCTTTGGGAAGAAGTCCTACATGTTTCCAAGGAGCGTGTAGGAGACTTCTATCTCCATGAAAATTTGTGTAGCTTTTATAGTTGTTAAAGTAGTGCCTTTCAGTCAAGGATTCCTGGTTTCTCTCTCTGCATCTCGCTCTCAAGGCAAGGGATGTTTATTATCAGCTGGGGATCTCCCTGGCGCCAGAGATAACTCACTGGAGGACATCTGTCCAGCCTGAGTTATCTCACCAATTCATGTGAGGGGGACAAAGTCCAGAGCTATGCACCAGCTGATGGACAGAGCAGAGAAGCTTTTTTGTGGTAGAGGAGAGACTTCATGCCACATTCCACTCCTGTGACTGAAGGCACTGACTTTACCTCATGGAGGGGTAGTGCAGGTATTGCTTGCCTGCATGCTATAAAAGCATCCACTTTCATATATGTGTGCACCATAGTTGAGTGTTTTGATACACATTGTTTTCCTAAGCTGTACTATTCCTTCAAAAGATCTTGTATATATTATTGATATTGATAAGAAACACCTGCTGTCATTTCAGCTTATGTATTTATGTATTAGATCACGTAACACACATAATTATACTAAAAAAAGATTAGTGATAAGCCAAAAGATTATAAGACATTGCATTAAATTCAGAGTGTTCATGGTAGTTGAGGACAATCCAGTAAGTCATTTTAGTTGTGTTGTTATCAGTCTATGTAGGATAGCTTGTTCCCCACTCCTTGAGTCTTAAGATCATAGGAGGATGAGATGCAAATCAGGAACAAAGAATTCGTGGAGGTATCTTCTTGGTCATAGTAATTGGAGGAGTTCAATAAATGGTCAGTGACTCTTTTCAGTTCCATTCACACTTCTTAGTCCAGTGTTCTTTTTCAGTGAAGTTCAGTATTTTGCATATTCTTGCTTAATATATCAAGTGTTAGACAATTCTACAATAATCTAAACCAATATATATGTATTATATAATAGTCTGTCTCAGGGGAATCAAAGATGTAATGAAACTCAATTATTTTGCTTACTTAGGATATTATTCCAATTGGGAATTTTATGTTTTATCCTGGAGAGGTAGGAAGAGGTAAACAAAACTGATTCCATAATCATATGAAAATTCAAGTCATATTTGGGGTGAAATCTTTTCTACCCACTGACAATCAGAGTGAAGACATAAGCATTCTAAAGCAATATTTATAGAGAACTACAAAGCATAATCAAAACAACTAAAACTATCAAATAATTTGGTACTTCAATAGTACTAAATGAGGGTTTTAATGCTGTGTAAACAAGTTTAAGTGGAACAGTTGTCCACTCTTCTGAGATCTTTTAGGAAAATGATTATTGTCAGATTTACACATTTTTAAAATCCAGTTTTGAATATTTGGAATAGGATTCATGTATCAAACATTCATGTTAGAATACTCTAATTATACCAATCATTTTTTTCATGGACACATTTAAATTTGGAATTTGTGAGGTTATACCATTAAATATATTTTCTCCTTGATTTTCGCATTTCCTGGAAGATTCCAGTGTTCCTTTTAACTTGTATTTTCAGAGTCTGATCTACATATACACAGCAATTGCTGTTGGTAGCTGTGGAAGCCAAAAGCAAATCCAAAGTTATTTGATTTTGTTCAATTACCTTTGAGAGGTTGGTAAATTTTTGTTTCAAGGCACTGATTGCTTAATCAGACTGTCAATTCATGGAGATTTGGGTTATCTCTCCTTCCAGGAGTGGTATCACCTTAGCTGGAGTAAGACCTTTAGAGAATATGTTTGGTGTGTAGTTCTCATCATTTGAATACTTTCATGAAATGTATAGAGGACTGAGAACAAACTAGCAATTGTTGCAATTTGTTATTAGTGTCACAGTTCGCATTAGCTTTATGTGTGACTTTCCCTTCCAAGGGTCTGGTAACATTTGCTGTGTGTGTGTTTAGGAAAAACCAGCACTGTTAGTTTTTGTTGGGATAGCTGATTAGCCACACTGAATTATTGCAGACGTTGACCTGTAAGCATAAAAATGCAAACAATACCGTAACTTACATTTTTTGATTACAGCAGATTCATTAGTTACTGTGCAGTCCAGTATGGCTTCTCTGTGTCCAGAGTTGGCTTTATTCACTTATAGGAGTCCAGGAATTTCAGTAGTTTTCACAGCTGTGCAGGTAGTGAACAGTCCTTATCACTGCTGCTTGAATGACTTCTTGTTCCACATCTGGATACACACCTAGCTTTTGTCTAGTGAGGGTATACTTAAACATTCAAGGTTATTAGAGAAACCAAAACAACAGAACTTAAGCAATGATAGATGTGTTTCTCACAAAGAGTTATGGCAGTGGTTCCATCTCTGGCCTCTAGTTGCAAACTCAGTGCTATATTCACTACTGTCAGACGGAGGCAGTGTAGGAGCAGTTTGCAAGGCTTCATTGTTTTGTTTCAGAGCAAAGTTAAGCTTGTACAGAGGCAAGAGTGTCACTATATTGAGTTTTAGTACAGGACGACTGGAAAATCAGTCACTGAGTTCTGAAATAGAAGGCTTTGCATCAGTATGGCTGCTTTTAGTGGCAATTACTTGTAACTGTTGGATGGTTTAGAGGTTCAATATAACCTATGTGCCAAGTTGACCAGAGTGTTTTGTTATTTTTTGATATGCAAAGGTGGTGCCAGGTTTGGATGGCTTTACTCAAGCCTCAGTTGGCACTATGGACACTGTGAGAATGTCTTTACACATCTTCCTAGTCAATAGTCAGTTTCTGCTTTGTGTTGCAAAAATAGTTTCCAGTATACCCTAATTTACAATATAATCATTCATCAAATTGATACCAGTGTTGTGGATCAATTTTTATCTTTCTGGTTTTTTTCAGCTAATCCACTTTGCTGTTATGATAGGCTTGTAACTTTTGGGTTTTTGCATGAATATTAATCAGTCCTATATGAATTCAATGGGATTGAGTCTGCAGAAACAGCCATTTAAACTTCTTTCTGTTAAACTTCTCTTTTCCATTTACTTGCCAATCTCACACTTCCACTGACACAATCATGTGACACCAGCTCAGGTTGTATAAGAATTACACCATCTTTGTTTTTTCCTTTACTGCAAGTACTAGAGCTTTCAATTCCTTCTATTATTTATCCAGTATAGGGTTAGGTTTTTGTAATGCTAGCATATCTTAGGGATGAGTGTGTGTTCTCCTCCCACCACTGGAAGTTTGTAATATTTTTCTGCTTGCTAGTTTTATTTTGCAACATAACCAATTCTGCTGCAGAGTGAGATACCACCAGCACCAGCCTTGCCTTTTGTTATGTAAATCTCGTCTTTGCAAGCAGGCTGAGTTTGGGAAGGGTTGAAAGGCAGAGAAAACCAGCCTAATTTCTCCCCCAAGCATGCGGATTCCCCATTGTCCATCCTTTCCTTCAGCAGTGTTAATCTGACGCAAAACTCCAAAGCTGTATTGGATAGTACACACTAAAACCCAACAGACACTCAAAATTTACTTTTCAACACTGAGAAAACAAGTTAAATCCACACAGATAATTTGAAGAAAAAGAGGGGAAAAAACCAAACAAAGCATCTGATTTATGACTCCTGAGTTATATGCATACCATTTGTGAGCTGTACTTCCTCTGAAGAAGCACCACTTTTCTTAATGCTGGTTAGCAAACTAAAAGGTCCTTGGATTTTTAGAGGTTGCTGCTGTTGAATTTTATTTGTTTAAGAGTTCGAGTCAGAGTTTTTTCCAATTTTTTATCATCATTTGTGAAACCTGTTTGTGGCTATTACAGAAAATCCAGGAATATGATTTTTTCCAGTATTGCAAAGTATTTATGATTTGCTTGGAAAATTTCTTTTAGTAGTGGGGAGTAGATATAACATCTACATTTGTGTAATTACAGCTTGGCTTGCAGGTTATTAGTTTCCAGGTGATATGCGGAAAGACTCTAAAACTCAAAGTGAGTTATAGTGAGGTATGTAGTTCATTTGGCCGGGCCCATGTGGGATTGCTCTGCAAAGACATGCGCATCTACTCACTCTCAGCATTCCTTTTTATCCTCTAAAATGTTACATATACATTAGGTTTTGCAATACATCTATGCATATTCATTTCCTGGCTCCACCTTGTCCCACTTCATATGCTAATTCACTTATCAGTCCCTTTCGCCTGTGTACTTGTCTCTGGTGGTAGTCTTGGGGGTCACAGGGGATGAAGTAAGTGGTCTTCATCAAAACTGACCTCACCCCGTCTCCTTGCGCATGCTTACCGATCCTTTGGTCACAGTCCAAACCATTAGGCTGGTCTAATCTGGTTGTGGGGATCCAAGGAGCCTTGTTATTTCAGTAGCCTTGTAAGTTTAGCCTACTTTGTCCTGTTTTGGTGAACATCATCCTTCCCTTATTATCACCGTGGGTTAGGAATCTCTGTGCTAGCAATAAAGAGTGAAACACCTGCTCCAAGCCTTTTCAGTTCAGCTGCTTAGAAACCTTTCTTTGGTGCAGACAGAGGCAGGGAATATGGGAGTTCTGTTGCTTTTAGATCCAAGAAGTTTTTTTTCCCAAATTGCTGTGGCAGACAGACGAAAAAACACTATACTCTATGGACTCAGACACGCAATCACTTCTGGCCAATCATGTGGACACGAGAAAGGTAAACACCGACTTTAGAGGCTAATGATATAATAGGGAAAGGAAAACTAATTATATGAACAAATGAAAATTGGTTTGGGGACAAATTGGTTTAGAATCTTCGGGAAACTGGGCAGTGGTCTGGATGAATGGCAGCAGCAGGTGTTGAGACAGAATCTCAGACCGAGACTAAACAAAGAACACTGTAACCTTAGAAACTTTTAAAACTTGAACAAACTGCAGCTTGAACAGACTGCAACTTAAAACAGACTGCAACACCTTATCACACATCCTTGCATTCTTTCATATTGCTGCATGTTATAAATGGTCAGAGGCCAATTCCAAATAAAACAACAAAATTTATTCTACACAATTTCAACACCGAAATAAAGCCACAATAAAAAGAAACAACATCGATCGAATGCCGGGTGGACAGAGAGGCGGTACAAAAGTACCCTCCGAACTCTGCCACACTGCTATGTTTCAGCCCGTGGGTTTTATACAGTTTTTTTACCCTAAGGCTAAGTCTATTGAAAGTCCAGGTATGCTGTGTTTCCAAAAGAGTCCTGTCTGCATGAAAAGGTTGCTTGATAATTTTTCCGGAATTCATCTTGGGAGGGGTGATCTTGATCGTCCAGGATCTCCACCAAGATTGGTATCTGGTGTTTGAGGAGCTGTGAAGCGAGGGTCCACCCTTAATGGCCGGGCCATCTTCTGGCTTTGTCTTGTTGTTACAGTAGTAGGTGTGTTTGGGAACTTCGGAATCCTGGAGGCATTCTCGGGTATCTTTTTATTAATAGCTTAATCCCACACGAATTTATTTATTTTACTTATTACAGTCCCCCACCTTTTTATTTACCCAAATAAATTCGTGTGTGTTGGATTGCCCTTCCTTAGTAATTGCCTTTGAGTCGTGGCATTCTACCCCTTTTTCTGATCCACAAAATTTAGTATTGAGTGTCATAAAAGAAATAATACCCTTTTCCCTTATCTTTGGGACAATCATAATGCTCTTGATACTTCAGGTTCCCTCTGGTGCCATGTTTAACTATAGTTCACATTTCTTCCTGAGGGTCAGCCTCTGTGGGCTCTTGGGGGGGGGGTCCCCCTGTCCCTCGGCTCAGGACTACGAGGACTTTCCATCACAACATGCCTCTGCCTTTCCCTTCGCCCACGGGGTTGCAGCCCGTGGCGGGGTAATCCATCTTCTCGGCAGCAGGCATATGCTTCTGGAGTCCTGTCAGTCCGAACTGCAAACCTTCTTTTAAAGGCACTCCATCTGGACAACCTGATTGTATCGGACCAGCAAGGTACTTTGATTGTCTTTCTGCACTCGACTTTGAGCACTTCAACTTTAGCGTCCAATTGCCCTTTTGTCCCCTTTTCATATATATAATACCATTCTGGAGAATCCAACTCCAGCAGACCCAAGTTAGTGGCAATTACTAAGAAATAGCTAGTCTCTTCTTGTTCTTTTTCTAAACAGTTGGTACATAATCCTTTTGGCCTACGCCCCCCTCTACAGTGAACAACCCAAATCAATTTACAATATACACACTTGAAGTGAACAAAGGGAAAACATTCACAATCCGGTCTTTCACACCTTATCTGATCCCCCTCATTCATCGGTGTTGTTGCAACCTGACTTTCAGCTCTCCAGGTGATGAGGTCACTCTCCATTTCTGAGTAGTGTATTGTGAGTCCACCTTCTTCACTCTCGAAGCGTGGGTCCACCCTTTTTCTGCTGTCCTAATTGCTGTATCTGTGGTGAGAAGAACAGTGAAGGGACCTTCCCAGTGAGGTGCTAGAGGTATATTTTTCCAGGTTTTTACTAAGACTTTATCACCTGGATTTATTTTGTGTATTGCAAACCCCAAAGGGGTACTTTGAGAAATGAGCCCTTGTTTTCGTAGATCTTGTAAATTCTTATTTATGGCAATTAGGTATGGTTGAATCTGGGTATCCTCTATTTGAGGGTGTCCCACAGGCATTCCATGTTTATAAGGCATTCCATAGAGCATTTCAAACGGTGACAACCCTGTTTTTGAATGAGGCATAGTTCTTATGTTCAAAAGAGCTAAAGGAAGACATTTCACCCAAGACATCTTTGTTTCTATCATTAATTTGGACAGTTGAGTCTTTAATGTTTGGTTCATTCTTTCCACCTGCCCAGAGCTTTGGGGGTGCCAAGGGGTGTGGTATTGCCATCGAATTCCTAGAGCTTCTGTAGTCTGTTTGATAATTTTGGAGGTGAAATGTGTTCCCTGATCAGAATCGATATGATCTATTATCCCATAGCGAGGGATAATTTCTTCTAGCAATACTTTTGATACTGTCTGGGCAGTAGCTCTTGCCTTAGGGAAGGCTTCTACCCAGTGAGTTAATTTGTCTACTATTACCAATAGAAATTTATATCTCCCCACCTTAGGTAAATCAGTGAAGTCCACTTGGATTCTTTCAAACGGGCGATAGGCAACTGGGCGTCCTCCTAAAATTGTTTGTCTGTAGGTAGCTCGATTAATCCTCTGGCAAACCATACACCCGTGCACCTCCTGTTTGGCTAATTCATAAATCCCCTTACATCCGAAGAATTTCAAAAATTGTTCTGCTAGAGCCTGGGCTCCCCAGTGTGTTTGCTGATGCAATCTTTTCAGAATTTTCCTGGTGTATTCCTTTGAAACTAACTCCCTTCCATCAGGTAATTTCCACCTCCCCTCCTCTAGTTTACCCCCTATCTTTTTAAACTCCTCGATTTCTTTCTGAGATGGGCATGGGGGATATTCCTGAAGTTCTTCTCTCTCAGCCTCAGGGATACTTATTGTGAGCAATGCTGCCCTCTTTGCCTCTTTGTCAGCCAGATTATTTCCCCTGGTCTGGAATTGCATACCCACCTGATGTCCTCTGACATGGACAATAGAGATTTCTTCAGGTCCCCTAATCGCCTCCAAAATTTGTTTTATTATTTCCCCATGAATCAATCCCCGTCCTCGGGTGTTAATTAGACCTCTTTCTTCCCATATCTTACCAAAAGTGTGTGCAATTCCATAAGCATATTTTGAATCAGTAAAAATAGTGCCTCTCTTCCCTTTTAATCTCCTGAGTGCCCTTAGTACTGCATATAACTCACAGGCTTGGGCAGACCAGCTTGCATTCAGGGGTCCTGATTCTACCACTTCCCCTGATTTTCCATCTACTATGGCATATCCTGATTTTCTTTTACCTTCTAATACTCTTGCTGATCCATCTACAAACCATTTTTCTCCTTCTTCCAATTCTTCTTCTCCTAAGTCTGGTCTTACCTTGGTTTGCAGTTCTACCATTTCTGTACAGTCGTGTACAGTTTTTTCCAATGCTTCTCCGAACAGGAACTGGGCTGGATTCTGAGCAGCTGTTGTCTTGAGTTCTAAACCATGTGAGTGTACCAGGATAGCCTCATACTTTAGGAGTCTGGCGTCAGTGAGCCACTTATCTGCTTTTTGTTGCAGAATGCTCCTCACATTATGTGGTGAATAAACTACCAGGGGGGCCCCAAATGTTACCTTTTTGGCTTCTTCTACTAACAACGCTACAGCCACGATGGATTGTAGGCATGTAGGCCATCCTCTACTTACCGGATCCAAAAGTTTAGAGACATATCCTACAGGTTTTTTGGTCCCTGCCCAGTCCTGAGTTAGAACACCATAAGCAGTGTGATTGCTGACATCTACAAATAACTGAAACTGCCTTTTTACATCTGGCAAACTTAAAACAGGAGCAGTTATCAGTGCTTCTTTCAACTTCTTAAGCTCAGCTTCATCTTTTTCTGTCCATTTTACTCTATCTGTGTTTAGTCTTTCATAAAGAAATTTTACCTTTTCACTGTATCCTTCGATCCATTGTCTGCAATATCCCAACAATCCTAACAACTGTCTGATCTCCCTTTTTGTCCTGGGAGGGGGCAGCGCTACAATTCCAGCAACCCTCTCAGGGTCTAGTTTCTTCTTACCTTTTGAAATCCAGTGTCCAAGGTATCTTACTTCGGGTTCAACAAACTGTAATTTTGATTTTGAAACCTTTAATCCCTTTTCTGCTAGGAAATTCAGTAACAAAATTGTACATTCTCTTACTTGATCCTCCCTCTGGCCAGCTATCAGTAGGTCATCAACATATTGCAATAACTTGGCTCCTTCAACCGGTATGAATTGACTTAGTAATTGTTCAAGAGCCTGACCAAAAAGGTTAGGAGAATCTACAAATCCCTGAGGCAGAGATGTCCACCTAAGCTGCTGCTTTCTGTTTGTTTCAGGATCTTCCCATTGAAATGCAAAATAATCTCGGCTCCCTTCGGCCAGAGGGCACGCATAAAACGCATCTTTAAGATCAATTACACTGTAATAAACATCTTCTGGAGATACCCTATTCAGCAGGGTATAAGGATTGGCTACTACAGGGAACTTTGTTTTTGTTCTCTCATTCACTGCTCGGAGATCTTGTACTAACCGGTAGCTTCCATCACCCTTTTTTACTGCCAGGATGGGAGTGTTGTGCCTTGACATACAAGGCTCCAAAGTCCCTTTTTCAATTAGATTGTCAATTACTTGTTTTAGTCCCCTCCTCCCTTCCACTGATATGGGGTATTGTTTAATTCTAATAGGTTCCTCAGGCTTTTCTATTTCAATTGAAATTGGCTCCATTGCCAATCTCCCCACTTCTCCTTGAGAGCACCAAACCCTTTGATTAATTTTGTCTTCATCTTCAGTAGTCAGTTTGTATAGGCTTACTACTAATTGTGAATCTTTTACCATCAGATTTATCCCCAGTGCTATAATCATGTCTCTACCTAACAAATTATAGTCTGCTTCTTCTACCAGAAGCAAATTCCCTATGCAAAATTTAATATCTGATTCAATCTCTACATCTTTAATTATTGATACCTTGAATGGATCTCCTTTTGCCCCAACTATTGTTACTTTATCCTCACTTTTTAAACAGCCTTTGGGCAGTCTCTGTACTGTGCTTCTCTCTGCCCCTGTATCTACTAAAAATGTTACCACTTCTTTTTGGGGACCTATTTTTAGCTTTACCAAGGGCTCATTTGATGTTCTAGTCCCCAAAATAAAAAGCCCTTGACGCCCCTAATCTTCCTGAAAAATTTTCTCATCATTTATTCTTTTTCTACAATCTCTTTTTAGGTGACCTTTCTTTTTGCAATAATAACACTCTGGGAGTTCTCCCCTTGGCCCTGGGTTCTTATTTGGCCGGTCCATTTTTCTCTGCGTTGTTCCTACCTGTTCCCAGCTCTTCTCTTGCTTTTGTACTTCTCTCACAGCTTCAACAAGAACTTTGGCCTGTATTTTTTGATTTTCCTCATCTCGTCGCATGTATACCTTCTGGGCTTCTCTTAATAATTCCTGTAAGTTCTTGTCTTGCCAGTTTTCTATTTTTTCTAATTTTTTTCTTATGTCCTCCCAAGACTTTGCAACAAATTGGGTTTTTAACAACACTTCTCCAATAGGGGAATTAGGGTCTGTTCCAGAATATACCTGTAGGCTTTTCCGGAGTCGGTCCAGCCAATCTGAGGGAGATTCATCTTTTCTTTGACATTCCCCAAACACCCGACTAATATTTTGTCCCCTCGGCACCGCCTCCCGTATTCCCTGGATAATTATATTCCTGAGGTCTATCATGTTCCGTCTACCTTCCTCAGTCTGGGAACTCCATCCCGGGTTTTGGCTAGGCCATTTTAGGTCTCCGGGTGTGCTTTGGGGGTTACGGCGATTCCAGTCTCGGATCCCAGCCTGTCGAATTAAATCTCTTTCTTCGGGGTTAAATAGTGTTCTTAAGATGGACATAAGGTCCTCAAAGGTGTATATGCTACTTCCCAGAAAGTCCTCCAGCCTTTCTGCTACTCCGAATGGGTCATCTAATAATCGCCCCATTTCTTTCTTAAAAGCTCTCACATCTCCTGTGTTAAGTGGAACATTTACGAATCCGATAACTCCGGGTGCGGTAGGGATTTCCCGTAAAGGGAAGAGGTTATGTTTGTCCTCTTCATTTTCACTCCCCCCTTCACTCATGAGCTTGGCCCTTCTTCGAGTCCTGCTAGCTGGAGGAGAACCCGCTGGAGCTGTTTTTCCGGCTCCCATGGGCTGCGGGGGAACAAGTGGCTGAGAAATCGGGGCTTTTTCCCAGGGGGAAACTGCTTCTTGTGGCTGTGGGAAAGGCGGAGTCTGCGTGGAGGCTTTCGGG
The DNA here is from genome assembly GCA_910950805.1 of Acrocephalus scirpaceus scirpaceus. Classification (NCBI taxonomy): domain Eukaryota; kingdom Metazoa; phylum Chordata; class Aves; order Passeriformes; family Sylviidae; genus Acrocephalus; species Acrocephalus scirpaceus. Next base: position 6,194,278 of record OU383795.1, on the reverse strand, counting down.
ACTTGTAGTCCTGCCGCTTGCAGGTACGGCGCCCCTGGAACCTGTGGAGGCGGCGCTACCCATTTTGATGGTGCGTCTAAAGGTATGGGAAGGGGTTCTTGATCTGGGGTTCTTTCTGGAGGCAGGGATAGGAGCGGGGCAGGCAGTTGGGACGTTCCCCAGAGATTAAAGGGAGGGAGGGATGTGGCTTGACCTGGTCCCATGAACTGAGCCCCCTGCAAAGGACCCAAGGCAGGCACAGGCTGGTTAACAGGTCCCGGAGGGACAAAGGGGGTTGCTGATACAAAGGGAGGGAGAAATTCTAGTGGATCCCATTCATCCTTTTTTTCTGAAGTTTCCCTCTGAGTTCTTAGTGCAAACAGTCCTGCTCTGGCTTCTAACCATACCTGAGCATACTCTCTTTCCTCGCAGGTTACTGATTTTTTTCTTTCTACATAGCTGCAAAGAATCCTACATATCCACTTTTCAAATGTGCCGAATATCGGCCAGATCACATGTTTTTGTATTTCCTTACCCCCCCAAACTTTGATACAGTAATAAGTCATTTTTTCCTTTGACTTACCTTTCAAAGAGGGGCATTTCTCCCAATGCTCTAAGATCCATCCCAGTGGGCTTTCTGGTGGGATTTCGAAAGTACCTTTTCCTTTTCTGGGAGCATGCCTTTTCTCTGATTCTTTCTGATGTTTACTCTTTCCTTGCCCCATTTTTTTTTTTTTTTTTTTTTTTTTTTTTTTTTTTTTTAAAAAGAAAAAAACAAAAAAACCTTTACCTTTTGATAATGGATCGCAACACTAAATTCCTTTCTTAGCCTTAGCTCTGGCTAAGAGCAGGGGTCTCCTCCCTGACTGTTACAATTTGCAAACCGGGTCCCGAATCGTTCGGCTTACTTACCCTTGTCCGGCGAGCTGAACCGGGGGTCTGTTCGTCCGAGGAAAGAATCTTCGGTTTGCGTCCTGGGCGTATCAGCCCGTAGCAAAAAGAGTTTACCAATTTCCTGAACCCAAAAGGAACGTATCCTTCCTCTTTTTGCTTCCTGTGATCGATTCCCCCAGACTCCCCTGAATCTGGGCTTTGATGAGTGAACGAGGTTTCCCGATTCGCTTCCCCGTCAGCCGACCAAACCCCTCGCGGGAAATTTGGAACTGCGGCTTTCAGGTCCACTCTCGTGTCGTGGCCAGGCCACGTCTCATTCACTCACTCAATCACACCCACTCAACCAGGCAGTACTTACAGCAATTTTCCTGCTTGGAGATCTTCGTGCACGGAGAATATTTTATGAGTGAAAAAATTGTTGCCGCGGCTCCGAAAAGACCTTTCCCTGTCTTTTCCCGGGTTCTCTGCTGGATCCAGGCCTTCTCCCTTTTTATTGTGGCGCTTTTATCTAATTTTTGTGTTCGTGATACAATAGGTGCGAAGGGGTTTCCTGCGTTGCCGGGCTGCCGAAAATCCGGCAGGGCGCCCCCCGTGCAAAGGGAGTCCTCCGCAGCCAAATTGTATCCGAGTCACGGCACCAAATCTGTTATAAATGGTCAGAGGCCAATTCAAAATAAAACAACAAAATTTATTCTACACAATTTCAACACCGAAATAAAGCCACAATAAAAAGAAACAACATCGATCGAATGCCGGGTGGACAGAGAGGCGGTACAAAAGTACCCTCCGAACTCTGCCACACTGCTATGTTTCAGCCCGTGGGTTTTATACAGTTTTTTTACCCTAAGGCTAAGTCTATTGAAAGTCCAGGTATGCTGTGTTTCCAAAAGAGTCCTGTCTGCATGAAAAGGTTGCTTGATAATTTTTCCGGAATTCATCTTGGGAGGGGTGATCTTGATTGTCCAGGATCTCCACCAAGATTGGTATCTGGTGTTTGAGGAGCTGTGAAGCGAGGGTCCACCCTTAATGGCCGGGCCATCTTCTGGCTTTGTCTTGTTGTTACAGTAGTAGGTGTGTTTGGGAACTTCGGAATCCTGGAGGCATTCTCGGGTATCTTTTTATTAATAGCTTAATCCCACACGAATTTATTTATTTTACTTATTACACTGCACGTACACCCTGTCTCCCACGTACACCCTGTCTTCCCTTTACAGGTAGTTAGCACAGTAAAATGCAGCAAATATTAAGCAATATACATCATCTAAATATCTATTTTTTAATCAATACCCCTCTAATTCCTAACCCTGTGTCTCAGTCCCCCCTTTTTCTATAAGGCAGTAAATTCTTTTACTTAGTACAAAAATTCTTCTTCCCAATCTCTACAATGTGTCTCTCAATGCCTTGCCATGTACTTGGGGTAAAGAGATTGGTATTGCTTCTTGTTGCAGCATCTTCCAATTCCAGCTAAGTATTGCAAAAGACAGTGCTAAACTTATACCAACTAATACTAATAAAACAATAATGGGGTGACATAATGTATTTAGAATCCCAGTTGCAGCCGGCAACCATCCAAAAAGTGAATCCCACCAGTTGTGATTTGCGTCGTTTGACCCTTTGCAGGACCTTGTTTATTTCTTTTGTGTCATGATGGACAGTGATTAAAGTTTTCTTCCCAGTTTTTTGAATATCTTTTAGAATTCTGACAAGGTCCTGATGCTTAATTAATTGTCTCACTAAGGTGAGATTTATTCCAATAGGTGTATGTGACAACTTGTGATACAGTGTGGTTAGACCTAATTAGCTGGTGGGATACAACTGGTGCCAAATACAGAAAGTCACATCTTACAACCTTAGCAAAATTGCAAATACAAAAGTTAGAATGATTATTACTGAGTAAAGTTACATTATCTTTGTCTATTTCTACAAAAGCACATGAAGTCCTCAGACATACACAGCCCTGACCAATATATAAAAGTACGGTTCTTTGACTAGTATCTGGGTGAATCTCAAAGTGACAAACGCCTTGCTCAGTATCAAGACATATGTCTTGAGCATCAATTGTGTTGCTCTCACAAATAAACCCCTGTTGTTCCCGGGTAACACAGGATTCTAGATTCACAGTCTGCCATTTCTCTACCCCTCTCCATACCCATGTTCTGTATTCCGAAGGATAGAGCACTGATCTCTCATTAATCAATCCTGATGCTATAATGGAGTGAATAACATAAACTGTGGCATTGTATATAGTGAGTACAAAGGCAGTAGCCATGTTTGCAATAGGATCATAGGTAAAATTTACCAAAGTCCACCAAGACTGAAATTTCTTTTCAAAATCAGTAGTATTGTCCCAGACAGCTTTTCGGATTTCCATCGGAAAGGCTCCTTCACTTCCTTCTCCTATAATCAAGGCAGCTGTTGATTGCAACCATAATTGTGCCTGTACACAGCTAAAAGCCAAAGACACATTACTCTGAGCCATAGCAAGTGCATCTATGATTAACCTATGGTCTTGGTCCTCTGCTTTTTCCCAACTTGGTAACACTTTTGAAACCTGCCACTGACTGGTTCCCAATGCCAACAAAGATGACTGTAAGTGTTGTTTTAATTTTGTCAGATCACTTGTTGCAGTGGCCAATTTATTCATTAATATTTCTGAATGAATTCCATTTAGAACTCCCAGCCCTGTCCCTAATATTCCAGTCAGATCCCTTCGCATTCTGCCCCTGGTGTATGCTTGCCTTTGCAACCGTGTCATTCAACCCTCAAAGGATGTCTTTAGGAAAGAAGAGTAGGCTGGTTGAACGTCAGAGATGTTAGTTTGCATTAGTAATTCAACACACTTGAGAGACCATTCTGGATTAAACAACAATTGCTGTTGGGCCGTGTTCCTTATTACATATGGGCCAATTTCATAAATTTTGGGTTCAAACCTAGGTGGTGTGATTTGGGTTTGGGCTGGAATGCTGGCATAGGTCGTAATGGGCTCAGTTGTGGCATTTATTTTAAATTTGAAGGAGAGCCCAATAGTATCATGGGTCCAAAGACAAATCACCCCAACGGTCTGTACTAACATAAAGTTATACCAACAGTCTAATTCACTTGAATGACTACAAATCTCCTGGTACTTGTCTGTGGGAGTGGTTGAAACACTAATTTGGATTGCTTTCTTATGAGCAGTTCCATTAATCATCCGACATCCTATTCTAACTTCCTCTCCTATAGTCCCTTGAAGTGACCATAACCTTTGTTTTTGCCATTCTTGCCTTTCACATACTTGGTTTTCGTGCATGGCTACAGTTGATAGATTTAAATCTTTTTTATCAGAATATTTTCCCATGGATCCAGTGTACTGAGTAAAAGCTTGGGACTAAGGCCACTCAGCATTGTTCTGGCTAGAGGTATTTTCCAGTTCTTGGATTGTAATTATGATTAAAAACAAAACAATTTTCTTGATTAAATTCCTGCAATCTAGATTACTAAGCATTCCCGACTGCAATGCACTCATTTTGTTCGAGTGAGTTTTAGTTTCAGTTCATTATCACCCGGTGTTGCCATCCAAGAGGTCTCTGGAGCTTTCTTTCACTCGAGAGTGGTGAATCCAGACATTCTGTTCCTTGATCTTAATCGCAACGAAAGTGGTGAGAAGCACTTGGAACGGTCCTTCCCACTGTGGCTTCAAGGTCTTCTCTGCAAAAGACTTGACATTCACATAATCCCAGGCTGTATGTCATGCACTGGTCCATCTAGCCCTCTGCTCTGAGTTCCAGCCACATGTTTTTCAATTTCTCTGAGTTGTTTACCTAAGGCCACCATATAGGCAGTCAGCCTTTCCTCCCCAATTTGGGTGGATATCCCTTTTGGCCTTATGGTCTCCCATAAAGCATTTCAAAGGGGCTCAGCTTTTCTTTAGTTCTGGGCTTAGTCCGAATTCGCAGCAATGCTAACGGGAGAGACTGGGGTCAAGGCAAATTAACCTCTTGCCCTAGTCTCACAATTTGTTGTTTGATCAAATGATTCATTTTCTCAACTTGGCTGCTTGACTAGGGACAGTATGGCGTGTGAAATTCCCAACCTATGCCCAGATGCTGACTGATCTCTTGAGCTATTTTTGAAATAAAATGTGGTCCCCTATCTGAGGATATTGTGGCTGGTACTCCAAAGCGTGGTATTATTTCTTGCAACAGCACCTTGGTTACCTCCCGGGCTTTGGCAGTCCTGGTGAGGAAAGCCTCTGGCCATCCTGAAAAGGTATGTGTTAGTACTAAAAAATATCAGTATCCCCCTTGGTAATTCTGAAAAGTCAATTTGCCACTGCTGGCCAGGTCCATGGCCCTTTCCAATTTGGCCAAGTTTTGATTTAGGGGTATTCTTGGGGTTAGTCTGGAGGCAAAGTTCACACTGTGGGCCACTTGAGTCACGGTGGCATATAAGTTCCTGGCAGTGATCTTTCCAATCAAATAACTGTACAAAGCGTCAATTCCCCAGTGTGTTTTCTGATGTTCCTCTCTTACTAATGGCCATAGTAAATGGGAGGGGATAATCAGTTTTCCCTCTGTGGTAACAGCCTATCCCTTCTGGTTATACGTTCCCTTTTGATCCTCAATTAGCCTTCTGTCCTTTTTATTATACACTGGCTTACCTTCTAGGGAGATTTGGCCATCGGGAATCAAGGCTCCTTCTACTGTCACCTCATCTTTTGCTGCTTCTTTTGCCTCTCTGTCTGCCAGCTCATTTCCCTCTTCCAATTCTGAGCTCACCTTCTGATGTGCCTTAATGTACATGATTGCTACCTTCTCGGGCAGTTGGACTGCTCTCAGCAGTTGTATTATTTCTCATGCATGTTTAATGTTCTTCCCTTCTGAGTTTAACAGTCCTCTTTTAACACCAAGCTGGGTCCTAGAGAGCACTGGCTAGCTTCTGTTTCCACCTGGTGTTATATGGGCAATGCACCGCCCCGAGCAGGGCTGCTGCAGTGGAGCAGGCAGGCTTGAATTTCTTAGAGAGCAGCGGTGTAGAAACCCCTTTCCCAGTGTTGACAGGGACAGAGCATAGGAGGGAGATCTGTTGCTTACAGATCCAAGTTTATTTCTGAATCACAGCAGAAAACAGACAAAAGAAGCATGCAAGAGCAGTGGCATATATGCCCCCTGGTTCGGGAGCTGCAGGAACTTCCGGCCAATCCGGGAGGACATTGCAGGTAAACATTCCTTTTTTCGGCTAATGGCTTAACAGAGAAAGGACAACTAATTATTCTAACAAATGAAATTGGTTTATGGGGCAGATTGACTTGGATTCTTCAGGAAAAAAGGGCAGTGTTCTGAGTAACTGGCAGCAACAGGTGTTGGGCCATGAGCATGCACCACCCCAAATGCATATCTTGAATCTATGTAAATGTTTATTCTCTTCCCTTTTGATAACTCTAAGGCACGGGTTAGGGCAATTATTTCTGCCTTTTGCACAGAAGTACCTGCTGGTAAAAGTCCTCTTTCAGTTAGGTCTCTGGATGTGGTAACTGCATACCCAGCATGTCGTTTTCCATTGATGACGTAGCTGCTTCCATCTGTGAACCAGGTTTCTGCATCAGCCAAAGGGGTATCCTTCAGATCAGGGCAGCTGGAGTAAGTGGCTTTAATGGTTTCCAGGCAGTAGTGATGTACCGGCTCTCCTTGATTTCCACTAAGGAAAGAAGCTGGGTTGACAGTGTTAGTTATCACTATCTCTACATCATCTTGCTCAACCATGATAGCTTGATATTTCAGGAACCGTTGTGGGGAAAGCCAATGGCCTCCCTTTGTTTCCAGTACTGCAGATACTGTATGGGACACTAGCACAGTCATTTTCTGGCCCAGGGTGAACTTCCGGGCTTCCTGAATGTTCAGTACAACTGTGGCAACCGCTCTGAGGCAATCTGGCCATCCTTTAGCTGCTGCATCCAGCTGTTTAGAAAGACAAGCAATTGCCCTTCTATATGGGCCCAGGTCTTGTGCCAGTATCCCCAGGGCAATGCCCTGTTTCTCATGAGAGAAGAGAAAGAATGGTTTACTCACATCTGGAAGTCCTAAAGCTGGAGCTGACATGAGGGCCTTTTTTAGTTGACCAAAGGCCTGTGTGGCTTCCTTTGTCCACTGGAGGTCTCTGCTCCTGTTTGCAATGAGCGAATACAGAGGTTTCATGAGTAATCCATAGTTGTAAATCCATAATCTGCACCATCCTGTCATGCCCAGGAAGGTTCTCAGTTCTTTCATTGTCTAGGGTTTTGGGGTTTGGCATATTGATTCTATGCGCTCTTTCTCCAAAGTCCGTTGCCCAGCACTGACCTTATAACCCAGGTAGATCACTTTTTGCTTGACCACCTGAGCCTTTTTCTTTGATACTCTGTACCCCTGAAGCCCCAAAAAGTTTAGAAGGCTTATCATCCAGGCCACGCACCCTTCTTCTGTTGGAGTAGCTATTAAGATGTCATCCACATACTGCAACAGTTTCCCTTCTCCTGGTGGAACTTCCCAGGATTCCAAGTCCTTTGCAAGTTGTTCTCTGAACAGGGTGGGTGAGTTTTTGAACCCTTGGGGAAGAACTGTCCATGTGAGGTGAGCTGAGCTTTGCAGCCACTTATGGGATTTTCCCATTCGAATGCAAAAATCTTCTGGCTGGCTTCGTGGAGAGGGAGGCAAAAGAAGGCATCCTTCAAATCTAAAATGGTAAACCAAGTTAGCTCTAGTGTTAAACAAGTCAACAAGGTGTACGGGTTAGCCACCATGGGGTAGAGATCCTCAGTTATCTTGTTAACAGCCCATAAATCCTGTACAACTCGGTATGACCCATCAGGTTTCCGGACAGGCAGGATAGGAGTGTTGAAATCAGATTGGCACTCCTTTGATAATCCCAGCTGTAAGAAATTTTCAATTATCGGGTTAATTCCTTCTCTATCTTCCTTCCTTAAAGGATACTGTTTAATTCTAACTGGTTGTTTTCCTTCCTTAAGCCTAATTTGTATTGGTTGTGCATTTTTCGCCCTCCCTGGTACATTGGAAGCCCATACTCCCAGAAACACTTGGTTCAGTATCTCCTTGTGAATTTCCTCTTTAACCTCGATAGATGTCAATATTAAACTCAACACTTCTACATATTTTTGCTCATTCACCTCCAGAGTAACTTCCCCATTTTTGAGCAAATAGATTGCCTGTAATTTCTCCAGTAAGTCTCTCCCTAAGAGTGACTCCGGAGAGTTGGGCATATATAGAAACTTATGGATGCCCCCTTGTTTTCCATATTTATACTTCAGTGGCTTGCAAAAATATACTATTTCAGATTGGCCAGTTGCTCCCCTTACCCTAACGTAGTCATTTCCCACTGGTACCAAAGCTTTATTTAAAACTTAAAATGTTGTTCCTGTGTCCACCATAAGTTCCACCTCCTTCTCCTCCTTCCCTAGTTTCATTTTTATAACCAGTGGATCTCCTGGTATAAGATCCTCCAGTCCGCCTCAGTCATTTTTTGCATGAGGGACCACCACCTCCCTTCCCCGGTTCCCTTTTCCATTTCTTCTCTGTTCAGGGCATTCATTCTTCCAGTGTCCAAATTTTCTGCAAATCATGCATTGATCCTTGTCCAGTCAAGGCAGTCCCTGCCTAGATGGTTCCTGTCTGCGTTTTCCTTTTCCTTCCTCTTTTACTACTGCTACTAACTTTCTCATCCCTTGCTTATATCCTTCTTCTTGGTTGCTAAAAACCCTCCATGCCTCATCTAACAAGGCCTTTAAATTCCTTCCTTCTGGTCCCCGGAGCTTCTGCAGTTTCCTTCTGATGTCTCCCGTAGACTGCCCTAAAAATAAACTTACTAGCTGCTGTATCCCTATCTCGGATCCAGGATCTAATGGTGTATGGCAGCGCATCGCATCTCTCAGGTGATCTAAAAACTCAGAAGGAGTTTTGGAGGGGATTTGCTTAATTGCATACAAAGCTGACCAATTTATAGTTTTGGGGATGGCCTGTTCCATCCCCTTTGCTACCCATTCTTGATAATTCTGTATTTTTACCAATTGGCCTGGTTCATTTGGATTCCAATTTGGATCCTGGAGAGGAAAAACATTCTTAACATCCTCTTGTGCTGTTCTACAAAAGTTCTCTGCTAAGTCTCCTGCTGTTTTCAAAACTAACTGTTTTTCTGTCTCCATTAAGGCCTCCAACAATAACTGCAGATCGGACCAGTCAGGTTTATGTTGCTTAATCATATATCTTAACATTTTGGCTGTTCCTATCGGATCACATCTATAGTTCTTGGTAATTCTTTCCCAGCCCTCTAAGTCAATTGAAAAAAAAAGGAATTTTGACTAATATCCTTTGGCCCCCAAATCCTATTGCCTCTCGTAAAGGGGCTTGTATTATTTCCCTTGTTTGTTTTCTAGTTCAGGATACTATGGGACCGCTCGTGTTCGTGGAAGGTTCCTCATCATTACTATCACTATCAGGCAATGGGGGATACAATGTTTTTTTTAATTCAGAAGTGGAGGAGCAGATGGCCCAGCTTGTCTCCCTTCCAAGGGAGCTGAATCTGCTTCTCCCCTTAGTCCCCCTTGCTCCTCAGGGAGTGGCCCAAATAGGTCCAGTAATTCTTGCTTTTGTGTCTCTGCTTGATTGACCTTGTCATGATGCATGCAGCGCTGTTTGATTGAACAAGTACTGCAGCATCACTTAGGTTTCCCTCTATTACCTTTGTTTTCCTTTTCAAGGGCTAATACCAGGGGATCAGAGGGGGCTCTAATTCCACAATTCCTCTGCCATTCAGGGTGATTTCAGAGGGAGAAAAACATGTCCGCATATGAAACCTCACTCCATTTCCCCTCACGTCTGAGGAAAAGCATAAGCTGCAAAAAGGTGTTATATTCTAAGGTCCCAGTCCGTGGCTATTTCGCTCTGCTTTCCAGTTGATATAAGGGCCACCACTGGGTGCAGTACTTCACAAGGGTGCATTTGGACTCTGTGCCTCCTGGGCCTGCAATTTCCTTCCAGTGGGCTAAAATACAGCCCAGAGGACGTGCCCTAAGGATTTCTTTACTCTCTCCTAATCCCATTATTTTCTCCTCCTGTTTCGCTTCCACCCAAATCTCTTCTCACGCTCTCCCACAGTCTTTTCCCAATCCTCTTCCCTTACATTCCAAATCTCCTGGACTAAATGTAATCTTCCACAGAAATACTCTAAAATTTCTGGTACAGGGTCCCCCTGACCCCGCAGCCCACACTGAGCACAAGCACTATATCTTCTACCAGAGGAGCAGTACCAACGCTCTCCGCAGGACCTGCACTTAACCAACACCCACACTAGATGTTGCCCTTGCCTGCAGAAACAGGTGATTCCACTTCTGTTCACCTGGATATTCAAATCCTTTGACACCAGCTTCTCCCAATCTAGTGCTACCAATCCTCCTGCGGAGGTCCTATATAGTCCCCCTAAATAAAACTGCTTGTTTCCCCTTATCACCCAATTACTCTTGGGAGTTATGAATTACCAGGAATCAAGTCCAAACCACTAGGGGAGAGGGACTCCTTCCACCCGTCTCGCCACGGTCAGGATGACCGCAATTCCATAACTCTCTCGTACGCCTCTGCTCCTCCTTAAAACACACCTCACGGCAAAACCTAAAGACAATACTCACAACAAGCATTCCCTATAAACAGCATTTCACCAAAGTAAAGCGCAAAAACCCTTAAAAAAACAGTACTTCTGGCAAGCAACACTAAACGAGCCCTAAAGACAGCACATGGTAAAAGAGAATATGCAAAGTAAATCACAAAGACTTCAAAGAGTTAACTTGCAACCCCCACTCCTTGCCTGTGCCCATGAGCTCTGTGAACGGGGCTGTCAGCTCATTGTAACAGAGAATATGCAAGGTAAAAACACAAAGGGTTCCCTTGCAACCCCCACTCCTTGTCGGTGCACACGGTAAATGGGAATATCTTGGCAGCAGTTTACTGCAATTATGACTTTTGACACAAGATGGCAGTATTACCTCAAAAATACACCGCAGCTTTATTCTGCAACAAAGGTGCGTCTCAGGCACGCACACAACCAAACACAACACACGTCTGAACTTTTAAAACTCACACACAACCAAAATAGCAGCAATAAAACAGGAATTCGCTCAGTCCACCCCTAGAACCGCTAACGGCCACGCCACTGGTCAGCAACCCCCCCCCTCCTGCTGGCCACATGTCCCACCAACAGTTGCTTGCAAACCCAAACCCACCTGGACCCTTTCTCAGACGTCTCCGAGCAGCTTATCAGTGGTCCCTACGGGGCCCCTTTTAAAAGAAATACATACCGTTTCTTCGCTGCTCAGAGCGTCGTTGTCTGTCCCCGAAGTGAGCCATCCAAGAAGTGGAGTCCCTTCCAAGGAAAATCCCGGGGCACGCCTTAGAAATTCCACCGCTCAGTCGATCCTACAGCTGGGCAGAAAATGTCCCTTCGTGGTCACCAAAAACGATACACGGAAAGACTCTAAAACTCAAAGTGAGTTATAGTGAGGTATGTAGTTCATTTGGCCGGGCCCATGTGGGATTGCTCTGCAAAGACATGCGCATCTACTCACTCTCAGCATTCCTTTTTATCCTCTAAAATGTTACATATACATTAGGTTTTGCAATACATCTATGCATATTCATTTCCTGGCTCCACCTTGTCCCACTTCGTATGCTAATTCACTTATCAGTCCCTTTCGCCTGTGTACTTGTCTCTGGTGGTAGTCTTGGGGGTCGCAGGGGATGAAGTAAGTGGTCTTCATCAAAACTGACCTCACCCCGTCTCCTTGCGCATGCTTACTGTTATAAATGGTCAGAGGCTAATTCAAAATAAAATAACAAAATTTATTTAACACAATTTCAACACTGAAATAAAGCCACAATAAAAAGAAACAACATTGATCGAATGCTGGGTGGACAGAGAGGCGGTACAAAAGTACCCTCCGAATTCTGCCACACTGCTATGTTTCAGCCCGTGGGTTTTATACAGTTTTTTTACCCTAAGGCTAAGCCTGTTGAAAGTTTAAATATGCTTTGTTTCTAAAAGAGTCCTGTCTGCATGAAGAGGTTCCTTGATGGTTTTTTTCCGAAGTTCATCTTGGGAGGGGTGATCTTGATTGTCCAGGATCTCCACCAAGATCGGTATCTGATGTTGAAGAGCTGTGAAGTGAGGGTCCACCCTTAATGGCCGGACCATCTTCTGGCTCTGCCTTGTTGTTACAGTTGTAGATGTGTTTGGGAACTTTGGAATCTTGGAGGCATTCTCGGGTAGCTTTTTATTAGTAGCTTAAATCCACACGAATTTATCTATTATACTTATTACAGTCTCCCACTTTTTTATTTACTTAAATAAATTCGTGTGTGTTGGATTGCCTTTCTTTAGTAATTGCTTTTGAGTCGTGGCATTCTACTCTTTTGTCTGATTCACAAAATTTAGTATTGAGTGTCATAAAAGAAATAATACTTTTTTCTTTTATCTTTGGGACAATCATAATGCTTTTGATACTTCAGGTTCTCTCTGGTGCTATGTTTAACTATAGTTCACGTCTCTTTTTGAGGGTCAGCTTCTGTGGGCTCTTGGAGGGGGGTCCTCCTGTCTCTCGGCTCAAGACTACGAGGACTTTCTACTACAACATGCTTCTGCCTTTCTTTTCACCTACGGGGTAGCAGCCTGCGGCGGGGTAATCCATCTTCTCGGCAGCAGGCATATGTTTCTGGAGTCTTGTCAGTCTGAGCTGCAAACTTTTTTTTTTTTTTTTTTTTTTTTTTTTTTTTTTTTTTTTTTTAAAGGCGCTCTACCGGGACAACTTGATTGTATCGGACTAGTAAGGTACTTTGATTGTCTTTCTGCACTCGACTTTGAGCACTTCAACTTTAGTGTCTAATTGCTCTTTTGTTTTTTTTTTATATATATAATACTATTCTGGAGAATCTACTTCTAGCAGACTCAAGTTAGTGGCAATTACTAAGAAATGGCTAGTCTCTTTTTGTTCTTTTTCTAAACAGTTGGTACATAATCTTTTTGGCTTACGCCCCCCCTTTGCAGTGAACAACCTAAATCAATTTACAATATACACACTTGAAGTGAACAAAGGGAAAACATTCACAATCTGGTCTTTCACACCTTATCTGATCCCCCTCATTCATCGGTGTCGTTGCAACTTGACTTTCAGCTCTCTAGGTGATGAGGTCACTCTCTATTTCTGAGTAGTGTATTGTGGGTCTACTTTCTTCACTTTTGAAGCGTGGGTCTACTCTTTTTCTGCAGTCTTAATTGCTGTATCTTAGGTAAATCAGTGAAATCTACTGGGATTCTTTTGAATGGGTGATAGGCAACTAGTTAAAGCTTAGCACAATTAGACAAATCATGTATTTTAAAGGGGGGATCTTTAGCATTAATTCTTGCATAACACAAAGTAAGAACAATATTAGTAATTAGTGAAAAAATAGGAAGCATCAATCTACTGCTGAAAATGATTACTTAAAAACTGCTTAAAAATTTGAAACATCTCTCAGAGCAGTTTAAGGCTAAGGCATATCTGAACTCTTCTAACTACTAGGGCATTGTTAGTGCTTTTATACTCATGTCAACAAAAGAGAATTACAGCTTACATGGCTCAGCTAAAGGCAACTCTTGTAAATAATGAAAGCTGCTCATCTGATTTAACATTTAGAAATGTAAAAAAAGACAGATTTTATTTTTGGTGTTTATGAAACACGCTCAAGAACTTTTAAAGAGGAAGCTCTCTAGAGATCTTGCTGAGGGAGATGTCTACATGACACAGGGCAGGACTAAGAAAACAACAAATAGGGTTGACAAGAAGCAAAATGTAACAGGAATTGATTCAAACAACTGACATATGTAATTGTGACTTAACAAAACAAACAATTATAACAAATGGGGTAAGTGGGTCAATATTGCAGATTTTAAAATGAATAATGAAACGCATAATAGGTACTTAAAATGAAGCTGTTTATGAAACTAAACATGGGCTAGTGCTTTAAGGACTCTGAGGTCTTTTTACAGCTAAGCTATTTAGATTCTTTGCTTTGTAAACTAATGGGTATTTAGGGGCACTTTGAGTGCATTTCTGCAGCTAACTTAGTGGTTTTTAGGCTCTCGGCTCTTGGCACTAAGCTTACATAGAAGTTTTGGGGTTAGCTTTGTCGATGTGACTGGCTTAAAGCACTTAACATCTACTCTGCGCGGTATAGCTGAGAGTGGGGTGGGGGTTTCTTGGGGGATGGGGAAAACTGGGGACCTGGAAGGGAGAATTTTAAGGGAAAGATTTTCTCAGATCTCTCCCCCCCCTCTTCTTCTCTTCGGTTTCTGTTCTTACTTCGGGGGAACTGAAAATGGGAAGAGGATGGCTCTTTGGGGGAAGGGGGGGCTAGAAGCAGGATTGGGAAAAGGGGTCAGAGAGAGACAGAGAAGGCAAGCAGGAGGACAATCTTCTGCTGGACACAAGGATGCTATGGAGGTGGCGGTGCCGGCTGCGGGAAGCAGTGGGATGGATGCGGCGCTAGACGGGGCGCACGGGTGGGGGAGGCGCAGCACGGGCGCAGAGGGCGGCCCCCCTCTCTGCTAGCGTGCTCTGGACGGCGGCCCTGCACCCCGCGGTTTGGCTCTCGGCACGCAGCAGCGGCTGGCAGCGGCTGGCAGCGGGCTCTTCACTCTCCCTAACTTCGGTACAATAATAAATTAGTTTTTCTTGGACTTACTTTTCAAAATGGGACACTCTCTCTAGTGCTCTAAGATCTATCTCAGTGGACTTTCTGGTGGGATTTCGAAGGTACCTTTTCCTTTTCTGAGAGCATGCTTTTTCTCTGATTCTTTCTGATGTTTACTCTTTCTTTGCTTTATTTTTAAAAAAAAAAAACAAAAAACTTTACTTTTTGGTAATGGATTGCAATACTAAATCTTTTCTTAGCTTTAGCTCTGGCTAAGAGCAGGGATCTTCTCCCTGACTGTTACAAATTGCAAACTGGGTCTCCAATCGTTCGGCCTACTTACCCCTCTGGTGAGCTGAACCGGGGGTCTGTTCGTCTGATGAAAAAGTCTTCGGTTTGCATCCTGGGCTTTTACTAGCCCGTAGCAAAAGGGTTTACTGGTTCCCCAAACCCAGAGGGACGTATCTTTCTTCTTTTGCTTCTTTGTGATCGATTCTCCCAGACTCCCTGAGTCTGGGCTTTGATGAGCAAACGAGTTTTCCCCAATTCTCTTCTCTACTAGCTGAAAAAAACCTTTGCGGGAAACTTGGTACAAGAGCTTACAGATCTACCCTTGTATCGTGGCAAGGCCACGTCTCGCTCACTTACTCAATCACCCACTTAACTAAGCATTACTTACAGCTATTTTCTTGCTTGGAGATCTTCGTGCACGGAGAAAAAATTTTACGAGTGAAAAGTAGCCGCGGCTCCGAAAAGACTCCTATGTCTTTTCCTGGGTTTTCTGCTGGATCTAGGCTTTCTCTCTTTTTATTGTGGCACTTTTATCTAATTTTTGGGTTCGTAATACAATAGGTGCGAAGGGGTTTCTTGCTTTGCCGGGCTGCCGAAAAACCGGCAGGGCGCCCCCCCGTGCAAAGGGATTCCTCCGCAGCAACCTCGGTTCGAATCCGAGTCACAGCACCAAATCTGTTATAAATGGTCAGAGGCTAATTCAAAATAAAATAACAAAATTTATTTAACACAATTTCAACACTGAAATAAAGCCACAATAAAAAGAAACAACATTGATCGAATGCTGGGTGGACAGAGAGGCGGTACAAAAGTACCCTCCGAATTCTGCCACACTGCTATGTTTCAGCCCGTGGGTTTTATACAGTTTTTTTACCCTAAGGCTAAGCCTGTTGAAAGTTTAAATATGCTTTGTTTCTAAAAGAGTCCTGTCTGCATGAAGAGGTTCCTTGATGGTTTTTTTCCGAAGTTCATCTTGGGAGGGGTGATCTTGATCGTCCAGGATCTCCACCAAGATCGGTATCGGATGTTGAAGAGCTGTGAAGTGAGGGTCCACCCTTAATGGCCGGACCATCTTCTGGCTCTGCCTTGTTGTTACAGTTGCCACTGTAGCCTACTTTGTCCTGTTTTGGTGAACATCATCCTTCACTTATCAGACATCTTTGCATTCTTTCATATTGCTGCACGTACATCCTGTCTTCCCTTTACAGGCAGTTAGCACAGTAAATATTAAGCAATATACATCAACTAAATATCTATTTTTTAATCAAGACCCCTCTAATTCCTAACCCCGTGTCTCACAGGAATTTCACCTTTTAGAGCGAAATTGGTATTTAGCTGAAGGCAGCTAATTATGCAAACTGTCATTTATTTATGTAAAAATGTATTTGGGACAGTTGCAATGAAAAGGTTCTATGTTAGGATTAGGTTTTTAGAATCCATTTTTGAACACTGGTTTGTGTTTTTATTAGTGAAACAGAAGAGTTCTAAGTAGAATGCATTCTAAATATAATGCATTTGTTTTAAAATCTTAATTACATCAAAACAGATTTTAGCAGTGTAACAGATAACACTTTTCATTAGAGCCAGTTTAAGCAATTTCAATTTTTATTTTTTAAAGCTTAAGTTTAGCTTTTGGCTTCTATCGGAGTACACAGAGATTTCAAGCTTTAGTGTTAACTACTAATTTTCAAAGGTTTTTTCCTCTGCTCCTACAGCTAAAATGAGTATTAGGGGTGATCAGAAGCTATTGAAATGCAGACTCAAGGGTCCCCCAGCCGTTAGGGTGTGTTTTCTCTCCCTGCTGGGTTGTAAAGGAGCGGGGGGTGGGGGTGGGGGGGTGGGTGACTGTCTCTCTTCTTTTTCTCTGTGAGAGTGAGGGTTTAGAATTTGGAGGGTTTTTCCCCTCACTACTTGAGAGTAGGCCTCGGTACTTTCACTATGCCCCACATCTCCTCCAACTTCATCCTGTTTCCCCACTAAACAATCTTTTAGCACATTCAGAGCTTCTCTCAGCTAAGGCCTCAATACATAAAGATTCTGCCAAGGCTGGGATATTTTCATCTGCACATTTGTATTTTGCTTGCAAATACAAGGTGGTTTTTGTAGCAGCAGCAGAGATATTCATAGCTAACTGCATAGGGGTTGAAGCAAGTTCCCCTTTTTCTCTAATATGTATTTCTCCTGCCCAATACACAATCCTGCTGATTATTAAATGGGGTTTGTCAGGAGGGTATAATCCAAGGTGCAAAAGGACACATACACTCCAGAACCTGAAACTTTCTATACCATCCAATAATATTCCATTTTCCCCAGTGAGACAAATTTTTAACAGATATTCAATTTCTGTTTCCCCTGCTTTTTGTCCATATTTTTCTTGGAGGTTTTTCGATGGCAGGGAATTACAGGAAATGTTCTGACCATATTCCTCCTTTGACCACCTTGAGGTCCTTCAGAGAGTTCAGTTTTAATTATGGAATTCAATTTAAGTTCTGGAATTTCTCCCTCCTTTAGAGATGGGGTTTCTGTGCTTTTGTTAGAATCCAATTCAATATTTGCATTACCAGTTTTTCTGAATATCGCCATCCCCATCCTCGGGTGGTGTAACCAACTCTGGAATTTCTTTAACATAGAAAGAGATGGGGGGTTTTAATGATGTTAATTTCGATTTTCCTTCCAAGGGTTTTATTTTTTCCTTGGATTCTTTTAGCTCATTTTAATTTGTCATATTATCTTATCATTTCTTTCTGCCGCTTGCAAGCAGCTTTTAAACATGATGCAAGTGCATGAGAAATTATGTTTTCTCCATTTTTATCTGTCAGCAATTCCTGCTGTCCATTTATTTTGTCTTGGATTTTTTCCCACTCAAGCCAGTTGTCTACTGGACAAGGGTTATTAACACTTTGCCACCATAAATAGTCTGACAAGTCTTTATACTGAGTTTTTAAATTGTTTGCCATATCCTTGCTCGACTATGCCAAATGTTACAAATGGAGAGGAGAGCTTAAACAAGTCCTTCCTTTTACTCGAATTTCTGGCAGTAGCTCTGTCTGGGGCAGCCTGCACCCCAGGTTGCTCTCACTCGTGTCAGGGAAATGAATCCACAAACAACAGAGGTTTATGTCCCAAAAGGAGACAGAAGAGTCCTGTAAACAGGTGCCCTCCCAGATTTATTCCCCAAAGATCCCATTTTACTCACTGGTGAGATTTTCAGTGGTCCTTCCCTGTGGACTCTTCACAGACCCCTCGGTCCGCCACTCATCTGTCTCCTGGACAGTCTTGGGAACTCCATCAATTGCCTGGTGCCAGCCACCAGCAAGGGGAGATGATCACTGAAACTAGGTGAGACGCGCCTTCAGCTCCGCTCACTGCCCGCAGCCTGCAGCCTGCCTCCCCTGGATGGTGGAAATATCCCAGACAAGAGCCCCCAAATTGTCAGGAAAATTAATCCACAAACACCGGAGGTTTATGTCCAAAAAGGAGACAGAGGAGTCCTGTAACTTTATTACAATAAAGGGAGAGGCCATGGGGCATTTCCCCTGGGGTCTCTCAAATGGTTGGAGGATGCAGCCTCCTTTTTATCCGAATTTCCTGGCCACATTTCCCTCTCTCTTTCCCCATTGGCTGAGGTACTTGAGAGGTAAAGACTTCCCGAAACGCCTAATACCTAAGACCCCCTTCTAATGTAAACTCCCTCCTTTTTTCTTTTCCTTGTGTCAATCAGTGGAATTCCTACGGAATTTATGGTTCTTCCCATTGTTTCTTTCATCTCTCAGTATCCAATTTTATTTATCAGCAGACCTACAGTTTGTTTGTAAAGACAAATCTCTCTCATTCCATTTTTCAGTCAGTGGAATCCTTCCCATTGTTTCTTTTGTCTCTCAGCGCTAGTTTTATCTACTAGCAGACCCACAGTTTGTTTGTAAAGGCAAGTCCCTCATTCCTTTCACTCCCAGGTTCTTAATCATGGCCGAATATGTCTATTACAAATTGAGTAATTTACTTAATAGACACAAATTTAACAGACATAAGACTTTAACAGATTGCTTAATACACAGGATAAACAAAAGAAACACTACTAGCAGATAAACAATACAGTGCACGAGTGAGATACCTATTATTACAGCTAGCGAAGTAATAGTATAATTAGGATTCAATGTATCTTACCATCCAGTTTCTGATGGGGCACACATAGGATCCTTTCCTCTCAGTTTCCAGAAAAGTAACCAAGAAGATGCATCCAAGCTTTGGGAAGAAGTCCTACATGTTTCCAAGGAGCGTGTAGGAGACTTCTATCTCCATGAAAATTTGTGTAGCTTTTATAGTTGTTAAAGTAGTGCCTTTCAGTCAAGGATTCCTGGTTTCTCTCTCTGCATCTCGCTCTCAAGGCAAGGGATGTTTATTATCAGCTGGGGATCTCACCTCCCTCAGTAACTCATGTGAGGGGGGAGAATGTCTGGTGCTATACACCAGCTGATGGACAGACCAGATAAGCTTTTTTGTGGTCGAGGGGGGATGTCCTGCCACAACTGCTACTGCATTTTCCCAATTGCTATAAGAGAGGCTGTGAAAGAGATTACAACCAGCTTTTGTTTATATCTAGTGGCTCCAACCCCAGTTGGGGAGTGGCTTGACATGATTGGAAAATGTTCTACAACACAGTCCACAACCCCATCCACTGATATGAAACAAACCATAAATAATGACAATGAAGTAGATCATTAGAAAAAGTACAGCAAAAATATTTTGACAGATGCCCTGAGATCTGGGAACCAAGACATAAGCCATGACCACAATTTGTCAATTCCCCAATCAACATCTTCAGTTGCTACCCCATGCAAGGGCTTTAGTTGTTCCTGGATTTTCTTAAGGTCCTTATCAATGCATAGATCTTGGCTGACACAGACACAGCAGACAGTATTTACTAATGTGCAAATGCCACCTTCTGTAGCCATCAAGTACTCTGAAGCTAGTGGTTTTGAACAGTAGCCTGTGGTACTTAAGCAACTTCTTGCTGCAGTGCTTGGATGGCATCAATTGTTACATTTTCTATATTTGTCAGAGTAGCAGAGAGATTGATGATTGCTTTCTCCAGCTCAGAGATCCCTAGACAAGGAAGGAGGGTCCAGGGAAACTGGTGAAATATGCATCCTCATCCTACTAAAGGATTAAAATCACACCAATGTCGCAGGGCATCAGGATAATTATGGACATGGGTCCTGAAGAGGTTTACTTCAACATGCACTGCAGGCACTATTAGTCTGGGTGCACAGACCTCCTCTCTCTCCATGGGAGGATTTTCATTGCACAGCTGATGCACAGCCAGTATAGGCCAGGGGCACCTATTTTGATAAGGTCACAGCAGCAAGTGATGTCTTTCAGGCAGTTGTCAATATTGGCATGGTAGGTTTGCATGGTGTAGGATATACCTTGCTGCATGGTTTGTCATTGATCATGGGACAGATGACAGCCCATAAAGTTTTGGAGGGCATAGAGTTCTGATCCATGATTTACCAAAGTGTCAGTCACCAGTCAGTGTTTAAGAGACTAGCCTAAATAGAGTAATATCTAACAAAAATTTTAGGTGCACAGCCCCACAATTCCACCAATACCAGCATTCCTACCACAGGAAAACCTTGGTTCACAGAGGCAGGATGCTATGTACAAATCCAACAATCAGTTCCCTTCCTGACATTCACCAGCACCTGAGAGAATTAGCAAGTTAGGATACCAACCAGCAAGGTTCTGGTGGACTTCTTGGGGATGAGTGGCTGAAAAGATGCTCGGCAGAAAAGGACCTGGGAGTGTTGGTCAACAGTTGGCTGAATATGAGCCATAAATGTACCCAGGTGGCCAAGAAGGCAAATGTCATCCTGGCTTGTGTCAGTGTCATGGTTTAACCCCAGCCAGCAACCAAGTTCCATGCAGTCACTCGCTCACTCCCTCACCAGTGACATCTGGGAGAGAATCAGAAGGGTAAAAGACAGAAAACTTGTGGGTTGAGATAAAGACAGTTTAATAGGGAAAGCAAAAGCCATGCACACAAGTAAAGCAAAACAAGGAATTAACTGCTTCCCATGGACTGGCAGATGTTCAGCCATCTGCAAGAGAGCAGGGCCCCATCACACATAATGGTTACTTGGGAAGACAAATGCCATCACTCCAAATATCCCCCCCTTTCTCCTTTTTCCTCTCACTTTATATACTGAGCATGATGTCATAGAGTCTGGAATATCCATTTAGTCAATTTGGGTCACCTGTTCTGGCTGTGTCTCCTCCCAACCTACCATGCACCCCCAACTTCCTTGCCAGCATGGCAGTCCAAAAGCAGAAAAGGCCTTGGCTCTGTGTAAGCCCTGCTCAGCAATAGCAAAACCATCTCTATATTATCAGCCTTGTGTTCAGCACAAATCCAAAACACAGCCCCATACCAGCTACTGGGAAGAAAATTAACTCTAGCCCAGCCAAAACCATCACAATCAGAAATAGTGGGGCCAGCAGGACTAGGGCAGTGATCATCCCCCTGTACTTGGCACAGGTGAGGCCACACCTTGAGTACTGCATGCAGTTTCAAGCCCCTCATGACAAGAAAGACACTGAGGTGCTGGAGCATGTCCAGAAAAGGGCAACAAAGCTAGTGAGGGGTCTGGAACACAAGTCTTATGAGGAGCTTCTGAGGGAGCTGGGAGTGTTTAGTTTGGACAAAAGGAGGCTCAGACAAGAACTTATTGCTCTCTACAGCTACCTGGAAGGAGGTTGTAGTGAGGTGGATATCAGTCTCTTGTCCCATGTAACAAGCAATAGAACAAGAGGAAATGGCCTGAAGTTGCACCAGGGGAGGTATAGATTTGACATTAGGAAAAATTATACATCAAAGGGGTTGTCAAGCATTAGAACCTGCTACCAAGGAAAGTGGTTGAGTCAACATCCCTGGCGGTATTTAAAAGATGTGTAGGCATGGTGCTTAGGGATATGGTTTAGTGGTGGACTTGACAGTGCTGGGTTAATGGTTGGACTTGATGATCTTTGAGGTCTTTTCCAATCTAAATGATTCTATGATTCTATGACTATCCTTAAGAACAGTATAACAGTCTCCACAGCATATTCAAAAGAGGGGCTTGCTTGGAATAAACAACAATAGTACAAGTAAACAACTACAGTAAACAGAAATATAACAGGAGGATTTTCCCAGATTGTTGTGGTTGAGATATAGACAGTTTAATAGGTAAAGCAAAAGCTGTGCACACAAGTAATGCAAAATAAGAAATTCATTCACTACTTCCCACTGATGGGCAGATGTTTAGCCATTTCCAGAAAAGCAGGGTTCCATCATGTGTTAACAGTTACTTGGGAAGACAAACGTCATAACACTGAACGTCCCCCATCCCCCTCCCCTCATCCTTCCCACATATTCTTGTCCACCTCAGCCTGCTTACTGGCAGGACACAGTGAGAAGCAGAATAGGCCTTGATGCTGAAAAAGCACTGTTCAGAAATAAAGAAAATATCCTTATGTTGCCAACACTGTTTTGGTCACAAATTCAAAACAGCACCATATGAGCTGCTATGAAAAAAATTAACTCTATCCCAGCCAGAACCAGTACACATATTAGTCTATACATCCAGGATGGTCCAGTAATCGGGCTTAGTGAATGGCTCCTGGCTCATTATGGATCTTATCACTTCCAGAAATGCAAAATCACTTTTATGACAGACCAAAGGGGCAGTATGTGGATCCAATGACTGCCAACCTGTCAGCCTCAGTTCCATGCTCAGGAAGATCATGGAACAGAACCTCTGAGAAGCTATGCTAAGGCACATGGAGGACAGGGACATGATTCAAGACAGCCAGCACAGCTTCACCAAGGGCAAGTCCTGTCTGATCAACTCAGTGGCCTTCTATAATGGAGTGACTACAGCAGTGGACAAGGGAATAGCTACAGATGTCGTCTATTTGAAGTTCTGTAAGGCTTTTGACACAGTGCCCCACAACATCTTTCTCTCTAAATTGGAGATACATGGATTTGATGGCTCAGTTATTTGATGGATGAGGAATTGGCTAGATGGTTGCATCCAGAAGGTAGTGGTGAACAGCTCAATGTCCAGATATAGACCAGTGACAACTGGTGTCCCTCAGGGGCTGTATTGGGACCAGTGCTATTTAATATCTTCACTAAAGACATAGACAAAGTGATTGAGTGCACCCTCAGCAAGTTTGCAGATGACACAAAGCTGAATGGTGAGGGACGGGATGCCATCCAGAGGGACCTGGACAAGCTTGAGAAGTGGACCTATATAAACCCCTCCTGGGGCAGCTGGTCCCAGTGCCCCTCTGGATGGTGAAATGCGCTGTAGCAGGAACCTTGGAGTGGCTGCTGGAACAATAGAGGCAGGCACACCCTGGGGTGGCAAACAAAATGTTTCAGAAAACACAGCCTTAGCAGGAGCTGCGGAGTTTGGGTGGACGCAGGGTGTTGGGTTAGGATCCACCCAAGCGTACTGGTGGCAGGTTCTGTTTAACTAACTTGGCCTCCTTCTATGACAAGGTGACCCACTGTGGATGTTGTTAACCTGGACTTTAGCAAAGCCTTTGACACCATTTCCCATAGCACTGTCTATGAGAAACTGGGTGGACAAGTATACTCTTTGCTGGGTAAAAACCTGGCTGGCTGGATGGGGCCACATACTTGTGGTGAATGGAGTTAAATTCAATTAGCAGACGGTCACTAGTGGTGTTCCCCAGGGCTCTGTATTGGGGACAGTCCCACTTAATATCTTTATCAGTGACCTGGATGATGAGATTGAGTGTACCTTCAGTAAGTTTGCAGATGACACCAAGTTTGGGCAGGAGTGTTGATCTGCTGGACAGTAAGAAGGCTCTGCAGAGAGATCTGGACAGGCTGGATCAATGGGCTGAGGCCAACTGTATGAGTATCAACAAGGCCAAGTGCCGAGTTTTGCACTTGGGTCATAACCCAGTGCAATGCTATAGGCTTGAGGAAGAATGGCTGGAAAGCTGCCCAACAGAAAAGGATGTGGGGAGTATTGGTTGACAGCCAGTTGAACGAGCCACTTTATGTCCAGGTGGCCAAGAAGGCCAATGGCATCTTGGCTTGTATCAGAAATAATGTGGCCAGAAGGACTAGGGAAATGTTCATCCCTTTGTACTCAGCACTGGTGTGGCCGCAACTCAAATCCTGAGTTCAGTTTTGGGCCCCTCACTACAAGAAAGACATTGAGGGTCTGGAGCACATCCAAAGAAGAGTAATGAAGCTGATGAAGCATCTGGAACATAAGTCCTATGAGGAGTAGCTGAGTGTAATGAGTGTTTTTAGTCTGGAGAATAGAAGGCTCAGGGGAGACCTTATTGCTCTCTACAAGTGTTTGAAAGGAGGTTGTAACAGTGTCAGTCTCTTGTCCTATGTAACATTGACAGAAAGAGCAGAAATGGCCACAAGTTGCACCAGGGGAGGTTCAGGTTGGATATTAGGAAATAATTCTTCACTGAAAGGGTTATCAAGCATTCGAACAGGTACCCAGAAAAGTGATTGAGTCACCATCCCTTGAGGGTATTTAAAAGATGTGCAAATGTGGCACTTAGGGACATGGTTTAGTGGTGGACTTAGTGTTAGATCAATGGTTGGACTCTATAATCTTTTAGGCCTTTTCCAACTTAAACAATTCTATGATTCTATGGCTCAGCAACATCAGAATCTGCAAGGTTCACTTTGATTTTGTTCTCTAGAAGCCTGTGTGAGGACTTAAAGAATGCAATTACATGTCTCAAAACACTATTCCCATAAGATAAGCCACCAAGACAGGAACTTGAGATAAGCATGGATGGCAAAAAGGAAGGCGCTAATTCCAGGCCTAAACAAAGGTGTAGGTTTGGAATTAGCACACCGGACAAAATTCCACTGTGCAGACTGTGGGAAAGGAAACCACTGCTTACACCCATGCCAGTCCAAGTTGTGGGAACATCTGCAACCACCCCTTGGATACCCAGAACTTGGACTGTATAAAGGTGGTACCTCCAGTAGAATGACTCTGGGACTCTCACGACCAAAGACCAGGGTGAAGAACGCTGCAGGAATCCACATGGTGGTGATATCTTTTGCCTAATTTCTTTCTCAGTCTGTCTCCCTCCCCCTTCTCTCTTCCTATTTCTTTCTATCTCTCTACCTCACATTTACTGTTAAATAAAATCTGTACTATTGACTTTGGCATATGATCTTGTTTACACATTAATTTGAGCAGAGGCATCTCTCACTAATCGGATCATAACAGCCTGTTTGGTGGTTAAACTGTTGTTTTCAGGAGGCATCTCCTTAAAAAAAGCTTCCATAGTAGCTAATCAGGCCTGCCTTAGAATTTTCAAATAATAGAGAAGGAGAGTTAATTCCTGGTTCTGAACTCAATTTGTTCTGACTGTATTAACTACATCGTGTCAGCCTAACAGTTCTTCAGAATTGTATTGAACCACAATTCAAGAATAGTCATGCTTGAGTCATTGAGTTTTCAAAAGGAAACTGCCTGCATATTTAATATACCACATACCTACGAGTTGTAAATGAATCAGTTAAATCTTACATTTTGGTAAGAAGGTGGAAAACGTGAAATGGATATGTTTATCAACTAAAATGGAATTGCATTGATTGATTAAAAAAAATATTTTCACAACTGCATAAATGTATCTCTTTTTTTTAAATTCCAGAATCGAATGGAAGAAAGCAAAGCACTCTTTAGGACAATTATCACATATCCATGGTTCCAGAATTCTTCGGTCATTCTGTTCTTAAATAAAAAAGATCTTTTAGAGGAGAAAATTATGTACTCCCATTTAGTTGATTATTTCCCAGAGTATGATGGTAAGTATATTGCCACCAGAGTTCATGCCCCATTTAAATTGCAGTAATGACCAAATGTAATAGCATCGCCCATATTTTGTTTGGAGGTTCTTAGGACAAAGATAATCACCCATTCTTCATTAAATCCATTTTTTTCTTTACAAATTATACTAAGTACACAAAATGGTTAGTTTGTAGTTGAATGACTTACTGGTCATGGGTTTTTTTAAATTATATGAAAAGGAAAAATTATTTAAAAAAACAGGTTTTAATGCTTCAAAATTTTAAAGTCACTGAAGTCTTGTGGAACTTTCTAGATTGCTAGGATTTCATCTTATGCCTCCATTAATAGTGGACAAGATGGCAGTACCTTTCATGTGAAATTATTGATTCTAGATGAATAACATCATAGTAATGGACCTTATTCTGTCCTTGTTCATAAGTTGGGGTGAGGATTTGAACTGAAGTATAAAGCTAAATTTATATAAAAATACATTTTTCATTCTAATCAGCATCTCACATACTCTTCTTTTTTAACTGGGTTTGTGTTTTGCTGGCTTTTTTGTCTAAGGCTGTAAATCTGAAGACAAGTGTCATAAATTCTCTGTGGCTCTCAGATAAACCAGTATCACTTCTCCCACCCTTTAATTGTACCATTTCTTCTTTGTTTCCATTATTTTAATTTTATATTACTTATATGAAATTTAATGTGCTGGTCCCAGAAAACATTAAGTGGAACAAACAGCTGTTTCTAAAGAAGCTGTACTTTGAGAAAGTTCTCCTGAGGTGAAAACCTAGGTATTCAAAGGTAGCTGAGTGGAGGCTTTGGTAACAGAGAAAAAAATCAGATTCATATAATAACATCTCTTGTCACACCACAGAGTGAAAAGCAGATTCAAAAGCTACAAAAAAAAAAAAAAAGAAATCTCTCATTTTCAAAACTAAATAGTGATAGAAGGAAAAAGTTTCATGTTTTTCCTGTTTAAGAGGAGAGAATGTGTTCACAGTGAACAGCCTGCAGGATCAGGCCATAGTTATTTAAGAATCAGTGTAAGTTTCGTTGGATAGTACTAAACAGAAGAGAACTGATAGTTGAATAGAATATATTCTTGTCTTTTCATGTTAGAAGTGTGACAGGTGCCTTAGATGACATCCTGCAGGTGAGAAGGCTATAGGGGCCTTTTCAGTATGACCACGCAAGTGGAGGTACACCTATGTTAAATGCTTGTCCAGAAAAACCAGACAAAATTCGTACATAAGAGTTGATGCTGAAAGGGAGCTCTGAAGATCATCAAGTCCAACCCCCCCTGCTCAAACAAGGTCATCTAGTGACTGCTTCACAGGTATATGTCCAGATGGCTTTTGAATGTCTCCAAGGAGGGAGACTCTACAACCTTTTTGGGTAACCTGCCCCAATGCTCAGTCACCCTCACAGTAGAAAAGGAGTTTCTGATGTTCAAATGGAAACTCCTATATTTCTTCTTGTTCTGTAACTGGGCACCATCAACAAGAGCCTGACTTCATTCTCTTTGCATCTTCCCTTCAGGTACTTGTACACATTGATAAGATTTCCTTCTGAGCCTTCTTTTCTCTAGGTTAAACAGTCCCAGGTTTCTCAGCCTTTCATCCAGTCCTTTAATCATCTTTGTGGCCTTTGGATGGACTTTCTCCAGTATGTCCTTGTCTTCTTGTACTGAGGAGCCAAGAACTGGACATAGAACTCCAGGCATGGTCTCATCACTGCTGATTAGAGGGGAAGGATCACATCCCTCGACCTGCTGGCAACATTCCTCCTAATGCAGCCCAGGGATACCATTTGCCTTCTTTGTGTCAAGGGCACATTGGTGGCTCATGTTCAACCTAGTATCTACCAGTATTACATTATGGGTCATTGGTTGGAGACAGAAAGGACACGAACTCACCGAGCGTCATCAACAAACAGCACTGAGTTTATTATGGTCACCTCTTTTATAGGGGGTTTGATTTTCCCAGGTTTAGATAGCAAATTGGTTGGGATCTCTCTCTGCCCACATCTCCGGCCAGTGGTATTTCTGCATCTAGGCTTGAACAGGGTTGGCTGAGGTCTCTGAGTTAAAATATGTCCTATCATTTTTCACCCAGGGACTTGTTCTACTTTTCTAGAACAAACCAGCCTAGCCAAACTGGGTTTATGTACTGCCAAATTTATTTTGTCCAGCTACAGACCAGCTGTACTGTGACAATTCCTCCTTTCCGTTTTATTAAAAAATGCAAAGTATTCTCTGTTATCCTACCTGCAAGGGCCCTTTGCAGACAGGGTGACAGAAGACAGCATGGGTCTAATTTGAATGAGACTTTCCACCCAATTTTGACCAACCTAGCTCCCCTCAGCCAGCGATATGTCCTATGTACCACTGGAGTTGCAGCACTCACTTCCAGGAGCTGTCAGGCGAGATCACAATCCTTCAGGCAAACATGTCACAGGTTAACTATTTATAGTTACAAGTTACAACTTAACACTAAAAAACAAGAAACCATTTAACCCTTAGAACCATTAAAAAAAACCCCCAACTACTAGAAAAACAACTTGTAAACAGAAAAAACAATTTGTAAACAAATAGAATACTTAAATGAACTGTCACTTCAAGAGTCCCAGATTTCTATGAGGTAGGTGAACAAGTTGTTTCCATCACTGTTCCATACATGACACTTGTTGACAGGCCATCAGGAGGATGCTGCTTGTGGTCCTGGACAGGATGTAGGGCAGGACAGACACATTTGGCAGGTACGCAATGCATTCCAGTGTCCGTGGAAACACAGGCATATCCCTGTCCCCAGGTAATGAGGTTCCACGGGCCTCCCCACTTATTGGTGATAAGGTCTCGTACCATTACCTTGGGTTTGGGCGATTGATCATTGCCAGATGATTGTAGTGATAGAAAGTGATTTAAAATGACTGGGTTCTGGGACTTTTCTAATACTCTCAGATGATTTAGTGTATAGATAGCTTTAGCTACCCTGCTCTGTGGGGATTTGCCAAACATTCCTCCCTTTTGTTTTTCAAGTATACATTTTAAAGTGCCATGTGCTCTTTCCACGATGGCTTGTCCTGTTGCTAAGCGGGGGATACCAGTGTGGTATGACACCCCAGAGCTGTAGGAAATGTCTCGTTTTCTGTGAAATGTATGCAGGACCATTGTCTGTTTTGATGGTACAGGGCATACCTAAATCAGCAATGGCTGACCGCCAATGTGCGATGGCATCCCGACCTTTTTCTCCTGTATGTGCTGTAGCCCATATTGCTGATGAAAAAGTATCAATGGATAAATGTACATATTTTAGACATCTGAATTCAGGGATGTGTGTGACATCAGTTTGCCAGACTTGCAAAGCACGCAGTCCACGAGTGTTTACCCCCATCTGCAGTTGTTCAGTGTGGCCTTGGCAGTCAGCACAGGTGTTAACTATATTACGAGCCTCTGTGTTTGACAGCTGCAAATGTCGCTGTAAGGCCTGAACACCTTGGTGGAAAAAATCATGTGATGCTTTTGCTTGTGCCAGCATACCTGGCTGTAGTGCTGTCCAAGCAGGGCCAGCTAGCCTATCTGCTCGAGCATTTCCCTCTGTGATGAAACCTGGTAAATTTGTGTGACTTCTGATATGTAATAAAGGCAAGTTCTGTCTTAGACAGTATGGCACAGAGGTTTTAGTAAGCTAAATAATTGTGCATTGTCAATTTCCTTTAGTAGTGCTCGATCTAATCTCTGTGTGATATCAGCAACATAGGCAGTCAGTCACAACATTTAAAGGAATGTGGGGAAAACATAGGAAAGCTATAGCTACAGCACATAGCTCCACCAGCTGAGGTGATCCACTCTCATAACCTTCCAACATTTGCCATTCACCTTCCTCTTTCCATGTTACAATGGCCTTTCCCATTTTTACAGAACCATCAGTAAACACTGTAACATCTTTTAGGGGTGTTCGGCTATTTAGACATTTTAGAGAGAGTGCAGTTTCCCCACTCCAGCAATCTATGGCTGGGTAGATGGTAAGTAATTTGCCCAGACAAATTTTGCAAGGCACTTTGCAAGGCTGTGCAGTTAGCAAAACACCATTCGAATTGCTCTTGTGTCACAGGAATAATAATTTTTGAAGGATCTTTAGCATTCAATTGTAAACACCTTTGGTGGCATTTGATTATTAATTGTGCCATCAATTCAAAGACAGTGGGTGCTGTCTTTTTTGGTTGATAAGGTAAAAACATCCACTCTAGTATGTGTAATGGATTGAGCCAGTGAGTATCCCACTGCCCAATAATACCAGTAGGGTGAAAGTTAACAATGAGAATAAACACAGTAATACACACCTCTGGGCATATCCAGTGGACTTGTCTTTGACAGCTTGCTCTACTGTTTCGAGAGCGGCTTTTGCCTCTGGGGTTAATTTTCTGGGGGAAATTAACTCAGGGCCACCTTTTAGGAGGTCAAATAAGGGTGCTAATTGTGAGTTGGTCAATCCTAGGTGAGGTCTGACCCAGTTGATGGTACCCAAAAGTTTATGTGCATCATTTAGAGTTTGGATTTTGGTTAAGAGTTGGATAGCTTGTGGCTATATAGTCTGATCCATAATTTTGAGTGAGGTACTTCCAAGGTGGCTGCTGCTGTACCTTTTCTGGTGCTACTTGCAGCCCAAATGTTTTTAATGCTTGTAACAGGCTTGGCCGAATCTGAGAGAGTTCTTTTTTGGTTTGGGTTGCTATCAAAATTTCATCCATGTAGTGGTAACAGTATGCCCCTGGATATTGTTCTCTCACTGATGAGAGTGCCTGTGCAATGTACCATTGACAAATTGTGGGACTGTTTTTCATGCCCTGGGGAAGAACTCTCCATTGATAACATTGTACTCGTGCTGCATTATTACTGGAAGGTATTGTAAAAGCAAAGTTTAGGGTATCATCTGGGTGAAATAGAATAGTGACAAAAGTCTTTTAGGTCCACAATCAGGATGTTCCAGGAGGCAGGTATCATCGTAGGAGATGGCATACCAGACTGCAGTGCCTGTGCTCTCCATCATGGAATTGATCTTTCTCTGGTCATGGAGTAGCCTCCATTTACCAGACTTCTTTTTTATAACAGATACCAAGGTGTTCCAAGGTCTCATAGATGACTCTATGTATCCTTGAACTAGTTGTTCTTGTACCAGGGTTTTTAGGGGGTCTAGTTTCTCCTTTTCAAGGGACTACTGGAGTACCCACACAGGTTGAGTAGTAAACCACTTTAGAGCTAATGTGGGATACTTTACGCCCTCTAATACAGTGGCCTCTGTTAAAAATCTGTCCCTACCCAGACTCCCCATGCAGACAGAACATCCCTCTTCCACAAGTTTAATGGTGCAGCAGTGATGTATGGCCGAATTGTAGCTGTGTGGCCATCAGGATTTTTTAACAACACAGGATTGCTACTCGAGTAGCTCTGTGTGGTCCCTCCAATGCCAGCAACAGCAGATCCCGCAGGTGTGGTAGGCCACAATGAAGGCCATATGTTGGTAGAGATGATGGTGACGTGTCCCCCTGTGTCAATCATCCCACTGACCTTTATCTGTGAAGGCTTTGCTTGAGGCATTGTAACAGTACAAACCATATTAGGTCTTTTGTTACCTATGACATGAGTCCAGTACACCTGGGACTGTCCTGTTGATCCAAAGCCTTGGTCTCCTCACTCCCTAGAATCTGTTTTGGGGACAGAAAACTTAAAAGGAATGAGTTGAGCAATTCTGGTTTTAGCAGGGATAGTCACAGGTGGAGTAGGGGTTGATACCATGTCATGGTTTCATGTTTGCCAATTTTTGTTTCTCAAAATTAGTGTAGTTGTTTGAGTGTCTCCCAGAATTATTTACTCTTTCTGCTGTGAGATACGATTAGGAGAAAAACAAAGCAGGCTCAAAACTTAAAAGGCATAAAGACCGGTTTATTAACAAAACTATATAAGAGAAAAAATATTAAGAATCAGAATAAAACCTTCAAAACACTTCCCTCTCCTCCAACAACTTTTTTTCTTTCTCACAGAACTTGGAACTCTAGGTCAGTACCACTTATAAAATAGTCTTTCATCAGTCCCTTTAGAGAGAGAAGTCTCTTTTGGTCTGTTATGGTAACTTTCCACAAGGAAGAACAGTCCGCTTGTGGCTTTTAACTTTCACAAAAACAGTCGCCTGGGGACATCTGTAGTTGTGAAATCCCTCCCATATCATACAGCCTTTCCCACGGCTGCATATGGGCCATGAAGTTCATTGGGGTATCATTTTAAAGATGAACAATTCCAAAAGAAAAGGATTTTCTTCAGCTATCTTTAAAATCATCTTCATCTCAAGAAACAGAGGTCTCCTTTTCCCTGGGGGCAGGGGGATTCATAGCTTTCTCTCTATCTTCCTCTCTTCACAATTCTTCATTAGATCACAGCTACTTCAATATTTACTTAGTCCATCACAAATATCTTTGCTCAAATCTACAATCTGAATAGTCTCATCATCTCCCCAATGCATATTTTCTCCATGGTTTAAAGGGATATTCTAGCATATTACAGACTGTTACCATGACTCACAAAAGACTTTTAGCCCAAAAACCAAAGCATCTTCTCCATCTCCTCATCTAAGAGGCCACTCTTCCTTAACTGACCCTGATATCTTCTTAGTGTCTCTTTACGTCTCCTACTCCGTCTATTCTCTCACTCAAAGAAAGGTTAGTGCTTTGCAAGTTTCATTTGTGCAAGGAAAGAGTTAACATTCTCCCAGGTCTGCAGAGGGCATGCTGGTTCTTCCCCTGGAAATGGCCGAAGGTGGTAGCTTCAGGCTGTGCCAGGGCTGGAGCCAGGATCTCTCCTGCAGCTGGGCTTTCCCTCCCCCCCCCCGCCCCCGTCCGGCAGCTGCTGGAGGAAGGGGGGGAGTGGGGATCGGCCCAAGTCGAGGGTGCAGCATAGGGACAGATGTTAGCAGCAGATTGAGCCTGGTCTCGGCCAGGACAGGGCATAGTCTCCTCCCCTCCCTCTGGCTGGGAGTCATCAGGCCCAATCCGGCTGAGACAGCTGCAGCGGCAGGGCCCCGCCAGCCAGCCAGGCCCGGAGGCCAGGCAGAGGAGCGGGGCCAGCCCTGCCGCCCTGTTACCTGTCCTGAGGCCAGGAAGAAAAGGAGTTTTCCTGGAATTCCTCTGATTTTTAACCTGTGTAGCACAGAGGCGTATCCCATATTTAATTGGTCAATCAAGCTGTCAACAGTCAAAGCCAGTCACTAACTGTTTTGGGGTTTTTTTACTATAACTTCCTTGGAAAAAATCACTTCCGTGCTAACCCAGCACACCATGGCTTGTATTTGTCCTGTAAAGTTGACATCTATGACACAGGGGTGCACAAAGATACCTTGCAGCCTAGTACCGGATCTTCCTATAAGCAGTGCACTAAGTCTTTTCCCTATGGGCCCCTGGGTCTCGAGAGGGACTTTATGTACCTGTAATGAGCTTATGGTTATTGGGATTGAGGTGGAAACATCCATGCCAACTGATCCTCTTGTCCTTGCTGTGAGTTGGTCACACAGACTTGTACCAGAGGTTGGGAAATTACTTGTGTTGTCACATGATTCCTTTCGCACTGGATTTCCCATTTCCCTGGTCCTTGAGAAATTGACCATTAACATGGAATTTGGACTTGCATACCTTGGTTGCTATTGGGATTATTGAGAGATGGGACTACTGAGAGATGTGTTAAAGCATGATTTACTGCTCTTATCTTCTACAGTCTCATGAAAGGGTGAGAACATCTTCACATCAGAAGTCAGAGGTCAGTAGTCAGTAATCACAAGATCTCTAGTTACAAAGTCTTTTAAAGCTTTATTAGCCAATTAACTACTGCCAAAATGTTTGTTAGTGTCTTTAAACCAATCATTAATTATTTTGTTTTGCCACAGTGCGGATCTTCTTAACCAATCGTATAGCAACACACAAATCTACAGTACTACACCTTAAAACTTCTAACTACCTTTGTAACAAATTCTCTAGCCAAACTTTTCTACTCTAAAACTTTCCAATACCTAGCTTAACATGTTTCTACTTAAACTACAAATCCACATTCTTGCTTCTGGTCTCTAAATCTGGAAGCCTTTTCCAAGGTCTCAAGTCAAACCCTGTATTCATTTCTAAGTCTGGGTCTGTAGGCACAAGGTTTTGAGAGCTTTCTGTGCCTTGATTTCCCACAGGTAGCATGTCCAGACCTCCCACATCGGTTGCAGCTTGCATTTGCTCCCTTTGGTCCTTGAAACGTCCCATGTGGAAGGGACTTTTGGGGACAATTTACTTTCAGGTGGCCCTGTTGTCAACATTTGTAGCAATGGGGTGTTTGTTTAGCAGCAGCTGTAATAGAATTAGCTAACATATCCATGTTATACGATCCAGTCCCAACCTTAGCACATGCATTTATCATATCCTCTAGAGATGGATTCTCTTTAGGTAATGCATCTATGATTTTTCTACAGTCCCCGTTTGCATTATCTCATGCTAGTTGCAGTATTAATTGGCTCCTTGCTTCTCAATTTGCTATTTGTTTTTCCATAGCATCCTCCAAACATTCTATGAACTGCATGTATAAGTTGTTGAGGTTTCGTCTTATGCTTGAATGTCTTTGGATTGGCACAAACAGGTTTGTGATTTTCATTAGAGCTCACATTCCTAAGTCCTTTGCTTGGGCTAAGGTTAAGGGGTTCAGGCGTGCTTGGGTTTGTGGGTCTTCCACGGGGAGTAGCCCCATAAGTTGACAAATCCCTGCTCCAAAGCAGGGATCCTGCTGCGAATCTCTTGAATTTTGCAGTCCCTGGTGCTCTGCATAAGATCTCCAGGCTGATTCAAACATCATGTATTGCAATGGAGTAAAGAGTAATTTTTCAATTTGCTTCATATCATAGGGGGTTAATTCACTAGCAATTATAAATCAAAGCATATTTGCAACAGCAGGCAATCACAGCCCATGTTTAGCAGCCAGTTGACGTAGCTCTGGGAGGATTTGGCAATTAAAGGGTATGTATTTGTCAGGGGTTCTCCCATTATCTTGTACAACTGGGAATGCTACAATTGTTCCCCCCCCCCGCTGCCAGTCCTCTGATGATGGCAAAGACATGGGTGCAAAAATTAGTTCAGCTCCCTCTATTTCCCCACTTCCAATCGCTATTTGTTTTACCTTCATCCAGAAGATAACCGGGTCTCGAGTGGGGAAGGCATCTGATCTGAATAGCGATGAGGCTGGAGCTGATGCCAGTATTACTACGAGTGCTTCCTCTCTGGAGTTGATAGCAGAGCAGAGACTTGGGTTCCCTCCGTGGGGGTCTCATGTATCCATTAGCGATGTAGGTTGCTTAGGCTGTTGAAGCTTTGGCTGCTGGCTCGGTGGGGCAGCAGCGACTGTGGGGTTCGCAGGGCCCGGCAACGTGGCGTTGGTATTTCCTGATTCTGGTGCACTTCTGGGTGTGACATAGCTTCAACATCTGGGCACTTGTAGTGATGTCTCCTTGAGCCCCTCCCCAAAACTGCAGCTGCAGGTAGGCATAGGACACGGAGGTGAGGCTGTAGGCTCGGCTTCACAGCCAAGCCAATTAGCTCCGGGTAGAGGTGTTCCGGGGGTTTCCGTGGCAATGAGGGGTGCATCCGGTGTCAGTGGTGGAGGGGCGGCCCTGGGGACCATGTGACACTGCGGGTTTAGATAGCCAATTGGTTGGGATCTCTCTCCGCCCACATCTCCGGCCAGTGGTGTTTCTGTATCTAGGCTTGAACAGGGTTGGCTGAGGTCTCTGAGTTCAAATCTGTCCTATCATTGTTCACCCAGGGACTTGTTCTACTTATTTTCTAGAACAAACCAGGCTAGACAAATTGGGTTTGTATTAGGGCCAGATTTATCTTGTCCAGCTACAGACCAGCTGTACTGTGACACATCAGGACCCTCAGGTCCCTTTTCTGCCGAGCTGCTTTCTAGTTGGGTGGCCCTCAGTATATATTAGTGTCTAGGTTTGTTACTCTTCAGGTGCAGGACTTGGCAATTGCCCTTGTTGAATTTCATGAGGTTCCTGTCAGCCCATTTGTTCAGCCTGTTAAGGTCCCTCTGGATGGAGCCACTCCTCCAATTTTTGTGTCGCCAACAAACTTGCTGAGGGTACACTCTTCTCCCTTATCCAGATCATTAAAGAAGATGTTAAATAGGACTGGATCCAGTATTGGCCACTGGAGTACCCCACTAGTTACTGTCGTCCAACTAGACATTATCCACTGCTCTCCCCTCATCTGCTAGGCCAGTCATTTCAACATAGAGGGTTATCAGATTTTCAGTCAGCTCAGAGAAACCCTTTTCCTCTTCTCCTTTACCATGGGTAAGGGAAACAAAAGAAGGTTATGGACAAGTAGGGCCATAGCCAGTAGGCCAGACCTGAAAGTCTTTTAAGTGTCTAATTCTGCAGATCTTGCTAGACTTAACCCCTTAGAGAAGGTTATGATTTAGTTTGATTTCTTTTGGTGGAAAGATGGGATGGATGACTGCTGTGGTTTACTCCCATCTGGAAACTCAGTATCACACAGCAGCTTACTCACTCCTCCCTGCCTGGGGAGAAGAATCAGAAAAAAGGCAGAACTCATGGTTTGAGATAAAACCAGTTTAATAATTGAAGTAAAGTAAAATATAGTAATATTACTAACAACAATAATAACAATAATAATATTAATGAAAAGTACAAAATGAAAACAATTGATGAACAATAGAAGCAATTAGCGTACAATATAATTGCTCACCACCCACTGACTAATGTCCATCTCATCCCCAAGCAATGATTGGCCCCTTCTGGCTAACTTCCCTCAGTTTATATACTGGGCATGATGTTTTATGGTGTGGAATATCCTTTTGGCTACTTTGGGTCAGTTGTCCCAGCTGTGCTCCCTTACCAGCCTCTTGTGCACTTCCTCACTGGCAGAGCATGAGACACTAAAAAGGCCTTGACTCAGGGTAAGTACTGCTCAGCAGCAACCAAAACATCAGTATGTTATCAGCATTATTCTCATACTGAATCTAAAACACAGGACTGTACCAGTGTAGTGGTTTTACCTTGTCTGGATGCCAGGTGCCCACCAAGCTGCTCTATCACTCCCCTTCCCAGGGGGACAAAGTGCAGAAAATAAGATGGGAAACAACTAATAGGTTGAGATAAAGCAGTTTACTAAAGCAAAAAAAGAAAGGTGAAAGTTTGAGTGCACATAAGCAAAGGGAAAAGTTAACCTCTACTTCCCATCAGTGAGTGATGTTCAGCCACTTCCCAGGAAGCAGGGCTTCAGCATATGTAGCAGTTGCTCCAGAGGGCAAACACTGTAGAATAATGAACGTCCCCATTCCTCCTCTCTCCCTTAGCTTTTATATCTGAGCTGACGTCATATGATATGAAATATCCCTTTGGTTACTTTGGGTCAGCTGGCCTGTTTGTGTCCCCTCCCAGGATCTTGCCCACTCATAGCCCCTTGATGAGGGTAAGGAGTGTTAGAGGGACAGTGCTGCTCAGCAGTAGCCAAAACACTGGTGTGTTATCAACACCCTTCCAACTACCAATGCAAAGCAAAACACTGTGAGGTCTGCTAAGAAAAAATGAACTCTATCTCAGTCAGACACAATACAACCAGCTACTAAGAAGAAAATGAATTCTATCCCAGCTAAAACCAAGACAGTTGAAAAGTCTTTGGCTTGCACAGGTCACTGTGTGTCCCTCTCTGCTGTTCCAACACCCTGTTTGGAGATGTTGAAGACGGACACATTTGGAGAACTCATCAGAAATAGGTATTTTTCAGCTGGATCACTTTTCCCATGTGGGTAGTACAATGGAGAAAGTACTGTAGGTATGAGAAATGGTAACCAGGATGGCAAACTGGACTGATTAAACTAAGCAGTTGTACTGCACAGTATGTCATAACAACATTGGATGAGAGACTGAGATGTGCTCAAGGGTCAGAGTATCACATGAGGATATGCTTTCACAGATCATACTAAAAGACTGACTCAAAGACAGGAATGAAGTGCTGGGAGTGAGGAAAAAGACAAAAAGTGGCCATGTTTGGGAAGGAAAGAATTAAAAAATATCTATCTGTGGGAGCATACTCCCCTCCAGAGTCTTCAAGGAAAATAAATGCTGACGATTGCAAGTTAATGTAACCAAGCTAAATTGTAGTGCTTTTTATACAGGACTTGACTATCATATAGAGAAACCCCTTTCAGACTGCTAAAAAGGGAGGTATGGACAAGAAACCTACTGATTTGTATAACTCTCTTCCAAGATTATTTAGATTGTAACCATTTAGAGTCGTAAATCTAGCATTGGTTCATTCCCTTTTTCTAAATACCTGAGATGGGAAACTTTCTTTTTAATCTCAGTTTTCTGTACTTGAATTCCAGTCAAAAAAAATTGAATTACATTATAATAACGAGGCATGTTATTAGGCAAGCAAAATTTGGATATGGGCTTTAAATAGTGCAGTAGATTTTAAAAGAGGAACAAACCTGCCTGTGCCTACCCACTGTAAAATTGTTTAAAAAAATTCTAAGAAGTTGATTAAAACAATAAATGTCTTATTTTGAAGAAATCATTGTCTTTGAAAGTGTTGGAGTCTCCTTTACAAATATTTAAACTTCTTAAGAGTAAAAAAAAAAAATAATAGGGAAATAAATTTTGCTGCTGTTTCTATAGAATATGTGATGAAACTAAAGGCTAGAATTTGTTGTGTTTAGAAATTTTTAAAATTTTGAAGTCCTCTTTGTCCTAGTTCAGAGAAATTATTATGTTTACATGTCCTCTACATCTCAGAAAATGTGTGTCTCTGTATGTGTCTATATATACACATACATATTCATGTGCATACAAGATATTGTAGAATCATCTTCTCCTTCCACAAGGCTTTGCAAGCAATAGATATCAGAAAGTATTTTATCTTTTGTGATTTCATTGTTACCTAATTTGTGCATTTATCCAAATTAGAAATGCTTAAATGTGTATTTAAATATTAAAAATAACTTTTATTGTGCAGTCATTGAAAGTTATATGGGCACATACTAACTTCCTAAGTACAGATTTCATAACCATTGAAGGACAGGACTATATAACAGCTGAGTATTGCTGTTTATTTTGTCATATAACAAGACCAGAGCTAATGAGGAGATAGGAGGAAGAGGCACAGCAAACATACATATTCTGTAGAAACCCACATTGCAGAAACAGGAGGACAATGGAATAATGGCCTATGAAAATTGCACTGGAACAGTATATGTATATACAGTATAGGAAAAAATTACTTGTGGCATAATGTTCCTACTTCTGTACTCATCTTTTGGCTGTGAACAGGAACCAATTCTCACTCCTATAGATTGGAAGTCATTATTTTGCCTTCTGCCTTATGCAAAGCAGAATATGCAGTTTGGTTACATAGACTTCATGTTCTGAGAATTACAGACTTTGTTTAAGTTTAATAGAATTGTTATATATAATTTAGAAAATTGATTTGTTAGAACATTAAGTTTTGCAATTGAACAGCTTTAACTAACAAGCATGTATATTTTACTATCACTAAATGTGGTGGTTTGAAACTGGAATTGGTACCCCATGTGAGGAAATCGAACCAAACTCGCTACACTAAAGTAAATTAAATTCTGTTGGGGACAGTGTCAGACCAGTTTAAGATGTAACTTGATAATGCTACATTTTAAAAGAATGTACTTAAGTATAGTTTAAATATAGTAGACTGAAAATGTGCCAAATCTATTAGTTTTTAATATATTTATGAGTATAAAGCAACTAATTCTTCTGTTGTCCATTTTGTGGGGTCAGCAAGTTCATCTCACCATTTTTAACACCTTATGGAAGAAAGAGGATATTCAGCACAAAAAGAACAGCTCTTCTATTATCAACTTCTGGAATTTCCTTCAATTTTTAGTTTTTAATGGTCCCTACTGGTAAAAAATAGTATATGGTAGTATTTGTTAGTAAAATTTTCCCTTCCTCTCTTATACAAGGATAACAGACTGAGTCTTTTTTCTGGTTTCTGCTCCTGAGGTTCCCCTCCTAAATAAGCTCAAATACTGAATTGGCTTCAGGAGAAACTGACTTTTTCTTCTTAATTATCAGGACCACAACGGGATGCACAAGCAGCACGAGAGTTCATCTTGAAGATGTTTGTAGACCTGAATCCAGACAGTGACAAAATTATCTACTCCCACTTCACTTGTGCTACAGACACAGAGAATATACGCTTTGTCTTTGCTGCTGTCAAGGACACAATTCTACAGTTAAACCTGAAGGAATACAACCTGGTCTAACTGTGCCTAAGAGGCCCTCCAAAACCACCTTTGCATGATTGAAGATGCACAAGAGGGACTGTATTATCTGTGAAAACAAGTTGCATAATACTAATTTATTGCTGGCCTGCACTCTGAGAATGTTCACAGAGTTTTTTAGTTAATATTATGATATTATTTAAACTATATGGAGGAAAACCAAAAGATGCTGAAGTACATTCACAGTACATTTTCTTATTTTTAGGTAAAATCTTGTGGCTCAGTGGTTTCTAAATTCTCAGTCATACACTCACAAAGGATAACAGGTTTTTGCTATTGAAGCAAAATTAATCTGGTTCCTCTTTCCCTGACCCTTTCTCTCCCTCCTTCCTCCCCCCTCTATGTTTTAAAAGTACAATGGCCATTTCACCACTTGCATTCCTTGATAATATATTTTCTGTTGAGTTCAAGAAAATTACTATCATCAGAAGTGATCAGTCATTGAAATTTTACAGAATGTGCTTTCTCTGAAAGATCAAAAGTATTGATAGTATGATTTTTTTAATTCTTAAAATTAGTGTTCTCATTCTGTCTCCACTTCTGAGACTAGAATATTTGGAATTGCAAAACAGAAATAGTTGTGTATGGATTTAGAATTTAAACATACTTTCACAGTTCAGAAAGATGCATAGAAGACAGTAATGAAATAATTAAAGACATAAACCTCAGATGTTCATAGAATATCAAAGAATCTCTTTTTAATTCCCATTTGCCATTGTTTTCTCTTTTCTTTATTCATTAATGACAAGTAGAAATGTCATGGATACTACATTTTCCCCAGTAGCTACAGCCTGAAACAGGGGTAGGGGTTTATTTTTCAATTGTGTGCATTTTTTCTTAAGTTAGAGCTTTTTAAAAGTATTTTTCCACTGTAGAAAAAAAAATTGTTGTAAAAAATCTTGCTAAATATGGCTTTTTATGATTGAAATGCCAAACTAATAGATTGGAAATTGACCTGATTGAGTAAACTGCTGAATGATAAAGATAGTTTTAACTCATA
Source organism: Acrocephalus scirpaceus scirpaceus (assembly GCA_910950805.1). NCBI lineage: Eukaryota > Metazoa > Chordata > Aves > Passeriformes > Sylviidae > Acrocephalus > Acrocephalus scirpaceus. The sequence goes on along the minus strand of OU383795.1, from coordinate 6,153,220 downwards.
TGTTCCTGTTTTTATTAAGTGTTCCATTTTCTAATGCAAAAAACAACAGTGTGAGTGAATATGCTACTCAGTATACATGTATAGAAGACAGTTTAATTCTCTCCTTATGTCAGAGATGGCATGAGATTGCATACGTTTTCTCTAATAATATCAAGCACCTTTGTACAGCATGAAATCATTGATGAATGATCACATTCAGAAACCTTTCTTGATAAGGTTGCCTCAACCTATTCACAGACATTTTATAGGTTTCATGCAAAATAGTCTCTCTTGATGTTCTTTAGAAAGAATTCTTAATGTAAATCACTCTTGAAATTTAAACATGCAAATTTTTAATAAAAAAAATGTAGCACCCATCAATGAGCAGCTTGGGTTGAAAGGTATTTTTTGACCAGGTGCATGACTGCTAGCAAGCTACTCAGAGTTCTGAGGTCAGACATAATTGAATTACGTTGCCAAGTAGCAATAGGGTGCACTTAGCACAGAAGTTGCTACCTCTCAGCAGAAAAAACAATCTCTTATTACTTGAGTAACAAAGGTAACAATAAATACTAATGAGATGTTTTTCATCCTTGATACTCCCCACTCTAAAACAACATTAATAAGAATAGTTGCTAGTTTTTGTTCCCTCTTAAAACACCTTATAATTGGAAACTGATTGTAGGTATAGTGCAATTCTGAATGCTATAATCATTGTACATACATATATATGCCAGCATCCATATTTGCTTTATATTCATTAATTTTTGACAATGTGCTGTGTTGATATGTATCTATGTAATTGTATAATGTCTTATAGTTGATTCACATTTTAAATAATGTTATTTTATTTTTTTTAAGAGAAGAATGTAATTTTTTTCAGTTAATTCCTGACTAGGTATTTGTTGTTTTTATTTAAAAAGCAACAAAAAAGCTTATCATAGTACAGAATTGTACTAGCATTGTGCTATATATAATCATTTGAACATTCCTGAGTAAAAGTAAATTGGAGACACACAGAAGACATTCATAATCAAAACAATGCTTAAATCTTGTCAGGGCTTTATACAGATGTAGAAGCTGTTTTTGTTAGATGAATTTATGCCATTATATCTAGGATTAGAATATAACATCTTAAATATCAATTTGTATTTGGCAGATTCAACTTCAGATAATTTTACCTTTCTGATAGCCTTTTTTAGAACAGTGAATTTAGAGACATTTCAAACCATTGAACATAAGTACTAATGGGTATACGCTATTTCCCTAAAAATATAATAAAATAAAACCATCATATAAGTTAAACATTAATTCAGAAATTACAGAAACCTTAGATCTAACAACAACAAAATTGCTAATATTAAAAATTTTAAGGAGTTAAAAAAATTGTTTAATAAAGCTAAAGCATGTAGTTGAAGGCTATAAAAAGTGACACTGACATTCTAAATGTATCATCAGAACAGCTGTTCTTGTTATATATGTAATTATAACATTGGCCTTGATCTTACTTATAAACATAACAAATCTTCTGTTTTAACCATTGACTCTGGAGTGTGTGATAATATCCCTTCTTTCAACCTGTGAATACATTGGCCACCTTGGATTTAGTGATATAAATAGAACTGTAGGGGGAAAAAAGCGCCAGTGTTGTCTAATGAAGGTTTGGGTTTGTTTTATTATGGGATATTGGAGGGGTGTATGGGGTTTTAAGTTTTAATATAAAAAAGTTTTGTATAAAACCAAACTAAAAATTTGCTCACGCTTTATAGATATATTGATATATAATTCAAATATGTGTGCCACTGGGCTACTTCTGGTATATTTTAATTGAGTTGAACCTGTGACAATGTTTAGATTATTTAAACATATTCTGAAAAAATATAGTCAGCATGCTAATGGAAGCCTTACATGATTCACCTAACACAGCATTGCAGTGTGACTGTTTACAAAAACATTTCATTTTTAAATGACAGATGTTCTCATTTGCAGTATATTCCATTGCTGTTGCTGTTTTAATTGGTGATTTCCACTATGCATTATAGTGCTTGAGTCTACAAGTATGTGCCTCTAACATGAAGCTGAAGGCAAAAATAAGACAGGAATCCTTTTAATTTTGCAAAATGACATTGTTTCATTGAATGTCATAAATGGGAGAGAAGGAAAACATTGGGAAACTATTCTAGATGTACAAGAAAGCTGTAAATATGTTTTCCCAAAACCTTAAACTTACTTTTTCACTAATTAGCTGGCACTTTGTTTACATATATAAGATGATGAAGCTATAAGGGCAGTTTACTTTTATAATTTAGACTTTTGATTTTCAAGGTAACCTGTAATTTTAAATCATACTGCCACATGATTGTGAAGCACTTTTTAAAGTCTGAAAGTGGAGAAGAGGTTTTATGCTGGTTATCAGTCAGAACTGCCTGCATGATTTGCAAAAACTTTAAAAGGTGATAAAAAGGCTGCATATGAAGTTATTGCTAGACTCTGAGCTTTTGGTTATGAGATGCAAGACTTTGCAGTTGCTCAGCTTAATGGTCCTTCCCTTGTTATGCATTCTTCACAAAAGAATGAAATAATAGGAGAAAACAGAGACATTAACCCATATGGAAAAGAAAAATAATGCCCAAATAATTTATTATATGTGCTTCTGGTATTGAAAGTCTGTGCATGATTATCCTGCATTACATTAGCAAACTAATGAAGTGTGCACAGTATATCAACAAGGCCTACAAATTTCCTACCTCTAGTTAAGAAATCAATAGATTAAATATGTTTTGGAGAGTGTCACAAGTAAGGAAATTAAAATGGCCTGTTGTAGATAATTAATGGCTATTTGAGATGTTCACACTTCTGCAGATAAAGTCTCTCTCTGGACATAAACAACTAAGGTTGTATGTCCCTGTCCAATTTGCTAGTTTAGTAGAGATCATGAAAAACAATGTGTTTTGGTTTGAAAAGAACCACTGATAGTTCCTCTTTTTTGTTGTTTTTTTTTTCTTTTATTTACTATTTTACTTATTGTTATAAATGACAATTTCCCCAATATTTTTTGGTTAAGAAATTTATTGGAAAAACGACAAAATGAAAAATCGAGTAAAGCCACAATCAACGGACAGTTCTGACCCCAGGAATCAGAATTGGATGAACCAATAATTTCAGACACAGTCTCACCGGACTGTAGCCCCTGCCCTGGTTCACACCAGCCATCTCTGGAGGGCCAATTTTATAGGGAATTTGTGCCTTGAGGCTAGGTTATTGTCCAGTTCTTTCTTTGAATATGTAGATGGGCTTTCAGTCCACCTGCTGTGTATGTAGAATAGAATTCCGGTAAATCTGGTCTCATCTCTGAATCTGTCCATGAATTATTCCTGAAGTTCTCGCCATGCAAACATGTCTCGGTTTCTGGTTTCTCAGAATTCCAGGAAGGTAGAGTGATTGGATTTTCTGTGCGTTGAGTGGAATGAATGGACTCTGATGGGCACTTGTGATTGTTATCTGGGTGTTGGTTCCTGTCGTTTGGTGTTATCAGCTTTTCCCTGGTAGCGGTCCACCCCACATTGAAGTGAAGATGCAGTCCTTATTGTTCTATCAAGGGAAGGCTGGCATGCCAGCTGCCTGCCCTCCCCCGCATTGATTTCTCTACAAGGGGGTATCTCTAGATACACTTTATTTCATACAAAAATAACATGTTTCTTAATAAGAAAACTCGAATTAAACCACATCTTTATAACACTTATTAGTCAAAACAAACATTTCCATGTAATCAGTAATCCATTGAGGGTTTATCTAGTTACAGGGATTTTACTGTAACTTTCACTAGAGCTTTTTACAGTAGCTATGTTGCAGGAAAAAAGGAATCGAAGAATCATTTGGGAAAAGTTGATGTTGAAGGTAGTGTCAAAAATGCAAGGGAATTCAACCAGATCAATCTTACTCTTGGTAATAAGATTGCAGGTTTTGTGGTGTTGGGGTTTTTTCTATCAAATGATGGTCAAAGATGAAGACTTGTTTGATTTCTTATTTATCATTGTACTGGTTTAGGGCAAATTTGGGAGAAAACCTCCTAAGGGGCCCTCCCTCCACGGGGCCCTGCCTCCCCTCCCCCCACCGGTTTGGGAAAAACTTCCTCTGAGAGAAGTGGAAGGAAACCTGTTTATTAAACAGGCAAAGCACTCCCCAGCACAATAAATTGAACAATACCAGATGACAAGAACTTCGTGCCGCTCTGGAGAGATGACAAATTTAGAAAGAAGGTCTCCCCTGAAGGTGGTTGCTCTGTTCTCAGTCCCTCTGGTGCTGGGAAAAGTTGCTGCACAGGGTAGAACTTGGTGGGTCCCAGGTGTGAGCCCCCTGGCGCTCCCCTGGGTCCTCAGTCCAGAGAGATTCAAACAGTTCCAGGGAAGGGAAGAAAAGAAAAGAAAAGAAAAGAAAAGAAAAGAAAAGAAAAGAAAAGAAAAGAAAAGAAAAGAAAAGAAAAGAAAAGAAAAGAAAAGAAAAGAAAAGAAAAGAAAAGAAAAGAAAAGAAAAGAAAAGAAAAGAAAAGAAAAGAAAAGACCTTCTCACCCTCAGCTAGCTACACTAACTAACTAACAAAAGAAGAACCTCTCTCTGTCCCTCGCCGTATGTTGCTGAACTCCCTCGCTTCAAGGCCACTTGGAGGAGCAGAGTTTTTCTGAAAAAAAACTAAACCGCACTTCTCACTCCCTTTTGCTCTCAGACCCAATATTAAAGGTACAGGGTGTAATATCCAGCATCATCCAACAGACGATTGGGGATAAAAACATCATAACGTCACCCTAGGACAATCATGATACAGAAAATCCTTTTTTTTGGCCAATATATTGGAAGCGGTGTCAGATACATTTTTTAAACTTGCAGTGTTTAACAAAATAAAGATCATATTTGTTATTCTAAAGTGTCATTTAAATGCATGTATTGTGTATTGTTTAGGGGACAAAAATAGGGTGTGGTTTTCTCTTTTTCTGTTTAAAAAACTAATGCATAAATGCTGCTCCTCAACAATCGTGTTGTTTAAAAATACAGTACTTTTCACCATAGCTTTGTACAATAGTATCTTCTTCATTCCTTGACATTTAGCTGTTCTGAAATACATTTGGGCTTGTTCTCCCAAAATATTTCTTATGACAAATATTTGTCTTGGGAATGGTTTTTATCCCATATCTATTTTTGGATTTTTTTTTTTTTTTTTGTGTTCGGAAATGGTCACCCCTCCCCCCAGCTCCGGGAGTATCGCAATGGGAAAGAGCCCAGGATCCTACGAGGGTTGGGGGCAAGGGGCCATTTGTCTCAGCGGCCACATGGCACAGTGCCTCTTACCGGAGATACTGTTGCTTTGTGGTTTTTGCTTGTGTTTTTCCTTCTCCTTTGGCACTGTGACTGGGCTTACTGGCTTGCTTTTCTGTTCCTCTGCTTGCTCAGGAGCCCAGAGCCAGTGCATGCTGCCCCGGGAGCTCACTGGGGGCACCCCTCTGTGTGGCCCGACCCCGAGACCAGCCATTGCCGGTGAGCTATTCAGGGGAGTGATTCCCTGCCCAGCCCTGCTGTTTTCTGCTGGTGCTTCAGGGCTTCTTGCTACATTTTAATCTGACACCGGGCCACCCTGCAGCGTCTGGCATGGCCCTAGAGCCTGTGCTAAACTTTGCCATCCCGAGTGTGCCGCCTCTGCCATTCCAGTTCGCTGCTTCTGATGTTCCTACTACAGTCCATTTTGTTATCTGAAGAGCACTGGGACTGACTGCCCCTGTGAGTTTGTACAGGAAGCCCCTTTTCTCTCTTTTTCTGGCTCCCCCGCCATTGGCCATGAGGAGAGAGGTGACTGAGCTCGTGCCACAGCGCCCCCTGCAGCCGCGGGAGGATCTTTGCACCTGCCCAGCCTCACCGGGAGCCAACAGCACCCCTGCTGGTTCTGACCATAACTACACCAAAGGGAAAAGTGCTTGACAGCAGAGGGCTGTTATTGGGTCTCTGGTTTTTGTCTGTTTGTTGTTGATGCTGTAGTTGTTTGTTTGCCTTATTATACATATATATATACTAGTAAAGAACTGTTATTCCTTTTCCCATATCTTTGCCTGACAGCCCTGTATTTTCAAAGTTATAATAAGTTGGAGGGAAGGGGGTAATATTTTCCATTCCAAAGGAGGTTCCCACCCTTCTTGGCAGACACCTGTCTTTCAAACCAAGATAATATTGTATAGATGTATTATCCCTATAATTAGTTTTTTAATGATACATGGTCTGTTCTCATTGTCCATATATTAACATTTCCTGAATATCCTTATTACATTCAGAAAGTTCAAAACATTTAAGGTTCAGTACAGTTAATACAGTTATTTGACATAATTACTAAGTTTTTTTGTTTGTTTGTTTGTGTACAACAGAAACTCAAGCATGGGGGAAAATAAATAACCATCTGGGTATTTATTAATAGAAAACATTCAGAATTTGTAGGCTCTTAAATAAAATTCTGAAGCATTTTGCATGATTACAATAGTTCTGCAAAAGCAGACTGTTTCTTTGATCTTTTTGTTTGCCTAAGTAATAGAAAAAACAGAAAGAGGCCTACATATTGCTTTTCAAGATTCTGACTCATACTTGAGTAAAAATCATTGCATCTGACATCTTAACAACTGAAGAAACAGAATTTCAGGACACTTGGAAAAATGACCTTTCTCCATTATGTGATTACAAGTTTAAATAAGATTTTTGGAATGCAAATAATTTTCCTAAGTAAGGACTTCAGTGAATTGCTGTTGCAGAATGCAAAGGCGAGGGATCAATGAGGAAGTGAATCATGATTTTAAAGAGTTAAGATTTTAGCTAAGGGTTAGAAGCAATTCATATTGATCAGGATGTTGGATAAGCAAACAATAGGTTAATGATTATTAGATGCTTAAGGTAGAGCTAATTGTTGAATTGTTTGCCATTATGAGCTTGTTTATAGAAGGAAGTAGAGTAAGTGAACCGTTATAAGAACAGATTGAAACCAGTAGAACAATGGCCAGCACCTGGACTTTTCATCAATCAGTCATGAAGCAGGGGACCTTGGATTGTGCCAGAGGGTCATGGAGACCTGATGAAGACATTCCTGACTTCATCCCTTAAGACCACTGACCCAATTTGAGACCACCGACCCAATTCAAGAGCAGAATTGCACAGGCATGAAGGACTAATTGCCTCATTTTAATACAGAGCGGGGATGGGAGGTGCTTGGGTTATGCATATGTATTTTATGTAAGATCTTGAGAAATAAATAGAGGGCAAAGAACCTTGTAAGGTGCAGTCACACCTTTCGGAGACAACTCCCATGCTGCCTGGCCCGATGTTAATAAACATACCACTTTCTAACTTTAACTAGTTAGAGAGTCTCTGTCTGTGATCATATTGGTTTTTAACGATTCAGAAGGATTTCTTTTAACTTTATGTGTCAGTGAAAATGACATCAACAAAAATACAAGTGCAAGTTGTGATATTTAGATATGTGAAATAGATGCTGAAACTGTATTTATGTGATAAATTGTGCATAGATGTGTGTCAAGGTTTGACACTGGACAAAACGCCAGGCACTCATGAAAGTCATTCGCTTACTCTCTCCTGCTACCGTTGGGTAAGGGAGAGGGAAAAAAATTACCTATAGGCTCATGAGTTGAGATAAGGACTGGAAGAAAAAATGCTCTAAGGGTAAAACAGGTTCAAGTTTAAAGGTATAAGGTAAATTTATTATTGACAGAGTCAGAGTAGGAAAATGAGAAGTAAAATAAGACTTTTAAACGCCTTTTTTCCCCCCAGCCCCTCCCTCTTTCCCACCAACAGTGCAGGGAGACAGGGCATGGGGGTTTTGGTCAGTTCATCCCTCGAAATCTTTTTCTGTTCACTCAGGGAGAGGGGTCTTTTTTTCTGCTATACTGAGAGGTCCCTACCATGGGCAAAGTCTTCCCAAAACTGTTGTGGCATAGGTCCCTGTCCTAGGTTACAATGTAAAATTGTGCCCAAGGTATGTATTCTATCCCCATGAGCCGTTGGAGCCAAGGTGGGGCAGTGTTTTCCTTATCTTCTGTTAACGAGCCTAACAATGCCTTGCCACATGACTCATAGATAACTCCCGGAGGGAGTTATCTCTGTTTAATGGGCCATCAAGGACCCACTGCATGACTCATAGAATGAGATCATCCCATTGTGAGATGCTCCGCCCAGGGGGAGGAGCCAAGCATTCCCACCTGGATAAATCCAGGGTTTGGGACAGTACAGGCAGCTTTTTTCCACTAGACTCCCAGAGGAGACAAGAGCTACCAGACGTTTCTACAGGAATCACTGCTTCGACAAGACCAGCTCATCTGGACTGCCACTACCACCCTAACAGGGTGTCAGGTTGTATTCTGACTCTGTCAGGTTTTTTTTTTTTGTACTATTACTTTTATTTTACTTTCTTTTATTTCTTTTCTTTTCCTCTTATTAAATTGTGTTTCTGACTTGGAGTCCTTCACTGGTTTTGCTTTCACACCAGCACATATTTTTGGTGCCCAACGTGAGGCACGAGGTACTGAGAAAAGTCAGAATTACAATTATGTATTGGGAAAAAAGACACCTTTTCACTATGATGCTCAGCATGTTTACATGTGTCTTGTACCTAGCTCTCTATATCTTTCTGCACATGGGGCACTATCTGCAGATCTTAATATTCTGGTGTAAACCAGGGTATGGCACAAAAATTGCTTTATTGGTCTACTATGTCTCTTGCATGATAACCTTCGAGGCAATTAGCACAGTTCAGAATATGTACTCAATTTTGTTTGCTTGTCCCAGTCTAAGATGTTTTGTTTGGGGTCTCAACAATCTCACCCAGCCGCAGTGGACAGGGGTAAAGAATGGTTTTTTCCAGTCTTTCAGGCCTGATACAGCAGTTTTTGAAAATATTGAGTTCTCTCTGGATACCAAGGATAGCATAATGTTGTTGTTAGTTCTGCTTTGCCTTCTCTGCACAGCCCGCACCATGCTTAGAAACAAAACACTACATGATGTAGTGCAGCGTCTTCTTGAGGCAGAGGAGAAAAGAACCAAATGCACAGCAACAGCCTTCGTGTCCACACAGATTGTCACAGAGGAGAAAGGAAGCAAAAGCCAGGCAACAGTGTCCGAGTCTACGCAGACTGTCACAGAGGAGAAAGGAACCGAAATCAAGGCAACAGTGTCCGCATCTACGCAGACTGCCACAGAAGAGAAAGAAGCACCAAGCAAAGCCACAACATCTGTGTCTGTGCAGGTTGTCACAGAGGAGAAAGAAGCCAAAAATGCCAGCATTTCCACACAAACCATCACTGAACTGGAACAGCTTAAACCGGTAGCAGTTGCTCCTGTTCAGAAGAAGAAAGCAAAGAGCAAATCAGTCCGCATAGTGACTGACGAGGATGCAGCAGGACCTTCGCACCCAGCAGAAGAGCCAGAGCCAGAGATCATCACTCGCTCTCTGTCCCTGGGTGAGCTATGTGACCTGCGGAGAGAATTCACCCACCAGACAAATGAATCCGTCCTGACCTGGCTGCTCCATATGTGGGACGCTGCAGCCAATGACACCATTCTGGACGGAAGTGAGGCCAGGCAACTGGGATCGCTGTCCCAGGATGTGGTCATTGACCAGGGGATCGGGAGAACCCAAGAAACGCTCAGCCTCTGGCGACGACTGCTAACAAGTGTGAAGGACAGATACCTTTGTAAAGAAGATCTCCAGGTGCACCAAGGAAAGTGGAGCACAATGGAACAAGGTATCTGATGCCTGAGGGAATTGGCCGTGTTGGAGATCATTTTCTCAGAAGACGAGAGATTTCCTAAAAGCCCAGATGAAGTCCAGTGCACATCGCAGATGTGGTTGAGATTTGCACGGCTGGGACCAGAGGTGTACTCCCGTTACCTGGAAAAGCTGCAATGGAGGGCAGGCGAGGACAGGGTGGGCGTCTTGGTCAATAAACTAAGAATTTAGGAGGACACTGTCACCGCCCCATTTCGTACCCATGTCTCATTTGTGGAAACAAGGCTGGCTGAGCAAGTCCGAAGCTTGATTGAAGAGGGCCATCAGAAACTGAAGAAAGAACTTAAGGAAGAAATTTACCACATCTCGCCAGAACCAACAAGAGTCTGCCATTAGGAGCAGGCGTCCCCCAGCCAGGGAGAGAACATACACTCCATGAGGTAACCTCTGGTCTTTTCTTTGGGAGCATGGAGAAGACATGAGGAAGTGGGATGGAAAACCCACCTCGTCCTTAGCAGCCCGGGTACGTGAACTGAAAAGAGAGACCCCTACCACAAGAAGTTCATCTAGAGTCAATGCTGCTCCAGTCTCTCAAGCACAAAACTCCAGACGGGATAGGAATGATATGACTGATCCTCTCAAAGGAACCTCAGGAACATATTTAGAGGAAGAGAGTAGTGTGTACCATGACCAGGAATAGGGGGGCCCTGCCTCTAGCCAGGTAGAGGAAAGGGACAATTGGATCTATTAGACTGTGTGGATCCGATGGCCTGGCACATCTGACCCACAAGAATATGCAGCTTTGGTTGACACTAGCTCTCAGTGTACCCGGATGCCATCAAGGTATGTAGGAACAGAATCCATTTCTATTTCTGGAGTGACAGGAGGGTCCCAGCAGCTGACTGTAGTGGAGGCCGAAGTGAGTTTAACTGGGAACGGGTGGCAAAAACACCCCATTGTGACTGGCCCAGAGGCCCCATGCATCCTTAGCATAGACTGTCTCAGAAATGGATATTTCAAAGACCCAAAAGGATATTGTTGGGCTTTTGGGATAGCTGCTGTAGAGACAGAAGGCATCAGACAACTGAATACCTTGCCTGGTCTCTCAGATGACCCCTCTGCTGTGGGACTGCTGAAAGTTGAGGAACAACAGGTACCAATTGCCACAGCAACAGTGCACCGTCGGCAATACCGTAGAGACAGAGACTCTGTGATTCCTGTCCATGAGATGATTCGTAAACTGGAGAGCCAAGGGGTGGTCAGCAAGGCTTGTTCACCTTTCCACAGCCCTATATGGCCAGTGCGTAAGTCCAGTGGAGAATGGAGACTGACTGTGGATTACCGTGGTCTGAATGAGGACACGCCACCACTGAGTGCTGCTGTGCCAGACATGCTGGAGCTTCAGTACGAGCTGGAGTCCAAGGCAGCAAAGTGGTACGCGACCATCGACATTGCCAATGCCTTCTTCTCCATTCCTTTGGCAGCAGAGTGCAAGCCCCAGTTTGCTTTCACCTGGAGAGGTGTGCAGTATACCTGGAACCGACTGCCCCAGGGGTGGAAGCACAGTCCCACAATCTGCCATGGACTGATCCAGACTGCACTAGAAAAGGGCGAGGCTCCTGAACGTCTGCAGTACATCGATGACATCATTGTATGGGAGAACACAGCAGGGGAAGTTTTCAAGAAAGGAGAGAAGACTATCCAGATTCTGCTGAAATCTGGTTTTGCCATTAAGCGAAGTAAGGTTAAGGGACTTGCTCAAGAAATCCAGTTTCTGGGAGTCAAGTGGCAAGATGGACATCGCCAGATACCCACAGAGGTAATCAACAAGATCACCGCAATGTCTCCACCAACCAGCAAGAAGGAAACACAAGCTTTCCTAGGTGCCATAGGCTTTTGGAGAATGCACATTCCTGAGTATAGCCAGATTGTGAGTCCTCTCTACCTGGTTACCCACAAGAAGAATGATTTCCACTGGGGCCATGAACAGCAGCAAGCCTTTGCCCAGACCAAGCAGGAGATCGCTCATGCGGTAGCCCTTGGCCCAGTGAGGACAGGACCAGATGTGAAGAATGTGCTCTACTCAGCAGCCGGGAACAATGGCCTGTCCTGGAGCCTTTGGCAGAAGGTACCTGGTGAGACTCGGGGTCGACCACTGGGATTTTAGAGTCGAAGCTACAGAGAGTCTGAAGCCAACTACACTCCCACGGAGAAGGAAATCTTGGCCGCCTATGAAGGAGTTCAAGCCGCCTCAGAAGTAATTGGCACTAAAGCACAGCTGCTTCTAGCACCCCGACTGCCGGTGCTGGGGTGGATATTCAAGGGAAAGGTTCCTTCCACACATCATGCCACCGACACTACTTAAAGCAAATGGATTGCCCTCATTACACAGCGTGCCCGTATTGGAAACCCAAATCGCCCTGGGATTCTGGAAGTTATAACAAACTGGCCTGAAGGAGAGACTTTTGGATTATCCTCTGAAGAAGAAGAGGAGCAAGTGACATGTGCCGAGGAGGCCCCACCATATAACGAGCTACCGGAGACTGAAAGATGATATGCCCTCTTCACTGATGGTTCCTGCCGAATTATAGGCGCTGACCAGAAATGGAAAGCTGCAGTATGGAGCACCACACGACAAGTTGCACAAGCTACCAAGGGACAAGGTGGATCGAGTCAGATGGCAGAGCTTAAAGCTGTCCAGCTGGCTTTGGATATTGCTGAACGAGAGAAGTGTCTGAGGCTCTATCTCTACACCGACTCATGGATGGTAGCTAATGCCCTGTGGGGATGGCTGAATCGCTGGAAAAAGGCCAACTGGCAGCGCAGAGGGAAACCCATCTGGGCTGCTGAGATTTGGCAGGACATTGCCGCCCGAATAGAGAAGCTGACCGTGAAGGTTCGACACGTAGATGCACATGTACCCAAGAGTCGGGCTAATGAGGAGCATCGCAACAATGAGCAGGTAGACAAAGCTGCCAAGGTGAAAGTATCACAGGTGGATCTAGACTGGCAGCACAAGGGAGAATTATTCCTAGCTCGTTGGGCCCATGATGCCTCTGGTCATCAGGGAAGAGATGCAACATACCGATGGGCCCGTGACCAAGGGGTGGACCTTACTATGGACAGCATCTCACAAGTCATCCATGACTGTGAGACCTGCGCTGCAATCAAACAGGCCAAGCGGGTGAAGCCTCTGTGGTACGGTGGAAGATGGTTGAAGTACAGGTATGGGGAAGCCTGGCAAATTGACTACATCACCCTTCCCCAGACCCACCAAAGCAAGCGCTATGTGCTGACCATGGTAGAAGCAACCACAGGATGGCTGGAGACCTATCCTGTGCCTCATGCTACTGCCCGGAACACCATCCTGGGCCTTGAAAAGCAAGTCCTGTGGAGACATGGCACCCCAGAGAGAATCGAGTCAGACAACAGGACACATTTTAAGAACGGCCTTATAAACACCTGTGCCAAAGAACATGGTATTGAATGGATATATCACATCCCTTACCATGCACCAGCTGCCGGGAAAGTTGAACGGTGCAATGGACTATTAAAGACTACCCTGAAGGCACTTGGCGGAGAGACCTTCAAGAATTAGGACATAAACTTAGCCAAAGCCACCTGGATTGTAAACACCCGAGGCTCCATCAATCAAGCTGGTCCTGCCCAGTCTGAACCCTTGCACACAGTGGATGGAGATAAATTCCCTGTGGTACACATGAAAGGGATTTAAAGAAAGACTGTTTAGATTAATCCCACCTCAGGCAAAGGCAAACCCATCCGTGGGATTGTTTTTGCTCAAGGACCTGGTTATACTTGGTGGGTAATGCAAAAAGATGGAGAAATCTGTTGTGTACCACAAGGAGACCTAATTTTAAATGAGAACTAGAATTAGTGTGTAAGGTTTCATTCTGTGTATATATGTATGTATCTGTGAAAGTGTATGATGTAGATGGTGATAGAATAAGGGGTGGATTATGTCCTAGGTTACAATGTAAAATTGTGCCCAAGGTATGTATTCTATCCCCATGAGCCGTTGGAGCCAAGGTAGGGCAGTGTTTTCCTTGTCTTCTGTTAACGAGCCTAACAATGCCTTGCCACATGACTCATAGATAACTCCCGGAGGGAGTTATCTCTGTTTAATGGGCCATCAAGGACCCACTGCATGACTCATAGAATGAGATCATCCCATTGTGAGATGCTCCGCCCAGGGGGAGGAGCCAAGCATTCCCACCTGGATAAATCCAGGGTTTGGGACAGTACAGGCAGCTTTTTTCCACTAGACTCCCAGAGGAGACAAGAGCTACCAGACGTTTCTACAGGAATCACTGCTTCGACAAGACCAGCTCATCTGGACTGCCACTACCACCCTAACAGGGTGTCAGGTTGTATTCTGACTCTGTCAGGTTTTTTTTTTTTTTGTACTATTACTTTTATTTTACTTTCTTTTATTTTATTTTACTTTCTTTTATTTCTTTTCTTTTCCTCTTATTAAATTGTGTTTCTGACTTGGAGTCTTTCATTGGTTTTGCTTTCAAACCAGCGCAGTCCCTCATCCACAGGGTGCAGTTTTTAAGGATAGGCTGCTCTAGTTTGGAAGCAAGGGCCCTCTCTATCTCTGAAAGCAGGGCCCCCCTCTCTCTCTATTCAGGTCTCCCACTAGACCACAGCTTTCTCTATCATCTACCCACTCTGGCATGAGCACTTTTCCCACGGGCTGCAAGTAGATCTCTGCATCCCCCTGTGGACTTCATGCATTACAAAGGGACAGTTTGTTTTACCACAGTCCTCACCATGGCTGGCAGAGGAAGTGTTGTGGTTTCAGGGAGATTTGGGAGAAACCCTCCTACAGGGCCCCCTCCCCCAACCGGTTCGGGAAAAGACTTCCTCAGAGAGAAGTGGAAAAAGCCTGTTTATTAAATAGGCAAAGCACTCCAAGCACAATATCCAATGACAAGAGCTTCGTGCTGCTTACGGAGGGATAACAAACTTGGAAAAGAGAAGGTCTTCTCTTTCAAAGATGTTCACTGTGTCCTGTTGCTCAGTCTCCACTAGCACTGGGAGAAAAGGAGATGTGCAGGGCTGGTCTTGGTGGGGTGGGTCCCCTGTGGAGGCCCCCAGTGCTTCCCCCAGGTCCTCAGTCCGGAGAGATTGGAACAGTTCCGAGGAGAGGGGGAAAAAAAGGGAAAAAAAGGGGAAAAAAAAGGAAAAAACTTCAGCTATTCTACAGGATCTAACTACGCTAGCACTAAACTAACTAACTCCCGGGGGAAAAAAAACCGAAAAAACTAGAGTTTCTTTCGTCTTGCAGTGTTCCAACTCCCCTGCTTCAAGGTCACTCCGAGGAGCAGAGTTTTCCTGGGGAAAAACAAACCGCGCTTCCCCTCCCCTTTGCACCCAACAGACGATTGGGGATACACAGTCACCCTAGGACAGGAATCTTGGCTCTGACACTTGGAGCACCTCCTCCCCCTCTTTCTTTTCCAGTGACCTTGGTGTCACCATGTTGTTTTCCCTGACATGTTCTCACTTCCTCCTCTTCTCTGACTAGAAGAAAAACCACTGCTTGTACGTACCATTGTCAACAAGTTCCACTAATTCAAAGATTCTTGTAAGATCTCGCAGTGCAGTGAAGTTGAGCTTGTCTACGTTCCGCATCGGGGACTTGCTTGTCATGCTTCTGCTGCTGGTGATGGTGCTATTTAATGCCTCTCTTCATGTGGGGTACTGGGAAGGGGAAGCCTCTGCCACTGCCCCTGCCCTTTTCGCCCACAGTGTGGCTGGCTGGAGGCAGGCAGGCAGGCAGGCAAGGCTCACTGTGGGCCACACCGAGATGGCGGCGGCTGCGGTGGTGCATTGCCGCACGGTGTGCCGGGGATGGGCCCCGGTGGCAGAGCTTTGATTTTCTTAAATATGTCATCATAGAGGTGTTACCAGTCTCTCTGAGGCCAGCAGCATGTCCATCTTCAGAGCCATCAGAGATTGGTTCTGTTGGACATGGTGGAAGCTTCTAGCAGCTTCTCACAGAAGCTACTACCCCTGTGGCTCCTGCTGCTACCAAAAACCAGGGTATGCCAAGCCAAGAGAATCTGACATAAACTTACATCACATACTATGTTCATATGATCTGACCGTCAAACCATTTTGTACTATACTGTCCCAAACACCTAGCAGCTTCAGAGTATTTGCAAACAGAGAACGCGTCATCTGCCACAAAATATGCAATTGACTGTTTCTTATGAACTCTTCTGGTATCAGTGACAGAGAAGTTTCACAACTGACACAATTTCATAGCTCTGCTGCCAAAATGAACCACTCCAATTCCTCCTCAGTTTCTGGGTCTCAGTTACACTCTACTTTTCCCTGTCCCTTCTGTCAGCCCTTGGTACTTGGCTAGCCAGTAAACTGGGTAAAAATAACCCACTCATTTCTGTTACTCTTGCTTGACTAGTTTAGTACTCTGATTTTCTAATTTTTTTCATCCAGTTTGGCTAATCAGTGGCTCAAATGTCCCAAGCTGACTAAAGGGAAGAGGTATAAGTGTATGGCCAAAAGAAGGGCTTACAAGTTGTCTTGGGTTGCAATGCAAGATGTAACCAAAAGTATGTATTCTATTACTATCTGTTGAAACTGGTTGGGGAAGAGTTTTTTCCTCTTTTATGACCCATTCCTCATGACTCCGGGGGGGGGGGAGGGGGCAGGTGTCTTCTGTTAATAGGCCAGCTGTTAAAACCAGGTGGGGCAGTGTTCTTTATCTCTTCCCACACCCCATCCTCCCTCCAGGAGGATATCTTCTGTTAATGGGCCATTGAGTCTTACTGCATGACTGATAAAATTACATCATCCCATTGTGAGATGCTCCATCCAGTGGGAGGAGCCAAGCATTCCTACCTGGATAAAAACCTGAGATTCAGAACACCAGGACAGCCTGTTTTTCTACTGGATTCCCAGAGGAAGACCAGACCCATCTCACCACCACTGGACCTTCAGAGGAAAACTACACCCTTCTACAGGATCATCTATGCTCCAACAGAACCACATCTGTCACTCCAGGAGGACTTAATTAGACTGCTACCAACACCCTGACCAACAGGGTGTCAGGTTGCATTCTGACTCTGCCAGGGTTTTCTTTATTGTTTGTTTGCTTGCTTTTTTTTGTGCTACCTTTTTATTTTTAATATTCTAGTAAAGAACTGTTATTCCTATTCAAATATCTTTGCCTGAGAGCCCCTTAATTTCAAAATTATAATAATTTGGAGGGAGGGGGTTTACATTCTCCATCCCAAGGGAAGCTCCAGCTTTCTGTAGCAGACACCTGTCTTCCTAAACCAAGACACAAGTTGGAAAACAAGGTGTAAGTTTACCTTCCTCTTAAAATCTAATCCTAAAATTTCCATGAACAGTGAGCAGTATCTAAGCCCTTCATTTTAAGCACTTCCTGGGTTACTTGGTATTTTGGCTTGGGAGAATTGCCCTAGTCAATTTGAAAGGTCTTGGTTTTATTTTTATTCAGAAAAGGAAAAGCCTTTAACGAAAATGGTAAGACAAGAAAAGCTCTTTTTTGCTCTCCTGTAAGAATAACAAGTTTGTGTAAATATGGACTAAACCCAATGGTATTCATACTGAAGCCAACAAGTCATGCTTGGTTTTATGAAAGGAAAAGTATAACAGTTGGGTGTTGGAGACTGAATGTTATAATTTATGGCTTAAACATCTTCATGAAGGACTTTTTGCCTATTATAGGAAAACTGTATAACAAATCTCCTTATTGCCCTCCTTGCACAGATTGTCAAGACCCTTTCTCAACATTCCCTTATTGCCCCTTGTAGTGGTCTTGGTTCGCCAATTTGAATTTCCCAGAAAATGCACCAATTTAAGTAGTGGGTCTAATGCTGGCCAAATGCCAATGCAGCTACTAGAATTATTTACTCATTTTCTGCTGTGAGATAAGAATTAGGAGAGCAAAGCAGGCTCAAATTTTAAAGGGTATAAAGAAAACTTTATTAACAGAATTAAAAGAAAAATGATAAGAATCAGAATAAAACCTTCAGAACACTTCTCCTCCCCCCACAACCTTCTTTTCTTTCCCACTGACAACATACAGAGACAAAACCTGGGGCTTTCAGTCAATTTACCACCTCTAGAAAAGTCTTTCATCAGTTCTCTTAGGGAGAGGAGTCTTTCTTGCCATGCCATGGAGACTTCTCCACAAGAAACAGTTCTCTAGTGGCTTCAATGTAACAGTGAATCAGCCGCCTGGGAGATGGAAATCTATTTGCCATGTGAAAATCCCTCCCCTCGACTTACAGCTTTGCCCACAACTGTTTTCAAGGGCTCAATCTTTGGCTAATGTGGTACACTTTTAAGGATGAGCTGTTCAGAAGCAAAAGTTCTCTTTATCTCTGAAATCATCTTCATCTCTGGTAACAGAGGTCTTCTTTTCCTGGGAGCAAAGGGTCTTCATCACTCTTATCTTTCTCTATTTCTCTATTATCTTTCTCTTCTCATTTGGGTCACAGCTACTTCAACATCTGATTTGCTTCAGCATGGATGCCTTTGCTCATGTCTACAGTTTGAACACTCCATCTCCCCATGCTTTTTCATGAATTACAGGGATATTCCAGTGCATCACAGTCCATCATCATGGCCTTACAAAAGAATTTTAGCCCAAGACTAAGGCATCTCATTCTCCTCCCATCTGGTATTTGACTCCTCCACTGACCTTGGTGTCTCCATATTCTTTTCTTTATATGTCTTCACCCTTCCTTTTCCTCTGACTCAGGAGAAGATTGATGTTTCTAAGTTTCATCTGTTTTAGGGAGTTTTACAGCTCTGAAAGAGTTAATCTTGCCCAAGCCTTGCATCAAGAATTTACC
Source organism: Acrocephalus scirpaceus scirpaceus (assembly GCA_910950805.1). Taxonomy (NCBI): domain Eukaryota; kingdom Metazoa; phylum Chordata; class Aves; order Passeriformes; family Sylviidae; genus Acrocephalus; species Acrocephalus scirpaceus. The sequence goes on along the minus strand of OU383795.1, from coordinate 6,134,599 downwards.
TCTCAGTGTTGGTCCTGTGATCTCTGCTTAGCAGGAGCTGTTTATGGTGGAGGATTTTTCAGTGGCCGCATTGGGGGAGGGGGGGTGAAGTGGCTAGGCAGAATCTCAGCAGCCAGGCTAGGGCTCAGCAACCAATGGTCTCCCCTCCCCCTGCCTGGCAGCTGCTGGGGCCTGGCCCAGACCCTGCCGGGCTGCTCAGGCCACAGCGGAGAGGGCCTGGTCCAACCCATAGCTGCTCCCAGGGCCTGGCAGACCCCAGCTCAGCCCAGACTTAATGTCGGCAAGATGTTAGCAGTTGTGGCCTGGCCCAGTCTTGGCTGGGGCCCCGCGGCCTCCCCTCCCCCACCCGGCCACTGGGCTGGGAGGGGGGGGAGGGAGAACTTCTCCCTTCAAACACCGGAAACAAGAGAGCTTTTTCCTGGGCTTGATTATTTTAAAATGTGAATCTCACAGAGGTGGATCTAGCTTTCTTAGTGGTTTAGCAATGTGCCAATTCTCAGAACCAGCCAGGGATTGGTTTTGCCCATGTAAGAGACAGTCCGAAAATCCCTCATCTGCCTCACAGAAACCCCAAGGAAACAGACCGAAACCCTGAAACCCTTACACAGGATTTTTCTGGCCTGGCTGAGGTGGGATGTCTACCAAGTGTTGTCCACAGGTGTGTTTGCTGGACCAAAGACTGGTATGCATTCCCATGGGAACCTGAACAATGGGGGATGGGCACAGTGGACTTAATTCACCTGCTGCGAACTGCCTGTCCTGTACTTTGTCCTGTGCCTGCCTCGTACTGGTTTCCCTCAATGGACCACCAATTTCCCACCTCTTGGCCTACTGCCTCTCACTTTGGAAGGACTATAAAACCCCCAAAAGACAGAGACCCATTTCGTGTACACCCCACGGGAAGACGCGTCTATTGGTCAGCGTGCACTGCGAGAATTTTATTCTTCTTTGTTGGTAGCTATATGATCCCAATCTCCTCTTTCTTCTCTTTCTCTCTGTCTCTCTCTCTTTCTCTCTCTATCGCATATTGTGTTGAGTACACTCAATAAAAGTGTGCTGCTGTTGAGAGTAAACTGTTGTTGTCCCCTGCTGTGTCTGTATTAGCAGATCGTGACAGCCCAGCACAGAGGAAGCTGCTACCAGCTTCTCTTAGAAAATCACTTCCGTGCCTGGCTTCTTCCCTCCTCACCAAAAATCAATTACTGCAGAACCAGCACAGTTTCCTTTGCTCTTCTGTATCTAAAGCAGTTCATAACACTGGGATTTCATTTGTCTCACAGAAAAAAAAGAAATTAAGTTCTTGTTTATTTCCAGCAAGATTTTAAAAAGGAAAAATAAAAATGTCTTCCATCTGAAGATATTAAAAATGCCGTGTCACTACACTTGACATTCAAGGTTATTGTCTCCTTGGCCAAAACACTCCTTCACTTCTTCCTTCTCCCTTCACACTTGTCTGTCATCACACTGATTAACTGCTTCCTGCCATGCAAGGAAATATATTTTTACAGTACTGCTCTATGTATGCACTTTCTGGAATAGTTTCTGATCCTTCTGAATTAAGTGTAAAGTACTCTTCTAAAACTGAACAATGAGGAACAGTACAACTGAAAGATGCCAGAGCTTCTTGCTTAGTCTTCTGTCACTTTCCTTCTACCATTTTCCTCTTATTATTTTTCTATATCTTTCCATTATGCTGTTTGTCATAAGAGAAGGTTGCTTGACATATCGGATTCAGTTCTGGTAATAATTACAGGACTGTTTATACTGGCTAACTTAAAGATTAATTGTGACTAAGAAGAGGACTAGAAAGTTCTGGTAGTTTGGGGCAGTTCCCATGTGGACACACATTTTAGAAAACAAAACTACTATAACAAAATAGTTATTATACAGACAACTGAAGCATACAATGGGCTAATGTCCTGGTTTGAAAGACAGGTATCTTCCAAGGAAGGCAGGAATCTCCCTTGGAATGGAAAATATGACCCCCTTCCCTCCTAATTATTATAACTTTGAAATTAAAGGGCTTTCAGGCAAAGATATGGGAAAAGGAATAACAGTTCTTTACTAATATATATATGTGTATATCTATATATAACAAGGCAAACAGCAACAACAGCAGCAACAACAAAAAACCAGAAACCAAACAGCAGCCTTGTCTCAGCTGTCACACCCTTTCCCCTTTGGTGTAGTTCTGGTCACAGCTGGCAGGGGCACTGTTGGCTCTCTGCTGGGCAGGGCAGGTGCGATGATTCCCCTATGGCTGCAGGGGACGCTGTGGCACAAGCTCAGATGTTCCTCCATGCTGTCAATGGCGGGCGTGTCAGTGGAAGGGATAGAAAGGGGCTTCCTTTGGAAACTCACCAGGAGCAGCCAGTCTCAGTGCCACTCAGGAAACTGAATGGACTGCAGCAGGAAACCTTGGAAGCAGCAAGCTGGAATGGTAGGGATGGGCACACCCGGGATGACAAAACAAAGTGTAGCAAAGACTCCGGCCATTCCAGAAGCTGTGGAGTGGCCGGATGTCTGGTTAAAATGTAGCAAGAAGCCCTGAAGCAGTGGCAGAGAGCAGCGGGGCTGGGTGGGGAATTGCTCCCTGGGTAGTTCACTGGCAATGACTGGTCCCGGGGTTGGGCTGTGCAGAGGGGAGGTCCCCGGCAAAAGATGGCAGGTGCCCGGGTCCTGGCATGGCATGCAGTGGCTGTGGGGTCCCAAGCAGCAGAGGAACAGAGAAGCAAGCCAGTAAGCTCCAGTCACAGTGCCGAAGGAAAAGAAAAATAAAACAAGCAAAAGCCAAATGGCAACAAGTATCTTGTCAGAGAGGAGTTGTGCTGCGTGGCCGAGGAGATGAATCACCTGCTTAGAAGCAAGCAACTGTCCCTTCCCCCAACTCTTGCAGGAAATAAATCTCAGGCTGGGTCTCACTCATTGCAGTACTTTTGGAGTGGGGAGGGTGGGGAGGAGGGGGAGGGTCGGAGGTGGGGGGCAGCAATCACACCTGACACAAAACAAAAAACAAAACCAAAAATGGATGTGGGATAAAAAAAAAAATCCCCAAGACATTCCACCCCTTATCCCATACCAATTGATTAATGCCCAAATTATAATAGCTTCAACTGCAAACACATGTATCTATACCTATATAAATTTATGCATTGCCCTAATTATATACATATATACATCTAGATCTAGATACAGGCACAGTGTGATGGACAGTTTACCCCAAAACATGGTCCCCTTGAGGTATGCATCATGTCTCTCCATCCGTCTGCATCACCCACCAGGTGCAATCTGGTCCCTGAGCAAAGACAACCCCACTGGATGAGTTTGTCTTTGCTTGAGGCAGAATTGATCCAAACAGTTTTTCCCAGCATATCTTTCATGTGTACCACTGGAACTTTATTCCCATGTGTTGTTTGCAAGGGTTCAGATTGGGCAGGGTCTGCTTGGTTAGTGGAGCCTCGGGTGTTAACTAACCAGGTGGCCTTTGCTAAATGCACCTCCCAGTTTTTGCAAGTCCCCCCCCAGTGCCTTCAAGGTGTTTTTAAGCAGGCCATTGCACCATTCAACTTTCCCAGCAGCTGGTGCATGTAAGGAATATGGTACAGCCACTTAATACCGTGTTCTCTAGCTCAGATGTTTATAAGGCTGTTCTTGAAATGGGCAGTAGCGTGAGGCACAGGGTAAGTCTCCAAACATCCAGTGATGGCTTCTAGCATCGTGAGCACGTAACACTTGCCTTGGCGGGTTTGAGGCAGTGTGATGTAATCAATCTGCCAGGCCTCTCCATGCTTATATTTGGACCACCACCCACCATACCACAGGGGCTTCATTTGCCTGGCCTACTTAATCGCAGCACACGTCTCACAATCATGGATAACGTGGGAGACACTGTCCATGGTTAAATCCACCAGTTGGTCTTGTGCCCACTTATAGGTGGCATCTCTGCCCTGATGGCCTGAGGCATCATGGGGCCCATCAAGCCAGGAACAACTCCCCAGTGTTCCAATTCAAGTCGATCTATGACTGTAGTGACTGAAGCACAGACTCCATTATGGTGCAACAGAATCACTTTATTAAGCATGCGTGAACCTTTTACATGTTTTACTGTTTACAGTTAGGATCAGACTATGCAGCCAAGCAGGATACTAAAATCACTAACCAGCATGCAAACAAATAGCAGAGCAGGATGTTTCTTGCTCTTATCGAAAACATTTTCAAACATTCTGGGCAGCCAGTGTTTGAGCTGCTAATTAAAGCATTATCACATAGGTATTTATGGCTGGCCATGATCCTTCGGTATGCGCTTTCTCATGCAAATGTTAAGGTCGAACAGCAGTCACATCTACATCTCTCCTTTCTTTGTTTAAGGAGGAATTGATCACGAGAACAGCAATTATGTTTGCTTCTGCCTTTTTTGCTGACTGAGAACTGTCTGCAGAGGCAAAGAAATCCTGTAACAAGAATAAAAAAGAGACCCATCCTCAAAGTACAAGACAGTCATATGTGTAAATTTAGTCCCTTAAACCAAGTTTTTGGATTAAGCCAAGTAATGTCATTAGCAAGCTTATCATAGAAATTCTGTGCAGACATGATAATGATTGAGATTGTTTCCTAAGGCTATCTCTAAATGCATTTATGTTTTTATGCATGTTTGTAGAAAATGCCCCCTTTAAATGAGCCTTCATTTTATCCCAAGAAGTCTCAGAACTGTTCCATTCTATAGGGGTAACACATGTTAGCATCGGTGTGCTGCCAATCAAATTGAAGGTGTAAGTGAGTATTTAGGGCATCTTGTTTTTCTCCTACCCATAGCAAGGCAGCCTCAAGGGCATCTAAGCATGCCAGTATTTGTTGATTGACTACTGTTTGCATTTGTAATTCCTCTGTGAAATTACTCATTGCAGAACTAACTTCATGAGGTGTTTTTACTGATTCCATTAAAGCAGCAATGGCAATAGTAGATGAAGCTAAAAAAATAATAGCAGATATAATAAAAGCAATAAAAGCAATAAGCCAAGTAATAAATCTCTTTGTTTGGATACACAACTCTTGATCCTCCTTCCTATTCTTGTAAAAGATTCACAGGAATCCATATTTCTGCAAGCTGACATAGGGATAAGAGATAAATAAAATTCCTTTCAATTATATTTTCAGCCATGATGCGGGAGGTGTACATAGGGTTGACAGCTGTGATGCAATATGACATTATAAGATTCAACTGTCATATTTGTGGTTAATAAAAATGCATAAAGATGTGTTATGCAGATCATGGTGTCAAGAGTTTTGATATGTGACATTCATCCAATATGTAGATGACACATGAGAATAAAGCAAAGCCCATATTTGTGGAGTCAGGGAGGGGAGCATTAATCACCAATGAACTGTATGAGGGAAGGATTCACCCCTGGCATCACGGATCTGTGTGACAGACCTGGATAGTTCTCCATTCTTCCAGCTAATGCTTCCTCAGCAGGAGCTATTCACATCATGTCTGGCATTGTTACAGATAGAGTGACCTTGTGGCCCCCATTCTGACACTGATATATTAAGGGAGTGTATCTGATGTCTTTCAGGGTTTTCCATCCTACATGGAGAACATGCAATATGTACTGAAGATGGGACAGCTCTAAGGTCACATATGGGAATATTATTTGGAGATGTGGTGGTGTTTATAGGGTTTTGTGATGTATTAACCCCTGGAATTTCAATTGCTCGTAAGGTAGTCTTTTTGCCAGTATAATTTTTTATCAGATGCATGTGTAATGTGAAAGGGATGCAAGTGCTGTCACTGCGAGTAGTTAAGCATAGGGGATAAGAGTCTGCTACAAAAGTTTGATTTCCTTCAACTGATAGCCAATCTGTCCCAGTAGTTAATGACCCAGATGGAGAGAGCCATGTCCCTCCTAGTATTTTAGAGTTGTTATTAGAAATGGGAATTTCCAAGTCCCACCAGGTTACTGGACGAAACACCGGAGGGTCATAAACAGATGCATGGTGTTCCTCTGTCCCCACATTTTGACAGGTTTCTGAGTAGTGCTTTCTGACAGTCCACAGTAGCATTTTCAAAGGCTAGTTGTTATAACAATATAGTAGCTACTTCTTCATTTTCTATTTGCCTACTTATGGCCATCTGCAATCTATCAATGAATGTTACATATGATTATTGAGGGCCTCGCCAAATGGATGCAAAGGAAAAGTCCTTTCATCTGAACTCTGGGACTATTTTAAGAGCCTTTATGGCTAGTTGGGAGCTTTGCCGTAGCATTGCATCAGCTAAATTAGCTTGGGCAGCAGGGGTAGCATACGTGCCTTGTCCCAGAAGTTCATCAAGAACTCCTGCTTCTGCATTTGCAATATTATCCATAATTTGTACAGTAGCAAGCTCTTTCCATTCTGCCAGCCACACTGTATATTGTGCTGACATTAGTATAAGTTTAAAAAGCATTTGCCAATCATTAGGAGCCATAGTGTACCCTTGGTTAATAGATTCGATCAGTCCCACAGTATATTGTGTTTGCAGTCCATAACCTTAGACAGCCTTAAGAACTTCTTTTATTAATTCAAATGGAGGTTGTACATACTGATAGGGTTTCTTAGGCTGCTAATTGACAGGCATGGCAAATAACATGGGAATATCTCCCCTTTTTAGGGCTTCTTCCCTGCATTTCTCTATTAATGTTGAAGGTCATTGAGACTGCAGCAGTAAATCAGATAAAGGAGCCATAGGAGGAGGACAATAAGAATTAGCTAACACTTGAGCCATAGTGGGAAATGCAGCAGCTGTATTTTTTATGGGACTTAAAGGAGGATAAAGATCAGGCCCTTTTTCAGGATCAATAGGGCCAGGATCAAAAGGTTTGCTGGGCTCCTGAGGGTCCTCATCTCCCAATGCAGCTGGCACTTCTGTATACACATGACTAACATTCAAAACAGTCTCCAAATTTAAAATATCTGTGACAGGGCACTCACAAACTTTCTCAACACGTTGCAAAGTTTTTAAGGCAGTATACACAGTTTTCCATGTAACTAACATATCATCAGTGACTGTCCATCCTTGTTTTTCTGTGCCTCTTCCTCATCCATCCATTTGGATCCTCAATGTGAGCAAATATTGTTATGTTGGCATAGGCCTAATCTTTATCTAGAGGCAAAACGTCTCGGATCCCAGGCTTGATAGCCCTCCGAGATTGCGGATAAAGTCTTTTTTCCCAAGCCCCGTTGCCAGAAGAGAGAGTCAGGATGCGTTGGTTTCTTTCTCAAGGTTGTTTATTCTTTCTTATCTACATACATTCCTTTTCACCCAGTGTGGATGCTACCTACACTGCTGTCCTAGGCTAACTGCGCCGCTCAAGGGTGGTCTTTATCTCTTACACTAATTGTTACGTGCTACTTGTTTTTAATATTGTGCCAATACCCATCACCTTTATTGAACAGTGTACTTTTACACTAAACCAATCCAAAAATGCCACCACCTCACCAGAAGATGGAGGACAAGAAGAAGAAGAAGAAAGACAAGGGACACACCCAAATCCCTCCATCTTTTCTCCTTGAGCCTCCTTTGTGAACCCCCAAAATCTCACATTATCACTCAGTAATAAGCTATCTATTATCCCAATCACACACCTGTGACTTGTAATTATTCATATAATGTTGGCAATCGCTCCCAAGGGGTAAAATCAAAGGCACTGGTGTTTCTGCCACTGTACCAGGGTCCCAAGACCCCCTCCTGGGGTCTCGGACCACCCAGGACATCTGGAGGGATGTCCTGGGTTCCGACACCTCCCCCTTCTGTTTGAACCAAGAATACTTCTTTTGCAGCCCTGCTCATGGCCTGTCACATGCATTGGAGAATGCATGGCACAAGGAGCAGAAGAATTACAAGCCCTAATGTAAACCCTATAAAAATATAAAACACTGTCTTCAAAAATTCTCTCCACAACGGAGAAAGATTGAAGAAGTCAAGAACACCATGCAGCCAAGATCCCGTAACTTCTCCAAGCTTGGCCATGCCTTCCTGCAATTGCCTTATGTCCTCATGAATCGATTTTGAATGATCCGACAGGTTCATGCAACACATCCCTTCAAACTCTTCACATCCGTGCCCATGGGTCAGCAGCAAATAATCGACTGCCGCCCTGTTCTGAAGGGTTGCTCGTCTTACACTGTCGACATCTGTTAACATGTCACTCAGTGCAAGAGAGGTGGCACGGGCATATTTGCTCAACCAACACCCCATTTGGTCCAATTGAGTCAAGGCCGCTGCCGATGCTGTCTGTGGCGAGAAAATTACAGCCGCAATTCTCTGGGCCTTGGTCCAAGTGTGAACGCTATTGTCACAATTTGGATCATACTGTTTGATCCATCTTTTCCCCCTTTGCTTTTGTTCTCTTAGCGATGTTATGTTTGGTGTTAACAATGAAAGTCTCCCAATGCTGCATGGACCACCTTTGACATTTGCAGGGACAGCAGGCCAAATTCTGTCCCCACAAATGAAAAAGATCCCCCGCGGCAATTGCGCTGGAGCTTGGTGGGATGGTTTCTCTGACACCTTGGTGTAGTTGCACCAAGATGATGCATTCCTATAAATGGAATGCTTTGGAGTCACATCTAATGTGTTCTGTTTTTCCTGTGTGACTCTCGAGTAATTGAATATGATACAGAATGTCATTCTCAATTGATCCGAAAATTTCCAATTCCTGAGGTTCAAATGGAGCCACAGGAAGGAACTGTGTCCACATGTACCATCCATCTACAGGATTCAAAATGGCCTTTGCAATAGCTGCAGTGATGTTTTCTGGAATTGGCCATTTCTGCACTGGCAGACTTACCAAGCATGTCGAGAATGGCTTTCCTGGTCTTGAGTGTATCAAGCAAATGGTGTCCAAACCTGCTGCATTGGCCAAAGTTTCCCACACATTCTCTTTTGGTTGGACCATGGGCAAATCTGCCGCATTTGCCTGAGGCAATCAGAGAGAGAATGAAGCACATATATAACATCTGAGTGCACTTCATGCTCACTCCCTGTGGGAACTTCTGAAACACAACTGTAGAGGAATTTCTTAGAGAGCAGGGGCATGATTTGCTATGGGATGTAGCCTGAGCTATCCTAAACTAGGCCTCAGTTTTGGGCCTGAATTAGGGCCTCAGATTTGGGCCTTGTTAGTAGTGAGCAAGCTTGTGGCGCAGTTAGAAATTATATTAAGGTGTGCTTGGATTTAATTAATGTAGTTTTAGTAATTTTACTGTGGTGACCTTAAAGTTAAGATTGTTTACATTCCTTTTTAATCTAGTACCAATTAGAAAGCACCTGTTCACATAAACTATCTGAGACTGTATATAAGCCACCATTTTGAAGCAATAAACGGAGAACATATGATATGACCAAATTGGTTGGACCTGTGTTGCTCTGTCAGCTTCCCATGAAATGCCCTGGCTTCAAATGGCGCCCGAACCCAGGGACATTCATAGTTGTTAATGCTTAAATGCTGCTGACTTGTTTAAATACGATTTTTAATGCTTTAATGCTGCCTTGTTTAAATACGATTTTTAATGCTTTAATGCTGGCTTGTTTAAATACGACTTTTTGTTTAAATACGTTTTTGATTTTGCTTTAATGCGGTGAAACCTTGAAGAACGAGAGTTCAGAAGTCTCTGAGCTTGTCTCCAAACCTGCTGGAGTTCCGGGGCCAAGCAGCCCCCCCCGGACCAGTGGTGAGCAGGATTTGCGGGGACGAATTGACTCGGAGCTGGGAGGCTGAAGGCGTGATTCGTTCCGTTTTGCCCAGGGTGAGACAGTGGCACGCCGGGGAAGGTGAAGGTAAGCGGCCTGTGGGAAGAGAGAAAGGAAAAAACAAAAAATGGATACTGAGATGCTCGCGGCCAGCCGCCTTCTCATGAGTATGCTCTCAAAGAGAGGCGAAAAACTTAAAGAAAGTGAAGTAGAACAGTTGGCCCTGTGGGCCAGGAAGAAAGGGAAGTTAAGCGATTCTTCACTCGTTTTTTGTGAAGCCGAGTGGAGAGAAATTGGTGATTTGTTGTGGAAGTCCGTGATTGCTGGAGGACGAGAGGAAAAAATAGCTCAAGAACTTGGCGCTGTCTGGCAGAAAATTCTAACTACTTTAGAGACTTTAGTTGCCGAGCGAAAGGCAGCCCAGGCTGCGATCCAAGCTATGGAAATTGGTACGCCGGCAGAATTAACAAATATGCAAAAATCCTCTAAGGTAGCGAGATTTTTTGGCATCAATTCAGCCCATCCAGTGAAGGGGAACGCAGCGCCCGTTTATTCTAACCTGCAAGATGTTATAAGTTCTGCTGAAAACCGTGTGGTGGATGCGCAGGAAAAGTCTTTGTCTCTGTCTGGAAAAAATGGAGAACAGGAAGCGCGCCAGCCGCCAGAGTCTGGGGGCGTGGTGAAAGATGAGACAGCAGGCGGGACCGAGGGCGGAGCGGGGCAGGCTCAGGAGACGACATAGGGGGGCGGTGACAAGGGCGGTGACAGGGGTGGTGACAAAGGCGGTGACGAAACCAAAAACCCGCAGCTCCCCCCCTCACCGGAAAACAAGGCGGTGACGCAGGCGCAGGGAGTTCACGTGACCAAAACAAACATGGCGGCGCCCATGCCCACTTCCGTCGCGGAGTCCTCAGCCACTGCCGTGGATCCCGGGGCCACGGCGCGGCTTGCTAAAAAGACACACTGACCCGCGGCAGCCCAGTGCCCCCTACCCTCTGATTCTGACTCGGATTCCGACTCAGACCAGGACAGTCCCAGCCCCGATTCTCACAGCCCAGCACGGCGAAAGAAAGAACCACAACACGCGCGTGGGCTGCGGCACAGAGTTGAGAGGCTCGCAAAACTATCTACCCGACCGAGTTCTAAGGAAGATCACATGGCATTGTCAGTCACCCAGCCAAATCTGATTGCAAACAGGTGGTCCAAAATAGTAAAAGATGCCATGAAGGATGGCAACTTTAAATATAGCAAGTTCCCTTGCTTGCCCAGTGATTGTAGAAAATGCCCAAGCTCGATGGGAGCCTCACGAATGGAAAGTGTTAAGCCAAGCAAAGCAAACAGTTAGCACCTATGGAATTAGATCAGAAGCAGCCAAGAACATAATACAATACATTTTTACTGCAGATATCCTCTGCCCTGCTGACTGCTCAAACATTGCATCTTTGCTTTTAACCCCTTCACAATTTCTCATTTTTGAAAGAGAATGGAAACGTTTAGCATTTGAAGAAGCGAACAAACACCAAACAGTTGGAGATCCTTTGTATGCACTCCAGCCTGACATGCTAACAGGGCAAGGACCATATGCTAGAACCAATGTGCAGCTGACTTTTCCTGTCGAGATTCATCAAATTGCTCAAACATTACCCCACAAAGCCTTGCTGTTGGTTCCAGACAAGAAGAAGCCTGTTTCATTTTCTAACATCAGGCAGGGAACCACAGAACCTTATGGACAATTTATTGATAGACTGTCTGCTGCCATAAAGGATGCACAAGATTTGCCTCCAGACCTCCAAGACCATTTGTTTTGCTCTCTGGCTTTTGAAAATGCCAATTCACGTACCAGAGCCATTTTAGCTTCTCTCCCCCAAGGCTGTGCAGTTGATGAGATGCTCGTGCGTGTGACAAGAGCTGAGCAAAACAATCAAACAGCAGCATTCACAGCGGCCGTGCATGATGCCATGCATGGTGCCATGGAAAAACAAGGACACATCATTGCAGCTGCTCTGTCAGGACGCAATGTCAACCATCCCCGCAACAGCAAAAGACCACCACCGGACATTTCTCGTTTTTGACATGACAAGACAGGCCATTTCAACAATGATGACGACAGTGACAACAGTGACCTGCCAGCACCAACTATGTTACCTCAAGGGTGGAACATCGTTGTCATTGACCTAAAAGACTGTTTCTTTACCATCCCGCTTCATCCACAAGACATTCAATGCTTTGCCTTCACTGTGCCATCCATCAATAGAGCAGCTCCAACAAAACAATATGAATGGACTGTTTTGCCTCAGGGCATGCGCAATTCTCCCACAATGTGTCAGTTGTTTGTTGATTGGGCTTTGCGACCAATCAGACAGCATTTTCCCAATGCAATGATCTATCACTATATGGATGATATCCTCATTGCCACCAAACGGCCGTTAGCAGAAGCAGACTTAAATTGGTTGTTTTCACAGCTAAAAAGCCATGGACTGATTGTAGCACCAGAAAAGATACAGCGATCAGCTCCTTGGAAATACTTAGGCTGGCTGATCACAGACGCACAAATTCGGCCACAGAAAATCACCTTGCATGCCAACATTTCCACCTTGTATGATGCCCAGAGACTCTTTGGAGACCTGCAATGGGTTCTCACCATTGTAGGGATCACCAATGATGATTTACAACCCCTTGCACCATGGCTTCGAGGCAGTGATGCAAACAGTCCCCGAGAGTGCACCCCTGAGCAACAAGAAGCCTTAACCCGAGTATCAGAGAAACTGCGACGTGGTTGGAGCGCTCGTCGTATACTACATCTCCCACTGTCACTTTTTCTTTCTAACGCTGATGCCTGTCCACTTGCCATTGTTCTTCAATGGCAAAAGAAAAAGGGGGAACACCGATCTAAGCCTGGCTCAACAGCAATCCTGTTGGAGTGGGTGTTTTTACCTGTGCAACCAAAGACTCGTGTCATGACCAGAACAGATGCTCTTGCTGCTTTGATAAGAAAAGGCAGAGACAGAATTGTAGAGATAGATGGGCAGGAGCCAGCAGACATCAGTATTCCTGTGAAAAATGAAGATTTAGAATGGCAGCTGAGACAATCTGTCGCTTTGCAAGAAGCACTGTTAGGGTTCACAGGTGTGATCCACAACCGACAACCAAAAGGCCCGATGTGGAAGTTGGTTCGGAGTCATCAGTGGCTGGAAAGACCACTGTGCTCCTTGAAACCAGTTGATGGGAGAACTGTCTTTACTGATGCCAGCCGCAAAACAAAGAAGGCTGTGTGTGTTTGGCAACAGCAAGGAGAATGGAAGCAACACACAATCACGAATGAACCAGGAGACAGTCTTCAAACCCTTGAACTGAGAGCAGTGTGTTGGGCATTCCAGACTTGGGACAAAGAACCACTCAATGTTGTTTCAGATTCTCTATATGTAGTTGGAATTGTGCAGAAGATTGAAGATGCACTCATCAGGTCAACTCAAAATCAGTGCCTTGGAGAATTGTTCCTGTTCTTGCGAAGCGTGCTGAGGCAGCGTCAGCACGTCTTCTGTGTCATGCACATTCGGAGCCATCTGTGCAACAGTGGTTTAGGAGAAGGCAACGCACGGGCAGATGCTGCCGTCAGCTGCCTTGTCCATGTCTCCCCGCAGAATGAGTTTGAGAAGGCTCGCAACAGTCATGACACTTTCCACCAAAATGCTAGGGCCCTGCACCGACAATTTCAGATCTCCCTGAATGATGCCCAAGGGATTGTGCGTGCCTGCCCTCAGTGTAGCCATCATGGGCCAGGCCTTGGTTTAGGCACAAACCCAAGAGGGTTGAAAGCTTTAGAATTATGGCAGATGGATGTAACCCATGTTCCAGAGTTTGGGAGATTGAAATATGTCCATGTCACGATAGATACCTATTCTAAATTTGTTTGGGCCACAGCACAACCAGGGGAAAAGGCCTTGCATGTTGAGAGACACCTATCTGTCTGCTTTGCTGTGATGGGTGTGCCTATAGAAATCAAGACCGACAATGGTCCTGCCTATGCCGGTCAGCGAATTGCCAGATTTATGCAGACATGGGGGGTGAAGCATACCACCGGAATCCCCCACTCCCCCACAGGCCAAGCCATTGTAGAAAGGGCCAATCGTACCTTAAAAGAATACCTAGCGAAGCAGAAGCAGGATGGTGAGGTTGATGTAGCTAGTCGATTATCTAAGGTATTGTTCACTCTAAACTTTTTATGTTTAGCAGAAGGAAGAGAAGAACCTGCAGTCATGATACACCATTATACAGTGAAAGAGGGAAGACCACAGGCGATCCCAGGACTTTATGTCTATCATAAGAACATGCAAACGGGTAAATGGGAGGGACCCAGTCCTGTTTTGTTTAATGGTCGTGGATACATGTGTGTTTCCACAGGAAAATCAAGATCTGTCTGGGTGCCGAGTCGATTCACTCGTGCGTGTCCTCAATCAGAGATACCAGCTAACGGTGATAACAACAGTGCCGACGGCGACTTACCTGGAGAGCCTCGTGACAACCCTCAGACTGCTGAAAACTAACTTTGTTAAGAGCAGAGAAATAATTATATAACTATAGTTGTTAAGTTTAATTGTTAAGTTTAGTGGTTAAGCTGAGTTTAAAGTTAAGTTTGGTGTTAAGTTGTTTTTTAGTTAATTAGAGGTTTGTTTTTTTTTTGTAATTTTTGTAGAATTAGAAAGGACAACTAGAGAAGATAAACAGAATGTTAGGATTTCAAGTAATTATTATAATTAACATCATTGTTTCAACAAGAGGGGTGTCAGAATTGTTTAACATTGACTCAAGACAAAATATGTGGGTCACCTGGGCCAATCGAACTGGGCAAGACTCACTTTGTCTGTCCTTGACCACGCCATCTAATCCTTTTCGTACCTGCCTAATTGGAGTCCCAGTGAATTCCATGTCAGATTTTAAAGCTCTGACTCAAGCCAAAATTAATCCAAAAAGTGCTCTGGGAGCACAAGCTGTTACTATTGCACAAAGTCTTAGAATCACCGGTACTGGACCTCAAGAACTTGACCTCATGGGTTCTGTGTCAGGCAATTATTGTTTGGTTTTTGGTCAGTTTTTTTTGAATTCAAGTTTACTAATTATAAAAGAAGAATGGTCCAGAGGCAGTGACACTTGGGTGTCTTCAAAATCCCCATTGTATTACAATAATTCTGAATATTGCAACAATTGGACTGCATCTATAACACCGTTGAAAGGTGTTGTAGAAAAACTGCCACCAGGAATCTTTCTCATTTGTGGAGACAGAGCCTGGTCTGCAATACCTCGAGGAGCTGTAGGTGGCCCATGTTATTTTGGCAAACTGACAATGTTTGCTCCCAGCATTCATCAAGTTCTTGGATTGTCCCACAAAAACCAACGAGTCAGGCGCAGTGTCATTCAACTAAATAGTGATTGCATTGATGAAGTAGTTTTATGGAGCCGTGCAGCTGTCATAGCAGCATCATTTTTTGCCCCAGGAGTTGCGTCAGCACATGCTCTCACACAACTGAAAACCTTAGCCTGTTGGGCAGGAAAGCAAATAAATATAACATCTAACTTGTTAAGTGAACTCGCTGCAGATGTTAGCGACATCCGCAATGCAGTTCTCCAGAACAGAGCTGCCATTGACTTTCTCCTTCTCTCCCAGGGGCATGGATGTGACGAGTTCGCCGGCATGTGTTGTATGAACTTATCAGACCATTCTCAATCAATTTATAAACAGCTGTCACAGCTAAAAGATAACATGAAAAAGCTTGTAGTTGTTGGCACTCCGTTTGACAATTGGCTTAGTTCATGGGGTTTTACTGGATGGATTAAGGATTTAGTTCATTTTGGTATTATAATTTTTATTGTTATTGTAGTTATTTTAGTTATTGTGCCTTGTTTATTACAGTGTGTGAAAAAATTAATTAACCGTTCTTTTAACTCAATTTGGGTAATCCAAAAAGAAAAAGAGGGAATTGTAGAGGAATTTCTTAGAGAGCAGGGGCATGATTTGCTATGGGATGTAGCCTGAGCTATCCTAAACTAGGCCTCAGTTTTGGGCCTGAATTAGGGCCTCAGATTTGGGCCTTGTTAGTAGTGAGCAAGCTTGTGGCGCAGTTAGAAATTATATTAAGGTGTGCTTGGATTTAATTAATGTAGTTTTAGTAATTTTACCGTGGTGACCTTAAAGTTAAGATTGTTTACATTCCTTTTTAATCTAGTACCAATTAGAAAGCACCTGTTCACATAAACTATCTGAGACTGTATATAAGCCACCATTTTGAAGCAATAAACGGAGAACATATGATATGACCAAATTGGTTGGACCTGTGTTGCTCTGTCAGCTTCCCATGAAATGCCCTGGCTTCACACAACCACACTCAAGTCCCAAAGGAAAACCCCCGAGTCCTTAATGTTTTTCACACAGTCTTGTTGTTTTCATGCCTGGTCACGTCTCCTTCCCCCGGTCTTTGTTCCCAGAGTCCGTGTCTGTTTGTATCTGGATTCGATCAGTGTCTGCTTGTGTCTGGACTCGATAGGGCTTCACGTGTCTCGCTGAAACCCACTTCAGTCCTCGCCCTGTGGAAACACAAGCATAACCCTTGCCCCAAGTTATTAATTGGAAAGGACCTTCTATTTGTCCCGATTCTGGATTCCTGATCAAAACCAAAGGATTCTCCTTCAGTTTCGCCTGTGTACTATTGGTGAAATGTCTGATAATTGGTGGAGTGGGCTCTGAAAATGAGCCATTCAGAAAATTCAAGACATATAGAGCCTTGTTCAACCGCATCTGAGGCATTGCCTCTGGCTCCCCCCTCTTCTGTTTATCCAAGAGGGTTTTCAAGGTGTGATGTGTTCTTTCGATGATCGCTTGACCTGTTGGAGAGTGTGGAATACCAAAGGTGTGCTTGACACCCCACTTTTTCAGGAATTTGTCAAGCGCCTTCCCCACATAAGTAGGACCATTATCAGTCTTGATTTCTTGAAGCACACCTAATGATGCGAACGCCTGTAAGAAGTGTCTGCAAGTGAGTTGTGCAGTTTCACCTGTGTGCAGTGATGCAAAGACTGCACCTGAGAATGTGTCCACTGATACATGTATGTGTTTGTACTTCCCAAAAGATGAATACTTGGTGACATCTGTCTGCCACAACTGGAGACTTTGCAATCCTCTCGTATTGACTGCTCCTGTGGATGCAGGTGGTTGCACTAACTGACAGTCGGGACAAGCATTAATGATTTCCCTCGCCTGGGTTTTGGAGAGGTGAAAGGATTAAATCAATGCTTGTGCATTCTGATGGAAAAATGCATGGCTCAACTTCACTTGCTCGAAAATGTCTGGTAGGGTTTGTGAGATTGGCATGACGAGTTTGTCTGCCTGAGCATTTCCCTCTGCTAAAAATCCTGGCAGAGAAGTGTGTGCTCTAATGTGTGTGATGAAGTATTTGTGTTTTCTGTCCCACAGTAGTGTTTTCATGCACATCAAGTATGAATACATCTCGTTATCTGTCTCCCGCAAGAGTGATCCCTCCAGTCTTTTGATCACATTCGCAACATATGCTGAATCTGTGACCAAATTGAAGGATTGTTGGAATATTTTGAAAGCTCTGACCACCGCTACTAGCTCTACAATCTGTGGCGAACCTTGCACTATCTGTATGTCTGATTCCCATTCTCCTGTTGCTGGATTTTGCCATGTGACCACTGACTTGTGTGTCCTTCCCGAACCGTCGGTAAACACTGTTACCTCATCCAATGGCTCCTCGCTTATCTTTGGCCTCTCTCTAAAACTTATCTCTGCTTTCAGTAATCTGTGGCTTGGAAAATGGATTGTGCAAAGGCCTGGATACCCTAACAATGCGAGTTGCAAGTCCTCTGATTTTTGCAATGCCCAATTAAAATAATTCTTTTTCAAGGGTAGATAAATGGCTGCGAACTGTCTGCCTGTCATGGTCAACAATCGCGCTCTTGCTTTTATAATTAGTTGTGCTGACATTTCCAAGTCCGTCAGGATTGTCTTTGGTGACCTGAAAGATAGAAAAATCCACTCTATGATTAAGACCGGGTCTCTCTGAGACTGAGATGCGTCCCACTGGAAAATCAAGCCGTACAGCTGTATTTTCTTCCCCAACACTGCCAGGTAAAAGGGCAGTGAAGATACGAAACAATGTGCCTGTCTTGTTTGAATGATCCTTGCGATCCTGTCAAGGTCTCTCTGTGCTTCCGGCGTGAGAGTTCTTGGAGATGTGTTGTTCCTGTCTCCTCTCAGGAGATTGACCAACGATGCAAGGTCATCATTCGTGATCCCCAAGATTGGTCTCAGGAAGCTGATCTCTCCCAAAAGCTGATGCAGATCTTGCAGGTTGTTGACATTCGAGCTGACCTGAATCTTCTGTGGCCTTATCGTTTGATCCATGATCTTCCATCCTAGATATTTCCATGGCACGACCTCCTGTATCTTCAAAACACTGATCTCCAACCCTGCTTTTTCCACTTCTGTGATGACACTTTCCTGAGCTTTTTGCAGCTCCTGTTGGGTTGATGCTGCAATGAGCAAATCATCCATGTAATGAATGATCACCGCTTTTGGATGTTTCTTTCGCACTGGTGCCAAAGCTCGAGCCACATACCATTGGCAGATGGTTGGTGAGTTCTTGAGGCCTTGTCGAAGGACCACCCAATGGTATCTTTTCAAGGGTTCGTGTCGGTTGATACTTGGAATGGAGAAAGCAAACCGAGGTGCGTCGTCTGGATGGAGCAGAATGTTGAAAAAGCAATCCTTGAGGTCGATGACCACAAGCGGCCAATCTCTTGGGATCATTGAGAGAGAAGGAAGCCCCCAGCTGAAGCGGTCCCATCTCTTCAATGACCTCATTGCTCTTCCGGAGATCATGAAGCAATCTCCATGCACCTGAGGCTTTCTTGCGGATGACAAACACCGGAGAATTCCAAGGACTGTTCGTTGGCTTGATGTGACCTTTCTGTAATTGTTCCTTGACTAAATTTTTCAACGCACTTAATTTTTTCCTTTGAAGGGGCCACTGATCCACCCAGATGGGCTTGTCTGTTCGCCAAGTCAATTTCAAAGTGGTGAGTGCTGCAGTGACTCCCACTAAAAATCCACTTCCAGTTTCATTCCCCATTGTGCTAGCAGATCTCTGCCCCAAACCATGATGGGCTTCTGCACGATGAATAGACAGATGACGGCTCTTTTTCCTCCTGGTCCTGAGACGACGATTGCGTTCTCACTCTGCAGACATACGGAACTTCCTCCTATGCTTGAGAGAGAACCCAAGGGTGCGATCAATTTCCATTCTCGGGGCCAGAAGATGTATGAAAGAACGGTGACGTCCGCCCCTGTGTCAAGCATCCCTTCAATGACGATTGACTTGTCACCACAGGTCAACTGGCACGTGATGATGGGCCGATCTCGACTGAGGTGCTTCACCCAAGAAGCATGAACTTCCACGTGTTCACTTGAAGGGAAGTTCTGTTCGTCGAACACTGGCATGACCTGTTCCGCTGTGTGAACTGGCAAAGCAATCGCTCTCGCTATTGGAGTGTTCTCTGGGACGACCAGTGGCAATCGAAGAGGCTTGGCCAACACCGTCAACTCTTCGTTGCGGTCTGCTGAAATAATCGTGGGGTAGACAATGAGTCCTAGAATGCTGTTCCTGTCCTTGCCGATGATCAAGAAATCTTGTCTCTTCCGAGACGCTCCAGTGACACCCATGGGTATCACTGCATGATTCTCGTCTAGGAAACATATCATTTTGGAAGCTGCCAGATTGCACTGTGCCCCTGGTGGCAGCAACTCTGGGTCACTGGGCATCCTGCAAATTGCCCTGCTGAAGGGATCTGACTGACGCTCCCCAATGACTGTTCCATTGGCGGGGCTTGCTGCTGCACCATCACCATAACTTGTGTTGTGGCGCAATGGCAATTCGCGGTCTGCTTCAAGTTTCCCAATGGAGGCAGAGGCCTTCCATCTTACATCCGTCTGTGCTCGACACTCGCGTGCAAGGTGTCCTCTTCGGCATCTTGGGCAAACCTCTAGAGGTTTTTCTGTCTTTGTGAGCTGTGGACAGTTTCTTTTCAAGTGTCCATGTTGACCGCACTTGTAACATTGCCCTTCTGCGAATTTCTGTGACCTTGATCCTGAGGAGCTGCTCTTTTGCAATGCCGTAAGAGTTTCTTTTAGATTATCACTTTGTGCCTTGAGAATCTTCTCAAACTGTTCTCCCCAAATGGATGCCACGTGTTGAGGAGTCCCCACTTTTCTGCACGCCTCCACCATCTCTGACAGAGAGGGCTGGCCTGGCAGTGCACTGATGACACGCTTGCATTCTGCATTAGCATTTGCATATGCAAGACTTCGCAGCAAGTGTGGCTTGGCCCTTTCATCGCTCACCTGTCTGTCTACTGCCTATGACAGGCGATTGATGAATGAAGCAAACGGCTCTGAAAGTCCTTGTTTAATGTCCGTGTAAATGGAATCTGGGACTCCTGCAGGCAGAATCTGTATGATCGCTTTTCGCGCCGCTTCTTTGATATCCCTTAGTACATCTCGTGGTATATCTCTCGATTGTCGGGCTGGGTCATCATTTGGAGGATCATCTGCCATCTGTGCTACGGTGAAAGCTGCATTTGGACCTCCTGGATATCTGGTCCTCAGCTCTTCAAGGGCTCTCCTCCACCGCGCATCCCACATCAGGACCTGCACATCCGTGAGAATCATCGAGGCAATGGACCTAAGATCGTATGGTGTTAAATCATATATGTTAAATGTCCCCTTCAAAAGCTGTTTGAAATATGGAGATTCCAGTCCATTGTCTCTAATTGCCTTCATCAAATCCTTGATCACTTTGTGATCCAATTGTTCCCATCTTGCATTTTGTCCCTGTGCATCATAATTCACTGGCATTGCAAAACCTCTTGCGCCAGTCATTCCGAAGTCCTTTTCTCTCAAGGCCTTCTTTTTGATTTCCGCCCAATCTGTCATTGTGGACGATTGTGTTTCATGACTTGATGGCCCTGCAGAAATTGTAACTCGTCTGTAGAGTGGAGTTGCTTGCTGTGTTGGATGCCACACTTCCATCTCTTCTCTCATGAGACCCGTTGGCATTTGTGGTGCTTCCACGCCTTTCTGTGGCAGTGATGCTTCTCCTCCGAGGGAGAGTGACACCCTTTGCATTTTCCCCTGTTCTGGATGAGGTGTAACAACTTGCGATCCTGGTGCAACGTATAAATTCTGCTGAAATAATTCCCTGTGCCCGCTGGAGATGGTTTTTCTAGCTAATCTGGCTGCCCTGGCTGGGAATTGTTTCGAGTCTGGTTAGGCAATGGCTATCGGACCAGCCACTACCTCCTTGGTAGTTCAGAAGCCACACAAGAGCTGTTAGTGAGGCTCGACGAAGGTAAGAAGAAGGAGGCCTCGTGGTAAGATAGAGTTTATTGTCACATGCACCCCATGGTGCAGGCACTCACGCGTCCCAGGAGAGAGAGCGAAGGAGGCGGGCTCACTGCTTATCAGGGACTAGGGGAAGGGGGTAGATACAAGAGGAAAAACCAGTCAGGGGAATGGGGAGGGCACATAGACAGCAAATAGGAAACGAGGGGTGGGGGACTCCCAGCCTGCTCCAATCTGGGACTGAGTTCCTCCGAAGTCTCTGGAATGAGGGGGAGAGGCTTCCCGGAGGGGGGCAGGCACTGGGAGGAGAGCAACAGATGATTGACAACATATTGCAACAGAGGGGAACAAAGGGAATTTCCCAGGCAGGAGATTGTACCAAATGGGGAGAAGTACAGGGGGAACTTGGGAAAAACCATTACAGAACAAATGATATTAACAATAATTAAAAACCAGAAAACGCGCCGCTACATTCTGCGATGATGGAAACCCAGCAGGCAGCGTTTGTCTGAATGAAGAAGGCATGCCTGTCGATGTTGAAGGAAAGGCCTGTTCGCTTGGCACTGAACCAAAGAACTGAGGAAATTGGGCCCACAGTTCTGGACGTGATTCCAAAACTCTGCCTATATATTGTAGAACGAGCTGCTTCATGTCATCTTTTCGTATTAAAATCATCTGTTCCTGACTTGAGGAACCTGCAGCTCCTGGCTTCGGAATTGTCAGAACTGAAATGCCTTCAGACGCCGTGATATGAATTATATCATCCTGTTGCTGCTCTTCAGCAGGACTCTTTGGAGCTCTGCGAGTTTCAGGAGTTGGTTGGAATTCGGCCTGCTGTTGACTGTGGCGTTGATGCTGCACTGGAGCTGGAGCTGGAGCCTTTGAGCTGACTTTCCTTTTGTAGGAAACTGGAAAGTATTGTGGCAACATTGCACCCCAACCACTCAGTGGTGCTGTCATCCCCGTGGCTGGATGTGGCATTGTGTATGCTGCACCTAACTGCGACAAGTCCTCTTCCACCTCAGGGATTCGTGTCTTTGGTATATTCTTGACTGTCTCGTTTAACATGTGCAAAAGGTGTTCCTCCTCAGCTTGAGCTTGCTGGGCTTGCTGAGGGTTTCTGGGTTCTGGGCTAGCACCTGCCCATCCCCCCTTGGCGCAGGGGAGTGCAGGCAGGCTGTGTGCAGGCTGTTGCGGGAGGGCGGTGCCTTGATGGAAGTCTCCACCCCGACCACTCCCCGTTCCCGCTTGCGTCATCACAGGGGTGTGGAGAGGAACACCTTGGCCCCGCCCCACCTCCGGTTGCCCTGCTGCAGCCGTGCCTGAGGGAATGCCCCCCTCCACCCCGCGGCTGTGAGCCACACCGCTTTGGTCGTGCCTGCGATCCGCCCCGCCTACTTTCTCCCACTCCGCGCCTACTCCCAGCATGCGCGACATCTGCTGCGCTGAAACCCGCACTGCAGCTGCGTCTGACTGTCAATTCGTTCCGCTTCGCCTTCCGCGACTTGTGTCACTAACCCGCGCCCATCATGTCCCGCGATTGCGGTCGCTGTGGCTGTGGCTGCCCCCCGCCAGTGTGGATGCTACCTACACCGCTGTCCGAGGCTAAATGCGCCGCTCAAGGGCGGTCTTTATCTCTTATACTAATTGTTACGTGCTACTTGTTTTTAATATTGTGCCAATACCCATCACCTTTATTGAACAGTGTACTTTTACACTAAACCAATCCAAAAATGCCACCACCTCACCAGAAGATGGAGGACAAGAAGAAGAAGAAGAAAGACAAGGGACACACCCAAATCCCTCCATCTTTTCTCCTTGAGCCTCCTTTGTGAACCCCCAAAATCTCACATTATCACTCAGTAATAAGCTATCTATTATCCCAATCACACACCTGTGACTTGTAATTATTCATATAATGTTGGCAATCGCTCCCAAGGGGTAAAATCAAAGGCACTGGTGTTTCTGCCACTGTACCAGGGTCCCAAGACCCCCTCCTGGGGTCTCGGACCACCCAGGACATCTGGAGGGATGTCCTGGGTTCTGACACAAACGTACCAGACCTCATTTTAACATATTCAATACCACCTTGACAAGTTGTTTTTATGAAGAGCTTTTGGATACATTTTAGACTAAAGCTGCATGCAAATTTTGGGACCAAATCTGAACCATGGTTACCAACTGTGCATATAACAGGCACAAAATGAACAATTTAAATCACATCTTCCTGATTTATATCAGTCTCTTTTTTCCAGTTTTTTCAGAGGTCTGCTTATCTCTGAAGTAGTGAATTCAGGGTTCTCTGCCAGCACCTTTGGTGGCAGCGAGGATAGTCAGGACTTGGAACGGTCCTCTCCACTTAGCTTGTAAGGGTTGTCCCACCATTTAACATAGATTCAGTCTCCAGGGTGGAACAGATGAGCCGGTGTGTCCAGTCCTAGCAATCTGGGTAACATGATGAATCTCTAGAGCTTCTACAAAGTAGAACTTAAAGCCATTAGATATCTCTGTAAGTCAATTTTCCCACTCATACACTAATTTCTCCTGTAATATACACAATTTGATATGGCCTGCAATGCAATATTTCATAAGGACTTATGTTGTCACTCTGCATTGGTTGTATGCGGATTCTCAGTAAGGCTATAGGCAAGGCCTGAACCTGTGTCCCGGATATCTTTGACAAATTTTACTAATCTGTGTTTTGAGAGTTCCATTCACACATTCAGCCTTACCACTCATCTGGAGTGTGAAGGAAATTTTCAGATCCCAAACAATTCCAAACATTTGACTAACTTCCCCGATCACTGGGGGATCAACCCCAAAGAAATCTCAAACCTTGGAATTATATGATTGAGCAAAACTTCCACCACTTCTTTTGCGTTAGTGCAACAGGGGTAAGCTTCAGGCCATCCACAGAATCACAGAATCACAGAATCACTAGGTTGCAAGAGACCTTTAAGATCATCAAGTCCAACCCATGCCCTAACACCACCTCAACTAAACCATGGCACTGAGTGCCACATCCAATCTTTTTTTAAACACATCCAGGGATGGTGTCTTCACCACCTACCTGGGCAGATGATTCCAGTACTTTATCACTGTGCTGGTTTTGCATTGATTGAAGAAAGCTGTGGCAAAAACCAATTAGTGACTGGCTTTGAATGTTGATGGCTTAATTAACCAATTAAATATGGGATACGCCTCTGGGCTACACAGGTTAAAAATCAGAGGAATCCCAGGAAAATTCCTTTTCCTTCCTGCCTGGGAAACAGGTAACAAGGGGCCCCAGTTCCCTCCTTGCCGTGGGAGCCGGGCTGGCTGGGGCCTGCCTGGGGCTGTGAGATCCTACCTGTCCACCGTGCTCTAGCCACTGCTACCAAGACCCCTTGCAGAGGGAGGATCACAGCCGCGTGAGAGATCCTGGCTCCAGCCCCAACACAGCCTGAATCTACCACCTTCCGCCATTTCCCGGGAAAGAACCATCATGCCCTCTGCAGACCTGGGAGAATGTTAACTCTTTCCTTGCACAGATGAAACTTACAAAACACTAATCCTCCTTCTGAGTGAAAGAAGAGACTGTAAAGACACATGGAGAGACAATATGAAGACCTCAAAGTCAGTAAAGGAAGCATTACATCTTAGAAGAGATGAAAAGATGCCTCGGTTTTAGGCTGAAAGTCTTTTGTGAGCTATGGTAATAGACTGCAATATGCTAAAATATCCTTTTAAATCATGGAAAAAATAATTGGGGAGATAAGAGCATTCAGATTGCAGATATAAGAAAAGGTATTTGTGATGGACTAAGTAAATATTGAAATAGCTTTGAACAGAAAGAGAAGGATGAGATGAAAATGAAGATCTGCCCCTAGAAAAAGATCTCTGTTCCTAAAAATGAAGAAATCCTTTACTTTTGGGACCATTCATCTTTAAAATGATACTCCATGAGTATGCATGACCCATATTGCAGCAACAGGAAGGCTGTGATATGGGAGGAACTTCACAAATGCAGATTCCTAGGCGGCTGTTTTTGTGAGAGTTAAAAGCCACAAGCAGACTATTCTTTCTTGTGGAAGTTTCCATAGCAGACTAAAAGAAACTTCTCTCTCTAAAAGAACTGATGAAAGACTATTTTATGGGTCATAAACTAACTAAGAGAGTTCCAAGTTTTGTCTTTATACGTTGTCTGTGAGAAAAAAAAGAAACTGTTGAGGGAGAGGAGAAGTCTTTTTAAAGTTTTATTCTGATTCTTATTAATTTTTTCTCTCTTGTAGTTTTGTTAATAAAGTTGTCTTTATACCCTTTAAAGTTTTGAGCCTGCTTTGCTTTTCTTCCTATCTCACAGCAAAAAAAGAGTAAATAATTCTAGTAGACACTCAAACCACTACACTAATTTTGGGAAACAGAAATTGGCGAATGTGAAACCACTACACAATTTAGTGTTTCTGCCTGGTTCCATCTGAAACAGTCACAATCACCCTTTCCATAAAAAAGTTTTTCCTAATATCCAACCTAAATTTCCCTTGGCACAGCTTAAGACTGTGTCCTCTAGTTCTGTCAGTTGTTGCCTGGAAAAAGAGACCAACACCCACCTGACTACAACTACGTTTCAGGAAGTTGTAGAGAGTGATAAGGTCACCTCTGAGTCTCCTTTTCTCCAGGCTAAAAAACCCCAGCTCCCTCAGTCGTTCCTTATAGGGCTTGTGTTCCAAACCCTTCACCAGCCTCGTTGCCCTTCTCTGGATGGGTTCAAGCATTTTATGTCCTTCCTGAAGGTGTCAACCAACACCAATACATACCTGTATCCTTCTTTGCTTGGTAACTCTGATGCCTCAGGGTTTGGGGTTTCAGTATCTTGTTCTCACAGGGTGATAGGGGCAGGGTAGTTTGGGTTTCTCCACGGGATTCACTTCTTCAAGGACACGCTCTCTGAGCTCCGAGCCCCAAAGATAAACAACGTAAGAGGATGGGACACCGTCGTTTGGAACTGTTGATTGGACGACGAATGGGGCATATGCAAATGGACTAAAACCTAGAAAAAGGGGGGGATTTTGTAACCCGCCCTCCTTTTGCTTGCATACAGGGAGCGACCCAGGCAGCCGCTGCTGTGGCTGCCGGGGCGGGCCTTGAAGGCCTAAAATAAAGTTCACTTCAGCTTTACTCCGACTGGCCTCTGCCTCTGCCTCAGTTTCAGGCATCAGTTTTGGCGAGCCAGGCAGGAGGGTTTGAGGCTGCTGGGAACCCTTGGGGACCAAAGCGCTTTTCATCTTATCAGCGGAGGTCCTGAGGCGCCGGCACCAGAGCCCTTGAGACAGAGGCGTGAGTGATTGGGTAAGGGGCGTCTTGTTTAGCGTCCGGAATTGCTGCTGAGATCTTCATAAGGCGTGATTTTGTTGCGATCCTAGGCAGGGCTTTTGGAGTCTCTAGCCTGACCCGGGGGAAGGGCTACCTCCCTATCAGGGTGCTGAGTGTCCTGAGGCCGAAGTGCGGCGCAGGTGATAGCTGTGGTTTTGAAAGTCCCGAGTTCTAATCCCAGGTCGGGTTTGAGTGCTGTTGTTTGTGGGATATCAGAATGGGCTGCATATATTCTAGCGAAAGCAGTAGCAAAACCATTCCCAGGGACAGCCCTCTCGGGCTAGTACTGAGAAACTGGACGAGGTTGGTGGGGGAAGAGTCCCTGCTGGTAAGACCCAAACTGATCAGGCTTTCGGAGACATTGTGGCCAGCATATACATTAGACAATGGAGAGGTGTGGCCTCGACTCGGGAGTTTAGATAAAAGCCTGATATCTAGTTTAATGTCGCGTTTGCGCGGGGATAGGTGCTTTGAGGAATTACAGTATGCCCACTTGTTTCTGGCCCTGGCTCGCGAACAGGCTCGGGATAGTAAAAAGGAAAATATTATGGTTGTACGAAAGAAAAGAGAAAAGCCGTTTCTCTGTAGCATGTGTAACCAAGACCAGCCAGAGGACCTAGTGGCCCCTGCGCTGAGAGCTGGGTCTGGCTACGGTGCAACCGCTCCCCTGCCCCCACCATCCCACTCGCAGCCACGGGGCCGGCCCGGGACTCGGGCAGTAAAAAGGGAGGAGGAGGGGTTGCGGCATCGCCGGACACCGTCTCCGTCCCCATCCACTTCACCCCCCCGAAGGGCAGGAAAAGGGGGGAGGGGAAGCCAACAGCAGCAGCTTCTGGCCCCATCCTGAAAAAGGGGGGGTAAGGCCAGAGAATCCCGCAGAGAGGGAGCGGGCTGTACGAGCCGTGGGGGGAGGGATCCCTCCCCCGATCTCGGGCCCGTCTGTTGCCACAGCAACCCCGAAGGCCAAGGAGCTGTCTCGGGGGATGATATCATCAAAGGCAAACGGGCAGCAGGATCAGCCAAACGCAGATCTTACAGTTTATCCGGGAGTAGAACTAAGCTGCTAGTTACAACAGAATCTGAGAGCTCTAGCTCAGACAGCTCTGAGGACGAAGAAAGTGAGGAAATAGACGAATTTACAAATAGGCTCAGGAGGGGAAGAATCGTAAGGAGGGCTATCAGAGAGCGGAGCCCAATTGCCCGTCGTACTAGGAAAGGGAAAAAGGAAAGGGAGCCAGTCCTTCAAGCTCCATTAAGACAAGCAGTTGGTAATCAAGGGCCAGTGTATGTGAAGGTTCCGTACTCCCTCATAGAGTTAGAACAGTGGAAATCTACAGTGGGGAAGTACAAAGAGAACCCAGACAAGGTAGCCCAATTAGTGGAGAGGGCTATTAATTCCCAAAATCCTGATTGGGCTGACTTAAATTCTATGCTAGATACATTACTTGATCCCACAGAAAGACGAATGGTCAATAAAGCTATTACTACTTTCGTTGAAGGGGGCATAGCCAGTGGAATGCTTCAAGGCACTGTCACTCAAATCTTCCCCCAAGAAAACCCAGAGTGGAATCAGAATACT
Organism: Acrocephalus scirpaceus scirpaceus; assembly: GCA_910950805.1. Lineage (NCBI taxonomy): Eukaryota > Metazoa > Chordata > Aves > Passeriformes > Sylviidae > Acrocephalus > Acrocephalus scirpaceus. The sequence goes on along the minus strand of OU383795.1, from coordinate 6,106,528 downwards.
CCCGAGGAGTTAGCGAGATTAAAACGATATCAAAACCTCGTGGTGTATGGATTGAAGCATGGTGTCCCTAAGGCTATAAACTGGTCGAAACTTTACGAAGTTAGGCAAAATTATGATGAGTCGCCTACTGATTTCTTAAACCGATTAAGAGAAACTGCTATCAAATACACAGATCTAGATCCTGAGTCGGGTGATGGTAAAGCACATCTGGTTCTGCTGTTTATGGGCCAAGCTTAGAATGATATAAGAAGGAAACTGCAGAAAATGGAGGGGGTCCGAGATATGGATAAATTGTTAGAGGTGGCTTGGAAGGTGTTTCGGGATAGAGGTCCGACGGAAAGGGGCAGCACGGGAAGGGTCATTTAGGAAAACGTCCCCTACGGAGAAGGACCGGTGTACCCTCTGTAAGAATTTAGGGCACTGGAGAAGAACGTGCCCACTGTTGAAAGAAAAATCCTCGGTTCCCCAGCTCCCAGTGGTACGGACCTCGGGCGGTTCAGGGTCCGATTGATGCGGACCGAGGGCTACCCCCCCAGCAGAGCCCTCGGTTATAGCTAAGCTGGGGAAAGAAGATATAGAGTTTTTGGTGGATACAGGAGCGGCTTACTCTGTGTTGAATACTTTGGAAGGGAAACTGAGTCACGATACCATACATGTTGTTGGGGCAACCGGGGTAAGTGAAACTCGACCTTTCTTTCAGCCCTTGGACTTCAAATTAGGGAAGCATTGGGTGACTCATCAATTCCTTTATATACCCAACTCCCCCAAACCATTGCTGGGCAGGGACTTATTAGAAAGATTGGAGGCAGAGATTAAATTCAGGAGGGGGAAGGGTGTACAAATCATAATCCCTGAATCTAAATTTGTCCAAGTCGCTGCACTCTTTGTACAGGAAAAACACGATGAAATCCCCGCTGAAGTTGAGAATGTAGTAAACCCAATAGTGTGGGCTGGTGATGTCCCGGGAAGATCTAAACGAGCAGAACCGGTGAGGGGTTACACTCAAACCAGGAGCTACACCAGTAAGACAAAAACAATATCCCTTAAAATTGGAAAGCCGTGTAGGACTGGTGCCTATTATTGAAAATTTCCTACGACAAGGTTTGTTGATGCCATGTGAATCCAAATTTAACACCCCTATTTTAGCTATTAAGAAAGCTGATGGTAAACGCTATCGGTTAGTGCAAGACCTAAGGGCCATTAATAGAATCACTGAGGACATACACTCGGTGGTAGCTAATCCTTACACCCTTTTGACCACACTAACAGATGAATTGGGGTGGTTTACTGTAGTAGATCTAAAGGATGCCTTTTTTTGCATTCCCGTACACAAAGATAGCCAAGAGCTTTTTGCTTTCGAATGGGAAAACCCTACAACAGGGAGGAAAAGCCAACTTACTTGGACGGTTTTACCACAAGGGTTCAAAAACAGCGCAACTCTCTTTGGGAATCAGCTGGCAAAGGAACTGGAGGACTGGAAAAGACTAGAGCCGGAAGCAGTTGTTCTTCAATATGTTGATGACATCCTGATTGCAGCTGGATCCAGGGGGGATTGTATACGATTTACTGTGAGTTTGCTAAACTTTTTGGGATCTAGCGGATATAAGGTTTCGAAAGACAAAATGCAGATTGCTAAAGAAGAAGTGGTCTACTTGGGACTGGAGATCTTCCGCGCACACCGACGGCTTAGTAAGGAACGGAAGGAGGCCATCTGTCGGCTCCCTGAGCCCCACACTGTAAGAGAAATGCAAGCCTTCCTGGGAATGGTGGGCTGGTGTCGATTATGGATAGCTAATTATGGATTATTGGTAAAACCCCTGTATGGAGCCTTAAAAGCAGCTGAGAGAGGGATTATTGAGTGGACTGAAACGTCCAGAGCAGCTTTCAAACAGTTGAAGCGTTCTCTCATGTCAGCTCCTGCACTGGGATTGCCAAACTTAACTAGACCTTTTGAACTCTTTACACATGAAAGGCAGAATATGGCCCTGGGGGTACTGGCACAGCGCCTCGGGGATCAACGGAGGGCTGTGGCTTACTTTTCCAAACAGCTGGACAATGTAGCCCAAGGCTGGCCAGGGTGCCTGAAGGCTGTGGCAGCTACAGTTATCCTGATCCAAGAAGCCTGAAAGCTTACCCTTGGGCAACACATGGTGGTGTACGTACCCCATGCTGTAGCCGCTGTACTTGAGCAGAAGGGGGAACATTGGTTATCGGGTAATCGGATGCTTAAGTATCAAGCGCTATTGCTAGAGCAGGATGATGTTACCTTGAAAACAACTTCTGTCGTTAACCCGGCCATGTTCTTGTCATCCACCTTAATTGATGGAGTGCCTGAACACGACTGCTTGCAAACAATTGAGGAAGTCCATTCTAGTCGACCAGATCTAAAGGACAGGCCTCTGGAAGATCCAGATTGGGAACTTTTCACGGATGGCAGCAGCTTTATGAAGAGTGGAAAAAGGATGACTGGCTATGCCGTGACCACGCTGGACAGAGTGGTTGAGGCCAGGGCCCTGCCAGCAGATGTGTCATCGCAGAAGGCTGAATTGATCGCCTTGACGAGGGCCTTAGACCTGAGTAAAGGGATGAAGGTAAATATATGGACCGATTCTAAGTATGCATTTAGTGTCGTCCATGCCCACGGAGCTATTTGGAAGGAGAGAGGGCTTCTGAACACTCAAGGCCACCAAATTAAACACGCTGAACAAATACTTGCTCTCTTAGAAAGCATCCAGAAACCCAAAGAAGTGGCTATTATGCACTGCAAAGGCCACCAAAAAGGAAAAACCGTTCCAGAATTGGGAAATCGTTTTGCTGATAAAGCAGCTAAGGGAATTGCAGAAAAGGGCATCCTAGCAGTAATTCCATCAAAAGAGATTGATTTGTCTGAGTTCACCCCAAAATATGATCAAGCAGATCATAAGTTGATTAAGATCCTTAAGGCTGAAATCACAGAGAGCGGATGGGCTGTTACGCCCGCAAATCAGGTTGTGGTACCACCCCTGATCTTGCGAGAGATAGCCCAGAGAGAGCATGAGAACACGCATTTTGGGGCTGAAAATCTCTTGAAACATTTAAAAAAGGTAGTGGTAGGTAAAGGAATGGCTGACATCGCACAATCGGTAGTAAGTAAATGTGAAGTGTGCTGTAAGAATAATCCTGATACGAGAAAAAGAGTAGTGTTGGGAGTAACAAAGGCAGGGGATCTCCCAGGAGATTATTGGCAAATAGATTTTGCAGAGTTACCGCGCAGAGAGGGATACCGGTACCTCCTGGTATTGGTTGATACTTTCAGTGGATGGCCGGAAGCTTACCCCTGTCGTACCAACACAGCTAAAGAAGTGGTAAAAGTCCTCCTTAACCATATAATTCTGAGGTTTGGGGTTCCCTTGGGAATGTCATCAGATAGGGGGCCACACTTTGTCGCAATGGTAATTAAAGAAATCAGCCAAATTTTGGGGATCACTTGGGACTTGCACACATCGTATAGGCCCCAAGCAAGTGGTAAGGTAGAACGCATGAATGGGACTCTTAAATTACAAATTAGTAAAATTTGTCAAGAGACATCTATGACATGGGTTCAGGCATTGCCTATAGCTCTGCTGAGAGTTCGTATTCAACCCAGGCGAAGGGATAACATTAGTCCCTATGAAATATTGTATGGGAGGCCCTATCAGATTCCACATATTCCTGGAGAAGTCCACATGAAGGGAAAACTTGATTTACAAAAGTATTTAATGGCTTTAAGTTCTACCTTGCAGAGGCTTCAAACCCACATCGTGTCATCAAGACCCATGGGATTGGATACGCCTGTACATCCGTTCCAACCTGGAGACTGGGTTTATGTCAAGTGGTGGGACAGTGATCCTTTGCGAGCCAGGTGGAATGGACCATTTCAAGTACTGTTGACAACTTTCACCGCAGTTAAGGTTGCTGGTAAAGGACCGTGGATCCACTACTCCAGAGTCAAAAAGGCTTCTGTCCCCAATGATAGTAAACCTTAAAAACAGCTCTCTGTATCTAGGTAGAGACTCGACAAGGTAGAGGCCTTGTCAAGCCTCTAAAAGGGGGGGAACTGATGCCTCAGGGTTTGGGGTTTCAGTATCTTGTTCTCACAGGGTGATAGGGGCAGGGTAGTTTGGGTTTCTCCACGGGATTCACTTCTTCAAGGACACGCTCTCTGAGCTCCGAGCCCCAAAGATAAACAACGTAAGAGGATGGGACACCGTCGTTTGGAACTGTTGATTGGACGACGAATGGGGCATATGCAAATGGACTAAAACCTAGAAAAAGGGGGGGATTTTGTAACCCGCCCTCCTTTTGCTTGCATACAGGGAGCGACCCAGGCAGCCGCTGCTGTGGCTGCCGGGGAGGGCCTTGAAGGCCTAAAATAAAGTTCACTTCAGCTTTACTCCGACTGGCCTCTGCCTCTGCCTCAGTTTCAGGCATCAACTCAGCAAAATCTATTTGTCAGTTGATAAAATCTTGCACATGGCCAGAATGGAATAAGCTATGTGAAGATTTATCAAGTCCGAGGGTTGGCCTTCAACTTCCCAGAGTGGCTTAATAAAAGCGAGACAACTTCTCTGGACATGTTTTGTAAAACAAAAGGTTTTAATAATGACAAAATAATAAACATCATAGAACAAAGAAATATAAGTTGAACACAGTGCAGAGAAGACTCTTGCACTGGCTAAGGCAGTCCAAAAAAGTAACCAAGCTCCTTTGTGCAGTCCCTTTAGTACTCGATGGTCCAGGTGGGCCACCTGGCACCTTGCCCAATGAAATTGGCAACAGGCTTTGAGGTACACTTCCAAAGCCCAATCAGTGCTCTTGTGCTGGCACTGGGCCAATTACAATGAGAAGGCTATGGAAAATTCTGGTTTAACTTCCGTACATGTTTCAAGGTAAGCTGAAACTCTTTCCCTTATATAGAAACACCTGCTCAGGTGTGGTAATGCATTCCAACAGTCAGTAATCTCCAGGAAAATCCCCTGCCTCTGTTATTTCTAACACAACTCTTTTGCTCATGTTTGGGTTGTTTCTATAGCAGATTTCACATTTGCTTGTTATAGATTGTACAGTATCAGTCATTTCTGTTTGTATTACAACCTTTTTCAGATGTTCTAAAAGGTTCTCTGTTTCCCTATGGATGCTTTCATGTTCTTGCTGAGGTGGGACTACCATCTGTCCCTCTGGTGTAATAGTCCATTCACTTTCCTTGATTTCACCTCCAAGGGACTAACAGTCTTTCTGATCATACCTTGGGGCAAACCCTGGCAAACCAATTTCCTTCTGTGGCACCACTGTTCAGATGTCCTTTTCTGCAGCCCCTTTTTCTATTTCATCAGCAAAATAATTCTTTAATTCAGGTGTTGTTTTCCAATTTTGATGAGCTTTGGAATGCATAAAAGCTACTTCTCTAGACTTCCAAATACTCTGTAGCAGTGCATGGATCTGTTCAGCATGTTTGATTCCATTACCTTGAACAGCTGGCAGTCTTCTTCCAGATGACTTCACTGGCATACACAACATTAAATGCATATTCAGAATTAGTCCATATTTTTACCTCCTTTCCTTTGCTCAGTCCCAGAGCTCTCGTTCAGGCAATCAGTTCAGCTTTTTGTGATGATGCACCCCATGGCAAGGCCTTTGTCTTGATTACCACGTCTGTGTTTGTTACTGCATAACCTGTCATCTGTTTGCCATCTCACATGAAGCTGTACACAGCTCCCAATCTGGATCTTCTGGAGACATGTCTTTCAGATCTGGTCTGCTGGAATAGGCCTCTTGGATGGTCTGTTAACAGTCATACTCAGATATATTATCAGTTAGTGCCAAGAACAGAAACATACCAGGATTGTCAGCAAACATTTTCAGAATAACATTACCCTGTTGCAGTTACATGGCATAGGATACATGTTGTCACTGTTCACAGAACAAACTTACAGTGAGTTGGATGCAACTATTGGATGCAGCAATTCCTGGCTGCTGCCTTCTCCAGTTCTCCAGTTCCTTTGACAGTTGATTTCTGAATATAATTGGGCTGTACTTTAAACCCTCTGGTAGGACTGTCTCAGTGAGCTGGCTCCTTTTCCCTATTTCAGCATTCTTCCACTTAATAGCAAAGAGTTCCTGGCCTTTCTTATTCACAGGAATGCAGGAGAAGTTTTTTTAAAATTTAATACATCCTAAATTATCTGCTATTCTCTCCCTTTAGAAAATTTCAATAGATTCTTCTTAGCAGAATTTGGCAAATAGAGAAACTGATAAATCAACCAGTGTTTTCCCAATTAATATTTTAAAGGTTGGAAGAAAGGTCTCATCTCACTTACCCCTGTGGCACTATCTACTTTTACAATATCTTGACTCAGTTTCCCTTCTAAGGTGTTCATTAAAACAGTACTCTGCTTATAGCCTGTTTTAAGGGAGCCTGAAATGTGGCTTCTTCCTCTTTGGACCCCATGTGTCTTGCAAGAGGCACACTGGTTTTGCCAGACAAGGCAACTGGTCAATAACTAGACCCTGCCTTTCCCCCTTGGGTAGCAAAGATGAGAGGAGTAGATAGTGTAGCCCCATTCCCACAGACCATGTGCACGGCAGGGGTGTCTGTTTATGAAAATGTGTCTCGAAAAGCTGGTTTCAACTTTGGCTCCCAGGAAGAACCAAGATAGGACAGGGGCCTTGTACCCCCAGGGCTTGGAGCCTCTGGAATGTGTTTTGTCTTTCTGCCTATCAGGGTAGGGAAAAGTACTCAGGCGATCTATGAATACAATAATAGGCTACAGAGCTACAAATGTATGTGTAAAGAATATAGAGAATATATAAAAGTAAAAAAGGCAAAAATCAATTTGGCATCACTCTTAAGCCACTTGAGCCAACAGTGCCCCCTGTAGCCACCGGGTAGTCACTGCAGCCTCTCTGCCCCAACACAAACCAACAGCGCCCCTTGCCAGTTGTGGTCATATCTACAGCAAAGGGGAAATTGCTTGGTGGGTGGGTATCTTGGTTTAGAAAGACAGGTGTCTGCCAGGGAAAACTAGAGCTTCCCTTGGGATGGAGAATGTAAGCCCCCTCTCTCCAAATTATTATAATTTGCAATTTAGGGGGCTTTCAGGCAGAGGTATGGGGATAGGAATAACAGTTCTTTACTAGTATGTATTACAAAGTAAACAAACAACAACAACTACAGCATTAATAATAAACAGAACCAGGAACCTCAATGGGCTTTGTTTCACAAAGCCAGTGGCAGTCTGATCTCTCAGGACTCTGAGAGCATCAAGCTGGAACAGTGGAAAATCCTGGGCTGGTGAATAAGATGTATCAGAAGCTCTGTCGGTGGTAGCTGGAACGGCAGGGATGTCCCAGCAGGGCAAGGCAGTGTGGGGCCACAGCATAGTGAAAAGGCTCAAAGCACTGCCAAAGAAAAGCCTCTAAGCAGTGCTGAAGAAGCGGTGGGGGTGGGACAGGGCGGGCCCAACTCCAGCAGGGCAGGAGGAAGTGAGCTCAGAATTCTGGGGTACACGAGCAGATGATGGTAGATTTCCCAGGACCGGCTTTGGTGGTGACAGTGAACTCCTCCCACAGCCAACAGCAGCCTGGCTGTCCTCTCTCCGATGCCGAGCGCAAGAGAGCGAAGCTGCCCCCAGTCTTGTCCTTTGCCTGCCCCAAAACTAGCATTATCTCCCCCCACTGAGAGAAACTTCCAGAGACAAAAGAAGTGTAGCCAGGTGCTACAATTCCTATCCTTTGGCCCCTTTGTTCTGCTTGAGTATCTATAAGTACCCAGTAGTTAGTTTCCTAGCAACTTCAGGGAAAAATTCTATAGGTAAAAAAAGAAACAAATCTAACCCCCAGCAGTGGGAAAAGATTGTTCTTTGGTTTTCTGTTTGTTTTTGTTTTTTTTTTTTGTTGCTACTGTTGTTTTTTGTCTGTCTTGGGGTTTATATATATATATATATACACACACACATGTATTCTAGTGAAGAACTGTTATTCCTTTTCCCATATCTTTTCCTGTAAGCCCCATAATTTCAAAGTTATAATAATTTGCAGGGAGGATGTAATCTTTTCCATTCCAGCTAAGTTCCCACCTTCCTTGGCAGCCACCTGTTTTTTAAACCAGGACAGTAGTCAAGTTTAATTTACCACCAAAATGATGATAATGTACACAGATTCCTTCACTCAACCTCTGGGGAGTAACTGCAAAATAGGCATCCCCATTCATGGAAGAAACTCCACACATTTCTAGGAAAATATATAGAAGATTTCTGCTTTGTGGAAGTTTGGTGTGGTTTTTATAGTTGCAAAGTGACTGCCTGTCAGTCAGAAATTCAGCTTATCTTGTCAGATCTCACTTCAAAAGTAAGATGTTTATTGGCATTCAGGAGATGCCAGAATAATGTTAACCCCATGGCACCAAAATAACTCACTACAAGACAACTTGCCCTGTTTGAGTTATCTGACTAGTTAAACAACAGATAAGCTCTTGGGGAGGGATGAGATGCCCTGCTACACCCTCCAAGTGAAAGCAAACTGTGGCCTGCACTCTGCTGCCAAAGAGATTGAGAAAAACGCATTAGCAATATCACTTGTGGCACCACTGGGCTGCCTTAGATTCCATCTCATATTGAAGTTTCAACATGATCAGCTGTCATGGTTTTGAAAGACAGTTGTCTGCCAGGGAAAGCTAGAGCTTCCTTTGGAATGGAGAATGTAAATCCCCTTCCCTGCTAATTATTATAATTTTGCAATTAGGGGCTTTCAGGCAAAGATATGGGAATAGGGGTAACAGTTCTTTACTAGGAATATATATAAAAAAAGGAATACAGATGTAGTAGTCCAAAAAAAAAAACAAAGAAGCAAGCAAACAAACGTCCTGGAGAAACCCTGACAGGGTCAGGGATATGGCCTGACACCCTGTTGGTCAGGGTGTTTGAAGCAGTCCAAATAAATCCTCCTGGAGTAACAGATGTGGTTCGGTGGAGTAGAGATGATGCTGTAGAAAGGGTCTAGCTGTGGCAAGATGGGTCCGGTGGTCTGGTCTTCCTCTGGGGTCCCGAGTGGAAAACCAGGTACCAGGCTGTTCCTGAATCTCAGTTTTTATCTAGGTAGGAATGGTTGGCCCCCCCCACACTGGGTGGAGCATCTCACAATGGGATGATGCAATGTGTCATGTCATTGGTGAGCCTTAATGGCCCATTATCAGAAGATATCCCCCGGAGGATGGACGGGTGGTGAAAGAGAGAAGAAACACTGCCCAACCTGGTTTTAACAGCTGGCCCATTATCAGAAGGCATCCGCCCCCTCCCCCCTGGAGTTACAAGAGATAAAAAAACATCTCAACTACTTTCAACAGATGAAATAGAATACACATTTTTTGGTTACCTAACCCAAGACATCAGCACATATGTCCATTACTCAGAGGTGGCAGGACTTCATTCAGGCCTCAGTACTCTACTGTCAGCCTCTGATGCCTTGAAGAACCTGGAAATAAAACAACATACTTTTGAGATAATATTAGTATAGGAGGTAATATAAAGGTTGATCTTTATTGGAGGCCTCCAGGACCAGATATGGAAAATGCCCACAAAATGCCCACCCCCACATGGGGTGAATACAGTTTTATAAGTTTAGTAAATTAGCATAATTGAAAAAAGTCACCAATTAAATACATAAGAGGTGAGGTAATACCTCCCCCCCTCCCCAGTTCAAGTCCTTTCCAAGTCTTCCTCCCTCAGATGACAACTAAACTTTGTTTATAAAAATGTATCTCAAAGAGCTGCTTTTGGCCTTGGTTCCCAGGGAGAACCAAGATGGGATAGGGGCCTTGTACTACCCAGGGCTTGGAGCTCTGGAACATGTTTTGTCTTTCTGCCTAGGGAATAGATAGGGCAAAGTACTGGGACTAAGAATACAATAATAGACTATATAGCTACGAATATGTGTAAAGAATTCAGAGAATATATATGAAGGAAAAAGGCAAAAATCAATTCGGCGTCACCTTCACTCTCCATTAGACCTTTGCACTGGCCATCTGGGGATGTCAAATGGTGAGCAGGTCCTGCTGATCACTCCTTGCCTTTCCAGGTGATGAATTAGTTTATAGATGGGAATTACAGTCTTAGTTGGTGCAATGCTGCTTCTGATGCACCACTGTGGTAGAAATTGGCACCTGCTGTTCTTCAGTCTTCAGCAATCCCACAACAAAAGTGTCATCTGAGAGACCAGGCAAAGTAGACAACTGTTTAACTTCCTCCATCTCCAGGGCAGCTGCTCCGAAAGCCCCTCAATGTTGCAAATAAGTAAAACTTTACAAAATGAAGGCCTTGTTACCCTTGTAAAATCATGGCTCACTCCTGTTACTTTGGCTAAGTAAAAAAGGACTCTGGGAAGGACTCAGCTGAAATAGTTAGAAAAACAAGTTAAATAGCCATCACGTGTTCAGTCATGGTTTATGGTGGTTGATTGAATTATGTTTGTTGTATTTTAAAGGTATGTAACTGGTAAAGGCCTAACTGCTTAAAAAGGCCTGGGTTTTGCAATAAACGAATTCCTTTTTGCACCTGCTTGTGGGGGGTCTGCATTGCTGTTTCATTACAATTGGTGCCTGAACTACAGGATATCAGATTGCAATGAAGAGAGACTACAGCTCAGCTAGGCGGCCCTTATGACCCTGGACCCTCAGACTGCAAGCAGAAGGCAGAGCTCAGACTCTGCTATGACAGGGGACTTTCTTTGAGAATCACAATCCGATGGAGAGCAAGATGCTGACAGGGCCTATAAGGTTAGGTCAGTGGTATTTGCTGGATGAAGAACCACAAGACTGTGAGTATCCTGGGACCGGGGGGTGTCTCAGGAGCATAGATGCAGCTTAAAGATATTGCAACATATTCTCCACATTGGAGCAACTTTCATTATGGGTTTAAGAACCCCGTAACTGTTTCCTAAATGAGAGAGGCTTTGATGTTAAAAACTCCTGAGCTTAGCTGCAGCAGGGAGTGCTGGAAAAGATCCTGGTAATGAACTGACGCAATGCCAAAGGAACCCCAACTAGTTCACACTCCCCCAACACGTGCCATGAGGGGCTGCTCCCACCCCGGATTGGGCTTGGGTGGCAGTTAGAGCAGAGCTGCCGACTACTGCAGCAGCGAGGCTGCTCTTAAACGGCAGTCGATTGTGCTGCACCATGGGTCGAGGCAAAGAACAGAGAGAGGGTCTCTTGGGAGGGTCTCAAAGGGTTTATTCCCCCAAGGGTTGCCACTGAGAAAAGCCGAAAAGTCTGCTCTTTCACAATCTTTTAAACGGGGGAGGAACTGGGGGAAGATACAATTCTTCAACCAATCAGGGGTAAAACTGGGAGGGGACAGAGGAGGGACTCAAGGTATGACAACCTATAGGGAAGGCAAGGGGAGTGGAAAGGGTCACCTGAGCCAATGGGGTGTTAAAGGAAAGGGGAATTCCCAGGCAGAATTTAGGATTGACAGGGATTTCTCTGGAACAAGGGGTAGGGATTTAGGGGAGATTGCCATTAGGTGAATAAGGTAACAGGCGGGTCTGGGGGTGAGTGACAGCTGGACAAGGGAGGGGAAAACTTGGGGTAAAACCAAACATACCGGGGGGGTAACAGGAACAAACCATTGGGAGAATAACTTAACAATAACTTAACAATAACTTAACAAAAACACATCACCACAATGAACCTGGAAGCAGATCCAGGCAGTGGATCCAAGGAGCAGAATGATTCTCACCTTCACGTAACAGACTCTAAACGTGCACTCATTCATCACCTTACAGTGAGCAAGAGGGTAAATCATGGGAGCGAAAATGTCACTTGAGCAAAAGCAGAGCCTAGAGAATTTACGGCAGCTCTTACATTGCCAGAACAGAGACATTTCTGATGCGAAGTTACTTGCCTTGCTGGACTGGATGTCCACACATGTAAAAGACTTCCCCTTAGCCAGCACTTTTCAGCTGGATGCCTGTCGGGTAGTGTCACGATCCGCTAATGCAAAAGCGGGGGTCGTGATGGTTCGTGTGACCTCTGGAATGCAGAGACACAGCAAGAGGGACAAACAGCAGCTTATTTTTTAAACATCAGTACACTTTTATTAAGTGCACATACAACAGTATGCGATACAGGGAGAGAAAGAGAGAGAGATAGAAAAGAGGGGGTTGGGATATAGCTACCACTGAAGAAGAGAGATGTCCTTGTGGCACACTATGACTAATAGACATGTCTTCCCGTAGGGTGTACGCGAAGTGGGTCTCTGTCTTTTGGGGTCTTATAGTGTTTTTCGAAGCTAGAGGCAGCAGGCCAAGAGGTGGGGCATTGTGGTGCAGAGCAGGTGCGGCTGCCAGCTGGGCCAGGTTGGTCCACAGAGGGAACAGGCACAGCGCAAGCAGTTCTGTAGCAGGTGAAGTCCACCATGAAGGTCTCCATTGTTCGGGTTCCCATGGGAACGAACGCTAGTCCCAAGTTCAGCAAACACACCTGTGGACAGCACTTGGCAGACATCCCACCTCAGCCAGGCCAGTCTGTGTTCCTTGGGGCCTCAGAGCCCCCCCCCATCCCTCCAAGGATCTCCCTTTCTGTGTCCTTGGGGTTTCCTTGGAGATGATCGTGAGGCAAAAATGAGGGACCCTCAGGCAGTCTCTTACAGGTAGTAGGACAGAAACTTTTCAATGTTGAGAGCACCGGCAATGCCAATGCATCCAGGCACCTTGCTACTTGGGGATATTTTACAGCAACTCTTAAAAGAAACTCACACAGACTTGCACTCTCAGCTGCCTTTAGAAGCTGACTCCCCTGGGCCGTCAGCCCTTTAGGCGCTGGCTTCCCACAGAGAGGCCTCTTTGCACATCGCCTCCCCCCTCAGCGGCAGGGTGCTCCTCCTGCTGCACCTTCTACAGTGCCCTCCCCTCCAGCCGCGGCTTCTTCTTCGCTGCTCACTCCTCCCGCAGTGACTCCTTCACCTCCTGCCCTCCCAGCGCCAGCCCCCCACGTGGCTGCTCCACAAGCAGTGACTCCCCTTGCCCCTCAGGGCCCCCCAGCTGAGCCGGCTCCCCCACCCACTGCTTGCCCAGAGCCAGCTAGCGGCATACCAGCTGACTCTGTGGCCAGGCCACTCCCGGAGGAGATGTTGGCCTTTGATAGCTTTCCTGACTCTGCCTATCCTTCAGACCCTGCACCCATAAATCAAGGGGAAAAGGCCGATTTATATCCTACACAGAATGATGATGCTATGGCACATCACAGTCAGAATGCCAAGAGGACACATTGAAGGTCGGCAACCCCCTTACAAAGACAGACTAGTCTATTCAGTTTACAGGTGACAGTGCGTACTCAAACCCTAGAACACAGAAGGGCTATCTTTGCGATATTTATGACATCATTACCCAGATCTCTGTTAAAACTAACCTTGTATTTTCAGTGAACTGTGGATTTTGACAGGACTGTTTGCTCGAGGGATTCAGAGTCGTCTGTGTGAATGTAGTGTGTTTCTGCATGCAGGTAGCATTATGAAATTCCTTGCTTTGAGGCTGCTTGGCAAGGTCCAAATTCTTCTATAAAAATGCTGATATATTGCATGACTGATAAAAATTGCCATGTGGGATGTATACTGCCTTTTCAAGAATTTTGATTTGGATGTCTGATTGGACCGAACCATAGCAATTAACTTTACAGACCGGTGTCAACACATTGCATGATTAACAAAAGTTGCTGGGAACAGTCAGGTGGGTGAGGCCTGTGGTAGATTTAGCCACTTATCAATCAAGGCATTTCTTTGCTCTCTTTAAAGCAAACCCTGACTTCCTTATTACTGTTACCTGCAGAAGCTATTTGAAGTTTATATATAATTGGCTCACGACTCCACTGTAAATGCAGGCAGAACTGTGCTGGCTTTGCCTGTTCGCTTACTTTTTTACCCCACAGCTTTAATATGGTAATTTTATTGTGAATCTTTCTCCATGAGGAAATATGTGACAGCATTTCAAATAGGTACAGCTACTTAGTGATTTCAGTGTAGTTATTCTTCCTTGCCACTTATAAATTGAAATTTGGCTTGATATCTGTTATGAATGGATGTGGGGGTTTAGATAAGTCCTTGCCTTTTGCCTAGGCCTCCGACAGTAGGCAGTAGCTTTATTGAGGCAGCCAGCACCCCAAAATCCACTCTTGTTCACAAATTCTTTAATAATGGCTGATTTGGTCTATTATAGAATGAATTATTTATTTAATAGACATAAAACTAACAGGCATAAGACTTAAACTAATATTACACAGGAATAAGGACAAAAAGAGACTACTAGTAGGTATATACAGCATGAGGTTAAAGGTACCTATTAATGTTACAGCTAGCAAAGAAATAATATATCTTAGGATTCAATGTATCTTATCCAATTGTTGGTGGAGCACACATAGAGATCCTTTCCCTCAGTCCCCAGTAAAGTAACCACAGAATCTGCATCCAAACTCTGGGGACAAGTCCTGAACATTTGTCAGGATGTGTGTATTGGAGGCTTCTGCCTCTGTGATAACACATGTCTTTTATAGTTTGTAAAACAGTGTCTCTCAGTCAAGAATATTTCTTTTATCTCTTCCTACATCTGCTCTCCAGACTAAGATGTTGATTCTTAGCTGAGGCCTGAGCCCTTTTGGTGCCAGAGATGACCCCTTGCTGGGCCTATCAGCCCCTAGGTTATCTCTTTATGCACCATACATGTCCTGCTACAATATCAAAACAGTTTAAATACATTGATGGACCACAAGGACAGTCAACAGTAGCTCACTCCTTTAGAATCATCTGAAACAATGACTTTGTAGCTGTTTATATACACGTGTCAGTCTTACCCACTGACCTGGGTTACATGTGCAAAACTCGTGGCAGTATTATATCACTAGGTCCTTGATATTTTATCCTTAAATAATTATATCTCATTAGTTTGAATAGTCCAAGCTCAAATCTATTGTACAGGCAATCTCAAAAAGCTGTCTTACCATCTGTGAACTGAGCAGGTTTTAAGTGCAATTTGCCAAGATATATATACAATGTTGTCCTTTTTCTGAGTAAAGCTGCACTTTAAAAAAAGCCCAGGCAAACTTATGCTTATACTAGAAAAGTACTGACCGTGACCAGATATTTTCAATAATGTTTGTAGTTATCATGAGGTATTCTCAACATTAATTTATGTAAAACCCTAGACTTCCTTGTTGCTGCTGTTTCACTTACGAATCAGTTGTTGGCTTGCATATTGTTCACTGACGTTTAACTGTTGTATGACAAATTTTTGGTAGCTTTCTTGTAATGATGGAGTCAAAATGAGTTTAATTCTGTGGTATCTGAAACTTTTAAAGGAACACTTTCAACATTGACTTTAATTTTGTTAACTTTAAGTGATGTTAATTTTAAGTTCTGTAAAGTTTAAGTTCTGTAAAGTTTAAGTGATGTTAAAGTTAAGTCCCATTAAGTTTAAGTGTTATTAAATTTAAGTGATGCTAGATTTAAGTTCTGTTAATTTGAAGTTCTGTTACATTTAAGTTCTGTTCAGTTTCAGTGATGTTAACTTTAGTTTCTGTTAGGTTTACTTTCTGTTACATTTATGTGATGTTAAGTTTGAGTGAAGTTCTGTTGCAATATGCTTATTTAAATTAAAAGATACAGTTCTTTTGTTATAGAGATAAGATGGGACCGGCTGAAGCAATTATGATGGAGAATTGGTAAGCAACTGTTTAAGAATATAAGATAATAAGTTGTGCAAAAATATGTGAAGATGCGATTTATTAAATCCTTAATTTCATCAAAGATTCTATGGGTATAAATGTTTTACATTGGTCAATTAACATAATTATTCATAACAATCTTTGCTATTTTATCTTCCATAGGTAGCATGGAAGAATAAGTAACAATTACAAGTTGTGGATATTATTAATTGTAAGCTGTTGAGTGCTTTCTTTCTTGCTTTTATTTTGCTTTATTGTCATATATGCATAGATGCGTGAAGAAATATAATCTTGATCTTTTAAAACACTTACTGTTGCTGTATTAATGATTCTGAATATGTTGTTAATGTCGTAGCGTGCATTCACTGACCTTTTGTAACAGGCATTATCCATAAGATATTATTTGATGTTACATATATGCATTTCTTTGGTTGTTTGCAGTTTGTTCATGGTACCATTGACTACTTAGCTAAAGATAAATGACAAAGCCGGCTGCTTTACAAACTCTCACATACCATTGTGTAGCTATCTGCAAGACATGTATAATTTTAAGAAACTTTCCCAACTGATATTAACAGAGGCTTGTTTATAGGATATGTTGACCCTTGGCTCTGGTCAAGCCCTGGCCCTAGCTGGTCAGAAGTATGCCAACAGACCTGGGTGTTTCTGCACTAAAAATGTAATCAGGTCACTTTGACTTGCTGATTTGAGCTTATAAAAGCTGCATCTCCTTTCGAGGTAAACTTGGAAACCTTTTCTGGGAAGGCTTCTCCAGGTCCTCACTGTGAAACGGCTCACCAGCTATTGCAGACTCTGGGTGATGGTACAGTATTTAGGCAATTGATGATGTATTTTTATAGATCACTATCCTCTTTCTTGTGTGCTAAAGATTACCTGTATTACCTTGCTTATTTTTGCGCAATGTGAGTTTATTGTTTTATTACATGTATTGCTTTACTTTTATGTTACCTTCATGTTCATAGACACATGTTGTCAAGAAAAACAAAGAAGGGGGAATATGACTCCTCGAGAACATTTAGATACAATATTTACACTAAAATTTTTTAAAGCAGATCATTTTTGATCCCCGGCAGAGCAATACTGCTCTGAAGATTTGTGTGTGCAGAACCAATTTCTAAAAGTTTTACATAAGGATCTACAACTGGGTGTGCAATGGCAAGGCCCAGCTGATTTACTAGACTAGGAGAGAAGGGATGCATGTGTTTTATTGCCAACAGGTGTAAAGTGGTTACCTGCTCTTCTGGACAAACATTGATAGCCTCTGAGAAGATGAGGCCCAGTGAGAGGAAAAATGACCTGATCACCATCCAGCCCTCATAGCCAAGGCAAGAGCAGGGGTAGGACTGCCAGGAACATGGCTGTGCCTGGAAGCTTATGGGGGCAGCCTGTCAACAGAGGCCTTGTGTCCCACTGCACCCGCCATCATATTGTGTTCCTGCTGACCTTCTTCAGTTATTCCCTGTTCAATGCTTCAAGAAAGACATTCAGTAATGTCAAAGTCAGCATTTCCAGCTAATGTACTCCTTCCTGCTTAAACAGCACTGCCCCTGAGCTCCAGTCATATGAGCTTTAGAACAGTAGCCATTAACTTCCACTTCCTGGGGGCATTGGACACCATCTTTTTGTTTTCCTATGCAGAGGGTCTCTTTGTCAGTGGCATGGTTGTTTTTTGACAGGTTTTTATTGATTGTTATCTGTATTCCATGTATCTTATTCTGTTGTGCTGGTTTGAAAGCAAAACTAGTGAGATACTCCAAGTCAGAAATACAATTGAATAAGAGGAAAAGAAAAATAAAATAAAGTAATATAAAATAAATGCAATAGTACAAAAAACCACTGACAGAGTCAGAATACAACCTGACACCCTGTTAGTTAGGGTGGTAGTAGCAGTCCAGATGAAATGGTCTTGTCGAAGCAGTGATCCTGTAGAAAGGTCTGGTGGCTCTTGTCCTCTGCGAATCTAGTGGGGAAAGGCTGCCTGTGCTGTCCCAAACTCCGGATTATATCCAGGTGGGAATGCTTGGCTCCTCCCCCTGGGCAGAGAATCTCACAATGGGATGCTATCATTCTATGAGTCATGCAGTGGGTCCTTGATGGCCCATTAAAGAGAGATAGCTCCCAGAGGGAGTTATCTATGAGTCATGCAGCAAGGCATTGTTGGGCCCATTAACAGAAGATAAGGGAAACACTGCCCCACCTGGTTTCAACAGCTCATGAAGATGGTGATAGAATACATACTTTGGGCACATCTTACATTGTAACCTAGGACATCTGTGTCCAGGAGATGACCAGTAATAGTCTTAATAAGATAATGGCTTTACAGGTGCAGACTGTTTTGGCATTAGGGTACATGTGTTGGGGGGAAAGACTCCACAACTCGCTAAAAGCCAAAGTTGTAAAGTAGGTATGTTTATTCAGCACTGAGGTGCATGGGGGAATAGCTCCTCTGAAGGCATGCGCACCTCTGGGGATTTCTCTCTTATATTTATTCTCTAAAGGGTTACATATGCATTAAGTTTCACAATATGCCTATACATATTCATCATCTAGCTCTGCCTAGCCTCGCTTCGTATCAAAATGGGTTTAACAGTCCTTCTGCGCTTGCACAGTGCTCTCTGGTGGTCATATGGTGGTCTTTGGGATGAAGTAAAACAAGTCTTCTTCAGGCTGAACTTTTCACCTTGCCTCTTTGCGCATGCTCCCTGGTCCCTTGGTCACAGTCCAAACCACTGATCTGGCTTTGGCCAGTTTTAGGGATCAGAGGAGCCTCTTATCGCTAGAGTCCCTGTAGACACAGCATTTTTCATCCTGTTTTGGAAAGCATAGTGCTTTCCTTATCATAAAGCTTTGCATTCCTCCTTCTGCTTTTGCAAGCACAGTAAGTGTTAAGCACAGTAAATGTTAAATTAAATACATTGTCCAAACTGCTACCCCTAATCAATAATCACCCCCTAAATCTTAACCCCCTTGCTTCACATGAACCCTTCGCACAAAAAACAAAGAAAGGGGAAGATGTTGCCATGTCTTGGGGTGATTTTATAAAAATACTGTATTCCCCTATTGTCTGCTTTATGCCCAGAAACAGGTCCTGTAGCTTTAAGTTGGGCCAGAGGGGAGAGGCGAGGAAGCTGGAGGAATTTGTTCAGTGATTTGTGTTCTAGCTCACACACACTCCTCCATTCTCAGCTCTGCATCAGAGAGAGGGAGCTATATTTTTTGCTTTTAGCTAGCTTCTTTTTGCTAGCTGAGGCAAGAAGTTTTTCTGGAACTGTAACAGAATTTCTTCAGTGGCTTCTACTGGAACTGTTCAGCTTTGCTCCGGTCCAAACACCAGAACATCACTGAGAGCCCCATGCCGCGGCCCAGCAGGGATGCTGCAGGGAGGCCTCATCTCAGCTCCGGACCTCGGGAGAAGCCAAGCAGGACTCTAAATCCACCGGCTTTCTCTGCAGCAAGGAGGCTCAGGCATTCATTTTTTTCCCTATGCTCTGTGGGTGCTCTGTGTGTTAAATAAACAGGTTTTTTTCACTTTCCTCCAAGAAATCCCTTTTGTATTGGTGGGGGAGGGAGTGCCAAAACCTGCCTTCTTTAGAGAAGTTCATTTCAGGACGTTTCCCCCTAAACTTGTCTCAAACCAAGACATACAGATAAGTAAAACTTTACAAAATTAAGGCCTTGTTACCCTTGTAAAATCATGGTTCACTCCTCTTACTTTGGCTGAGTAGAAAAGGACTCTGGGAATGACTTAGTTGAATTAGAGGTAGAAAAACAAATTATATATCTATCGTGTTCACATCGTGGTGCATGGTAATTGATTGAATTATGCTTGTTGTATTTTAAAGGTATGTAACTGATAAAGGCCTAATTGCTCAAAAAGGTCTTGTTTTTGCAATAAATGAATTCCCTTTTGCACCTGCCTGGGGGGTCTGCGTAGCTCTGTTCCGTTACAATTGGCACCCCGATACCCTTTTGGATCCTTGAAATATCCTCTCCTGAGGTAATCTGTGCCATGGATGTACAGGGCCTCTGCTCTAGTCACAACAACATGCTTTTGCCACTCATTCCCAGTCAGGCTAATCTCAGCCTACAATACAATCAGCTATTTGGATCCCCTTGTTACTCCAAAAATACAAATGGATTCTGTCCCTACCTAGATTGATGGCATTAGGGTGCACTGTGCACCAGTGTCTACTAAAGCCTTGCACTCCTGTGGGGCTGATGTGCCAGGCCACTGAATCCACACAGTCCACACAACCCAATTATCTCTCTACTCTACCTGGCTGGAGGCAGGGCCTCTTTAATACTGATCACAAGGTTCCCCATTAACATCTTGTAGAAATGGACTAGAACTTCTCTCCATAGAGTCAGTAGAATGATCAGACCTTCCATTTTGCCTGAAAAACTGCCCACTAGAGCCTGGAGCAGCAACTTTCCTGGAAAAAGACTCGTTTATGGCTGTTTTTCCCTGCAGTTCCCACTCTCATGCATCTAGGATTAAGGTAGGTTGTCCATCCCACCTCCTCATATCCTCCCACAGGTAAAACCACAGGGTACCCTGTGGTGTGTACCTTCTATATGCTCTCTCTTGAGCAAGAGGACACCTGCTGTCAATTGCTGAGATTCAGGCCTGTACAGCAGGGGAGTAGGACATTCTCTCTGAATTTCTGGAACTTATGAGTCAGTTTATCTGTCAGTTTATCTGACAGCTTTTCCACTGCCACAATGATGGAGGAAGGAATCCTGTTTTCATATTCCTGGAGTTGCCAAATCACATCACCCACTATTGCTGTTGCATCATCTTTCCAAAGTAATGTTGCCAAGGAGTTGGCATGTGCCATTGGTGCAATCTATATAAATTTTCAACACATGGGTCATTGACATAAGACACTGTGTTGCTTTTGCAACACCTGGTTTTTGGTAGCAAGGAGGCCACAGAGGTGGCTTTGGTGAGAAGCTACTAGACACTTCCACCATGTCCAGCAGAGCCAATCCCTGATGGCTCTGAAGATGGACATGCTGCTGGCCAAGCCTGGGCCAATTAGAGATGATGGTTAGGCCTCTGTGATAATATTTTAAAGAAGAAAATCAAAACAAAATGCACACAGTTTTTCTTCTAGTCAGAGAAGAGGAGGAGGTGAGAACATATGAGGGAAACAACATGAAGACACCAAGGTCAGTGAAGAAGGAGGGGGAGGAGGTGCTCCAGGCACCAGAGCTGAGGTTCCTCAGCAGGCTGTGGTGATGACCATGGTGAAGCAGGCTGTCTCTCTGCAGCCCATGGAGGTCGACAGGGGATGCAGAGATCCACCTGCAGCCCGTGGGGGAGGTGCTTATGCTGCAGCAGGTGAATGTTTAGAGGAGGCTGTAGTCCAGTGGAAGAGCCGGTGGAGAGAGGGAGCCCCTGCTTCTAAGCTAGAGCGGTCTGTCCTTGGAGGACTGCATCCCATGCAAGGGTGACCCATGCCACAGCAGTTTTGGGAGGATACCGTGCCCATGGAAGGGACTCACGTTGCAGCAGTTTTGGGACTGCTGCTCATGAGATTTGGAGCCACATAGGAGAAGTTCACAGAGAACTGTCTCCCATGGAAGGGACCCCATGGTGCAACAGGGAAACTGCTCCTGTCTTGGTTTTGAAAGACAGTTGTCTGCCAGGGAAAGCTAGAGCTTCCTTTGGAATGGAGAATGTCACCCCCCTCCCTTCCAAATTATTATAATTTTGCAATTAGGGGCTTTCAGGCAAAGATATAGGAATAGGAGTAACAGGTTTTTTTATAGGAATAAAAAAAAATTACAAATGCAGTAGTACAAAGACAAGCAAGCAAGCAAAACAAAAGTCCTGGAAAACCCTGACAGAGTCAGGGATATGACCTGACACTCTGTTGGTAAGGGTGTTGGAAGCAGTCCAATTAAATGCTAGATGAGGTTCTGTGGAGTACAGATAATGGAGTAGGAAAAGTCCAGTGGTGGCGAGATGGGTCCAGTCTTCCTATGGTGGAAAAACCAGATGCCTGCTGTTCCTGAGTCTCAGTTTTTATCCAGGTGGGAATGGTTGGCTCCCCCCACACTGGGTGGAGCATCTCACAATGGGATGATGCAATGTGTCATGTCATTGGTGAGCCTAATGGCCCATTACCAGAAGATATCTCCCTGGAGGATGGACGAGTGGTGAAAGAGATAAGAAACACTGCCCCACCTGGTTTTAACAGCTGGCCCATTATCAGAAGGCATCTGCCCCCCTCCCCCTGGAGTTACAAGAGAAAAAAAACTTTCAACAGATGAAATAGAATATACATTTTTTTGATTACCTAACCCAAGACAACTCCTCTCCCTGACCATCGGAATAAAATTTCAGGTGAATGAACTGACCAACCCCCCCACGCCCTGTCTCCCTGTGCTGTCAGTGGGAAGGAGGGATGGGCTGGGGAAAGAAAAGGTGTTTTTAAAGGGATTATTTTACTTCTTATTATCCTCCTCTGATTTTGTTAGTAATAAATTCGCTTTGGACCCCAGCAGCTGCCGGTGCCACCAGCCTGGGCCAAGGAAGGTGTCTGCCAGGCCCCTGGGAGCGACTGCTATGACCTTACCTCTACGTTGCCCCCCCCCATCACAGTCCGGGAGGCATAGTCGGGCTAGGCGGCCCCTGCCAGGAGCCAGGCCCCTTTGTCCCCAGTGTGGCTCTGGCTGCCGCTACCAAGTCATCCAGTGGAGGGGAAAGGGCCCAGCTGTGTGGATTGGACCTGCAGCTAGAGTTTGGGCACAGACTAAATTTACTACCTTCGGCCACTTCCTGGGAAAGAACCATCATACCCTCTGCAGACCTGGGAGAATGTTAACTCTTTCCTTGACAGATGAAACTGGCAAAGCACTAACCCTTCTCTGAGTGAGAGAAAAAGACAGTGATTGAGACTTAAGGAGACACAGCATGAAACTGAAGTCAGTGAAGAGGGAGTAAAAGTCCTAGGTTAGAGGAAGACTGAGGAGTTGCCTAGTTTGGGCTGGACTTCTCTTGTGAGGCCATGAAGAATGGATTAAAATATCCCTGTAACTTATAGAATGCTTTTTAGGGGGATGCAAAGTTCTAGTCATAGCTGTGGACTGATAAAGCTGAGATCTAATGGAGGATTTTGAACAGAGGAAGAGAAAGAGACATGAAGCTCTCTGCCCCTAGGGAAAAGAAGACCTCTGTTTCTTGAGATGAAGATGATTCTAGAGATAGCTGAAGAGAATCTTTGTTTAATATTAGAAGAGTCATCCTTAAACTGTACCCTAAATAAGCTGAGCCCATGAGCTCAGCCAGCGGGAAAGCTGCCAAGTGGGAGGGACTTCATGGTTTGCAGAATTCCCCAGGCAACTGCAGATTCGTGACATGGGAGCCACCAGAGAAACTGTTTCCTTGTGGCAATGTCTCCATGGGAGTTCTAAGAGAGGCTCCTTTTGATGCCTTAGCTTTTATATTTTCAGATTCTGTGCTACCTAGGGATGTAGCCTCATATTAAGTGCCATATTAAGCTCCCTCTACGGAGCAGTTAGACAAAACAAATCCAATTCTGCTGGAAGACCAAGGACAACTTTCAGCCCAAGAACACAAACAACAATGGACTGAGGGGTGGAACAAGAAGGATGGGACCTCATGGTCTGGGGCTGTAATTGGACATTTGGACCCCAATATGCAAATAGACCTAAACTTATAAAGTGGTAAAATCTCGTGACTGGTCAGCCATTTTTGTTACCACTCTCAGCCCACCCTGGATGCAGCCTTGCTTAGGCTTCTGTAATGCCCAGGGTGGATCCTGGAGACCTCTTAATAAATACTGACTTTATTCTCTAGTTTTGCCTAGCCTCTGTTTCAGGTTAGCCTTCCCAAGGCAACAGTTTCCCTAACAACTGATGAAAGACTCTTTTAAAGTGGTGAAACTGACTGAAAATCACAGGTTTTGTCTCTTTATGGTGTCAGTGGGAAAATGAACATTTGTGGGGGGGAGGGAGAAGAAGTGTTTTGAAGGTTTCATTTTGATTCTCATTCTCTTCTTTTAGTGTTTGTTAATAAATCGATCTTTGTACCTTTTAAGATTTGGGCCTGCTTTGCTTTTCTCCTAATCCTATCTCACAGCAGGAAAAAAGGTAAATTTATATGGTAGGCAGACTACTACACTAATTTTGGAAAACAGAAATTGGCAAACCACTACACCAGGGAAGGATAATTTTCCCCTGAAGTTTTCCTATAGCCTCCACAGAGGAAGCTGCATGATAAATACCTAGGCCTGCCTAGGGATAACACCATCCCCACAAGGCAGCAGCTGCAGATTTGGCCTCAGGTTTAGAACCCACCAATTCTAGTTCTCCACAACAAATCACAGACTGGTGGGGAAGGGGTTCCCCACAAGATAGGAGTTGCAGAATTAGCTTCAGGACTGAAACTTGCCAATTCTGGCTTTTCACAACAAAACACACAAAAAACACAGGAGCATGGGTCCTGTCCAAACAGGACCTTTAGGCTCCCCACAAAGGAATTCCCTCAGAGAAATATGCATTCAAACTTCTAAGCCTACAGAAGAAACCACAATATCCACAACCCCTTGAATAATCAAAAATATTTTTGACAATTTCCCCCCCTTTGGGATTAAACTGAAGGTGGATCGAGAGGCCCCTGTGTCTACCAGGAAACACACCTCCTCTCAATTTGGACTCACCTTAAAAGTTATCAAGGACTCCAGTGTGGTGGGCCCCTGGTATAATGGGAGCTCCTGATACCCTTAACAATCCCTAACATTATCTTCTGGACTTCCTCCTTTTGAGGATCCGGCTGTCTCTGCAGACAGTCCTGGTTCCAGTGTCCCTCTGCCCTGCAGATAGCACACTGATTACTTCATAACCGCTGTTTGGGTTGGCTCTCCCCTGCTGGGGAGGGAATGCTTCTGCCACTTCCTTGTGGCAAATCCTGTCCCTTCTATCCCAGGGGACCCCTTGGACCCTGCAACTTATTCCTCCTGGGCAATAAAAACTCTGCTTTTCTGCACCACCTTTGCTTTTGCCTTTGCC
Source organism: Acrocephalus scirpaceus scirpaceus (assembly GCA_910950805.1). NCBI lineage: Eukaryota > Metazoa > Chordata > Aves > Passeriformes > Sylviidae > Acrocephalus > Acrocephalus scirpaceus. The sequence goes on along the minus strand of OU383795.1, from coordinate 6,081,744 downwards.
TTTTCCTCATCCTTTTTTACTTACACTTGCTCTATCTTTCTAACCAGTTCATCCAGGGACTTATTCTGCCCTTCTTCTAGTCCCCCCACTACTACCTATTGGTACTCAATCTCCCACAGCTCAAAATCATTCGTTACTTCAGTGAACCAAACAAAATCCTTAAAAGAAAATCCTAATCCTTCCATGTACAATCTGAATTTCCCAGATATTCTTTCCTCCTCCTCCTTGTGTTCACTCTCTTTATCACACACTGTATGCCAGAGCCAGTCTCTGTCCTGCCGCAGTGTCCAAACTGCTTCCCCTGCCTCTCCCCCTCATGCTCCCAGCAGGCACAGCTATCAGCATCACAGGCAGCCAGGGCATCCTGCAGCCTCATGGGGGCTGATGGCCACAGCTGCCCCGCCCGGTGGTGGTGGGGTCAGGCACTGCACAGCACTGAGCCCCGGCTGCCCAACAGGCCCCCAGCCTGTGCTCCCGGTCCCGCACCTCTGCACCCGGTCCTGCTGCTCCTTACCTCAACCATATCTCTCCACACTCCATTTCAACCAATTCTTTTCCAACACACTAACACTATCCATCCATCCCCCACTGTCAAGACTCCTTCTCAACTCTCCTTATTGCCCTCCCGGCATGGACTGTTGAGATCCTTTCTCGACATTCCCTTATTGCCCCCTGTAGTGGTTTTGATTGGCCATTTTGAATTTCCCAGAAAATGCACCAATTTAGTGGGTCTAATGCTGGCCAAATGCCAGTGCACCTACTAGAATTATTTACTCATTTTCTGCTGTGAGATAAGAATTAGGAGAGCAAAGCAGGCTCAAATTTTAAAGGGTATAAAGAAAACTTTATTAACAGAATTAAAAGAAAAATGATAAGAATCAGAATAAAACCTTCAGAACACTTCTCCTCCCCCCACAACCTTCTTTTCTTTCCCATTGACAATGTACAGAGACAAAACCTGGGGCTTTCAGTCAGTTTTCTACCTCTAGAATCAGTCTTTCATCAGTTCTCTTAGGGAGAGGAGTCTTTCTTGCCATGCCATGGAGACTTCTCCACAAAAAACAATTGTCTCGTGGCTTCAATGTAACAACAAATCAGCTGCCTGGGAAAATGGAAATCTGATCACTGGGTAAAAAGTCCCTCCCCTCGACTTACAGCTTTGCCCACAACTGTTTTCAAGGGCTCAGTCTTTAGCTAATGTGGTACACTTTTAAGGATGAGCTGTTCAAACAAGCCCCCTGGAACCCCCAGGGGGAGAGAAAGATACAGGGGTTGAACTGAAGCCTTTAGAGAAACTGAAATATATTAAACCATGTAGCTATGAAATAGAAGCTTAGGCCTTGATTTTTAGTAAGTAGTTTCTGAGTTAGCCAGCTAGCACAAGTTCCCAGTGCCCTTAGACCTGGTAATTTGGCTTTAGTGTCCTTAGGCTTAGTGATTCTTCTTTAGTCATAATAAAATCAAAGTAGAACATCTCTTGTACTATTAGATAGTGACGCGTGTTCCCCTGCCCACTATCAAGCGGCTTCCCAGCTGTACCCGGCTGCCCTGGCAGGGAACCGCATCAGCCTCGGTAGGGACCTGCAGGAGAACCGGCAGGACCCACCCAGTGGGTAAGTGCATGGCTGCACGGGCGGTGGAGGGGCGGCTACAGCAAAGGAAGAAGGAGACTTCCCTGAGGCGCCATGAGATGACGTTTATTCGGGTCCTCTCAGCCCCGGGAGAAGCCCCGGGCACGGGCAGCGTGAAGGGTTTTCAGGTACAGACAGAAGGAGTGGTCACACGAGGAAAACCCAATCACAAGAAAGGGGTGGTATATACAACATCAAATGAAAACGGAGGGGTGGAGGATTTCAGTCTCTGGGAGGGGAGCAGCACATAATTGACATATAACAGACTCGGGGTAAACAACTCAAGGGGATTTCCAGGGGCGGGGACTATACCAAGTGGGGAAAGGAATAAGGGGAAACATGGAATGAACCATTAAATAAGCTTTTACAAAACAGAAGGAAAACTACACTTAAATCATTAAATAAAACCACACCGCAACAAGATAGAGTAGGTACAGCTTCTACGTGAATAAGATAGAAGTTTTTGTGTTAATAGATATAGAATCTTTTACGTTAATAGATATGCTATATGCATAGGTTCTTGTACAAGAATTGACATCAACTTTCGTAGTTTCATGCACTTTTAAATTTAGGCTCAGATTGGTGTAGAGAAATTGTTTTAGAAATGTGTTCTCAGCTAACTGGTGAATCCCAAGACAAGAAAATGAATATGCATTTAGAGTTTAGGGATAAAAAAAGCCCCATTTTTGGAGCCAAGGTATTGATCATTATGATTTCCAATCTGATCGGTCCATCTCCTCCAATCTACAACAAAGAAACACAGGACTCTGCCAGGAAATCGCAACCCAGGAAACTTTGCCAGGACCTTTGTCAGGTATTATACCACTTGGGGAATGCTTTGCTATTTCTGCTACTATTGCTGCATGGGGAGTGCTCCTGTTGCCAGGCAGCAGCTTTGCTGCCTCAGTCGCTGCTTCAGGAAGTTGTTTCTTGGGACTGGGATTCCATCCCTCCCTGCAGCCAGGCCTTTGTCTACCTCCTTGTCCCTGCCACTCCACCTTTTCCCTGTGGCCCGGACCCCTTTCCAGCCTGTGTTCCCCGTGATTGGAGCCTCTTGTCAATCTGCCTTCTCCCTTGGGCTGGGTTCCCTGTCACTCTGTTTCTGCTGGGTTGGAATTCCTTGTTAAATCTGTTTCTTCCTCGGCTGAGCCCTCTGTCAACATGTTATTGCCCCGTAATCGGAATTCTGTGCTAACCTGTTTCTATGCCTACTAGGACTTTAAATATTGTAACTTTTAGTAAGACCGCGTGTAGAACTCTAGCCTTTGAGACTGATGCATTCATATAATAAACACCTTTGCTATAGTCAAAACATGTTCTCGGCCCTTTAAGATCATGTTAACCCATGATTAGCCCACCACACAAAGGTTCTCTTCATCTATGAGATCATCTTCATCTCTGGGAACAGAAGTTTTCTTCTTCTTCATCCCTGGGAGCAAAGGGTCTTCATCACTTTTATCTCTCTCTGTTGAAGCTTCTCATTTGGATCACAGCTGCTTCAACATCTGCTTTGCTTCAGCATGGATGCCTTTGCCCATATCTAGTTTGAACACTCTATCCTCCCATGCTTTTTCTTAAATTACAGGGATATTCTAGTGTATCATAGTCCATCACCATGGCCTCACAAAAGAATTTCAGCTCAAGACCAAGGCATCTCATCTTCCTCCCATCTGGAATTTGACTCCTTTACTGGCTTTGGTGTCTCCATGTTGTTCTCTCTATATGTCTTCACTCTTTCCTTTTTCTCTCACTTGAGAGAGAATTGTCATCTGCAAGTTTCATCTGTGCAGTAAAAGAGTTAATATCTCGCCCTGGCCTGTGGATGGTCATGTGATCTCTGCTGGGCAGTGGTGAAGCACTCACAGTGATGTATTTCAGGCTGTGCTGGAGGGGCTGTGCTTGGATCTCAGGGGCCCGGAGCCACTTCTGGGGCCTGGCAGACTCCGGGAGGGGGGAACCTCTTTCCCCAAAAGTCAGAAGCAAGAGAGTTTTTCCCAGGCTTGCCCATCCTTAAAATGTGTTTTAACTTTTTAAATGGTTTAACTGGGTGTCAATCTTCAAAACTAGTCACTGATTGGTTTTATCAGGCATGGAGGAAGCTCTTAACAGCTCCTCTCAGAAAAATCACTTCCTTGATTGGGTCCTTCCCTCCTCACCAAAAATCAATTAATGCAAAACTAGCACATCCCCTTTAGGCATCCATGTCTTTACTTCTGGGAGAATATGTAAACCAACTCCACATTCTTCCAAGGGATTTTTCGGAGATATTTTGGGATTGTCATCCCTTTTGCCTGGACCCATTCTCAGCTTTACCCTTGCAACCCTCCATGGGTTCTCTGTTTTACCTGTGCTACCCTCCATAGGTGCCCTCTCAGGCTTGCCTGTGCTACCTTCCATGGGTGCTGTCCCAGATTTACTCCCTGAAGATCTCATTTTACTCACCAATGAGATTTTCAGTGGTCCTTCCTTGTGGACTCTTCACAGACCCTCCTGGTCTGCCACTTGTCTGTCTCCTGGACTGTCTCGGGAACCCAATCTATCACTTGGTGACAGCCGCCACCAGGGAGAGCTGATCACTGAAACTGGGTGAGGTGTGCCTTCAGCTCTGCTCACTGTTGTATTTTCCACATTCTGTACTGCATTGGGATAAAACTCTGAACTTCATATAAAGTGTTAGCAAGTTCTCTTCATGGGGTAGTTAGACAAAACAATCCTTTTCAAGCCCGAGAACCAAGGACACCATTGCAGCTTCAGGCCCAGAAAGTATAAACAACAGCAAATTGAGGAAAGCAGTCTAGGAGGATGGGACTTCATAACCTGCAGCTGTAATTGGACAATTAACCCCAATATGTAAATGTACAAAACCTTATAAAAGTGTGAAAACTCATGACCTGTTGTCTGTCTTGGGTGTAGCCACAGCCAGGTTCTTGTACTGCCCAAGGTGTATCCCTTGAAGGCCTATTTAATAAATACCTACTTTATTTCTTTAACACTGTCTAGCCTCTGTTCTAGGTAGCCTCTCAAGGCATCAAGTGGAATTCCTATGGAATTTATGGTTCTTCCCATTGTTTCTTTTATCTCTCAGTATCTAACTTTATTTATCAGCAGACCCATAGTTTGTTTGTAAAGACAAATCTCTCTCATTCCTTTCAGGATGACACAGTCCCCATCACCTCCAGAGTTCCATTTTCTGAGAGTTCATATGGAAAGAATCCTAAACTCTACAACCCCTCAAAGGAAGTTGCACCCAAATTTCTAAGAATTCCTACAGAAGGAACCCAAAACTCCACAAAGGGGGTAGCCGTACTATTGTCAAAGGCATGTTGGGTCAGAGAACAGTATCTTGCAATGACTACACCAAATAATGGTAAGATTTGGTTATTAAAATTTTTAGAGAGATGCCTCTGCCTGAATTAGGGAGCAAACGAGACCAGATGCCAAAGTTGATAGTATGGATTTTATTTAACAGTAAATGAAAGAGAGAGAGAGAGAGAGAGAGAGAGAGAGAGAGAGAGAGAGAGAGAGAAAGAAAGAAAGAAAGAAAGAAAGAAAGAAAGAAAGAAAGAAAGAAAGAAAGAAAAAGAAAGAAATAGAAAAGAGGTGAGGGAAGAGAAAGATAGTGACAGAGACAGATTAAGTGGAAAATATCACCACTCCATGGATCCTAACGATGTCCTGTTGATCCTCTCCATCTGGTCTTCTTGGTGGTGAGGGTCCCCCAAAAACAATGGATTAGTTTTTATTCAGGCCAGGTGGGAATGCCCAGATACCTCCCCTGGTGGGGGAGCAAGTTCAACACTGTCTCTTTGTAGTGGTTTTACATTTGTAAATTTTTGTTTCTTGGCCAATGTACTATTTGTAGTGGTTTGAAGGTATACTAGAATTATTTTTTTTTTTTCTGCTGTAAGATAGGATTAGGAGAAAAGTAAAGTAGGCTTAAAATTAAAAGGTATAAAAACAGGCTTATAAACAAAATTACAAGAAAGGAAAAAATTAGTAAGAATTAGAATGAAACCTTTAAAATACATCCTTCCCCAACAGCTTCTTTTCTTTCTCATAGACAATGTATAAAGATAAAGCTTGGAACTCTAGGTCAGTGCTACTTATAAAATAGTCTTTCATTAGTCTATTTGGAGAGAGAAGTTTCTTTTGGTTTGTTATGGTAACTTTCCACAAGAAAGAAAGAGTCTGCTTGTGGCTTTTAACTTTTACAAAAGCAGCCACCCAGGAACTTCTGCAGTTGTGAACTTCTCATATTACATAGCCTTTCCTGCAGTTATATATGGGCCATGAACTCATGCATACTCATAGGGTATTATTTAAAGATGAACGATTCTAAAAGTAAAGGGGTTTTTTCACTATCTCTAAAATCATTTTCATTTTAAGAAACAGAGGTCTGATGTTAGAACTCTAGAGGCTGAAAATATCAGGCTTTCTGAGCTGAGGCGTGCTGACCCTCAGATAAGCATTGCATTTGACTTGAGGCCTTAGAACAGGCTTTTGAGATTGTGTGATAGCATAGGGGTTATAGGTGTGTAATTTGAGTGGTGTTATGTGATCTCACAGGATGAAAACTTAGATTTGGGGTTTTAGTATATAGTAATGTGTGTTCACAGATTTGAGTAGTTTTCTCTAATTGGGTGAAAAGGGTCCACATTGTGGACCTTAGGTGGTCATTATTGAGTCAAAAGTATAAATAAGTGTCACCTTAGTATTGAGTAATTATCTCTTAAATAGCCTTGGTAAGAGAGAGAAGCTCTCCATTTCGTCTCGTTTCTCTAACTTGTAAGTAGAAGTTGACACCTCATGAGACTGTAACTAGATAAGACATAATAAACAACCAAGACCGAACTTGACTTTACACCTCCCGAGTCTCATCCTGACCTCGGCAGAGATAAAGCAGGCAGTGAGGGTCACTGAAGCACTCGCCACCTTGAAACTAACTCGGAAAACAGATAACCCAGTTTAGGTGGACCAGTGGCCCCTGGAACAAGAAAAATTGAGTGCTCTCAAGGAATTAGTAAAGGAGCAATTGCAGAAAGGCCACATTAAGCCAACAAATAGTCCCTGGAATTCTCCAGTGTTTGTCATTCACAAGAAATCTCCCAATTCATGAAGATTGCTCCATGACCTCAGAAAGATCAATGAGGTCATCGAAGAAATGGGACCACTGCAGCTTAGACTTCCTTCTTTCTCAATGATCCCAAGAGTGGCCACTTGTGATCATAGATTTAGAAGATTGCTTCTTCAACATTCCGCTTCATCCACATGACACTCCATGGTTTGCATTTTCCATCCCAAGCATCAACAGGGAAGAGCCTTTGCTGAGCTATCACTAGGTAGTTCTTCCACAAGGTCTCAAGAACTCACCCACAATTTGCCAATGGTTCATAGCACGAGCCTTGTCTCCAGCTCAGGAAAGGTATCAGCAAGCAATGATCATACATTATATGGATGATCTGCTCATTTCAGCACCAACACATAAAGAAATGCAAGAAGCTTGCAACAGCGTGATTACAGAAGTTCAGAACGCAGGACTGGAAGTTTCTCCATCAAAAATCCAAGAAGTCCCACCATAGAAATACTTAGGATAGAGAATCTCAGAACAAACAATTAAACCACAGAAGATACAACTCAGGACCAATATCAGTAATTTGCAAGATCTACAGCAAATTTTGGGAGAGATAAATTGGATCAGACCAATCCTGGCCATCACCAACGATGAGCTTGCACCACTTTTCAACTTACTGAGAGGAGACAGCAACATCAAATCTCCCAGAACTCTCACACCCAAGGCACAAGAAGCCCTTGAGAAAATCACTGAAGCTCTTCAACAAAGACAAGCACATCATTGCAAGATGTCACAACCATTTTCCCTTGCAGTATTGAGTGAAAAGATGCAGTTGTATGGCCTCATATTTCAATAGGACACCTCAAAAAGAGATCCTGTTGATAATTGAATAGATTTTTTTACCCTATAGATCATCAAAATCAATCTTCACAACACTAGAGATGATGACTCAAATCATAATCAGGGCCAGAGCAAGATTGCTGACAATGGCAGGCAAAGATTTTGTAACCATCTATCTGCCATTAAAAACCCAATATTTTGATTAGACATTCCAAAAATCAGAGGAATTGCAAATTGCATTGTTAAATTATACAGCTGTCTGTTTGATTCACTATCCAAGCCATAAGTTATTGCAAGCAAAGTTGAGTTTCAGAGAAAAGCCCATGTTGAGTGAGGTACCATTGGATGCAACAACAGTATTTACTGATAGTTCAAGAATGACAGAGATCAGTCATAACATGGCAGAACCCAACAACACAAACGTAAGAATTGGATATCCAGATAGTAGAAGGTTATAGTAGAAGGTTCTTTTTAAATTATAGAATTAGCAGCAGTTGTTAGAGCATTTCAATTATTTCAAAAACCTCTCAATTTAATTACAGACTCAGCTTACGTGGCCAATATAGTCAAAAGAAGAGTCACTCTTAAAAGAGGTCAATAATTAAGATCTATATCATCTTGTGTGCATGCAGAAAACATTACAATACAAGGAAAACAAATACTTCATTTGTCACATCAAAGCACATTCCTCTCTTCCAGGATTCTTAGTAAAAGGGAATGCAGAAGCAGACAAATTGACAATGCCTATTGCAGACACATTGCAAAACATCTTTGAGCAAGCAAAATTGAGTGTTCTAGGGTGATGTGTTTATCCCTCAATCGTCTGTTGGGTGTAAAGGGGGGGGGAAAGCTCAGTTTGTTTTTCCCCAGGAAAACTCTGCTCCTCAGATGGACCTTGAGACTGAAGCGGGGGAGGCGGAATCCGCAAGACAAAAGAAGCTGTTGTTTCTCCAGGAGAGTTAGTAGTTAGTAGTTAGTAGTAGCTTAGAGCTAGCATAGTTAGATCTGTAGAATAGCTGGAGGCTCTTTTTCCTTTTTTTTTCCTTTTTTTCCCTCTCCTCGGAACTGTACCAATCTCTCCAGACTTGAGGACCTGGGAAAGCTCCGGGGGCCTCCACAGGGGACCCACCCCATCAAGACCAGCCCTGCATAACAACTCCCTTTCCTCCCAGCACCAGCGGAGACAGACAACGTAACACAGTGAACAACTTCAAGAGGAGACCTGCTCTTTTCCAAGTTTGCTATCCCTCCGTAAGTAGCACGAGGCTCTTGTCATCGGGTATTGTGCTGGGGAGTGCTTTGCCTGTGTAATAAACAGTTCTTTTCCACTTCTCTCTCAGGAAGTCTTTCTTCCCGAACCGGTTGGGGGGACCCCGTGGGAGGGTTTCTCCCAAATCTGTTTGAAACCAGCACAGACTTCTTTGGTGCCCAAACGTGGGGCGAGAGAGAGTGGAGGTAAAATGAGAAAGTGAGGTAAAATGGTGTCTATCCAAGGTTATTTAAGTCCTAATTATCCAATAAACAGTTGACGCCTATATTATTTATGTTTCTAACTGAATTTTTATCACCGGAAATCCAAACTGCAGACCTCTTTCACTCAGTAGTAGAAAACCACCCAGATCCATGAAGAAGAAGGGAAAAAAAGGTGCAAAAGAGACAACTAACCCACACCCACAATTCTCCATCTTGGCTCCCATGTATCACTATATTCCAAAATCCCAAATCCAAGTTTTTCACCCTGTGAGATCACACAATACTATCCAAACTACACACACACTGTTTCTGTGTTATCATGCAATTCTTGAAGTCTTTTCCAAGGTCTCAGGTCAAACGAGGTGTTTACTTGAGGGTTGGCACCCATAAATTCAGAAAGCTCTAAGCTTTCAGCCTTCAGAATTCCAACATCTCCCCCTCTTGTTTGAACCAAGAAGATCTTTTTGGCTACATTGGCAAGTCTTTGTTTGGCACACTGGAGTAGACAAGGCACAAATACCAAAAGTATTATGATTATAACTAGAACATAGATGCCTATTTTCAGAAGTTCTCCCCATATTGGTGCAAGGCTCAATTCTCTAAACAGGTCATTCAACCATGATCCTCCTTCAAATTGGAGTTTGGACACACCTTCTTGTAATTTTTGCATACTTTGGTGTATGGATACCGAATGGTCAGAAAGGTTCATGCAGCACATCCTATCAAAGTCTTTGCATCTATGTCTATGCACTAATAAAAGAAAATCGATCGCTGCACGGTTTTGCAAAGTTGCACGTCTCTCACTCTGAACATGAGTTAACAAATTGCTCAATGTGAGCGAAATGGCACGAGATTGCAACTGATCTAGTTGTTTCAAGGCTGCTCCTGAGGCAGCTTGGGGCAGAAGGAGAGCTGCTGTGAACCTACTTCTAAAATTCCAGGCTCTAAAGTTGTCAATACAATCGGGTTTATACTGATCGACAAACTTCTCTATATTTTTGTTCTTTTACCATTTTCACATTAGGTGTCAGCAAAGTAAGTTTCCCAATGCTGCATAGACCACCTTGGACATCTGATAGAATGGCAGGCCAAATTCTGTCACCACAAATGAGAAAGATCCCCTGTGGTAACTGCAAAGGGACATGGTTGGGTGCTGTGTGTGAGACTAAGGAGAGATTGCACCAAGATGTTGCATTTCGGTACAATGCATGAAACGGAGTGACATTTGAGATTTTGCTTTCACTTCATCTTGACCCAGGAAAAGCAAATGCTATTCAAAAATCCATTTTCACTGAGCCAAGGATTTCCAATTCCTGAGGTTCGTAGGGTGCTGTAGGAAGAAATTTGGTCCAGACATCCCATTCCTCAGTGGGATTTGCAATGAATCATGAAAGATCAGGAGAGACGTTCTTTGGTATTGGCCAATCGTCTACTGGCAGTCCAACCAAACAGGTTGAGAATGGTTTCCCTGGACTTGAGTTAGTTAAACAAATGGTGCCCAAGCCTGATGCATTGGCTAAGGTCACCCAAACATTGGTTTTTGGTTGACTCACGGGCATGTCTGCATTACTTAAGGCAAGCAAAAAAAGTAATAAGGCATACATATGATGTCCAATTTGATGTCATATTTTTTCTTTGGTTTTCTTTTTTGATTCAAGGCACTAAGAACTAATTTGTTTTCCTTGACCTGGTATGGTCAAAATTTCAATGACCTTATACTTTGTATAAGATTTTAAATCTCAATGCAATCCACACCACGTTTTGTCAACAATTCCCACAAAACCCAAAGTTCACAGGGATGTCTCTTGAAACTGCAGTTTATGTCTGTGTGCTCATTTCTTTATTCTTAGAGTCGTTTGCATTGCCTGTGTGCATCTGCGGTCGGTATGGTTTCACGTTTCTCGAATTAACCCACTTCAGACCAAAACCTGTGGAGACACAAGCATACCCTTTGCCCCAGGTTATTAGCCAGAATGGACCTTCAATCTTTCCAGTTTCTAGATTTCTGACCAAAACCAAAGGATTTTCCTTTAGTTTTGCTTGAGTAGTGTTAGAAAAGTGTCTAAGGATTGGTGTATCTGGCTCTGCAGAAGAGCTGTTCAGAAAGTTTAAAACATACAGAGCTTTGTTCATGTGCATTTGAGGTGTAGCTCTTGCATCCCCTTTTTGTTTTTCCAAGAGGGACTTTAAAGTATGATGTGTTCTTTCAACAATTGCCTGACCTGTGGGAGAGTGAGGGATGCCAAAGGTGACATACACCCCAATCCATTAAGAATGTCTTAAGTTTTTCTCCTACATAGGCCAGACTATTGTCTGTTTTTATCTCCTGAGGTAAACCTAGTGAAGCAAATGCTTGTAAAAAGTGCTGACATGCGTGTTTTGATGTCTTTCCTGTGTGCAAGGAAGCAAAAACTGCACCTGAAAAAGTATCTATCGATACATGGACATTCTTAAGTCTCCCGAAAGATGGGTATTTTGTGATATCAGTTTGCCATAACTTCAGGCTCTGCAATCCTCTTGGATTCACTGCTCCGGTGGATACAGGAGGTTGCACAAGCTGAAAATCAGGACAAGCACTTATGATTGCCTTTGCTTGATCTTTAGAAACACGAAATGTTCTCATAAGTGCTTGCGCATTCTGATGAAAGAATGTGTGACTCGATTTCTCCTGCTCAAAAAAGTTTTGCAGGGTGTCTGTAATTTGCATCTTCAATTTGTCTGCTTCCGCATTCCCTTCCACCAAAAACCTTGGGAGTGAGGAATGCGCTCTGATGTGAGAAATGAAGTATTTGTTTTTCCTGTGTTGTACTGCCGTCTGCATGCATGCAAGATAATGATACAGGTCTTTGTTATTAACCTCTTTTAAGAGTGACCCTTCTATTCTCTTGAAGATATTTGCTACATAGGCTGAATCTGTAATAAGATTAAAGGGTTCTTGGAATAATTGAAATACTCTGACTACTGCTGCCAGTTCTACAATTTGAGGGGAACCTTCCACTGTTTGAACGTCTGATTTCTACGTTTTTGTCGTTGGGTCCTGCCACGTAATTATTGATTTGTGTGTTTTCCCCGATCCATCAGTGAACAACGTTATTGCGTCCAACAGAACTTCACTTAGCATAAGCTTTTCCCTGAAGCTCAAATTTGCTTGCAGCAGCTTATGGCTTGGGTAATGAACAAACTCCTGAATAGTTTAACAATGCAATTTGCAATTCTTCCGACTTTTTGAATGCCCAATCAAAGTATTCTTTTTTCAATGGCAGATAGATGGTTGCAAAGTCTTTGCCTGTCATTGTCAAAAGTCTTGCTTTGGCCCTGATTATGATCTGGGCTATCATTTTGAATGTTGTGAAGATCGTTTTTGGAGATCTATAGGGTAGGAAAATCCACTCGATTATCAACAAAGGGTGTCTCTTTGAGGTGTCCCATTGAAATATAAGGCCATATAGTTGCATTTTTTCTCCAAGCACTGCAAGAGACAATGGCTGTGACATCTCACAACGATGTATGTGCTTGTCTACTCTGGAGAGCTTCAGCGATCTTCTCAAGGGCTTCTTGAGCCTCAGGTGTGAGAGCTCTGGGCAAATTGATGTTGCGATCTCCTCTCAGTAAGTTGAAAAGTGGCTCAAGCTCGTCATTGGTGATGCCCAGGATTGGTCTGATCCAATTTATCTCTCCCAAAATTTGCTGTAGGTCCTGCAAATTGTTGATATCGGCCTTGAGTTGTATCTCCTGTGGTTTAATTGTCTCTTCTGTGATCCTCCATCCCAAATATTTCCATGGTGGGACTTCTTGGATCTTGGATGTGGAAACTTCCAGTCCTGCATTTTAAATTTCCGTGATCACAGTGTCACAAGTCTCTCGCATTTCTCTGTGCGTTGGAGCTGAGATGAGCAGATCATCCATGTAGTGTATGATCATTACTTGTGGATGCTTTTCTTGAGCTGGCGACAATGTTTGCGCCACGAACCATTGGCAGATTGTCAGTGAGTTCTTGAGACCTTGCGGGAGAACCACCCAATGATATCTTTGCAGAGGTTCTTCCTTATTGATGCTTGGGATGGAAAATGCAAATCGAGGGGCGTCGTCAGGATGAAGCGGAATATTGAAGAAACAATCTTTCAAGTCTATGACTACAAGTGGCCACTCTCTCGAGATCATTGAGAGAGAAGGAAGTCAAGCTGGAGTGGTCCCATCTCCTCAATGACTTCATTGATCTTCTTGAGGTCATGGAGTAATCTCCATGAATTGGACGCTTTCTTCTAGATAACAAACACTGGAAAGTTCCAGGGACTGTTTGTTAGCTTGAAGTGGCCTTTTTGCAATTGTTCCTTCACTAATTTCTTGAAAGCACCCAATTTTTCTTCTTCCAGGGGCCACTGGTCCACCCAAACAGGGTTGTCTGTTTTCTAAGTCAGCTTCAGGATGGTGAGTGCTTCAGTGACCCCCATAAAAAATCCACTTCTATCCTCACTTCCCGTCGTGACAGAATCCCTCTTCCCTACACTGTGATGGGTTTCAGCACAATGAAAGGAAGAACGATCGCTGTCTTTCCCTCTGGTCCTGTAATAATGATTGAATTCTCACTTTGCATGCACAGTGTGGCTCCTGCAATTCCTAAAAGAGATTTCAGAGGTGTTGTTAAATTCCACTCTTTGGGCCAAAAGATATAAGAAATAACTGTTATATCTGCCCCTGTATCTAGCATGCCTGTGATTGTAACCCTTTTGTTGTCTAGCATCAAGTTGCAAGTTATCTTTGGTCGATCCTGGCCTATTAGTTTTACCCAGCAGACATGAGCTTCCATGTCTTCATTTTCAGCAGCTGCTTGCTGACTATCGGCATGACCTGTGGTTCTATTGCATTAGGCGGCAAAGCGATGGCTTTGGCTATTGGAGTATTTTCTGGAATGATTAATGGAGCTTGCAAGGCTTGAGCTAATACTGTCAACTCCTCATTTTGATTTGCTGAAATAATTGTTGGATAAATGACGAGTCCTAGAATACTGCTTCTGTCCTTGCCTATTATTAAAAATTCTTGTCTTTTCCACAACATTCCAGTGACTCCTGTGGATATCACTGCATGATCTTCATTCATAAAGCATGTTAATTTGGAAGCTGCCAGTTCACATTGCACCCCTGGGGGCGGTAGCTCTTGGTCACCGATGGTCCTGCGCAGGGAATCTGATTGGGGATTGCCCGAGCAGCTCAGCTTCTGCCGCCACACCCTGTGGGGCCGATCTGCTCCCTGCAACATGTGCTGCCTGGCCGGTACAAGGCAATGGGCTGTTACTATCTGTTTTAGGTGTTGCCTGCCATGCAGGGTCGGGGGCTTGCACTGTTTGCATAACTGCCTGCGTTGTTTGCATAACTGAGGTCATATGTGCAGCTGCTGGCTGCGTAGATTGCGTAATTTGCATATCAGCCGCTTTCTGAGTTCCAACTGGTTTTGCACCATCCCCCTCTGTGTTATCCGGTGTTTCTTGGGGTCAATTGGTGGGCAAAAACCCTGCCAGGCTGGGGGGTACTTGGAGTACCTGAGCTGCCCCCCGTACTGAAGGGTAGTTGCCTACCTCTCCAAACAGCTGGATACGGCAGCTAAGAGGTGGCCAGGGTGTCTCAGAGCCCTTGCAGCAGTAGCAGTGAACATCCAAGAGGCATGCAAGTTCACCCTGGGCCAGAAGATGACTGTGCTAGTGTCCCACACAGTGTCTACAGTCCTAGAAGCTAAAGGGGGGCATTGGCTCTCCCCACAGAGATTCTTGAAGTACAAGCTATACTGGTAGAACAAGATGATGTTGAGATTGTGGTAACTAACATTGTGAACCCAGCTTCCTTCCTCAGTGAAAGTATGGGAGAACCAGTGATCCATGATTGCCTGGAGACCATCGAAGCCACGTACTCCAATTGCCCGCATCTGAAGGATACCCCACTTGAGGATGTTGAGACCTGGTTCACTGATGAGATGTCATCAGTGGAAGGAGGCATGCTGGGTATGCAGTTACCACAAGCAGAGAGGTAATAGAGTCTGGACCATTACCAACAAATACCTCTGCACAGAAGGCTGAGATAATTGCCTTAATTTGAGCCCTAGAGCTGGTAGGAGGAAAAGAAATTAACATCTATACGGACTCAAGGTATGCATTTGGGGTAGTTCATGCACACGGAGCCATTTGGAAGGAGAGAGGACTGTTGAACTCACAAGGGAAGAATATTAAACATGCCCAAGAAATTCTGAGACTATTGGATGCAGTACAATTACCTGAAAAGGTAGCCATCATGCACATTAAAGCACACCAAAAAGTGAGCTCTGAATTGGAGGAAGGCAATATGCTGGCGGATAGGGAGGCAAAAGGAGCAACAAAAGGTGAGATACCTGATGAGACAATTGAGGCAGCATTGATTCCAGATGGAAAAATTTCTATTGAAGGTAAGCCAATATACAATAAAAAGGATAAGAAAGTTATTAAGGTAGAAAAGGCAAGTTATAACCAGGAGGGATGGGCAGTAACAGAAGAAAGGGAAACTTGTAGTACCCTCCTATTTGTTGTGGTCATTAGTACAGAGGGAACATGAGAAAACACACTGGGGAATAGATGCCCTGTATAACCATTTGAAAGAAAGAATCATGGCCATGAAATTACAGGGCACAGTGATACAAGTAACTCTTCAGTGTAGCCTTTGCCTCCGAACTAACCCTAAAAATACCCCAAAGCCTAAAGTGGAACAAATTGGGAAAGGCTGTGGACCTGGGCAACAATGGCAAATTGATTTTACAGAACTGCCCAGAAAGGGAGGGCACCGTTACCTATTGATGTTAACTGATACCTTTTCAGGATGGCCAGAAGCCTTTCCTGCCAGGACAGCTAAGGCCCGATGTAGCGGCGCAGTTTATATATTTTTATTTATTGTTAATATTTATAAGTTCTGTAATGGTTTTTCCCGAGTTCCCCCCTGTATTTCTCCCCATTTGGTTTCCCCCTGCCTTTGTCCTCCACAGCCTGTCACTCTCTGGGAAGCCTCTCCTCTCCTTCCAGAGTGTTCGGAGAGACTCGGTCCCAGATTGGAGCAAGCTGGGAATCCCCCACCCCGCGTTTCCCATTCGCTGTCTGTGTGACATCCCCATTTCCCTGATTGGCTTTCCCTCTTGTGTCCACCCCCTTCTCCCAACCCCTTATAAGCTGTAACCACGCCTCTGGCAGAGAGGGAGGCTCAGAGAGATGCGTGGCTCCTCTGCGAAGAGCAGGTGACAATAAAAACCATCTAGCCACAAAGTAGCCTCCTCGCTTCCTACCTTCGTCAAGCCTCACTGACATCTCTTGTGCAGCTCTGACCCAGCGGGGGGGTGGTAGCCGGTCCGCCTGCTGCTGCCAACCGAGTCTGGAAGTATTCCTAGCCAGGGCTAGCTGGGAACAGCTGGAAGCCACTTTCCAGCCGGGCTCGAGGGATATTTTCAGCCCGAGAAGTGACTAAAGCACTGTTGCAAGAAATAATACCACGATTTGGAGTTCCAGCCACCATATCCTCAGATAGGGGGCCACACTTTATTTCAAAAATTGTACAGCAAATAAGTCACCACCTGGGAATGGACTGGGAATTGCACACCCCATACCATCCTCAATCTAGTGGCCAAGTAGAAAAAATGAACCATTTGATTAAACAACAAATTGTGAGATTGGGGCAAGAAGCAAATTTGCCCTGGCCCCAGGCTCTCCCATTGGCATTATTGTGAATTCGGACAAAACCAAGGGCAAAAGAGAAACTAAGCCCTTTTGAAATATTGTATGGAAGGCCTGTTCTGGGTTGACCTCTATCCCATATATCGTGGACTGTGGTGTCTGGCGGCTGTTTTCCTCCCCCCGTGGGCGGGGACTGCTGCTGCTTCCTTGCTCTGGGGGCTGGCTGGCTCTCTCTGGCTTGGCTGCTAGCTTTTGCCCCTGCTGCTGCTTGCTTGCGCCTGCTGCTGCTAGCTTGGCCGCTAGCTTTCGCCACCCTGCTGTGTTTTCTTCTTCCTTTTCTTTTCTCCTCCCCCGTTCCCAAAGATTTAGGACCGGCTCTGGACCTGACCTGACCCGAGAAAGTCTGAGAATCTCCGGAGCTCGAGAAAGAAGCTTTGTGCCCTCCCCTCACAGTACCTGTTTTCTTTTCTCTTGTGTGGGGAGTGGTGTTAATAAACCGGTTTTCCACTTTTCCTCCAAGGAATTTTTTTTTCCCTTCCCGAACCCAGGGCTGGGGGGTGGGGGGGGAAGGGGTGGTGGAGGTTTGTTTTAGGGGACGCCTCTAGGGGTTCTTCCCCTAATCTGTTCCAAACCAGGACAAGGCTTATGCAGTTCAAGAAGGAACAACAGCTATTCAAGTAGGGGAAGAAACTCTACATAGATATATGGTGGCCCTAAATAAACAACTTAGAGAAATTAAGAAATATGTGGCTGGAGCTCTAAACAGAGAACTAGATGGGCCAGTACATGATGTACAACCTGGGGATTATGTGTACGTTAAGTCTTTTGCAGAAAAGACCTTGGAACCGCAGTGGGAAGGACCATTCCAGGTGCTCCTCACTACCATCACTGCAATCAAGATCAAAGAACAGAAGGCCTGGATTCACCATGACACAGAGATGTGAGAATTTCAGATGATCCTTTATAGTAGGCCTCTAGATGTTAGGATGTATTTCAAAGAGTGCTTTGGAATATATATTAAATCCATTTTAGAAGGCATTTAGTGGATGCCGAACGCTGTGTCTGTTAACCTTTTGCATGTTACAAGCATCTAGGACTTCTTGGTGATAATGGAGAGAAAATTGCAAACATCCCGGGACAACAAGGCCAAGAATGCAGATAAAGAGGGAGGACACAGACCCTTAGTTAGCATAAACTGAATATTTCCTTGAAACTATGCCAAAGAGAGCCAGAAGCCACACAGAAGAGATAAAGGTGAAGAGTTCATTGAAGAAGACTCCGTTCCTTCATCTCCCAGGACCCCCAGAAGACCACCACAACCAACTGAGCATGCCCAGATGGGCGTGGAGTTAATTACCATACGAGGCAAGGACAGGCGGGGCCAGGGAATGAATATGTATGAGGCGGATTATGCATATGTAAGACCCCAGGGAATAATAGAGGGAAACACCATTAGATGCGTATGCGTGTCTTTGGTGAAGTTATTCCCCACGCATCTCAGCTGATTAAATACATACCGGTCTAACAGCTATTATTATTTGTGGAGTTTTACTTTCGCCACCACATTTCACACCACTTCCAAGTGAAGAAAGCCCTAGAGGGAATTTGGAAGGTCACACCAGGCGATAAAGAACTGAAGCTGAAGCTCACTCGGAACCACAAATAAATGGACTAATAGTTATTATGGATATTATGTGGAAGGTTGTAACCATTGTAAGTATCTTAGCCATAACAAGAGTTAACACAATACCATGTAGGTATAATGTGACTGGGATATACCGGTGCCAAGGAAGATCTTATGACCCTTACTCTCTTAAGGCTTTAAACAAGATGCTAAAAGTCACGAATGCAAGCTTGTGGAAAGGAAGAAATGTTTGGGGATGTAAGTATGCATTCATGCAGGATGGGTTCCACGAGGCTTACCACCCACCCATGAAACCCATCTGGATCAGTCCTGAATGCTGTGACAAATGCTTGAGTAAATGTCCTCAGTTTAGACTGAAAATATAGGGGTGTGCAATAAGAGGGTATGACATTGACTTTAGCATCACTCAGGTATTTACTGAGCTCCATAAGGACCAGACCAAGATTACTCCACCAGTGCCAAGAAAGGCTGTGATCACCCAGATGCCAGCTATTCCAGAAGCAGAGGAACAAATAACTCCTGTAGTTACCAGGATTGGGCCATATGCTATTAAGAAGACAGGAATTCAGAAGCTGATAGTTAACCCAAAGTGGTCTTTAAAAGGAGTAGAAATGGGAGTACAGGTAAATGCTTCTCACATTCGGCCAGAATGTGCCCCATTTCTCAGAAACTCCATTTCTCAGAAACTTCTTTATGGATTGGACCACTTGGCTTCAAAAAAGTATGCCTCCTAATTTCAGGAGTAAGAGGGATCTCACTGGGTTGCTAGGGACAGGACTGGGAGTGCTGAACACAATAGATTCAGAAGTGCTGATGAATAAATTAACCTCAGTAGGGAACAATTTAGTTAAACTACAGCAACCTTTGCAATCCTCTCTACTAGCACTGGGTAACAATCATTAGAAATTGACCCAAATATTACCAGAATGGGGAAACACAGAGGAGCGAGATCATGAGGTAATAATTAATGTGCTAGGCACAGCTAGCAAAAACATGTTGCTGGCTCTAGGGTGTACTCAAGCACAACTGTGGATGCAATCAGTGGCTGCTGCAGTTATCAGGGAAGGTGGAGAGGGAACATTCCCTGCTGAAATTCACAAAATTGTTTGGAACAATGCCTCTGATATGGAGAGGGAACTTCAGTCTTGGTGGGTGTTGGTCAATTTCACCTATAACCCTGTGACTAGTATAGTGACAGCCTTTGTTTTAACGATACACAATGCCTCAGTGGACCTAATACATCCAATAGTCCCCTTAGGATTAAACCATGAGGGAACTGTATTGTACCCTTCTGAACACAGGATGTGGGCACGAGAAATTGAAGGAAAATGGCAAAGCATTAATCTAGAGCCCTGTACTTTGAGGAGACAACTAGGATACATATGTGAAGGGACATTAGAAGGTGACAAAGACACTTGTTTGGATACAGACCATTTGTCACTTTGAAACGCATCCAGGCAAACAGAAAACTTCACTTGTGTATACGGGACAAGGTTGTGTCTGTCTGAGGACAGCATGCCCCATCATAAGGATAGACAGCCAAATTATAGATGAGACTCAATTCAATTTGTGTGTTTGCAATTTTGTTAGAATCAAGGGATGTGATTTTTCCTATCGTGCACCTGTAATATCACATCAATATATAAAGGCTAACCTAACCACTGTGCAGAAGATACTGCCTGTGCCCATAGGAATGAATTTGACTTTAGTTGCTCAATTGATGAAACATCACGAATTGAGAGAAATCTTAAAAGAAATTAGAGATAGAGGGGAAAAGACATTAATTACTATACACCATGACACAGAAACCATCAAAGGGGTTTTTAAAAGGCTTGAGGAACATTTGCCTCATCATTGGTGGGATGTGCTTTTTGGGTGGTCTCCGACAGCAACCGGTATACTAAATGCCTTAGTCCACCCTATAATTGTGTTGCTTATTTTGATTAGTATAAGTTTGGTGTTATCTGTTGTAATACTTGTTTGGAATTGGAGGATGCTAAGATGAGTAGCAGCCTTAACTTCACTATCAAAGGCGTATGGCTTGGTCTTGAGAGACACTAGCTGTATGGCTTGGATAGATGAGGAAGACTGTATAGAGTAAAGGAATTTACTCATTTCAAAGAAGTGGGGAAAATGAGACATTAATTTTGAAGATTTTAGAAAAGCTACGGTTATAGTTAACAATAGATGTTGCTGATTTAGCTGAAATGAATAGATAAGCTTTGCTGAAATCAGTTAAAACTTAGAGGATGGTTAAAAGAAACCGGATTTAAGATAAGCTATCCTGAATCTAGTAACTCATTGCTTGTCAACCTTATGTTTGTGTATTATGAAAAACAGAGAAACTAATCAATACCCCAGGAACACAAAACAACTGCAAACCTCTTGTTTTCAGAAATCCATTGAAATAGTCCTGGAAAACAGGAAACAAGGAGTTCTACCAAGGATTCGTCAATCACATCTGCATTGAAAAGGTTGAAAGTTTAGAACAAGGAAGACTAGTTTTACTTCCTCCTTTTGGTGACCACTCCTCACAAAAGACCACCACCTCATTTTCAGGGAACAAATTACACATACTAAATAGCCTTTTTGTCAATTAGCATACGAAGCGGAGAAGAGGAGGTGACAGGAGTATGAATATGCATTTGTATTTTGTGTATTCAACACTTTTGTAGATAAAAGGCTTTGTAATTACCTGTGATCTTGGCAGTGCGCATTAGGGAGATACCCCACGTGATGCCTGGAGCCGCAATAAACATACACTTTCTAACTTAACTGTTAGAGACTCTTTTGTCTGTCATGTTGCCTTGGGAAGGCTGACCTGAAACAGAGGCTAGGCAAAAGTAGAGAATAAAATCAGGATTTATTAAAAGGTCCCCAGAATCCACCCTAGGCATTACAGAAGCCTACGCAAGGCTGCACCCAGGATGGGCTGAGAGTGGTAGCAAAGAGGGCCCCCCCAGTCACGAGATTTTGCCATTTTATAAGTTTAGGTCTATTTGCATATTGGGGTCCAATTGTCCAATTATAGCCCCAGGCCATGAGGTCCCATACTTCTTGTTCCACCCCTCAGTCTATCGTTGTTTGTGTTCTTGGCCTGAAAGTTGTCCTTGGTCTTCCAGCAGAAATGGATTTGTTTTGTCTACCTGCTCCATAGAGGAAGCTTAGTACAGTTCCTAATACGAGGCTTCATCCCTAGGCAGCACAGAATCTGAAAATATAAGAGCTAAGGCATCAGTCACAGTTGGGTATCGATATTAGATCAATATTCATATTTTGATAAATCACAGCCACAGCCGTGGAGCTTCTGCTACATCTAATCCACCACCCCAGGAATTTTTCTCATTCCTGCTGTCCCAGCTTGTTTCTTCCCAGAGTCCTGCTGGGGCACGGGGATCAACTGCCCTGTGTGTTTGTGAAGCACATCCCTTCCCGTCTCAGTCGAGCTGCCATTATCATGTGCTCCCTGAATTCACACCTGAGCACCCCCTGCAGCCGCGGGAGAATCATCGTACCTGCCCACTGGGAGCCACTAGCGTCCCTGCCAGCTTTGACCATCACTACACCAAAGGGGAGAGTGCCTGTTACTGGGTTTCTGGTTCTGTTTGTTGTTAATGCCATAGTTGTTTGTTTCCCTTATTATACATACTAGTAAAGAACTCTTATTCCTATCCTCATATTTTGCCTGAGAGCCCTTTAATTTCAAAATTATAATTCAGAGGGAAAGGGTTTACATTTTCCATTCCAAGGGAGGCTCCTGCCTTCCTTAGCAGATACCTGTCTTTCAAACCAAGTCACCCATTCCTCCCAGCATTCCACCCCCTCATTTAAGAGACCAGTGCTGCTGGGTCTGGAAATGTGGGATAGAAAATTTACAGACACTTAAAGCATATAGAGAAAGGAACAAACATATAGACAAATAATGTTCTAAGTGTTGCAACCCTCTCATCAGGGAATTAAACCACTCAGCCAGGTGGCACCAATAGGTTGTGTTATTCAATGTATTAAGTCCTGAAAATGTTGGATATTTTCCTCCATGCCAACTGAATCAGCTGTCATGTCAAAGCAGCACATGCCTTCACACTTGGAACAATATTTATGATGTTGAAGAGAGAATCAGTAACCAATGTTGTAAGGCTTGTGCATTTTCAGATTAAACTTAAAATCAATGTTGAGTTTGTGACACCAATAACAGTTACAATGCAACCCCCCCTACATAAGGCATGTGTATTTTTCAGATATCTGAAATACAAGAACTAGCAATTATGATATTAACAGAGGATGTAGAACAAGAGAAGTTGGAGGACAGAACCATAGTGCATTGTCAGGGGTTATTCTATGAATGTTCAGATCTAGATTAATAGGTTGCAATCTGACCATACAATCCATTGGTGTAAATGATTCCAATTTCCCCTGTGGCTAATATTTTGGGGCAGACACCATCTGGAAGAATTTCAGTCCTCACCATGTTTTGGACTGGGGGTGTACAGTCATGCTATTTTGGCCTGTGATTCTTTCAGCTTCTTGCAATGCCCAAAGTACAGCTTGAATTTGTTTTTCCACCAGGATATAATGTATAGCAGAGCCTTGTAAAACCTTGGACCAAAATCCTATGGATTTTTTTCACCTTTTTGTCCCAGTCATCTGCCACAATCCCCATGAGACTGTATCATCTGGAATTACTTTGAATTCAAAAAGATTTCCTTGCCTAGGAATGTATAATTGGTCATGCTCAATCAAAGCCTTTTGGCAGGCATCAGAGGCTTCTTGTTGCTTGGTCCATTGCCAAACAACTTTCTTCTTAGTCCATTTCTTCTGGTTTGGCATTTTCCAGGTAGTGCCTCACTGTGAGATGGCAGGTAGGGTGGAGGGGGAAGAATGTTTTTGTGTAGCTGCTAACTTTTGCCAATGATGAAACATTTTTTGATATTGTGATCCCATTTATTTCTTATCATAGGACACTGGGTTGCATAAGATTATTCCACATTTGTTTCCTTGTCACCCGTGAGGTAACTTTTTGGTTTTGCCAGCTTATTTTCATTCACCACCGGTACAGCTGGTTCTGAAATTACCACCCCAATTTCCCTCAAGGTATTTGCTAGGGCACTGTCCCGAACGAGTGTGCTTGAAATAATTTTAAAAAATCACCAGCAAGGGCATCAGCAAAAGTCAGATTTAATATTACACTACAAAGCACAACAGATTTGTTGGCAAGATTCACTCTACTTAAAAAGGGCAACTAAGGTACAAGGGAAATCAAACAACAAAACCAAACAAAATCCAGGCAATCAAAACAGAAATTAATTGAAACTACTTGGGGGGGGTGTGTGTGTCTGTGTGTAAAGACAGTGTAAACAAGGATGAAAAGGAATGTAGCCTAAAGTTTAACAACACTGAAATGTTACAGCATTTCAACTTAACTTATACTTTAATTTATAGCTTAATCTTAACAATCTAACAGAGAAATAACACTTAACATTTTGTGCTGGTTTGAAAGCAAAACCAGTGAAAGACTCCAAGTCAGAAACACAATTTAATAAGAGGAAAAGAAAAGAAATAAAAGAAAGTAAAATAAAATAAAAGTAATAGTACAAAAAAAAAAACCACTGACAGGCAGAATACAACCTGACACCCTGTTCCTGAGAGAGGACAGTGTTTTTTGGTAAGCTCAGAAAGAGCTAAGCCCAGGTGCTGTTTTCAAGGACGAAGCCTAACAAGCATTTTCTCAGAGAACACTGCAGCCTGGAAAGGAATTAAAGGGGAATGCACCACCACAGGCACCTATATTACCAGTAGCACTTGAGACTGCTGGTAGAATCAAGGGTTTCAGTGAAACAGGTGCCCCTCTCAAAAGCTGCATTTTGATACTTTTCATTCCTGCTGCCCTCTCTGGACTAGATCCTGTAATTAGTTCATAAGCCATCTCCATTTGCTGCAGGAAACTAATACCTCCTTCCATTAGGAACCAATTTCCATGGAATGACAGTAATTCAGCAGTATCTACATATACTGTTAAATCAGCTGCACACAACCACTTATACAGCATAGGTGTTGCAGTTGAGATGGACACAACACGACACACCGAGGTTCATGCGACAATAGCAAAATTGTATTGTTCACCACTTGCTTTTATATGGTTGACCCTTACTGTATAGAATCTTGGTGCCACCCAGTTCACTGACCAGTAGCTGCCTGCGTACATGCTCCTCAGGGATTGGCTGGCGTCCATTCTCTGCAGCCAAGTCCCTCCACCTCTCAGTGACCTCTCTCCCAAAGATGTTTCCTTTCTTTCACAGGTATAAGCTGATCGAGTTAAGGTCAGGGTTACTTGTGCTTGTGAGGCTTTCAGGCCAGCTGTTAGCCATCACAGTTCCCTCTTTTTGTTTTTCAACTACAAAGGCAGTCTTTGTCATTCTTGGTGGGGCCCTTCGCAGACATGACGACAAACACGGCACAATGAGTGAAACAATTATAATAACACAAAAGTGATGAACCCAGTTCAAATGAGGCTCTTTACCTGACTTGACAAGCCTAATCTTTCTAGCCATTGATCTAAAATCTTTCACACAACACGTCATCAAATTTTTAACAACCATTTCCAGGAGCTAACGAAAAAAGATCAGTAACAGCACAATTTCACCAATTTCCATCTATTACTGAATCACTCAAACTTAAGGGAGTTTCATTTACCTTTTTGTTACAAACAATTCAATTCAGAAACTATCAGAGGAAACATTTTGCTTTCTTGTTTCAGTTTGGTCTTACAGGTCATGTCCAGGTGTATAATTAAAAGTTACATGTCCTTCTGCTAGTAATGTCTTTAAATTGTTTGACTCTTGAGATTTAAGTGAAGTCATAGGTGAATTGTTGTTCCAAAGGTTCCATATTTCCATACAGCGGGTGCAAAAAGGTTGTTCTGGTTACTGTTCTAAGGTGTCTGCTGTGGGGCTGTCAGGGAGGCATTGTTGGTTGTGATCCAGAGCAGAGTGTAGAGCAGGACAGAGGCACCGAGCAGGTACCCATCGAATGCCGGCATCTGTGGAAATACAGGCATACCCATGCCCCCAAGTGACAAGGTCCCAAGGGCCTTCCCATTTGTTGGTACTGAGGTCCCGTACCAGTACCTTAGGTTTGGGTGACTGGACGTCATGAGAGGACTGTAATGTTAAAAAGTGTTTTAAAATGACAAGATTTTGGGAATTTTTCAGTATTGTTAGATGTTTTAAAGTGCATAGAGCTTTGGCCGCCCTACTCTGCAGGGTTTCACCACACATTCCCTCTTTTTGTTTTTCAAGGATACACTTTCAAGTGCCATGGGCAGGCTTAACAATGGCTTGTCCTGTAGGGGAATGAGGAATACCAGTGTGGTGTGACACACCCCAGAGCTGTAGAAATTGTCAAGTGTTCTGTGAGACTTATGCAGGGACATTATCAGTTTTTATAGTATGGGGAATGCCTAGGGCAGCGAAGGCTAATCACCAATGTACGATGGCATCATGGCTTCTTTCTCCAGTGTGAACTGAGGCCCATATGGCAGATGAAAAAGTATCTATTGAAACATGCACATATTTTAAACGACCAAATTCCGAAATGTGTGTGACATCTCTTTGCCTAACTTGTAATGCTTGCAGACCACAGGGGCTGACACCTATCTGCAGTGGCACAGTGTGGCCTCGACAATCAGCACAAGTATTAACAATATTGCGTGCCTCTGTATTTGTTAGCAAAAATTGTCGTTGTAGGGCTTGAACATCTTGGTGGAAAAAGGTATGTGGTGCTCTTGCTTGGGTCAGCATATCTGATTGTGGTGCTGTCCAGGAAGGGCTAGCTAACCAATCAGCTCAGGCTTCCGCTATAAAGCCTGGCAAATTTGTATAACTCCGAATATGCAATATATGATAGGGACAAGTTCTGGCTTGGATTGCATGCCACAAAGTTTTTAATAGTTCAAATAGTGCGGCATTATCAATTTCTTTTGGTAATGCTTGGTCCAATCTTTGTGTGATGTCTGCAATATCGGCAGAATCAGTCACAATATTTAAGGGAATATGAGGAAAACGTTGGAAAGCCATGGCTACAACAGGTAATTCCACTAACTGAGGTGATCCACTATCGTGACTCTCTAGTGTTTGCCATCAATTGTCATCTTTCCAGGTCACGATGGCTTTCCCTGTTTTCCCAGAACCATCAGTGAAAACTGTTAGACCTTTCAGGGGTGTGTGATTGCTTAGTGGTTTCAGAGACAATGCAGTGGTCCCACTTAGTTGCAGCAGTTTGTGATTGGGTAAGTGATAGGTAATTTGCCCTTTAAAGTTTTGTAGGGCACTTTATAGAGCTGTGCTATTTGCAAAGCATCATTCAAAATATTCTTGTTGTACAGGTATAATAATTTTTGAGGGATCTTTAGCATTCAGCTGCAAACATCTTTAAAGGCATTTAATAATCAATTGTGCAATCTATCAAAAATAGTAGGTGTCTTTTTAGGTTGATGGGGCAAAAAAGATCCATTCTAAAATGTGTAGTGGGTCAGACCGCTGAGTGTCCCATTGACCAATGATACCTGTAGGGTGTAAATCAACAATAACAACAAACACTGTAATATAAACTTCAGGACATATCTGATAAACTTGTCTGTTGGTTATGGCTCGCTCTACTGTTTCAAGTGCGGTTTTCACCTCTGGAGTTAATTTCCTTGGAGAGGTTAACTCAGGGTCATCTTTGAGAATATTGAACAAGGGTGATAATTGTGGGGTGGTGTCATAGGTTGACACAGTTTGGTTTTTAGTTAAAGAGGAATATGGAATACTGCCCTGTCAGGACCTTGGAATTGTTTTGGAAGGGACAGGCACCTATCAGAGGCCACTTTTAGATACTGACATATTGTTTGACCACTGAGGACGCTGAATGTGACTTTGGAAATACCCACAAAAATCCTGATTGTTTCCAAGCCACTCCTTTTCCTTCTGGCCAGAGGAGCAGGTAACACGGGCTCTGGGGCCACTCTGTGGAGTGACCCCGGCAGGCCTGGCCCCGCCACTTCCCCCTGTTGGCGGGGGGGAGCCAGTCCTGGTCTGACCATGTCTCCAGACTCCCTCTTGGCTGCTGGCTGGGGAGGGGGAAGCTGCGGCTTAACATCTAGGGAACTTTTAAAGCCTACCTCGAGCCGACCAGGGCCGGGGGAGGTGTTTTCCTCCCGCCAGGGGCCCCAGGGAGCAGCTCTGAGCTGGGCTTCCCCAGATGAGACGGAGGGGCGGGGGGGGCATCCATCGGCCTGCCTGGCTGCTGGGATCCTGGCTGCCATTTCTGGGCCTCCCCCATCGGCATGTCTTTGGGATCCTTGAAAGTGCCGCCTGGCAGAGATCATGTGGCCATCTGCAGGCCCAGGTGAGAATGTTAACTCTTTCCTGGTATAGATGAGACTTTTTAAAACTCTAATCCTCCTTTTGAGTAAAAAGAAAAGTACAGAGTGAAACGTAGAGAAGACACAGCATGAGACGGAAGTCAGATGGAGAGAGAAAGTCTAATTGGAGGAAGGATAGAGGAGTTGCCTTGTTGGCTGGACTTTTCTGGTGAAACCATGGAGAATGGACTACTTCCTGTAACATATGAATGCTGTTTGGAGAGATGCATGGTTCTAGCTTTTGGACTGATATAATTGTGATTTAATGGAGAATTTTGAACAGAGGAAGAAAAGTGATATGAAGCCCTTTGCTCCTAGGGAAAAAGGAGATCTCTGGTTTTTGAGATGAAGATGATTTTGGAGATGGAAGAAGAGAATCTTTGTTTTAGACTAGAAGAGGCAGACTTGGCCTATAAGCAGCTTGGGAAGCTGCTAATGGGAGGGACTTCACAAAGGCAGGTTCCTGGGCAGCTGTTTTTGTGAGAGTTGAGACCCACAAGAGAACTGTTATATGTTATCAGTGGGGAATCTCCATGGAAGTTCTAAGAGAGACTCCTCTCCCAAAGAACTGAGGAAAGAAATTTTTTTTAAATGGTGAAACTGACTGAAAAATCAGGTTTTGTTTCTTTATGTTGTTTGTGAGAAAATGAACAGTTTGTGGGGGGAGGAAGAGTGTTTTGAAAGTTTAATTTTGATTCTCATTTTCTTCTTTTAGTGTGTGTTAATAAATCTATCTTTATAACCTTTAAGTTGGGCCTGCTTGCTTTTCTCCTAATCCTATCTCACAGCAGAAAAGACACTTAAACCACTACACTAAATTTGTCAGAGACAGGCAAACGTGAAACCACTACAGGTGGTTAACCCTAAATAAGGTCTTACCCAGTTGATGATACCCAAAAGTTTTTGTGCATCATTTAAGGTTTGAACTTTGGTTGAAAATTGAATTGTTTACGGCTGTATTGTTTGATCTAATATTTTAACTCCCAGGTACTTCCATGGGGGTTGCTGCTGCACCTTTTCTGGTGCAATTTGCTGTAGCAATGTACAGCTGGTCTGCAGCTGGACAAAATGAGTCTGATTATAACAGATCCAATTCAGCTGACCTGGCTTGTTCTAGAAGTCCCTAGGAGAACAAAGACCTAAGCCAATCCCATCCAAGTGCTGGATGCGGACACATCACTGGCCAGAGATCTGGGCAGTGCAGAGATTCCCAACCAATTGGCTGCACGAGGCCTTCTTTGGTTGGGGTTGCTATCAAGATATCATCTGTATAATGATAACAGTATGCTCCTGGGAATTGTTCTCTCACTATTGAGAGTGCCTGTGCAACATACCATTGACAAATTGTTGGGCTCTTCTTCATATCCTGTGGCAGCACTTTTCATTGATATCACACGACTGGTGCTGCATGACTGATGGAGGGCACTGTTGATCCAAAGCCTCCGTCTCCTCACAGATTTGGGTCTGTTTAAGGAACACAGGACTTAAAAGGTATAAGTTGGGCAATGCGAGTTTTAGCTGGGATGGTCACAGGAGGTGTAGTGTTGATACCATGGCACATATCTGTCCAGTATAATCTGCATTTATAACACCAGGATGAACAAAAATATCTTGCAACATTGCACTTGATCTTTCTAACAATAGTGCACTCAACCCTCTCCCTATAGGCCCATGGGCCTTGAGGGGAACTTTATGCACTTTTAATGAGTCTATAGTTATTGTGTTGTCTGTGGAAACATCCATTCTAGCTGAGCCTCTTGTTCTCCCTGTGAGCTGGTCACATAGGCTGGCATTGGGGGGCCAGAAGGTGCTTGCGTCGGTGTGCACTTCCCCATCATGCTCTTGTTCCCATTTCCCTGTTCACTGAAAGGTTGTCCATCAATGTGGAATTGAGACCTACAGTCCTTGGCAGAGTGACCAGGTTTTCCACATTGGTTACAGTTCTTTGTTTTTGGCGTGTCCCCAATGAGTTGGACTTGCCGGGACAA
Source organism: Acrocephalus scirpaceus scirpaceus (assembly GCA_910950805.1). NCBI lineage: Eukaryota > Metazoa > Chordata > Aves > Passeriformes > Sylviidae > Acrocephalus > Acrocephalus scirpaceus. The sequence continues at coordinate 6,052,018 of OU383795.1, read as the reverse complement.
CTTGCTTTCATGTGGCCTTGTTGCCCATCTCCATAATATTGGCTCGACAACCTCACAGTAACTGTGAAAGAGTTAGTGTTGTGGTTTGACCTGCCCTAGGAAGTGAGAGAGTGTTGGTTCAGAGGTTGGCACCCTGTGAACCAATGAAAGGTCATTTCATCTCTGTGAACACACATTTCAGGCTGTGAAGGAGGTGGAGTCCTTCTCTTTGGTCTTCCGGCCTTCAGAGAGAGCAAGCAGGTCTCCCTCCTCCTCCTGGCTGTGGAGGGGGAGGGGAGGCCTCCCCTAGCCAAGGCCAAGGCCTGCCATGTGGCCTGTGCCTGGAGGGGGTTGTAAGCTTAGACAGCAGTTATGCCGGCTTGCTGGCACAGCTGTCTGTGGGCTTTGCTGCTGTTGGATCTGGGCCAGCACAGCTGCCTGTGAGCTCTGGCCTTGCCCGGGCCCTTCCTCCTCCAGACCGGGGGGGGGGGGGAAGAGAACTCTCTAGCCTGCCAGGCCGACTGAGAATGGAGGGGTGGAAGATTTAACACTTGGGATGTCTTTGGGTCTTCGGTGCCAAGTCCCCGCTACCCCCCTCCCCAGAGTGTTAGACCAGCGCTGCCTTATCAGAAGATTCATCACCTGTAAGTGATGGGAGAAAGAGCCTGAGACTTGTAATGCCAGCAGAAGATAAGAAGAAGAGATGATGGAGTGGCTTTTGGCCGGATTTTCCTTGTAGTGGCCATAGAGACTGCATTAATGCTCCTGTAACTCATTGAAACTGAGTCTAGGGGGATGCAAAGTTGGGCACTGTGTAGTGAAAATGCCAGTGCCAGAGTGAGTGAACAGAAGATTGAGAGGGTGTGGTGGTGCCCTCAGAAGAGGCTTCTGTTCTCAAAACCCTTTGCCCCGAGGGAGAAATGGGGGGGACTTGTGTCCCAGAAGCATCCTTAAAAGAGAACCCTACAAGCAGTTTCTGGTCCATGAGTGGTGGTGAGAGCACCGTCCCTGGAAAGGAGGACTTCTCAAATGTACATTTCCTCTGTATGGGGTGGGTCATTTGTGAAGAGTGCAGGCCACAAGAGACTGTGTTTCTTGTGGGAGTTTCTATAGTGCACAAGGAAGACTCCTTTCCCTTAATATTTTAAGCTGGGGGTTCCAGGTTTCATCTCAGAAGGTTTTGTATGAATTTTGGTGGGGGGGAGGAGGAGTGGTTTAGGAGGTTCTTTTCACTTCTGATTTTGTTTCTTCCTGTTCCTCTTTCCTATATAATGTAAGTTAATAAAGTTTTCTTTCTCTTTCTAAGTTGGAGCCTGCTCTGTTTTATTCCCAGTCTGTCTCTGGCATTATTTTAAAGAACTATATTCTCATGAGTGCACTGGCATCAGGCCAGCGACTCAAACCCATGACAGTTAGCTAACAAAGCCATGCTATATGATTCAGTTCCAAGTTTAGCACATGCATCAATCATTTCATCTAAGGATGGATTTTCTTTTGGTAATAGATCTATAGCTCCCCTGCAGTCTTCATTTGCATTGTCTCATGCCAATTGCAATATCAGCTGATTCCTTGCATCGTTGTTTACTATTTGTTTTACCATTGCATCTTGTAATCATTCTATGAATTGCATATAAAGTTCTTTGGGGCCCTGCTTGATAGTTGCATACCTTTGGGTTGGAGTAGCCATGTCTGCAACTTTCATCAGGGCCTGCATTCCCGAGTCTCTTCCCTTTGCTAATATTGAGGGATTTAAGTATGCTTTCATTTGTGAATTGTCAATGAGGGGCAATCCCATGAGCTGAAGAACTCCTGCCCCAAAACTTGGCTCTTGCTGCAGTACCTCTAAATTCTGCAGCCCTTGCTCTTTTGCATATTGCTGCCAGGTGGACTCAAACAACATGTATTGAATCAGGGTACAGAGCAGCTTCACAATCTGCTTAATATCAACACAGGTCATCTCATCGGCAGTTAGAAACTGTAGCATGTTTGCTACGGCAGGAGACCCCAGTCCATGTTTGGTGGCTAGCTGGGGTAGCTCGGAGAGAACTTGCCATTTAAAGGGGACATGTACATCGGGTGCAGTCCCATTGTTTTGCAGCACCAAGAATGGTCCAACCGTCTCACCCAGTCTCTTGGCTGTCTGATGACAGCAGGGACATGGGCACAGAAATTCATTCAGCACCTTCAAGATCTCTGCTTGCAACTGCCACTAATTTCATGTTTTCCAAAAGCTAACCAGATTGTATTCTGAGGTGGTAACCGATACTGGTTGTGTGGTGAAAGCGTCCTCTTGTGGGTCAGCAAGGAGGCAATAACTTGGGTCCTTGCCATCAGGCTCCCACTAATTTATTAACAAAGCGCATCCCTCTGGCTTTTCAAGCCCTGGCTGTGGACATGGTGAGACATGGTGTCCCACAGCTCCAGGTACTGGCATCTCTCTGCCAGCGCTTCTGGCGCTGGGCGCCGCTGGGCTTCTGGGTTCTGTTTGCACACCAAGGGTGTGAGTGGGTGCACCAAGCAGTGGCTGGGCTGTCCAATCAGCTGCAGGCAGAGGAGGACCGAGGGGGTATATGGTAATATGGGGCATGGAACAAAGTGCGTATGACTCCAGCAGCCGCGGCATGGGCCGACCTGGGCACTGCACATGTGCACCCGATGCTGGTGGCAGGGGAGTTCCTGGGTTAGAGGGGCGGCTCTGCAGGGTTAGAGAGCTCTGATGAAAGCCGCTCCCTTTCTGGTTTCTCGTCTGCCCTCTCCGTTTGCAAACCCGATGCAGCACCTCTTCCCCTGACCACGCCTCCTGCCATTTTGGGATGTTTCAGTGGGTGGTGCCCACAGCGCCTCTGCTGCTGCTTTTGCATTCCACTCGGCTTTTCTCAATTGTAACATATCCAGCACCAGCCTCCAGGTAGTCATAATACTCATAGCAGTCTCGTTTCCTTGAGAGACTGACTCAAAAATCAATTTACCAGCTTGTTCCCAGTTTTTAATACTGAAAGTGGCTTCTGTAGTGGCTTCTACACCCTGGCTCTTACAAAACTGTAATAAAATTTGCAGAGCCTGTTCATTGTATTTAATCCCTCTTTTGCTCAACATAAGGGTCCATGCCTTCACTATAGCTTTATCTTCTGTTGAAACTTGTCCCCCCATGTTCCCAGCGGCTCACCCTATTATTTACATGTCCGGACTGTTACAGCTCTCCATGCTGTTGGCAGCTCTCCAGGCTACTCTGTCCCAGCTGGGCTCCGTCTCCCCGCTCTCCACGCGGCTAGGCTATCACCATCATGTCTGGGTCACCAATTGTCGCAGTTGAGATGGACACAACACGACACACCGAGGTTCATGCGACAATAGCAAAATTGTATTGTTCACCACTTGCTTTTATATGGTTGACCCTTACTGTATAGAATCTTGGTGCCACCCAGTTCACTGACCAGTAGCTGCCTGCGTACATGCTCCTCAGGGATTGGCTGGCGTCCATTCTCTGCAGCCAAGTCCCTCCACCTCTCAGTGACCTCTCTCCCAAAGATGTTTCCTTTCTTTCACAGGTATAGGCTGATCGAGTTAAGGTCAGGGTTACTTGTGCCTGTGAGGCTTTCAGGCCAGCTGTTAGCCGTCACACATAGATGCTGCAACATCCTGCCCATTCAGGACCCTTGATATTTTGTAACTGAGCATATCCCTGTTGTATATGATCCTTACTGTCTTTAGGGCTTAATAGTTTTTTTCACCCATTAATAAGTGGATAGACACAGTGCCACTATTCCCAAGCTTGCAAAATTTGTGCTGATATGTCTTCCCCTCTCTTCTGCCTATAGATCTCTAAAAATCCTTTGGGGTATAAGTAGAATGTATAGAATTTATATAGAGGATTTCTTCCTAATATCTAATCTAAACCTCTCCATTTAGAACCATTACCCCTTGTCCTATCACTATGCTCCCTGATAGTCTTTCCCTATCTTTACTGGAGGCTCCCTTCAGGTAATGAAAGGCTGCTATAAGGTCTCCCCAGAGCCTTCTCTTCTCCAGGCTGAACAACCCCAACTCTTACAGCCTGTTCTCACAGGAGAGGTGCTCCAGCCCTCTGATCATCTTTGTGGCCCTCCTCTGGACTCACTCAAGCAGGTCCATGTCTGTCTTATGTTGGGGGCCCCAGAGCTGGAGGCAGTACTCCAAGTGGGCTCTCATGAGAGCAGAGTACAGTGGCAAAATCACCTCTGCAGACCTGCTAGCCATGCTGCTTTTGATGCAGCCGAGGATATGGTTGGCTTTCTGTGCTGTGAGCACACATTGCCAGGTCATGTCAAGCTTCTTGTCTACCAACACCTGCAAGTCCTTCTCCTCTGGGCTGCTCTCAATCCATCCACTCATCATTCAGCCTATATCCATCTTTGGGATTGCCCCACCCCAGGTGCAGGACCTTGCATTTGGCCTTGTTGAACTTCATGATGTTCACATAGGCCCACTTCTCAAACCTGTCAAGGTCCCTCTGAATGACATCCCTTCCCTCTGGAGTATCAATCACACCATTCAGTTTGGTGTCATCTGCAAACTTGCTGAGGGTGCACTCAATCCCACTGTCCACATCACCAACAAAGATGCTTAATAAGCTTACCTGCCCTTTGCAAAGACTTTAGGCATGGCTGTCGCTCAGCTTGTGACAGCACACAGTACCATGCATCAATCTCTTGCTCACGTTGAGGAATATGTGTGGTGCAGGTAGCTTGGTTTGCAAGCTGCAGTTCAGTGCAGATTTAGATGCAGATTGAGCTCTGGGTGGGAGCTTGAGAAAAGAGGCCGTGAACTGGCAACCCCTTGGTTAACAAAGGGCACAAAGACCGGTGATGACAACCAGATGAATGGACACTGAGAGACACAGCAGGAGCGGAGGACTCAGGAGGAAGATAGAGACTTGTGTGTGGGTAGACTGTGAGGGTATAAAAGCCCAGGAATTCCTTTCTTGGGGGTCCCTCCTCAGAGGCATCAGCTTGGGCTGGTTTTTTGTTACTGCATCCTGAATAAATTGCTTTATGGAATGAGACATTTGAGACTCTACTAAGGGAAACCTGGGGTTGGACCAATAAGGAAACCTGGTCTGACTGTGTGAGTAGGGTGTGTACAGAGTCAAGCAGGCATCCATCATCTCACTGGAGCTGCCTGCTGTGAAGGGGCTTCAGTCCCAGCAGTTAAAGCCTCTGGGTGTGTGACTCTCAGAGTGGCTCCTGAATGGTCAGACTGGAAAGTTTCCTTAACACTCAGATTCCTGGATACTACACTACCTGTTTAGCTCCTCTTGTAAACTACTTGCTTGAAGAGTTCATACAGCTGGGCACACCTGCACCCATGACATCTGATGCCTTGAGAAGGCTGACCTGGAACAGAAACTGGACAGAGCTAGAGAATAAAGTAGATATTTACTGAAGGGCCTTTAAGAGTACACCTTGGGCAGGACAAGAGCCTGACCAGGGCTACACCCAAGGTGGACTTAGAATGGTCACAAAATGGACAATGGGTCACGAGGTATTACACTTTTATAAGTTTTGGTCCATTTGCATATTGGGGTTTAATTGTCCAATTACAACTTCAGGTTGTGAGGTCCCATCCTTCTTGTCTCTCTTCAGTCTACTGTTGTTTATGCATTTGGGCCTGAAAGTTGTACTTGTTGTCCTTGGTCTTCAGCAGGAAAAGGATTTTTTTTGTCTACCTACTCTGTGAAGAGAGCCTACTAGCACTTAATATGAGGCTCAGAACAACACCCCTAGGCAGCACAGAATCTGAAAAACATGAAAGCTAAAACTTAAGGCATCGTATCCACTTCTGCCTTTGGATCCTAGGGGTACTTCCAGGTTCTGGACTTTCACTTTGGGTTTGGACAGCTCTTTCAGTTCTTGGAAGGTCAATTTGGATGTAAGTGTCCATATAGGGAGGTTTTATCACTTTTGCCTGGGTTTCAGCCACAGCTTTGCAGTTATGGCCGGTGGGCACCATTTTGTTTCAGCAGGAGGCTGTCTGTATTTGGCTCCCAGAAGAAAATAGCCACTTTCCAAAGCTATTGCATGACCTTATAATTTATGAAGGCATCAGATCTTCTTTCAGTACAAATGTATTAATATATTTTCAAGTGACACAGTATTAAATTATCAGCAAAAAACCCATTTTGCTTATAATATTGCTATAACTGTCATCAAGTGGGCATCATTTAACTGTTACCCCTCTCTGACTGAGCCTTCAGAGATGTAGATGTTAATAAGAATAAAGGAAGCTTGAAAGGGAGGTGGGGGGAGGAAGAAAAGTGTATTCAGCCAGCAGGGATTTAGGAGGGGCATGTCCTGTCTGACCAACCTGATCTCCTTTTAGGATCAGGTGACCCACCTGGTGGACGTGTGTGATGGTTTTGGCTTCTTTTTCTCTCTGCCAAGGTCAGGATGAATAATACACAGGAAACATAAGTTCGTGTTCGGACTTGGTTGTTTATTATATCTTATCGATTTACAGACTCACGAGCCATGAGCTCAGTCTAGCAAGCTAGAGAAATGAGATAAAATGGAGTGCCTCTAACTCTTTCCAAGGTTATTTAAGCGATAATTACCCAACAACAAGGTGACACCTATATTATTTATACTTTTGACACAATAATGACCACCCAAAGCCTGCAATGCAGACCTTTTTCACTCAATTACAGAAAACCAACTAAACCTATGAAGAAAGAAGAAGGTGAAGAAGGACTTAGACAATGCCTTAAATCCTCCATCTTGACTCACATGTATTACTATATACTAAAATCTTAAAATCAAAGTTTCCAGAATTCCAACAGACGTGGGGAAGGCTGTGCACATTGTCTACCTGGACTTCAGCAAAGCCTTTGACACCTTCTCACACAGCATCCTGCTGGAAAAGCTAGCATCTCATGGCTCGTGCAGGTTCACTCTTCACTGGGTCAAGAACTGGCTGGATGGCCAGGCCCAGAGAGTGGTAGTGAATGATGCCACATCCAGTTGGCGGCCACTCACCAGTGGTGTCCCCCAGGGATTTCTGTTGGGCCCTGTCCTGTTTAATATCTTTATAGATGATCTAGATGAGGAGATTGAGTCCTCCGTCAGTAAATTTGTAGATGACACCAAGCTGGCAGTGAGTGTCAATCTGTTGGAAGGTAGGAGGGCTCTGCAGAGGGACCTGGACAGGCTGGATAGATGGGCCGAGTCCAACAATATGAGATTTAACAAGTCCAACTGCCAGCTCCTACACTTTGGCTATAATAACCCCCTACAGAGCTATAGGCTGGGGACAGAGTGACTGAAAAACGGCTAAGCAGAAAAGGACCTGGGGGTACTGGTCGACAGCCGACTGAACATGAGCCAGCAGTGTGCCCAGGTGGCCAAGAAGGACAATGGCATCATGGCCTTTATCAGGAATAGTGTGACCAGCAGGACAAGGGAAGTCATTCTTCCCCTGTACTCAGCACTGGTGAGGCAGCACCTTGAGTACTGTTTCCAGTTCTGGGCCCCTCAGTTTAGGAAGGATATTGAGATGCTTGAATGGTGTGCAGAGAAGGGCAAGAAGGCTGCTGAAGGGTCTGGAACTAAAGCCCTATGAGGAGTGGCTGAGGGAGCTGAGGCTGTTTAATCTGGAGAACAAGAGGCTCAAGGGAGACCTTATCACTCTACAACTACATGAAAGGAGGTTGCAGCCAGGTGGGGGTTGGCCTCTTCTCCTGTCGCTGTGGAGTTGGAGACAGGGACGCAACATTAACACTCTGAGATCATGCAGCAACAGCTCACATTTATTGTCCAGCAGCTCCTTTTATAGGGGTTTCAAATTTCCCGTGCTTACAGACATGATTGGTCAAGGGTCTCTACTCCACCTAGCTCACTGGCCAATGATATGGGTGTATCCATGCTTCAAAGAGGTTGGCTGAGGTCCTCTGTAGCAGTGTGCTTTTTAGATGGTGTAGCTGCTACCAATATTCCAATAAGCATCTCCTGTGGAAAAGCCGCTTGGGAGGAATTCAGGCAAAGCAATCAAGCTCACACATCCACGGCTAAGCTCAGCAAAGAGAGGCAAGAAGCGCCTTTGTATGATTCAGTTCCAGCAGAGGCTTATTCCTGGAGTCAAATGGCAGATCAGGGACAAAGACCAGGCCGTGTGCTGTGCACAGACTTAAGTATGGGGTCAGTGGCCAATGACCTGCGGGCACAGGGGCAGTACAAGGGGCAGGGCAGAGGTCAGTGGCCTATAGGGAAAACGGGGCTGGCCACCTGGGATGCCACCACCAAGAGGGAAACAAGGAAAGGAGAAACCACTAGAACCAGGGGCATGGAGAGAGGAGAGACCAGGGCAGACCACTGTGTGCAAAGCACCATGGGGAAGGTCCTCTCTTTTAGGCTAGGCAGGGAAGACTCTTTGATCTGTCCTTCCAAGGCAAGACCCTGGGAATTGTCCCGAGGGGTTCCAGGGACTCCACAGTCCTCTCTCTGGGTTTGAATCCTATCTATTGTTGTGGTGTCCAGGGACTTGTTTGATTCAAGCTAGGCTGGTTGAGCTGGTGTCTGTTAAGCCAAATCATCTATGCAGATATAAACCAGCTACATCTGTCAGTTTCTCCTTTCAGTTTTAATAAAAATGCCAAGTGTTCTCTGTTATCTTATCTGCAAGGGCCCTTTGAAGATAAGATGACAGGACAGCATGATGACACATGATTCTACCTAACTCGACAAGCCTAGCCTCTCCCAGCCAGTGATGCATCCCATGTATCATTGAAAATGTTACATCCATTCCCAGGAGCTGTCAGGCAGGATTACCAACAATACAAGCTTTCAAATTGGCACACCGCAGGCTTATTACTTGGAAGTTACAAACTTAGAACTTAACTCTATGAACAAGAAACATTTCAACTTTAGAACTGTGGGAAAATTCTCGAGGGCCCACTGTGGTACCCACACTGGCTGAGTGGTAAGCCATTTTAGGGGTAGTGTGGGATATTTCATGCCCCTTAAAACAGTGGCCTCCGTTAAAAATCCGTCCCCACCTGGACTCCCCAGGCAGAGAAAACATCCCTCCCTCACAGGTTAAGTGGTGCTGCAGTGATGTAAAGTTGGATCGTGGCTGTCTGACCCTCAAGACTTTTGACCAACACAGGCTTGCCGCTCAAATAGCTCTGTGTGGTTCCTCCAAGGCCCCCAACAGCAGATCCCACAGGCTCTGTGGGCCATGATGGAGGCCAAGTGTAGGCAAAGATGATGGTGGTGTCTGCCTCTGTGTCAATCATCCCACTGACCTTTATCTGCTAAGGCTTTGCTTGAGGCATCGTGACAGTACACACCATATTGGGCCTCTGATCACCAACAACCTGGGTCTGAAATACTTGAGGTTCACCTGTCAACCCGATGCCTTGGTCTCCTCACACCTTAGGATCTGTATTTGGGACATAAGACTTAAAAGGGATAAGCTGGGCAATTCTGTTTTTTTCAGGGATAGTCACGGGTGGCGTAGGGGTTGAAACCATTGAGTGTATTTGTTCAGTAAAATCTGCCTCAGTAATACCAGAGTGTACAATGATGCCTTACAGTGTGGCACTCAACCTTCCAATCAACAGTGCACTCAATCCTCTCCCGATAGGTCTCTGAGCCTCTAGAGGGATCTTATGTACCTTTGAGGTGCTTATGGTTGCTGCGATGGAGGTGGACACATCCATTCCAGCTGCTCCTTGAGTCCTTCCTCTGAGCCAGTCGCATAAGCTTGCACAAGAAGATGAGGATATGTTTGTGTCTTCACTCATCTCTCCCTCGTGCTGGATCATCCATTTCCCTGGTTCTTAACAGATACCTTAAAAGATTTTTTATTAATATAGACTTTGTATTTGCACTGACTGGCCATGTGACCAGGTTTCCCGCATCGATAACAATTAATGATTATATTCCTTTGTCCTTGACATGTCCCCATTAGAGTGGGCTTGTGGGGACAATTTGCTCTCAGGTGGCCTCATTGTCCACACTTGTAGCATTGAGATGTTACTTTTACAGCAGCTGCTATGGAATCTGCTAGCATAGTCTTGGCACAGGCATTTATAAATTCATTTAGTGATGGATTTTCATTAGGTAGCAGTTCTATGACCTTTTGACAATCCTCATTGGCATTGTCCTTTGCCAATTGTAAAATTAGATGATTTCTGGCCTCAACATTAACAATTTGTTTTTCCATAGCATCTTATAATCTCTCTATAAACTGTATATATGGTTCTTTGACTCCTTGTCTGATTTGGGAATATGTTTGGGTTGGGTTTGCTGTGTTGGTGTCCTTAAACAGTGCTTGCAGTCCCAGTTCCTTCACTTGTGCTAGTATTAATGGATGCAGCCTAGCCTGGAGTTGGGGATCCCCCCCGGTGGTAATCCCAGAAGTTGAGGGACCCCTGCCTTATAAGGTGTGTCTTCTTGTGGAACCTTTAGATTTTTTAACTCCTGTCTTTCAGCACTGCTTTTCCACACAGTTTCGAACACCATATATTGGACTGTTGTAAACATTAATTTGGCAAGCTGCTTTATATCAAAAGGAGTTACCTCCTCAGTAGTTAGGAATTGTAGCATATTAGCAATGGCGGTAGAACCCAAACCATGCTTGGTCACTAGCTGATGCAGTTCAGAAAGAACTGGCCACTGGAAGGGGGTGTACTTGTCAGTAGTAGTCCCATTGCCTCTTATTATTGGATAAACGGCAACTGTCCCATCCTCAGGCTCTCAGCCCCCTTGATTTCCTAAAATATGAATATCCAACTGTGACGGACAAAAGACTCTCTAACAGCTTAAGTTAGAAAGTGTATGTTTATTACGGCGCCGGGCAGCGCTGGGATATTTCCCTAATGAGCGCTACAAAGATCACAGGTGATTACAAAGCCTTTTATCCACAATAGTGTTGAATACACAAAATACAAATGCATATTCATACTCTTGTCACCTCCTCTTCTCCGCTTCGTATGCTAATTAACAAAAAGGCTATTAAGCATGCGCAGTTTGTTCCCTGAAATGAGTCGGGGGTCTATTCTGGGGAGGGGTCACTAGAAATGAAGAAGTAAAATTAGTCTTCCTCGTTCTAACCTTTCAACCTTTTGCTGTGTCATGATTTATGGATCCTTGGTAGGACTCCCTGTTTCCTGTTTTCCGAGCCTATTTCAATAGGTTGTTTCTGAAAACAGGAGGTTTGCAACTGTTTTGCATCCCTGGGGTATTGATTAGCTTCTGCAAGGAAGCTTCACACAAACACAGAGTTGACAAGCCATGAGTTATTAGATCCGGGATAACTTATCTAAAATCCGGTCTCTCTTTAACCATCCTCTAAGTTTTAACTGATTTCCGCAAAGCTTATCTTTCCAGCTAAATCAGCAATATACATAGTTTTTCTAAGGTCTTCAAAATTAGTGTCTCACCCTGACATGGGTACATCAATGAGTTCTGCCCCTTAATAGTCCCCACTCACAATAGCTGACTGTTTTACCATTTGCCAGACGCTCACAGGATCGGGCAGGGCTGGCAGCAATGCAGCGATGGCTGCAATATCGGGGTGTTCTGCAGAGGGACGATGGGTCTGGCTCTCTCTGCTGGTCTCCCTTGCGTCCCTTGCCGGTATACATTCCAGGGACAACTCCAGCTCCGGTAACAGGGGTGCGCTCACGGCAGCTGCAGAGATGATTCTGGGTTTCCCAGGTCCACTGTTACTTCCGGGTATTACGTCTCCAGGAACTGCTGGTGACGCATTTCCAGGACCCGCCCACGGAGGCTGGGTCAGAGGTCCTGGCATGTCTCACAGAGGCTGGGTCGGAGGCGGAGCCGCGCCCCACCGAGGCTGGGTTGGGGGCATGGTCTTGGAGCTGGCCCACTCGGTCTCAGGAGGAGGCGGTCCTGGCACGTGTGTGCTAGCAGGGAGTGTGTGTGGTCCTAGCGTGCGTTGATCCAGTGGCTGCACAGGCAGGGTTGGAGCTGTAGGGCACTCCATCGCCATGGGAACCGTGCAGCCCGCACAGCTAGGCACAGTAACAGAATGCCCACTTGTCACAGGGGGACGGCAAGGCTCCACCGCAGAAGTGGCTAAACTGTGACAGTAGCTAAGCACCTGGCAGGAGCTAGGCACTGCCTCAAAGCGTCTGGCTGCAGTCTCAGGGGTCCTGGCAGACACAGCAGGGCGTGGCGCAGCAAAGTGGCACAGCGCATTGTGACTTCTCCTCCCATCCTCTTCTCCCGCTCACCTGGCATGGCATCTGTGCTCCCCCATCACCTCCCCCGGAGGTGATCTTTCACTGCTTGCCTTAGTGGGTGGTGCCAGCGGTGATGCCTCTGCCGTCTTCACCTCCTGCTCTCTTTTCAACTGTTCTAATAAATTCATGATGAGCCTACAGGGTTTTATAATGTTAATGGCGGTCTCATCACCTGTCAAAGCTGCTGAAAGGATATGTTATCCAGCCCGCTCCCACATTTTTACATCTAAGGCGGCTCTTTCAGATACATCTAGTCCGTGGCTCTCACACCACGTTATTAGGGCTAGTAAAGCTCATTCGTCATACTTTTCCCATCTTTTTTTTTAAATGTGTCCATACAGGCAGGAGGGGGCCCTCTGGTGTTGAAGCCTGCACCGCCATGTTCCCGGCGGCATCTCTAATCCACAAAGGGGGGGTCTAGACCCATGCGGCTTTCCTTGCCGCACTCTTCGCTGCCCATAACACTTTGCCACTTGCATCTCTCTTCACTGCCCACAACGCTCTTTGCTGCCTGCAGTTTTTCTGCCCCCCGCAACTCTCTGCCCATGGCTTTCTCTGCTGCCAGCAATTTTCTGCCCACAGCAATCCTGCTGCCCAACCTGCTGCTGGCAGCAAAATTTGCTGCCCCCCTGTCTCCCCGCAATGCCACGGCAGCTTGTTGCTCCCAGATCAGGAGGTCACCAGATGCCACTGTGAGACAGAGATGCGACATTAACATTAACACTCGGAGATCATGCAGCAACAACCCACATTTATTTACCACAGAAAGAATGGTTCATCATTGGAATGGGCTGCCCAGGGAGGTGATTGAGTCACCATTTCTGGAGGTGTTTAAAAAAAAACTTGATGAGGCACTCAGTGCCATGGTTTAACTGATAAGGTAATGTTAGGTCACAGGTTGGACTCAATGATCTCAAAGGTCTTTTCGAACCTAGTTTATTTTGTGATTCTGTGATTCTCTGAGTCTGTATTGAAAACCAGCTGAAAACCCTGGAGTTAAAGACCTGAGCCAGCACTGGACAGAGGAGTGCTGATGGTTGTGGTTCTATAGGTGCTTCACTCCCTGCACACCAGCAACCCCACAGGCTCCCCAAGCATGGCACACCTCTGAGGCAGGGGGGCATCTGGGACCAGGTCCCCCCCCAGGCTAGGTCACCCCCTGTGGAACTGCTCATGCCCTGTCAAGCTGCAGGGAGCCACCAGGGTGGGGCAAGCACCCATGTGGAAGGTCCTTTATTGGTGGAAAGGAAGCTGGAGTGATGGGGTGGGGAGATGGCAAACTTGGTGGACATCCAGACCACCCCATTGCTGTAGAGACTGCAGCTGCCTCACTTGAAGGAGGGAGGACAGGTGGACCCATTCTCCTGCACAATGTGGAAGCGACTTTCACAGGGGCTGGGTTTGTTTTTCAGTGCAATATCACTAAAATTCTGTGGAGGGGTGTCATCTTCCTCAACAGTCACAGCTCAGCCCAGATAGCTCTGCATCTCCCCTACCTGTCACTCAACACTGCCACCATGTGCAGGACTGCACAAATATTGCACACTGGCACCAACTCCTTCACCTCCTTTCATCCTGCTGCTGCCTTGCACTCACCTCTGTGGAGAGATGAGGGCCTATTTCTAACTGTCTTGATTTGGAAAAGGTGCTAAGGCAGAGCAGGGACCCCAGAGAAAAGAAGCCTCTCCCACAGTCAGAGCAGCAGGTAGGAACACTTACCCGGAGCAATCTGCACGCTGCCAGAGAGACAAAGTGGTAGTGGTCAGTGGCAGTACCAGGTCTGCCACCTCTAGGAGGATGAATGTCTTGGGCTGTGTGTGTGTTGCCTCCTTCCTGCAGTGGCGACCCTAGCCCCACTGAATCTTGTACGGGGAATGACAGATGGACTCCTGAGGGGAGGTGATGACATGCGGGGCCAGTGTGTGTGGGGCCACACTGCAGGAATGCAGATGGCAGTGGAACTCAGGTCTCATGGTCAACTGTTACTGCTGTGATGGGAGTAGCCTTGGCTGCCCCAGGAGGCCAAGTGAGTGGCCATTACCGATGCACCTGCAAGTGCAGAGCCTGGTAGGCAAACCTGCCCTCTTTATCTAGCCTCTTGGAGGTAGGTTTTGTGTGGTTCTGACAATGTGCCACCTTGGGGAGGAGGCAGTGGACTCAATACACACAAGCTGTGATAGGGAGGTGTGATTTGATGAGGTTGTTAGCCTCCATTATCAATTTTACCAGAACTGCATAAAGAGAAGCTTCTCTCTCAACCAATGGGTGAGAGTTGACAGCTTTATAAATGAGTGTCGTTCCCTCTCAAGCTCTACTGACTTTGGTGGTGGCTGTCTCCCCCTCCCTCCTGCCTGCCTATAGTTTCTTTATTGTTGTTATGATTCAGTCCCCCCTTCCACCCAAGATCAACAACTATTATATTAAACACTTGATAACCTTTCGTTAATCTGTTTGCATTGGTACAGCTATGAACTGCCAAAACAGTGTGGCTTTATACTGATGTCTCGGAGTGGCTTCCTAGAACAGAGGCTAGACAAGATTAAGAGAATAAAAGTGGGTATTTATCAAAGGCCTTCAATAGTTGCACCTTGGGCAGTCAGAAGCCTCCCAGAGGTTATACCCAAGATGGACAACAGTTGTGAGTTTTTCAGACAATTATAAGTTTGGTCCATTTACTTATCAGGGGTTAATCCTCCAATTACAGCTTCAGGTAATGAAGTCATATACCCTCACTTTGCTTCCCCCCAACTTACTTTTGTTTATACTTTTCGGGGCCTGAGGCAGTAGGGTGTCCTTGAGTTTCAGGCCTAGAGGAATTGTTTTGTCTGACAAAAATGTGAAGACAGTAGCTAACACTCTATATGGAGTTTTAGAGTTATATACTAATGCAGTACAGGATTTGAAAAATATAAAAGCTAAAATCCTAAGGCATCAATACCACTGCAAGAATAAGAGATAACCTGAATGCCCTTCTACTTGCCTAGTTGATCTGCTTTCTGGGCACCTGAAACACAGGTACCCTCTTTATGCAGCATCTGATTGGGGAGGATCTGTAAACTGCTTAAAGCCAGTTAGCTGGTGTGACAGATATAGCTGAACTATATGTGCACAGATGATTTGTCTTAATAGAGACCAGCTTGACCAGCCTAGCTCAAAGTAAACAAGTCCCTGGACACAATAACGATAGGTGGGATTCAAACCCAGAGGACCTCAGCCAACCCCTTTGAAGCACGGATATACCCATATCATTGGCCTGTGAGGTAGGCGGAGTTGAGATCCTTGACCAATCATGTCTGTAAGCACGGGAAATTTGAAAGCCCTATAAAAGGAGCTGCCGGACAATAAATGTGGGCTGTTGCTGTATGATCTTAGAGTGTTAATGTGGCGTTCCTGTCTCCAACTCCGCAGCGACATGTAAAGAGTTTGGTTTTTTGATTCCTGATTGAGCAATAATAACGTGGAGATTTCTCATGAGTGCTTTAGAGGCCCTGAACATAACTGAGGCAAGGTGTGATGAAAAGGATACTGATGATGAACCTGATGAGGACATATTACCATCAGCTCCTGTTAATCTTGAAAATGGGCCAGACCTGTATTCTCCCTTAAAACAACCCTTAGAACCCCCTGACACCACCACCTCCCCTCCGATATTTAATGAAGAACCATTTGCACCTTATGTACCTCCCTGGCACCCCACCTGTCTCAGAGAAGGACCCATCTCACCCTAGTAATGCTCCACAATCACAAGTGTTTACAGCACTGGAATGCTGTAAAAGGGAAGCATTATTGGAGTGTGATGAAACATCTTTTGTTTTTCCTGTGATATACCAACCTTGTCGACCCCTGATTCATGAGGGCCTTCCTTATAAAGTTTATAAAGAATTACAAGAATCAATTCAGGAAAATGGGCATTGGAGCTCATTTACTGTTGGAACTGTTGAGGTAGTAACTTATTTAATGACTCCCTGGTGTTAGGAAAAATTTGGTAAAATAAAAACCCCTTAACACAAATGTAGCATTAAGAAGCTGGCATTCTTTATTTGGCCAGATGCACAGGGGGATAGCTTCTCCCAAACCCGTGCATGCTGAGTACAGGGAAGTTTCTGTTTATATACTGTATTTTACATACACATTTGTTGATTGTCCCAGACTAAACATACATATGATAATCATTTCCCTGAAATCATAACATATTTCCCCTCCCCTTTATTTGTTTGTTCTTCTGTCTGGGGGGATCTCTCTGGTGGTCCCTGGTGGTCGTAGACACCAGTGTTCCAGGTGACCTGGCTGAGTTGGCAGGACACTGAGGCTTGTGAAATTCCAGTTCCCCTAATTACACAATGGGCAGTTTCCATAGGCCAGTAATTTTGGAGAACAAGCATTGTGTTAGCTCACCAGGTGTTGGCCATGTATCATCTGGTAATGCTGGCATTGGTTTAATCTATTAAAGACTGTATTAAATCCAGCCCAGTATTCTGTATGGAAATTAGAATATCAAGAGTTAGTTGTTGTACAAGCTATGGAAAATGTCACAAATGGAATGGCTTTTGGAATAGAAATGTTAACTGCAACAGGACGGTATCTCACTGCACAACCACAAGCAGCACAGAACAGGCAGCTGTTAATTCAATCCTCTCAGATAGCTGTACGTGCCTGGAGAAGGGTTCCCAAGGCAGGAAAAAAAGCTGGCTCATTTGTATTGATTAGACAGGTGTAGACAATGTATCTGAGCAATGGCTCCGTAGCAAGGGTCATGACACACTGAAGTTAATCAAGGTTTAACACTACAAAGCCCAGCTGTGTGCCTACAGGACAGGAACAAGCTGCCCTTGAAGATTAGTGTCTCCAATAAATCACATGCTGATAGTACCTTGGTATGCTGAAAGATAAGCAGATGAAAGAAAACTGTAACTACAAGGGATGTATGCCTTAGCAAGTAGCTAACCAATCCTGAGCTATGCTTTTGCAATATGTATGAGCTAATTAGTGCCTGTATAAGTATGATACCTTTGTATACAATAAACGAGACTTGTTGACCATGATAGCATGAGACTCGTCTCCCGTGGCTTCCCAACAAATGGTGAACCCCGACGTGATCCTCGGCTCCGTCGAAAAAAGAGCGAAAGGAGACACGCTACCACGGTTGAGAGCTACGTTGGGTTCGGGCCCTGCAGCTAGAGGGGCGACTAAAGAGCATAAGAGAGAGCTCCGAGTCCCGAGTGACCACAGCGGTGGGCTCGGCCGATATGTGCTGCCGAAGCTTGGAGGTCTGCAACAGCGCTGATGTGAGTATGGACAGGCAAGCAGCATATGATTTATTCACAGCATTTTTGAGGAAGAGACAGATTAAGGGGATAAATCTAGATAAGGAGCTCCCCTCCCTACTGACATACGCTACCTCTTCTGGGTCTTTTGTTAACCCTCATTCTGTCCATGAGCTAACGGAATGGAGAAAATTTGGAGATAAGATATGGGAACTAGTTTTGGAAGATGATAAAACCGCAAAAAAAATGGGAAAATTGTGGAAAGTAGTACACAATGAGCTGTTAATGGCTCAGGCGGAAAAAAGGGCAGCAGAGGAGGCTTGCTCTGCCCGGGAGCGTAATCGAGATTATGGCTCGCCTCAGGATCCTAATGCCCCTAACCCCCCTTTCTTTTTGACTGTTGAAGTGCCTGACCCATCGCCATCTGCACCTCCCCCTGCACCTTCCGCTCCCCCTTCTGTTTCCTTTAACCACTCCGAGAACAATGGCCTCACTCCCCTTCCTATATCTCGTCCTATATCCCGGCCGACTGCCTCTCTAGTAAGCCAGGAGCCTATCCCTGGGGCAGAATCTGACCTAGCGGAGGCCATGGCCAGAGAGAGACATGAAATATGGAAAACATTGGCAAGGGAAGGATTTGACAAGGGAGACGAGGACCTTGTTGCAGCCGCCCAAGAGATGGCGTTCCCAGTTATCTTTACATCTAACCCGCAGGGCGGTGGTCAAGTGGCACAAGTGCAAAATTTAGATTGGAAAATGTTGGCCCAATTGTGTGCCACAGTGGGGAGTTACGGGGTTAATAGCGAGCCAGTGAAACAAATGCTGGATTATATGTTTAACTCCCAAGTCCTGTTACCATCAGATATCAGGGGTATTGCTAAGCTCATCTACTCGCCCCACCAGCGGCTATTGTTTGAGTCGAAGTGGCGGGAAGAGGCTACAATAAGTGTTAATCTTCCGAGGCCCCAGGGAGATCCCGTGGCAGGAATTACTATGGATGAGTTGTTGGGTCAGGGTGCATATACAAGAGTTGAGGACCAGGCAGCATTAGGACCAGGCAAACTTAGGGAGGCTATGGCTGTGGCTCAGAGAGCAATGAACAAAGTTAAAACGCCAGGCAGAATACCCCTTTATATGGGCATTAAACAAGGCAGGGAGGAAGCCCTGGGCATTTTTGTAGACAAAATTATGGAGGCATTGTCCAGAGCTGGGGTACCCGATCACATGCAAGATGCCCTACTTAAACAATGCATCTTGCAGAATGGCAATCCTGCAACTAGACAATTGATTAGTACTATCCCAGGGGACTGGCAAGTACAACAATTATTAGAAAAAGCCTCATCCATGCCAACCGGTTCCCAAGTGTTTCTGGTTGAGGCACTTCAGAAAATAGGGCAGGGTTTACAGCAGCAAGCAGAGGCACTACGGGACCAGGCTATTAGCTCCCAAAATCAGGTTACGGCAGCTCTTGCTCCCCTCCAAGCGGCAGCCGTCCGCCCCCGCTTAAATCCTACTGGTGCCGGCCGAATGAAGTGCTTCAGATGTGGAAATTCAGGCCATACTCGTCGAGAATGCGCAGCAACAGGAATTTGGTGTGGAAAATGCCAATCCAATATACACAACTCCACTGCCTGCCGAAGAAGACAAGGGAATTCGGGAAACCTGATTTCCAGCGCGGACGGCAGCTGCGCTGGGACAAAAATAGCAGCCGCAATGATGACACCCCGCAACAACTCCAACCGGCCACAAGAGGGAGTCTCGGCTTGGATTTGGCAGCCTCAGTAGACGTTATAATTATGACCAACCAGCCGCATAAAATTCCCACGGGGATAATTGGACCTATTATGATAAATGGACAACCAGCTGGAGGACTGCTTCTAGGTCGATCATCTACAAGCATGTTGGGACTGTTTGTATTACCAGGTGTAATAGATTTGGACTATGAAGGGGAAATTATGATCATGGTCCATACCCCCTATCCCCCAGTAAAAGTGACAAAAGGACAACGTTTAGCCCAGCTAGTACCACTTCCACAAATGACGGGGGGCTTAACACCCTTAAAACAGGAACCCCGACAACAAGGAAGTTTTGGCTCTACCGGAGGCTTGGCCCTGCTTACTATTGATTTATCCACTCGCCCAAAAAGATCATGTCAACTGTCCTTCCAAGGGCAAAGTATTACATTGATAGGATTACTGGACACCGGTTCTGACATTTGTGTAATTTCCCCTGGAGAGTGGCCTTCTGACTGGCCGGTGCAACCATCTACTACTACGGTGACAGGAATCGGGGGAATGACATTGGCAAACCGTACACCTGTTCTAAAAGTGGAAATAGACGGCAAGCAAGCTGCAGCATCATTTTCGATTGCTCCGTTGCCTCCTACGGTGAAATGCTTGATTGGCCGAGATGTGCTGTCCCAACTAGGACTTGTTCTCACCAACGATCACCCTTTAGGGTAATGGCCATTGCTTGGACTTTCCCGCTGCCACTTACTTGGACTACTGTAGAACCTGTTGTGGTTAAGCAATGGCCTTTGAAATGGGAAAGCCTAGAGCAAGCACACTTGCTGGTAAATGAACAGCTTAATCAGGAACACATTAAACCTTCCACTAGCCCCTGGAACACCCCCATATTCGTGATAAAGAAGAAGTCTGGCAAATACAGGTTATTGCATGACTTAAGAGCTGTTAATAATCAAATGGAACCCATGGGGGCACTTCAACCAGGCCTCCCCAATCCAGCCATGATACCCAGAAACTGGCCTATCCTAATTATAGATTTAAAGGACTGCTTTTTTACAATCCCCTTACATCCTAATGACACAAAAAGATTTGCATTCACACTGCCTGCTCTCAATCATGGGGAGCCTGATAAAAGATTTGAATGGACTGTGCTCCCACAAGGCATGCGCAATTCTCCCACACTGTGTCAGCTGTATGTCGACAGCGTGCTACAACCATTGCGACAAAAAATGCCTAAGAAAATTATCTATCACTATATGGATGATATTCTGTTTGCTCAAGAAATACCATTCACAGATGAACAAGTACAAACTATTATTTCTGCATTAGCAGAATTTTCTCTTGTTGTTGCCCCAGAAAAAGTACAACGCACGGCACCTTGGAAATATTTGGGTTGGACAATCACTGAACAGAAAATTAAACCACAAAAATTGCACATTGCAACCAACATTACTACACTGCATGAGGCGCAGAAACTCCTAGGTGACCTGCAATGGTTAAAGCCTGTAACGGGAATTCCTAACAATCTACTAGCAGATTTACAACCCCTGCTGAAAGGGACGGACCCGTGCACCCCCGTGCAGCTCACAGAGAAACAACAGGAAACCCTGCAACGTATCATGGACTGTGTTTTAACAGGTTTTGTGTCACGAATCAACCCCGAGCTACCTTTGCATCTTACTATTTGGCATGCTGATATGCATCTTTTGGGAGCAATTACTCAACCCCAAAAAGAAACGGGGGAGGGAGTACTAGAATGGATATCACCGCCTCTACAGAAACGAAAAACAATAACCACAAAAATCAAAAATTTGGCAGCAGTAATTAGAAAGGGACGCTTGAGAATCTTGGAAATAAGCGGCCTTGAACCACAAATAATCCATCTGCCTATGGAACAGGCCACTTTAGACTGGTACCTCTTAAATTCGCCCACTTTAGCTGAGGCTCTCCTACTGTCTGGGGCCAAGGTTGCTACAGGGCCTCTCATACCCAGACCGCTCCAATGGATTGGGGAATGGAGCTGGATTCAAAAACCTTTAAGATCAGAAAAACCCATCCCAGATGCTATCACAGCCTTCACCGATGCTGGAAAAAGATCACGAACAGCAGCAATAGTCTGGAAGCAAGAACAAGAATGGCACCAGCAAATACTTTCGGCAACACCAGAAGATAATTTGCAAACTCTTGAGCTCTTGGCTGTAGTTTGGGCAGTAACCAATTTGAGTGACCCACTGAATGTGGTTTCAGACTCGCTGTATGTGGTGGGGATAGTAACAAGGATTGAAGATGCTACCATTAAGGATGTGCAAAATCAGCGACTATATGTGAACTTTTCCTCCAGTTGAGGAGTGCCCTAAGAGACAGAACTGCACCATATTCTATTATTCATGTTCGCAGCCACAAATGGTCGGAGGGCCTAGGGGAAGGAAATGCCAGAGCTGATAAACTGGTCTCCCATTTACAACAAGCCTCACTTCCTCGTCAGTCATTAGCCCGAGAAAGTCATGCTATCTTCCACCAGAATGCAAAAGGCTTAGCAAGGCAATTTCAGATTCCTTTGGAGGAAGCCAGAGCCATGATTAAGGCCTGCCCTGTTTGTAGTTATCACAATAGAGGTGTAGGTTTGGGGATTGGGGTAAACCCTTGGGGGCTACGAGCCAACGAATTATGGCAAATGGATGTCACTCATGTGCCTAGCTTTGGACGCCTGAAATATGTTCATGTTACCATAGATACATATAGCCACTACACGTGGGCTACAGCTCAGACTGGCGAACAAAGCAAACATGTGGAGCGGCACCTTAATGCCTGCATTGCTATAATGGGTGTCCCTCAGAAAATCAAAACGGACAATGGCCCAGCCTATTGCAGTACTCGTGTGGCCCGCTTTATGTGCCTTTGGAATATTGATCACAATACTGGAATCCCCAACTCGCCAACAGGACAAGCCATTGTAGAAAGGGCAAATGGAACCCTTAAACAATATTTAGAAAAATTTTCTGATATCATTAGCATTCCAGATAGGGTGCTAAAATGTTTATTTGTGCTCAATCACCTATGTGTCTTTGGCAACAAAGGGGTTCCGGCTGCAATTATGCATTTCGCCACACCAATACAATCAGATCCTATGATGGTAGTCAGATATCGTGACCCTAAAACAGGGATCTGGATGGGCCCAGCTAAAGTGTTGTATTGGGGGAGAGGTTACCTTTGTGTTTCCACACCTGCAGGTACCTTATGGGTTCCAGCTAAATGGGCTCGACCGGTGACTCCTCATGAACAGCCCAGAACAGAGAAGGAGATTCCGCCTACAGAAAGTGATCAGGAAGATACTGACCCCGATTGAACAAGAATACCGCATTCACTTTCTGTTTGATACCGCCCAAGAGGTTGAGGACTGTCTGATCCCTAGACTGCAGAGAGACTTTATACGTTATCATCAAATTGCTTGTTTTGCTTGCTCTTCATATCAGCATCAGGCCTGGGTAAAAATTTATTGTGGGGGATGCAAAAAACGTTGGTGGGTTTATCAGCAAAGTCTTATCCGTGGACTTTGGTGTCGCCATTGCAACTTTGACTGGTTTCAGGATACACCAGATAGGGCTTTAACTACTATCACCGGAGACTCCGTCGGAGACAGTCTTGCAAGGATTGAAAACTCTGAAGACCTAGAGCTCAGGCGATTAACCTGGAAGGTAAAACATATAGTAAGAAAGATATTAGCAAATAAGCAATCAAGTATCCTTGATAGTAGCTGCAGTGCCAATGTTAGGATACCGACACAGTGGCAGGTCCCACCTGATCAGTGGGATACTACTTGTCGTAGGTTTGCTAGGATGCCTGGCAAAAACAGACAGAGAAAAAACCAGTGACATTAACAATCTGTTCCCAAGGAAGAATGTGTGGGTATCCCTTGCTCAGAAGTTAAATAAGACCGACTTCTGTGTATCGTTAGCCCAGCCTGATTCCCCTTTCCATACCTGTCTTATTGGTGCTCCGCTGAATGAAACCGACTATGCTATGCTGGTTGTAAATAGAACAGCAAGGCACTGTAGAACTAACCTTACTACCTGTATAGACAATATTGATGTTTGGGATGACAGACTGCCATTTAGCCCCCCACCGGAGGAATTAGAAATATTAGGCTCGCTTCACGCATCTGTTTGCTTTTTTTATAACGCTAGCAAATATAAGTGTAATGAACCTAATAACCAATGGTGTAACCTTACATTTCCCACTAACATTTCTCCTCAGTCACCTATGTGGAAAAATTCTTCCTTTTGGTGTAAGTCCCTAGTTATAAATCAGACAAATCCTGCTCCAGGGATAACCATCCCCCGCAAATTGCCATCTGGAATTTTCCTGATTTGTGGAGACAGAGCCTTTAACGGCATCCCCCAGCGTCCGACTGGAGGCCCCTGCACTTTTGGGCGCCTTACAATTGCGCTCCCAAGTCAGGATGCACTACGGGCTGCACACTTCAATATGACTAACATTACTACCACTAGACGAAAGCGTGCTGTTATTGACAACACTTGTAATGATGAAGTCAATCTTTTCAACCGAGCAGAGCAGGTAGTTGCTTCTATTTTTATGCCTGGCCTTGCCGTGGGACATGCATTATTTCAATTAGAAAAGTTACAGTGCTGGGTGGGAAAGCAAGCAAATGCTACCTCTGAGCTTTTGTCTATGTTAGCCAGTGACTTAGATAATGTTAGGCACGCAACACTGCAAAATCGAGCAGCCATTGATTTTTTGCTTTTGGCACATGGTCACGGGTGTGAAGATTTTGATGGAATGTGTTGTATGTCACTAAAGAATCAATCTGAATCCATCCACAAAAAGATTCAAAACTTACAACAGCATGTACAGGTATTGAAAAGAGATGACACATTTTTTGGTCTGCCATTAGAATCATGGGGAATTACTGGGTGGCTAAAACATTTGTTGCAATTGCTCCTTATTGGAATTTTTGTTGTGGTTCTGTTGATGTTATTATTGCCATGTATATTACAATGTTTTCAAAGGATGTTGTTAGCTACTATTGAACAAAAGTGGAACGTATCTTTGCTTGTTCAGAAAGAAAACGGGGGAAGTGTAGACAATGTATCTGAGCAATGGCTCCGTAGCAAGGGTCATGACACACTGAAGTTAATCAAGGTTTAACACTACAAAGCCCAGCTGTGTGCCTACAGGATAGGAACAAGCTGCCCTTGAAGATTAGTGTCTCCAATAAATCACATGCTGATAGTACCTTGGTATGCTGAAAGATAAGCAGATGAAAGAAAACTGTAACTACAAGGGATGTATGCCTTAGCAAGTAGCTAACCAATCCTGAGCTATGCTTTTGCAATATGTATGAGCTAATTAGTGCCTGTATAAGTATGATACCTTTGTATACAATAAACGAGACTTGTTGACCATGATAGCATGAGACTCGTCTCCCGTGGCTTCCCAACAGACAGGGACCACAGGAACCATATGGTTCCTTTATTGGTAAATTACAAGGTGCTTTTCAAAGACAAATTGATAATCCTGAGGCAGCAGACACATTACTTATGTAGTTAACATTTGAGAATGCTAATAGTGACTGTCAAGCAGCTCATTTGCCAGTAAAGGGCAAAACCAGTGACATTGGCAAATATATCAAAGTCTGCCAAAACATTGGCACTAAATCTCATCTTGCCTCTGCCCTTGCTGTCGCTCTTTCAAAGATACAATTCTTAAAGGAACCCTTGAAATGTTTTACTTGTGGCAAAGAGGGACACATTAGAAAAAAAAAGCCTGGAAAAAAGACAAAGAAGAAAAGAAAAAACTCCATCAGCTCTGTGTCCTCAATGTCACAAAGGTTATCATTGGAGCAGTCAGTGCAAATCAAAATTTGACAAAGGTGGGTGATCCTTTATGGGAAATGCCCGGGGGGGGTGCAAGGCCAATACCCCTCAAATCTCCAGGGCCTCTCTCCCAGTGATGGGACCTCAGGGACAAAGCTGGCAGCCAGCCAATGCCAAGTCACTGATTTATGTCCTACAACAGCAGGCAGCTCAGACTTGGCAGCTGTAGCTGGACAAAATAAATCTGATTGTAGCAAATCCAATTTGGCTAACCTGGCTTGTTCTAGAAGTCCCTAGGTGAACAAAGACCTCAGCCAACCTCATCCAAGCCCTGGATGCAGACACTTCACTGGCCAGAGATCTGAGCGGTGCAGAGATTCTCAATCAATCGGCTGTCCAGGCCTGGGAAATTTAAACTCCCTATGAAAGGGAGCCTTGGACAATAAAAGATGCTGTTTGCTGTTGACTCTTGAGGTGTACTGTCGTATGTCTGTCTCCAACCCACAACCGTCACGTAACAGGCAGCTGCCTCAGAAGTAATACTTAAAATGCTAGTGAAATAGTGCTTATTGATACTGGAGTTTGGAGACCTTTACCAAAAGGGATGGTAGGACTAATTTTGGGGAGATCTAGTTTCTTGAAACAAGGTATATTCATATTACCAGGAGCGATTGATTCGGATTATCAGGGAAAAATTAAAGCAATGGTTACAATTTTAACTAGTTGTGCTGTGGTTGCAAAGGGACAAAGGATTGAACAAATATTACTTTTACCTTACTGGGTGCCTAATTCTCAAACAAACACCTGGGGACATGGAGGGGTTGGTAGTACCAATGAAATTATTTACTGGACTGTTGATATTACTAAGGATCAGCCTCTTCTAACTGTTCGGATTAGAGGAAAATCATTTACTGGGCTGTAGACACAGGTGCTGATGTTTCTATTATTGCTGAGCAAGGCTGACCTCAGGAAAGGCTCTTAAGGCTGACAGACACATCTATAGCGGGGCTAGGAGGAATACAAATTCCTTGGCAGAGTGTGTATTTGTTGCAAGCACAGGGACCGGATAAACAGATGGGCTGAGTTTAACCTTTTATTCTAAAAACACCTACCAATTTATGGAGACATGATCTCTTACAACAGTGGCACATGCAAATAGTCACAGATGAGACAAATTTGTCCTAATTGCCACTGAAGGAATCCCTCTACTCAAACTTCAATGGCCTAGAAAGAATCCCAATTGGGTAGACTAGTGGCCCTTGAAAGGGGATAAACTAATTAAGGCAAACTAGCTAGTACAAGAACAATTACAGGCAGGACACATAGTTCCTTCTACTAGTCCCTGGAATACGCCTAATTTTGTGATCCCAAACAAATCAGGAAAGTGGTATTTATTGCATGATTTATGGACTATCAATGTAGCCATAAATCCCACAGGTGCCCTGCAGCCAGGCACCCCGAACCCTACCTTACTTCCCATGATGCCATCTTGATTTTTATCTTTTTTTCTTTTATATATTCTCTGTATTCTTTACACATCTATTTGTAGCTTTGTAGCTTATTATTGTAACTTAACTTCAGTATTTTTATAGGCAGAAAAACAACAAAATCCTGGACCACCATGCTGTCTCGGTTCTCCTTAGAAACCAAGGTTGAAACCAGCTCTTCGAGACATATTTTTATAAACAGGACCTAGTCCTCATCCAAGGAGGGAGGATTTAGAAGGTACTAGAGCTAGGGGCCATTACTTCACTGCCTGTGCTTTTAATTGAAGGCTCTTGTCAGATATGCTAATTTGAAAAATCTATTAAAATTGTACACGCGTCACACGGGGTATGCATCTTTGTAGTTTTCCACCTGATGAACTTTGCACCTAAAGATCTTTGTATAAAGGTACCCCTTTTTATCACTCTAACTGTGTCTGGCTCATGTTTCTAGGACCAGAGAAAAAGGCATCACCCAGGGATTGGAATTTGATTGTTATTGATATAAAAGACTGATTTTTACTATTCCTCTGCATCCTGAGGACCATGAATGCTTTGCCTTTTCTGTCCCTTCAGTTAATAATGATGAACCCATGCATTGATATCATTGGACAGTGCTCCCTCAGGGGATGATAAATAGCCCTACCATTTGTCAAGTTTTTGTGGCCAATGCCTTGGCACCTGTGCGGGCCCGATATGCTCAGGGCATCATTTATCATTATATGGATGATATTTTACTTTGTGCACAGGATGATTCATACTTGCAAGATACCATTCAGTATCTCATTCATTATCTTACTCAGCATGGGCTACAAATAGCCTCTGAAAAAATTCAGAGGATTGCTCCTTGGTGGTACTTCGGATGGATACTGACTGAACAAAATGTGAAACCACAGCAATTACCTTAAAATCTTGATGCCAAAACACTGAATGATTTACAAAAGCTTTTGGGAGAAATTAACTGGGTAAGACCCATGTTAGGTTTAGCCACTCATGAATTAAAGCATTTGTTTGCTCACTTGAAAGAGGACCCTGAGTTATATTCTCTGGGGATATTACCTGCAGAAGCTATTCAAGAATCAGATATAATTAGCTCACGAATCTCCACTGCAGAAACAGATAGAATTGTTTTGACTTTACCAGTTTGTGGAGGCAGAAAAGCTTGCCAAGCCTCTCCCCTGGAGGGATGTCCCTTCAATGGGCTGTGATAAGCTCATCTCAACCCCTCCTGGGAGAGATACCCCTTAGATGAGGCTGTCCTCCCTGGTCATGGCGAGATCCCATCATGCTCTGGATACCCATGTAGATTCTTTCTAACCCATTGGTCTTTCCCCTTTGGTACCACCCTTGCTTTCCCCCATAAAAACCCCAGCTTCTGCCCAGTTCAGTAGAGAGCTGTCGTCCCTGGCCCCCTTCACAGGGTGCTGGATAATAAAGGCTACTCCTGTGGAACCGCCACCTGCCACTCCTGTCTCTCTCTGAGTCAGCCTGGGATAACCTCACAAGGCAGAGCTGAAATCACTACTAAAAGCTGATCACTTGCAGCCACAGGCTGTGCCCACCTTGCTGAGGTTACCCGGCAGCCGGAGGACTGCCTGAGACCCCTAGAAGGTTGTCTCTTGTGAGACCTCTCTCTGGGAAGGTTGTGGCATCCCAGATCGGACCAATAGACCCCCGGCTGGCCACCAATACCAGTTCACTTGGTTTTATTCCCTACTGTACTTATCCCACAGCTTTAATAGGGCAACTGCAGGGAGATGAAACGATTTACTTAGAATGGATTTTTTAACCAAATACACCTAAAAAACCTATCACTACCCTGATAGAGCTCTATGCGTCTTGAATTAAGAAGGGCAGAACTCACATCGTGTAATTGATGGGATATGACTGTTACAAATGGAGAGAGAGCTTAGACAAGTCCTGCCTTTGACTCAGATTTACGGCAGTAGCTCTATTTAGGGCGGCCTGTACCCCAGATTGCTCTTGCTCGTAAGTTCTTGAAAATGACCAATTAGATCTATTACAAAAATGAATTATTTATTTAATAGACACAAATTTAACAGATTTAAGACTAACACACTACGTACTACAGTCCCTGCACAGAGGTCCCTGCATATTTCCAGGGTGTGTGTAGGAGGCTTCTCCTATGAGATCAGATGTGAACTCTGTGGATACTTTCCCAGGGAATTTAGAGAAAGAATTCTATGTGTACCCCATCATGAATTTGATGGTAAGTTGCATCAAATTCTAATCCATATTATTTCTTTGTTAGCTGTAATATAGGTACCTTTATCATGCACTGTACTTTATCTACTAGTAGGTGGTTTTTATTCCTGTGTAGTACATAGTCTGTTAAAGTCTAATGTCTGTTGAATTTGTGTCTATTAAATAAATTATTAATTTTTGTAATAAACCTATGTAGTGGTTTCACGTTCGCCAATTTCTGTTTCTCAGATTAGTGTAGTGGTTTGAGTGTCTACTAGAATTATTTGCTCTTTTTCTGCTGTGAGATAGGATTAGGGGAAAAGCAAAGCAGGCTCAAAACTTTAAAGGGTATAAAGACAAGTTTATTAACAAAACTACAAGAGAGAAAAAAATTAATAGGAATCAAAATAAAACCTTCTAAACACTTCTCCTCTCCCCCAACAGCTTCTTTTCTTTCTCATAGACAATGTATAAAGACAAAACTTGAAATTCTAGGTCAGTTTACCACTTATAAAATAGTCTTTCATCAGTTCTTTTAGAGAGAGAAGTCTCTTTTGGTCTGCCATGGAATTTTCCACAAGAAAGAACAGTCCGCTTGTGGCTTTTAACTCTCACAAAAGCAGCTGCCCAGGAAATCTGCAGTTGTGAAGTCCCTCCCATATTACACAGCCTGCCACCGCTGCAATATGGGTCATGCATACTCATGGGGTATCATTTTAAACATGAATGGTTCCAAAAGCAAAGGGTTTTCTTCATCTCTAGGAACAGAGATCTTTTCTCTTTCTAGGGGCAGATCCTCATCTTCATCTCATCTCATCTCTATCTCTGTTCAAGCTTCTCATAAGATCACAGCTACTTCAATATTTACTTAGTCCATCACAAATGCCTTTGCTTATATCTACAATTTGAATACTTTCATCTCCCCAGTGCATATTTTTTCCATGATTTAAAGGGATATTCTAGCATATGAGTCGATTACCATAGCTCACAAAAGACTTTCAGCCTAAAACCAAGGCATCTTCTCATCTCTTCCATCTAAGATGTAACTCTTCACTGACTTTGATATCTTCATATTGTCTCTTTACATGTCCCAACTCTGGCTTTTCTCTCACTCATAGAAAGTGCTTTGCAAGTTTCATCTGTGCAAGGAAAGAGTTAATAGCCTGCAGAAGGCATGATGATTCTTCTGGGCAGTAGCCGAAGGTGGTAAAATCAGGCTGCTCTGTGGGGCCACTCTACATAGCTGCAGAGCCGCCCCTGGTCTCAGCTGCATGATCACTTGCACAGCTGGGGGAAGGGCCTGGCTGGGCCAAGTCCTGTGGGCTGCAATGGGGGGTGAAGGGGCCTGGCCCCTCGGCAGGGGCCACCTGGCCCAGCTAGGCCTCCCGGGGCCACATGGGAGGGGTAGATTAGTAGTAGATGTTAGCAGCCGCTCGGGCCTGATCCAGCTGGGACAAGGCATAGTCTCCTCCCCTCCCCCTGCCTGGATGTCATCAGGCTCGGCCCCGACCCAGCCCCCCGTGGCAAGGAGGGAGCTGGGGCCACATACTTCTTCCAAAGCCGGATGAAAAAAAAGGATTTTTCCCAGGAGTTCTCTGATTTTTAACCTGTGTTTTCACAGAGGTGTATCATCTTTCTAGTGGCTATACCAGATGTCAATATTCAAACCTAGTCCCTGATTGGTTTGCTATAACTTTCTTGAAAAAACCACTTCCATGCAAAACCATCACAACCTAATTGGCCATTATTAAGAACTTGCGAGCGAGAGCAATCTGGGGTGCAGGCCATCCCAAACAGAGCTACTGCCAGAAATCCAAGTCAAAGGCAGAACTTGTCTAAGCTCTCATCTCCATTCATAACAATGACCCAGAGATTATTTATTTACCACTTTCTTTTGATAACTATGAGTATTTGTTACAAAATTCAGATATTTTTCATATAGCATTGGCAGATTTTGTAGGATGGATTTGATAGCACAGGGTTAAAATCATAGCTGCTTAGAAAATGTTTTTAAATCATGAACAAGATTCAGGGGGAGGGTGGAAAACTTGTAGAACCAGGGAAGGGCTAGTTGGCTTTGTCTTTGTTAACCCGAGTGCGACCGCATGTAGGTATAGTCATTAAATATAATTAAATATAATTATTGTATAATGTAAAGCAATAGGAAACAATTGTAACCACAGTAAGAAAATGTTTTTCCAGAGCTTAGAAGTTAAGCTTGGGCAAAATCAATAGGGAAAATAGAATAATCCCAAGTTAATAATTGATATTTTATGTAACCAAGAAGGGTATAAGAAATACCCAGCTCAAATGTAACAGCGGAGTTCAGATTTGGGTTTTTACCCCGAACTCCTGAGCTCTCATCAATAAAAGCACGGCATATAGCCATGACTCTGTGACTATATGTGTTTTCGGTGCTAACAGATTTCCTTCCCTTCAACCTTCAGACAAATTGTTGTAAAATGTTTTTCACCTGTCTTTAACACTACAAACTATTGTGTGCTGTAACCCTCTTCCTGGTGCATGTAATGCACCTACTGATGGATCAGGAAACACAGGAAAGGCAGTCAGTACATGGAAATAGGACTGTGAATGTAATGCTTTGGAATGGCTACCTGGAACAGAGGCCAGACAAGATTGAGTAAAAGCGGGTATTTACTAAAAGCCTTCAATAGGTACACCTTCGGCAGTCAAAAGCCTCCAAGAGGCAACACCCAGGATGGACAATGGTCACAAGGTTTTCATACACTTATAAGTTTGGCCTAGTTACATATCCAGGGGTTAATCCTCAAATTACAGCTTCAGGTAATGAAGAAATTTAGTCCAAGTTTGCCCCTCCCCAATTCACTGTTGTTTACATCTCTTGGGGCCTGAAACAGTAAGGTGTCCTTGAGTTTCAGGCCTAGAGGAATTTTTTTTTATCTGAATAAAATGGGAGAACGGTAGCTGACAGGCTATGGAGTTTTAGTTATACTCTAAAGAAGTACAGGATCTGAAAATATATAAAAGCTAAAATCCTAAGGCATCAAATGGAAATATGCAATAAATCAAACAGATGGTTCCACTAAACAGGTTTAACTTGTTAGTTTTAATTATTTTTAAACAAGAAGAAGTCAATATAATTAGTGATTCTGAATACCATAACGAGAATACATGGAGCTTTTAGAAAGGAAATTAGCCATAAGATACTGTTTAAGCTTTTTGTTCAATTGAAGTCACTAACTGAGAATAGAAAACATTCTCTTTTTGTCATTCATTGTTGTGGTTACAGGAGGAGTACCAGTATGGGTGTAGCCAAACTGTGTATTCGACACTCATCTACATTATTCTTGATGACCTCTTAATGGTGGATCATTTGTAACAGCTGTGATCTGGGTGTAGTGTTCTCTTTGTCTTCACATGACGACTACACCCAGCCTAAGGGGGGGTCATCTCTGCCGATGGGCCATCAAGGACTCCTCAAAATATCTTATGACTCATAGGATTACATCATGCCATTGGGAAACTCCCCGCCCTGAAAGAGGTACTGAATATTCCTGCTTGGAATTTGAGGGTATATAATCTGGGGGTTTGGGCACTAGAAACAACCATCACCACTGGACATCCGGAGGAGGACCAGA
This sequence comes from Acrocephalus scirpaceus scirpaceus, assembly GCA_910950805.1. NCBI lineage: Eukaryota > Metazoa > Chordata > Aves > Passeriformes > Sylviidae > Acrocephalus > Acrocephalus scirpaceus. Next base: position 6,019,646 of record OU383795.1, on the reverse strand, counting down.
CCTTCAACAGCACCACTGCTTTTAACCACCACTTCAACAGCATGCTACCACTGCTTAATCAGACTGTAACTGTTACCTCGACCAACAAGGGTGTCAGGTTGTACACTGACTGTTGGTTTAAGCCAGTGTTTCTGTACTACTGCCTTTACTGTAATTTTCCTATTAAACTGTAACTCCAACTTGAAATCTCTCACAAGGTATTTGTGTGGGGTTAATGCCTCCCACTGATTTACCTTCAAACTGGTACATATTTTGGCACCCAGTGTTGGGCTGCCTGAAAGAAGTCAGAATTAAAATTTTACACTGTATTACAGAAACTGCCTATTCACCTCACTCTATATATTTTTCCACACATGGGGAATTATTTGATGGTTGTAATGTTCCTTTTGAGACCAGGGAATGGCATGAAAATTTCTTCGTTGGTTTATTATGTCTATTGCATGATAACTTCAGAGGCAATGAACCTCATTCAGAATATACAGTTCTGTTCACCTGTCCTAGTCTAGGCTGCTACCTCTGGGGCCTCATTAATAATTGCATACAGCCTATAGGGGGAAGAGGAGATAATGTTTTTTTTCAGCCCTTCAGGCCTGACACAGCAGTTTTTAAAAATGTGGAATTCCCTCTGAATGTCAAGGATGGCATAATCTTGTCGTTAGTTCTGCTTTGTCTTCCCTGTACAGCCTGCACTATCTACACTGTTCTTAGAGTCAGGACAGTGCTTGGTGTGGCACAGCATCCTCAGGAGGAGAAAAGAAGCAAATCAGCAGGCACCACATCCACACAAACCATCACTGAGCCAGAGAGAAAAGGAACCAAAGCAACAGGCACTGCTTCCAAACAAATCATCACTGAGCCAGAAGGACAGCCTAAGCCAGTAACAGTGTGCTGGTTTGAAAGCAAAACCAGTGAGAGACTCCAAGTCAGAAATACAATTTAATAAGAGGAAAAGAAATAAAATAAAGTAATATAAAATAAATGCAATAGTACAAAAAACCACTGACAGAGTCAGAATACAACTTGACACCCTGTTAGTTAGGGTGGTAGTAGCAGTCCAGATGAAATGGTCTTGCCGAAGCAGTGAACCTGTAGAAATGTCTGGTAGCTCTTGTCCTCTGCAAATCTAGTGGGGAAAGGCTACTGTGCTGTCCCAAACTCTGGATTTATCCAGGTGGGAATGCTTGGCTCCTCCCCCTGGGTAGAGAATCTCACAATGGGATGATATCATTCTATGAGTCATGCAGTGAGTCCTTTATGGCCTATTAAACAGAGATAGCTCCTAGAGGGAGTTATCTATGAGTCATGCAGCAAGGCATTGATGGGCCCATTAACAGAAGATAAGGGAAACACTGCCCCACCTGGTTTCAACAGCTCATGAAGATGGTGATAGAATACATACTTTGGGCATATCTTACATTGTAACCTAGGACAAACAGTCACTCCCATTCAGAAAAAGAAATCAAAGAGCAAATCAGTCTGCATAGTGACTGATGAGGAAGCAGCAGGACCTTTGCACCCAGTGGAAGAGATGGAGCCAGAGATCATCACTCGGCCTCTATCCCTGGGTGAGCTGCGTGAGCTGCGGAGGGAGTTCACCTGCCAGGTGAATGAGTCCATCCTGACCTGGCTGCTCCACAGCTGGGATACTGCAGCTAATGACACCATTTTGGACAGAAGTGAGGCCAGGCTACTGGGATCCCTGTTCCAGGATGTGGTCATTGACCAGGGATTTGAAAAACCCAGGAAACTCTCAGTCTCTGGCGGCTACTTCTGGCAAGTGTAAGGGACAGTTACCTTTGTAAAGAAGACCTCCAGGTGCACCAAAGAAAATGGAGCGCAATGGAACAAGGTATCCAATGCCTAAGGGAATTGGCTGTGTTGGAGATCATTTTTTCGGAAGATGAGAGATTCCCTAAGAGCCCAGACGGTGTCCAGTGCACGTCGCAAATGTGGTTGAGATTCGCACGGCTTGGACCAGAGATGTACTCCTGTTACCTAGCGACAATGGAGGGAAGGAGATGACAAGGTGGGCGCATTGGTTAACAAACAAAGAATTTATGAGAACACTGTCACTGCCCTGTTATGCACTCACATCTCATCTGTGGAAACAAAGGTGGCTGAGTACGTCTGGAGCTGGGAAGAAAAAATTTAAGAGGTCCACCAGAAACTGAGAAAGGAGCTCAAGGAAGGAATTTACCACATCTCGTCAGAACCAACAAGAGACTCTGCCATTAGGGGCAGATATCCCCCAGCCAAGGAGAGAGGATACACTCCACAAGGTAACTGCTGTTTTTTCCTTCAGGGGCATGGAGAAGACATGAGGAAGTGGGATGGAAAACCCACCTCTTCCTTAGCCACCTGAGTACATGAATTGAAAAGAGGAACAAGCACCGCAAGAAGCTCATCTAGGGTCAATGTTGCTCCGGTGTCTCATGGACAAGAGTCCAGGTGGTAGAGGAGTGATATGACCGACCCTCTTGAAGGGACCTCAAGGTCATATTTACAGGAGGAGAGCAATGTGTACCATGGCCAGGATTAGAGGGGCCCTGCCCCTAGCCAGGTAGAGGAAAGGGACAATCATATTGCTATGAATGGATGTGGGGGTTTAGATATGTCCTTGCCTTTTGTCCAGGCCTCTGGCAGCAGGCAGTAGCTTTATTGAAGTGGCAAGCACCTCAAAACCCACTCTCATTCACAAGTTCTTTAATAATGGCTGATTCGGTCTATTATAGAATGAATTATCTATTTAATAGACAGAAAACAAAGAGACATAAGACTTAAAAAACCCTAATACTACACAGGAAAAAGGACAAAAAAAGAAACTACTAGCAGGTATGTACAGTGCTGGGTTAAAGGTACCTATTAATTTTATAGCTAGCGAAGAAATAATATAACTTAGGATTCAATGTGTCTTACCATCCAATTGTTGGTGGGGTACACATAGAGATCCTTTCTCTCAATTCCCAGGAAAGTAACCATGGAATCTGCCTCCAAACTCTGGGGAGAAGTCCTTTATGCCTTCAGGGTGTATGTGTAAGAGGCTTCTGCCTCTGTGATAACTCATGTGTTTTTTATAGTTTGTAAAACAGTGTCTCTCAGTCAAGAATATTTCTTTTATCTCTTCCCACATCTGCTCTCCTGTAGGATATGGGGTTATAATTGTTAAAGTTATTAAGGCTTATGTTTACCAGAAGGCCCTGTTGAAAAGGCACAGCTGCAGGATAGACGGTTGGAAGCCAGTTGGAGGGTGAGAGATAGTTATGACTCGTGGACAGCACACTGCAGCTGAGCCAGCCAACGAGTGCTCTTCTTCTGTTATGTTTTGGTTTTGTTTGGTTAAGATTAAAGGTGTAAAAGATGGGTAACTTCTACAATAGTGATTCCCTTTGCATGCACAAGGGGGTCCGTACCTTTGTTCCCCATTGCTACAAATGGCAGCCCGAATCAGGACTTAAGATGGTACAGGACAGATACTACTCCAGTAGCAACTCCCACTGAAGTCAAGGAATCGGCTGGCCGGGAAGGATCTGGGAAAAGGTTCCAGGAAAAGGATCCGGGAAAAGGCTGAAAAGGATCCAGGAAAAGGCCTGGAAGGATCTTGCCACGTGGGGGACAATCAGGGTAGCTTTTAAAGAAAACAGCATGAATGTTGGCCATTATGTACTATTAGAAGTTAGTTCCCCTGAACCCTTAGTGCCACCAGACCCTGAGATTAACCCAAGCCCCACAGAGTTACCTTACCCTGATGGAAATCCCCGCGCAGTCAGTCCCCTCGGTGCAGAGTTCCAGTGTGGCAAGCAGGCAGCAGGCTTGCTCCCTGCCCCAAAAGGCGACGCAGTAGTCCAGCGATGACAAAAATGCTGAGAAGCCGCCATGAAAGAGGGTGATCTGGCAGTTGTTACAGCTTGTCCAGTTGAATATGCGCCGAGTCAGCATCCAGCTTATGGAGAACTGGACTATGGTTGCAGCCCAGGGCCCTCGTGTGCCCTCGGGCACCGCCACCCTGGCAGCCCTGGCCCCAGTCTGCACCCGCACGCAGGCATCAAAAATGGTGGCCAAGCGCTGCCTCAGGGCATGCTCGGCATAGGTGATGAAGCCCAGGGACAGCAGGACAGCAGCCAGGTCAAAACTTAGGCCATGCAGCAGGGTGCTGGCCACGTAGGTGCCCAGCACAGCGGAGGGGGTGCCCAAGCACCGGCCAGTCTGGAACGCGTGGGTGTGCAGCCAGCAGGACAGAGGCAGGTTCCAGTTTGTCACCACCTTGGCCATGGAGAGCGCCCGCCAGCGGTGGCCGTGTCCGTCATGGCTGAAGATAGCGGCGTGGGGCGGTGGGCAGTAAGTGAGGGGCAGCAGCAGCTGCAGGCTGACAGCACAGAGCTCGCAGCTCCCAACGTGAGTCCTGCCGTGGCCCCTACGGGCTCACCAGCATGGGAGCAGTGGGCAGGCAGCCCCCCTGTGCACACCCCAGAGTGCCCTGGGCCAGAGGGAGCGGGATCAAAGAACAGAGAGAGGGAAATAGGCCATGGGCAGCGCCTGGTGCAGATTACGGTGGGCAATTCATTACGTGGGGCAGTGGGAAGGGGCCATGGAGCTCCTCGGGGCCAGCCCCCACCTGTGTCTTGGGCTGACCCTTGCATACAGCCCAGCTCTGCCTTTCTGCCTGTGCTGGGGAGCATCTGGACTCCCCCACCCTTCCCCAGCATAAACTCATCCACGCCACTGGGCAGCCTGGACGGGGCAGTGGGAGTGATCCCAGCTGCCATGCAGGTGCTTTTGATGCCAGCAGTATGGCTGTCACTGGGCGGGTCCCTCAGCGCGGGAACAGCCACGTCACTGCTGCCACTGGGCAGCCCAGGCAGCGTGGCAGGAATGGCAGGCAGCTCCCTCAGCACAGGAGCAGCCATGCCGTTGTAGCGGCGCGTTTTCTGTTTTTTATTTATTGTTAATATTAATTTGTTATGTAATGGTTTAGTCCATGTTCCCCCTATCCCTTCCTCCTAATGGTTTCCCCCTGCACTTGTCTGTGCAGCAGCTGTGCCTGTCCATCTCTGGGAAGGACTCTCCCCTCTTTCCAGAAGGATCAGGGGAAGCCAGTCCCTGATTGGAACAGGCTGGGAAATCCCCCACCCCTCGTTTTCTATTCGTTGTCTGTGTGCCATCCCCTTTCTCCTGATTGGTTTTCCCTCTTGTGTATGCCCCTTTTCCTAGTCCCTTATAATCAATTACCCAGTCCCTATTAGGCACTTCATCGGCTGTCAGCATGCCGAGCAGGTGCAGAGGAACAATAAAAGCCAACCTGTAGCACAGCTACAAAGTCTCCTTTTCCTACCTTCGTTGTGCCTCAGCAACAGCTCTCGTGTAGCTCCTGACCCACCAGGGGGTGGTTGCCGGTCAGCCTGCGACTGCCTAACCGGAGCTGAAACGATTCCCAACCAGGGCAGCCGGGACTAGCTGGGAAGCCATTCCCAGCAGGCAGAGGGAATCAGTTCATGCCGTGGCAAGTGGAGCGGCAGGAAAGGCGGGTGAACTGAGCGCTAAGGAAGTGCGGGAAAAGTTCCAGCATCTCAGGAACGCCTCAGAGCAAGTGGACGCCTGCAACCGCCTGGGCGAGATCCTGGTTGCCCATGGCCTGTACCAGGAGAAGCCGATCAAGGAAGCCTTCTACAACACCAGAAGAGGAAGAGCCCAGCTAGCTCAGTCGGTAAAGCATGAGACTCTTAATCCCAGGGTCGTGGGTTTCAGCCCTGTGTTGGGCAACCCAGGCGGGGTGGCAGAAATGTCACTGCTGTGGCTGAAGAAGCTGCCGCTTCTAGCTGCCAAGACCTCCGAGTTTCAGACATGCTAACAAGATTTTATTTTAAAATGGAAATACCTTCAACAAGAGGAGTGAAAGGAATAACCTCCCCTTGTATGCAAAGCCTTGCTACAGAGCTAGACCTCGCCTCCAGAGACAGCATGGAGGTGGGAGTCTGGTGCCTTGCCATGGTTGCTAGCAGGTTTCAACCTATTGCTGTTCCATTTCAGTGGTTTGTTGAAGATAAAGATCCTTCACATGTGTTAAAATGGTTACCTTTAGTGTTATAAATACATATTATAAAATTGGCTTTTCACAAATAGTAAGATGAATACTATATGTATAATGTTAAAATAACTCTGCTGTAAAGATGTAGTTTTTATTTCTGCTATTAACAAAACTTAGACATGGTAGTAGGATAGCTGATATATAATTATGCTTGTAATTGAACTGCCTGTTTAGTTAGGATAACATCCAGTGAACATATAATGAGGACCCTTCTATTAATATGCCAACTATCAGCACCTGTCATCTGAAAAAAGTATAGACCAAGGCCCAAACTGGAGGTGATAATAAGAATGGACTAAAACCACAGCCAAGAAACACGCATGCTCTAAAAAGGCGGGCTGTCCTGGTTTAGGGCAAATTTGTGAGAGAACCCCTGAATGGGTTCCCTCTGGGAAGCAAACCTAAAAGGCTCCTCCCCCAACTGGTCCAGGAAAATAGAACTTCCTTGGAGGAAAGTGGAAAAAACTATTTATTTAACAAAGTGCCCACAAGCATAAAGAGTTAATAATATGAAACAATAAGACCTCTTGTTGCTCTGAAGTGAGATGGTAAATTCAGAAAGTCCTTGCTGTGGGTAGCTCAGCTTGCTCAGTCTCTTATCAGTTGCTCCGGTGCTGGAAAAATGCCATCCTGGGCCCCAGGGGGTGCAGGCATAAGATCCGGATGTCTCTCTGGGTTTTTCAGTCCAGGACAGGTCTCAGACAAGCAGAGTCCAGGAGCAGGAATGCAGAGAAGGGAATGCTGTTTTCAAAACAAACTCTGCACATCTTTCTCCCCTTTCACTCTCAGAACTAGTCTCACAGAAGTGAGTCTCTCTCTCCAGGATCCTGCTCATGCTCCTCAAGGTTGCTCCTCCATGACAATTCTCTCCTTACCAGCTATCCCTCTTTTATCTCAGTCATCCTTATTGGATATAGCTGTTACTCATCAGGGACAAGGCTGTACTGCTTAATTAACACAGCTGTTACTTATTCTCGGATCCTGGGCTTGATAGCCTTCCGAGATTGCGGATGTTTCTTTTCTTCCCAGCCCCGTGCCAGAAGGAGGAGTCAGGATGCGTCCATTTAGGTTTCTCAAGGTTGTTTATTTCTTCTTATCTAGTACATTTTGTTCTCACTCAGCTTGGGTGCTAGCTACACCGCTGCCCAAGGCTGTCTGCCCCGCTCATGGGCGGTCGTAATCTTTTATACTATGTACTACGTGCTAGTTGTTTTTACTATTATACCAATACCTATCTCTTTTATTAAACAGTGCACTTTCACCCTAAACCAATCCAAAAGTGCCACCACCACAGCAGAAGATGGAGGGCAAGAAGAAGAAGCAGAAGGACAGGGACACGCCCAAATTCCTCCATCTTGCCTCCTTGAACCTCCATTAGACCCCTAAATTCTATATCTACACAAGGTGATAAAATAATACTATTCTAATCGGACTCTCGTGGTTGGTCTCTGGACCCTTGCCAGGGTCTCGGATCACCCAGGCACTCAGAGAAATGTCCTGGGTTCCGACAACTTATCAAGGGTTACTTAGTCTAAAAGGTACAGAGCTTAACATATAGCATAAACAGAAGAGACAACTGGGGATACAAGCATCAAAAAGTCACCCCAGGACATGGGCCCAAGGAGTAGCCATGCTAAAGAGTTCCTAGAATATGTAAACTAGTTTGTAAAAAAGTTTAAATATGCATAATGATCTATAAATATGCAACAAGCTAATGTAATAGAAAAAGTATTTAAAGAGTGTCTCCAAAGATAATAGGTGTGCTCTTGTGAAATAATTCCCTGTGCCCGCTGGAGATGGTTTTCCAGCTAATCCTGGCTGCCCTGGGTGGGAATTGTTTCAAGTCCGGTTGGGCAGTGGCTAGCGGACTGGCCACTACCTCTTTAGTAGTTCAGAAGCCACACAAGAGCTGTTAGTGAGGCTCGACGAAGGTAAGAAGTAGGAGGCCTCGTGGCAAGATAGAGTTTATTGTCACATGCACCCCATGGTGCAGGCACTTGCGTCCCAGGAGAGAGAGCGAAGGAGGCGGGCTCATTGCTTATCAGGGACCAGGGGAAGGGGGTGGATACAAGAGGGAAAACCAGTCAGGGGAATGGGGAGGGCACATAGACAGCAAATAGGAAACGAGGGGTGGGGGACTCCCAGCCTGCTCCAATCTGGGACCGAGTCCCTCCGAAGTCTCTGGAATGAGGGGGAGAGGCTTCCCGGAGGGGGGCAGGCACTGGGAGGAGAGCAACAGATGATTGACAACATATTGCAATAGAGGGGAACAAAGGGAATTTCCCAGGCAGGAGATTGTACCAGATGGGGAGAAGTACAGGGGGAACTTGGGAAGAACCATTACAGAACTTACATAATAAAAACAGGTAAAAACAAAACATGAAAATACAAAGCACACCGCAACACTCTTGGCTGAGTGCCAAGCACCCAGCCGTTAACCCTTTGCTTTATTATCTCTGTCTCCTATTATCTTTTATTAAACTTTTTAAATTTTACCAAGAAAGTAAATGTCATTTTTCAGTTGCTAGCAGGTTTCAACTTTTTGCTGTTCCATTTCAGTGGTTTGTTGAAGATAAAGATCCTTTACATGTGTTAAAATGGTTGCCTCAGGATTTTGTTTTCTCTTAAAGCTTTAGTGGTATTTCAATTTGTAACTAAAAGAGCTGTAACTGGGTTTTTATCATTTGTCTTAAATATTAAAGGTTTGTTTTTAGGATATATTGAGGAAACCTCCTCAGTCAAAGCTTCAGGCCCTGATCAAGCCCTAGCTCTGTCTGACTGGGCAAGTGTACCATACATCCCAGGTGGTATTGTCTTAAGAAATGAAACCAAGTCACTTTGACTTGTAAATTTGGTCTTATAAAAGCTGAATCCTCTTTTCGAGATAGACTTAGAAGTCTTGTTCCAGAAAAGGCTATCCAAATCCAGCTATGACAGACCCTGGGTGATGGTAAAGCATTTTTTGTTTTATTGGATGTATTGTCCTACTGTTCATAATAAGTGCATGTTATCTGAATTTAATAGGTAAACTATGTTCATGTTTGTAGTTGTTAAGGCTGAAAACAGAGGTGAGTTCTCATAACCTATTCAGCTATCACAGCAAACAAAACTTATTTGCCTTGACTCCGTTTGGCAGACTGATGTTACCCATATTTCAATGTTTAGTCATTTAAAATATTTATTGACACCTATTCTCATTTTCTAATGGCAACTAATCACACTGGAAAGAAGACCCATGATGCTATCCAGCATTGGCTCAGCTGTTTAGCCACTCTTGGCCTTCCCACACCATCGAAACAGACAATGGACCTGGACACCTCAGAGCTAGTTCGTAACTTCTTGCAGCAATGGGGTGTCTCACAATACCAGCATCCCCCACTCTCCCACAAGGCAATTATTTGTGTTGCCATAATTATTCTATACACTGTGCCATGTTTCTCATCCTAAATGCAAGGGGCCCTGCAGAAGAGATGACAGGCTCTGCCTTTGTATTTAAAAACAAAAAGAGAGGGAGTTAGGGTGCCCTCATGACAAACTAGCTAAATCCCTATATGTCCTCATTTTTTAAAAAACTGGACAATGGAAAGTATTATAAAGGCTTTTTGATACCTCTATGGAGGTTCTGATCCTGGCCGCAAGTCCCGGACAGAATGACACCGTTAGGAATCACCCGACCCAAAGCTCAGGCGAGGTATCCAGCCTCAGGCAAACTTAGCAAGCAACTATCAGTGAATTCAGCTCTTAGCAGTGAATATCAGCTCTTAGCAGTGTAATTCAGCTCTTGCTTGCTAAGTGCCCTGGCAGACACAGGGAGAGAGAGGAGAAGGCCGTATGCAGTTCCTCAGATGATGTTCTTTATTTTGGCATCCTCTTCGAAGGGTTGCAGTGACAGCTCTTCTGGCTTAACAGGGCAATATTCGGGGTTTATATAGGGTAGAGGGGTTTTGAAAAGTGGACCAATGGGGGAGTTGGGGTACAATTTGGCCTATAGTCTTACAGAGAGATAAGAGAGGTCCGGGGGTGTGAGAGTCGGCCCGAAGACCCTCAATTTTGTCTCACGTTTTTCGTCGTGGAGACTTTGGGGGGGAACAAGAGGGAAACCTCAAGAGCTGATGTAACTGCTACCAGAATTGCCATTCCTGCCCAGGTGTGTTTGCTTGGGAACAGAGTTCCCGGACATACATCCTGCTGAAACAATGGTAGTCACAGCACGCTACACTGCCCCTGGATTCTGGACCACCTGTGCCTGAGATGTAGCAGGACAGCTTGCCCTGTTCTCCCCCTCCCTCGCATTGTGCATGGGCCTGGACTCCATCACGGGACTTCTCCCCCCACTCATTGTGCATTGGGCCTAGACTCACGAGATTTCTCCCCCACTCTGGAGAACTATATATTCTGCCTCAGAAGAGACCCCTTTTGAGGACCTCCCCACAGAAGACGAAGATCTATCAGCTCCACGAGGGTTCTGCAAAGACAAATCTATTAGCGGCGCGCTACGAGGATTTGCCAAGGCGGACCTATTGGACTGCTGCGAGGACTTTGTCTCTCTCTGTGAAGGCGAAGATCTATCAGCTCCACGAGGGTTCTGCGAAGACAAATCTATTAGCTGCGCGCTACGAGGATTTGTGAAGGCGGACCTATTGGACTGCTGTGAGGACTTCGTCTCTCTCTCTGTGGTAATTATATCCTATCTGTCCTATCTCTCTTTTCTCTTTTGCTTTTATCTATATAGCTTTCTCTCTCCCATTTCTTTCTCTTGTTATTGCATATCATTTTTGGTGGGTACATTGAATAAAGTATATCAGCTTTAGTGAGTACACTGATATTGAATAAAGCATACTGATTTTGGTTAAACAGCATTTTTGGCCTCCTTTGTACTCTAAGAAACTAAATACGAACTTAGTTCACTTTGAACGGGTCGTAACAGGGGGCTCCAAGGGGTTTCTTTTTGGCTACTCATCGTGACATTGCATTTCCTTATCTCAGGCCACTGACCGCCAGGGAGGCCTCACAGCCTCCGTGGCTGCAACAATTCCACTTTCTGTATTTAAAAAAAAAGCGTTCCCAATAGTTCTCTTAAAGCAATGGACAAAGCATGAGAACATAGCTAACACAATGACAATTACAAGAAAAATCCACAGAATCCCTTTAACCAAGGATGCAACCCATTCTGTCATTCCCCATTGACCAAAGAGATCATTTACCCAGTCTGGGTTCTTTTCTACTTTTAAGTCCTTCACAAGGTCCTTCAATTTCTGGATGTTTGCGTGGATGGATTCCGAGCGTGAAGAAAGATTAAAACAACACATCCCATCGAAATCTTGGCATCCGTGACCATGGGCGAGGAGCAGGAAGTCAATCGCGGCTCGGTTCTGAAGTGATGCGTGTCTTGTGGTTTCCTCATCCTTTAGGAGATCACTCAGGGCAGCAGATGTGGCGTTGGCTTGCTTACTAAGCCAGCACCCTAGGTGATCTATTTCACCAAGGGCTTTAGCTGCAGCTACCCATGGTAGGAATAGGGAGACAGCAATCTTTTTTGGTTTATTCCAATTATATAATTTGGGATCACAACTTTCATCAAATTCCGTGTAGGATCTTTTGTGGCGATTTGCCTCACTTTCTTTCCTCCAATTATGTAACAAAGTGATGTTTGGCGTGAGGGTAGAAAGTCTCCCAAGGCTACAGGGACCTCCCTGGAGGTGTGAGGGGATCCCAGCCCATACTCGGTCACCACAGATGAGAAACATTCCCTTAGGTAGTACTTTGGGATGGAGAGTGGATACAGATAGTACACGAGTGGTGTAATTGCACCAATCCACATAGTTGTAGGCTTTGTTAATGGGTGATATGTCTTTTCTGTATGTGTTTTTTGTCTGATCAATGTCTGGCCAGGAGTTTTTTGGACGTCTAAAGTAAAATTTGACACAATATGCTGCTTTGGAGGACCCCAGCAGGTCCAATTCCTGGGGTTCCTCTAGAGCCTCAGGCAGAATTTTTGTCCACTCATCCCAAGTATCTACTGCATTGGGTCTCTTACCTGTGGTTCAGAGAAGTTCTGAGTTATAGACGGGCCAATCATCTGGTACGAAAGGAATTCCTACTAGACATGTGGAAAGTGGGTTATCAACATTGCTCATGGATAAGCACATGTTATCCTGTTTTAATGTTTTTGCTAAAGTTACCCAAACATTATGGCTAGGCTGTGGGCTAATCCAGCCGCAGGCATACGGTATGGTGAAGAGCATCCAGGCAGTAGTAAGGAGAGCATCAACAGAGATAGTTTTCATCTCTGGACAGGGATGGGGCTTCTGATAGGAATATAAGCAAAATTTGTTATCTTAAAGGTGAGAGGGGAGGGTTTTCCTCCCTTGTTCCTTTCCTCTGTTCCTTCTCCTTCCCCCTCCCCCTTTTTTTTTTTTTTTAATTTAAGCAATGGATGGGTAAGTGGGTATGAGGTTAGGTAAGAGTTGAGGAAGGGAATAATAGATATTTTTGGGGGTAAAAGGGGTAAAAAACATATAATTCAGAGAATAATCTACATTCAGGCTATGTCTGGCTTGCAGCAGGACGTTGTTTAGCTTTCTGTTTCGTCTTTTGTCATGTGGTGGGACGGTCCCTTCGTTGGTATGTGAATATTCGGCAACGCCTTCGTCTCCAGGCAGAACTTGTCTGATTTTGAGGTGGTTTTGTATTTGATTCAGGAGCGTTTGATTGAGTGGTGTTTGTAGTGCCTAGGTATGGCTTTATGTTTTTTCCCGGATACCACCTTGGGCCCGTTGGTAATAGAACACACGCATATCCTCTTCCCCAGGTAATTAACTGGAAAGGCCCAGAAATTTGATGTGTTTCTGGGTCCTTCACTAGCACAGGTGGTTTTACAGTGAGCTTTGCTTGGGTGGTATTTGCAAAGTGTCGCAGTATTGGAGGGTCAGGCTCTGATGTTGTACCATTTAGAAAGTTTATGACATAGAGAGCCTTGCAGAGTCTTTCAACTGGAGACACAATTTTTGTTTCTCTTTGTTGCTGATTGAGGACCCTTTTGAGGGTTTGGTGTGACCTTTCGACGATGGATTGTCCTGTGGGATTTGCAGGTATGCCCTTTTTGTGTTCTATTCCCCACTCACTGAAGAACTCTTCTAACTTACGGGAGACATAGGCAGGTCCATTATCTGTTTTGATCTTTTTTGGTACTCCCAGGGTAGCAAAGGCAAGGAGGAAGTGCTTTATGGCATGCTGTGTAGTTTCTCCTGGATGAGCTGATGCAAATATTGCTCCAGAAAATGTGTCAACTGATACGTGCACATATTTTGACCTTCCAAAAGATGGGAAGTGAGTAATGTCCGTCTGCCACAGTTGGCAGCTGTTAAGGCCTCGGGGATTGACCCCTGTTCCCATAGATGGTATCTGGTAGTTTTGACAGTTCAGGCATGTGGCAACAATAGCTTTTGCTTGATCTTTTGAAAGCTTGAACATTCTAATAAGGGCAGGTACATTTTGATGATAAAATGCATGTGACAACTTTGCCTGGGCAAAGATGTCAGGAATGTTTGCAGTTTCTATTGGCATGGCCAATGCATCTGCTTTCCTGTTCCCTTCTGTGATGAATCCTGGAAGGTCTGTGTGTGATCTTACATGCATTACATAGTAAGGTTGCTTTCTGTGGGAGATTAAGCGTGTTAATGCAGAAATCTGTAGTGGTGCATTGAGCTGTGCTCACAAGTTTTAAGTTTATATGATTAATTTTATTAAGTTGGAAAAATGGTTTATTCCAGACCCCCCTGTTCATGGCTGCATTTGCAGTTGGTTTACCCCTTCCAGAAAGTGCTGTTCCCCTAGCAACCCTCCTGTCCGTCAAATGTATCCTTTCCCTGTCAGTCACTTAGGAGGCCTCTCCTCCTTCTGGAAAGCTCGGGGAAGCCCGACTCCTGATTGGGACAGGTTCTGGAAATCCCCTACTCCCTTTCAGGGACTGGCCCTTTGTGTGTCAATCTACCCCCCAACTCCTCCCTTTGTATCCCCCTATTGGTCAAATGTTTTTGTGCACGCCCCTTGGCGTCTGTTCCTTTTAAGCTCCTGCACCTCAGGACAAACCGCTTTTTTTCTGAGGCTCTCCACGTGTAATAAAGCCTCACCCTGTTCTACCTCAGAAAAGAGTCTCCTTTTCTCCCTTCGCCAAAGCTGCGCTTCACATCCAGTGCTTGTGTGCCAAGGACCCACCGGGTGGGCATCTGCGGATCCGTCCAGCGGGGCCCTACCGAAAGCTGCGCACGCTTCCCGCCAGGGCGGCCGGGCAAAGCTGGGACCACTGGTCAGTGGCCCACGAAGCGTGACCGCAGAAATCAATTGGTGTAACTTTGGGTTGGGAACCTCTTTGACAAGAGCTTGTTCTGCCCTCATAGCTATACCTGCAACATAAGCTGAGTCTGTGACCAGATTAAAGGGTTCATTTTTGAATTTCTCAAAGGCTCTGACAACAGCTGCTAATTCTGCAATCTGTGGAGATCCTTCCACTATTTGGACATCAGATTCCCATTTTTGGGTCTTAGAATCCTTCCATGTCATTACAGACTTGTGGGATGACCCTGAGCCATCTGTGAAAATTGTTAGAGCTTTGAGTGGTGTTCTGCTCTGTACCAATTTTGGGGTCAGATTAAAGGCTGTTTTGAAAAGTTTATGTTTTGGGATATGAATAGAAATCTGGCCTGTATAGCTATCTAGGGCAATCTGGAGATTTTCATTGGTCTGAAGCAAATGCTCCAGATCTCCACTGGTCTCTAATGGCAAGTATATGCATGTGAATTCACACCCTGCAAGAGAACGGAGGCGGATTCTGGCCTTTTTTATTAGATGTGCCATGATTTCTTAGAAGGTGGTAATAGTCTTTGAAGGTTGGTTATTTGTAAAGATCCATTCAAGTATCAACAAAGGGTCTCTAAGTTGAGAATCCCATTGGAAAATCAGTCCATGGAGGCGGGGCGCTTTTCCTAGGATGACGAACTGGAAAGGCAGACTGGGCTCGAAGCGATGGGCTCGGTGTGAAGACAAGGCTTCTTGGACCTTGGTGATGGCATCTCGGGCTTCTGTTGTGAGAATGCGTGGAGAGTCCAGATCTTCTTTACCACGGAGAAGGTTGAATAGAGGAGTAAGAACCTCTGTGGTGATCCCTAGCAGAGGACGTACCCAGTTTATAGATCCACATAGACTGTGCAAGTCTCTCAAGGTTTTTGGGTTGTCCTGGATGGTGAGCTGCTGGGGTACGATGGTCCTCTCACGGATCTGGTATCCAAGATAAGTTGGTGTATTGAATTTTGTCCTCACGGATCTCAAATCCTGCTTTTTCTATGGTTTCAATAGTCTCTTTAACTGCTTTATCTAGGTAAGCTTTTTCTGATGCACAAATCAGTATGTCATCCATATAGTGGTAGATAATTGCATCTGGAAATAAGTTCTGAATGGGAGACAAAACACGAGCAACGTACCACTGGCATATAGTGGGTGAGTTTTTAAGTCCTTGAGGAAGATAACACCAATGATATCTTTTGAGTGGAGCCTCTCTGTTAAGAGAGGGGACAGAAAAAGCAAACCATGGAGCATCTTGTGGGTGGAGAGGTATGCTAAAAAAGCAGTCTTTGATGTCTATGATAGCAAGTGTCCAGTCTCTGGGCAGCATCGATGGAGAAGGCAGGCTGGGCTGAAGGGGGCCCATGTCCTCGATGACCTCGTTGATTTTGCGAAGGTCATGGAGGAGTCTCCATTTGTCCGTTCCAGGTTTTGGTAGTACGAAGACTGGAGAGTTGCACGGACTGGTGGTCTCGATGATGTGACCTTTGGCAAGCTGTTCTTCTACAAGGGTTTGTAGTGCGCGCAGCTTTACTTTAGAAAGGGGCCACTGTTCGATCCAGATCGGGTCATGGCATTTCCAGGTGAGCTGAGGGGTATCTGGTAGTGCGCGTTCCTCAGTGGCCCCAATTAAAAATCCCGACTGGGAATGCGTAGGGAAGCCCCCCATTGGGATAGAACATCCCTTCCCCAAAGGGTGATGGGGGTCCTTACCACGAACGGGCGGATGGTTGCCAACTTGCCTTCAGGTCCTTCGACAAGGATGTTGTGCTTGCTCCGCATGGACACCGTGGCTCCACCGATCCCTGTAATCATACCTGGTACAGGTTGTAGTTCCCAGTTTGCTGGCCATTCTGAGCGAGCAAGAATGGTTACGTCCGCGCCCGAGTCCAGCATCCCTAGTCGGTGGACTTTTTCTCCTCTGCAGGATAGGCCACACTCGATGGTAGGCTTATTTGGTCCCAAATACTGTGCCCACATTGCTGTAGGGTTTAGAGGAAGCTGCTCCCTGTGGTTTTTTGGAAGTAGAAAGGCCTGTGCAATTGGAGTTCCCTTTGAAAGATAAAAAGGTGAGTCTGTACAACATATTTGAACCAAGATTTCTTGACCTGGGTACACTGTTTGTACTTCTGGAAAAACAAAGATTTCCTCTGGGCCATGAATAGTTTCACCTATAATTAAAATGTCAAAAGGACCATCTCGTGGCCCATACTTGCCAGTGGGAACACGATAAACATCTTTATTATTAAAGTCAATGGATAAAGCAGTTACCAGCTGACGCCAGGTTCCCATTTGTATTGCTCTGTATGTTGCGTCCTGTTCATGTGTCCTGGAGTCTCCTGGGACGATGCATGGTTGGGTCTGGAGGGCTTTTGATTTGCTGTCCTCACGCGGGGCCCGACCGCGTTCCGCAGGGCGTTTCCCGGACGCTGCTGGAAGCGGTGCTGATTCTGGGGTTTTTGGTAGGTGTTACGGGGTATTCTGGTAAATGATTTATCTGGACAGTCCTTTATAAAATGTCCAAAGTCCCCACAATGATAGCAGCGGGACTGATCTTTAGAAGCCACTACTGCAAATGCACCAGAAACTCCTTCTGCAATGCCTTTAGCAACTGCTTGGGCCACAGCATTTTCTGTGGACAAATGACGTGTACAACTTTCTACCATCTGTTCAATGGTGGGTTCTGTATCCAAGGGTAAGGCTCTGAGGATTGTTTTACACTGATCATTAGCATTACTCATGGCAAGTTTACACAACAGTTCCTTTCTTGCCTCTATGCTCTCTATCTGTTTATCCAGAGCATCTTTAATCCTATCCACAAATTTAATAAAGCTTTCATCTACTCCTTGTTTAATATTAGAGAAGTGTTGGGTAGGAATAGAGTCATCTGGGGTAAGAAGCAAGGAGGTTTTTGCTGCAATAGCCAATTCTTGTAGTGCTGCCTCAGACAAGGTATCAGCCTGGTCTGAGGGTTTCTGTAAATTCCCTTCTCCAGCCAGCTGGTTGACTGTGTAATTTGGTCTATTTGGATCCCTGGTGTAGCTGTCTGATAGTGTTTTTAATTGTCTTTTCCAATGCCTTTCCCATAGCATATATTCTGCTGGGGAAAGAAGGCAGTGGGCAATATTCTTAACATCGTGGGGTATTAAAATGTGTTGAGAAGATAGCTTCTACGAAATTTTAAAAAATATGTGAGCTCCGTCCATGTTCTTGAGCTACTTTTCTAAGTTCAAAGAGCTCTTTATTTTTATTTGGTTCCCAGGTAGCTTTAGTGGATGCACCACCCCTTCTGCCTTTAATGTATGTTACAGGGAAGGCAGAAATTCTCTGTGCCAATTCCCAGTCTCCAGCCCTTGTTGCTTCCAACTTAATTACAGCCCATGGATCTATATCATCATCATCAGAATCAGACTCGCTATCACTAGTGTCCGAGGAGTGAGAGGGAGCATCATGCTTTTTCTGGCGTTTTTTTAACGGGGTTTTGGGAAATAGAGGCACACTGCAAGTTTTAGCTACAGGGGGGTAGCAGCGGATTTGAAATGACATTGGTACAAGTCACACAATGCAGGGGTACCTGGCGGGCGGCGACAGGACCCGAGCCGCCGTCCGAGAAGCTGGGAGGGTGGGGGTTTTCCTGCAGGGTCTGTGGGCAGTGGGGGAGCAGGGGGAGGGAGGGAGGGGGGGAGGGAGGGAGGGAGGGAGGGGGGGGGGGTGGGGTTGACAGGAGCTGCTGTTGTCACGGCAGGGTTGGGGTGGGGCAGGTTTTCCTCGCTGATCGTTATCGCATTTGTTATCGCGTTCGCTGCAGGGGGAGAGGTGGCCCCAGGGGGAATGGGTGGCGGGGGAGGCGGCGCAGGGAGTGGGGGGGGGGGGGGGCCGCGCGGGAGGGGTGGGGAGAAGCGGCGCAGAGGGGGTGAGGGGGTGCCACGCAGAGGGGGTGAGGGGGTGCCGCGCAGAGGGGGTGAGGGGGTGCCGCGCGGAGGGGGTGGGGGGGGGCCGCGCATCCCCTGTGCCCGAGCGATCGGCTAAGGGTGTAACAGCAGTTTCAGAGGGAGGTAGAGGGCAATTAGCATTTGAAAGGGTAGATGTGTTTTCAGTCGGGGAAGTTTTTTTCAGATTCATATTTTCTACAACTTTAGTAATAACATGAAAGATTGGCAAAAACCGCGTTGCTGAGAAATCTGAATGGATTTGAGAAATATAGATCTTAGTCCTGACTTCATCCCAAAAGGAATCAGAAGTAATAGAGTTGATATGTACGTCAGGGAAATGAGATTTTAACCACTTAGCAAAGTCCCTAAGTTTAGCTTCTGAGATGTTGCGATTAGATAGATTAGGGTTAGCAATGGAAAGAAGTTGCAGATATAATTCTCTCTCATTCTGGGATTATTTAAATTACTGAATTTCGATCCCATGATGTTAGTTCCCGTACCCCAGTCAGCAGTAAAAAAGAGAAAAAAAAAGAAAAAAAAATAAAATCCCAAAAGACCCAAGATTAAAAGAAATATGTGCACAGAAAGGCTGTTTCTATACTTACGTTCTCAGCCTATGGGTCAGATACTGCTGATGGGTGGTCTGCCTTGTCTGAACTCCTCGGGAAGATGTTTCCCAGATGTCAGGTGTGAGGGTCGTTCAGACGTCTCTTCAGATAGCGCCTGCTAGAACGAAGGTGCTGTTTTCTGAGGGAATAACGAGCCGAAGGCAGTGAGGTTTTGCTCTCTGAAGTGATAAGGTTTTAGCATTCAGTTCAGTGTGCCACTTATTATAAAGGCTTTTTGATACCTCTAGGAGAGTCCGATCCTGGCCACAAGTCCCGGACAGAATGACACCATTAGGAATCACCCGACCCAAAGCTCAGGCGAGGTATCCAGCCTCAGGCAAACTTAGCAAGCAACTATCAGTGAATTCAGCTCTTAGCAGTGAATATCAGCTCTTAGCAGTGAATATCAGCTCTTGCTTGCTAAGTGCCCTGGCAGACACAGGGAGAGAGAGGAGAAGGCCGTATGCAGTTCCTCAGATGATGTTCTTTATTTTGGCATCCTCTTCGAAGGGTTGCAGTGACAGCTCTTCTGGCTTAACAGGGCAATATTCGGGGTTTATATAGGGTAGAGGGGTTTTGAAAAGTGGACCAATGGGGGAGTTGGGGTACAATTTGGCCTATAGTCTTACAGAGAGATAAGAGAGGTCCGGGGGCTCCAAGGGGTTTCTTTTTGGCTACTCATCGTGACATTGCATTTCCTTATCTCAGGCCACTGACCGCCAGGGAGGCCTCACAGCCTCCGTGGCTGCAACAGGAAAGGACCCCTGGACTTATTAACATGGAGAAGGGGTTATGCCTGTGTCTTCACAGGTCAGCATGTGGAGCAGGTTCCATCACAGTCTGTGCAGTCTTTTGTCACACTGTCCTGATGTAGTTTCTATGTTATAAGCATCTGTTACAATTTTGGAAAGTTGATATAGTTAATATTGTTTCACTGTTATTAAAAAAGGGGGGAGATATAGGATATGGGTTTATAACTGTTAAAGTTATTAAGGCTTATGTTTACCAGAAGACCCTGTTGAAAAGGCACAGCTGCAGGATAGACGTTTGGAAACCAGTTGGAGGGTGATAGTTATGACTCATGGACAGCACACTGCAGCTGAGCCAGCCAACGGGTGCTTTTCTTCTGTTATGTTTTGGTTTTGTCTGGTTAAGATTAAAGATATAAAAGGGGGCTAACTTCTACAATAAAGTGATTCCCTTCGCATGCACAAGATGGTCTGTGCCTTTGTTCCCCATTGCTACACTCTCCAGATTAAGATGTTGATTCTTAGCTGAGGCCAGAGCTTTTTTGGCGCCAGAGATGACCCTTTGCTGGGACTTTAAGCCCAGGTTATCCCTTTATGCACCATCTGTGGTGGTGGGGTGGTAGATGTCTTGCCACATGGATTTATTGGATTGTGTGGATCCGCTGGCCTGGCATGTCTGACCCACAAAGCTATATGGCTTTTGTTAGCACTGGCGCTGAATGTACCCTGATGCCATCAAGGTATGTGGGACCAGAATCCATTTCTATTTCTGGAGTGATAGGGGAATATCAGCAGCTGACTATACTGGAAGCTGAAGTGAGTTTGAATGGGAAGGAGTAGCAGAAACACCCCATCGTGACTGGTCCAGAGGCCCCGTGCATCCTCGGCATAGACTATCTCAGGAGTGGGTATTTCAAAGACCCAAAAGGACATCGCTGGACCTTTGGGATAGCTGCTCTGGAGACAGGAAATTAGACAACTGAATACCCTGCCTCGTCTCTCAGAGGACCCCTCTACTGTGGGACTGCTGAGGGTTGAAGAACAACAGGTATCAATTGCCACAGCAACAGTGCACTGTCAGCAATACCGCATTGAACGAGACTGTGATTTCCCATCTGTAAGATGATTTCTGAACTGGAGAACCAAGGGGTGGTCAGCAAGGCTCGTTCACTCTTTAACAGCCCTATACGGCCAGTGCATAAGTCCAGCGGAGAATGGAGACTGACAGTGGATTACCATGGCCTGAATGAAGTCATACCGCTGCTGAGCGCTGCTGTGCCAGACATGCTGGAGCTTCAGTAAAAGCTAAAATCCAAGGCAGCAAAGTGGTATGTGACTACTGACATTGCCAATGCATTTTTCTTCATTCCTTTGGCAGCAGAGTGCATAATATGAAACTGTGCTGGTTTCAAACAGATTCGGGAGAAACCCTCCCACGGGGTCCCCCTCCCCTCCCCCAACTGGTTCGGGAAGAAAGACTTCCTGAGAGAGAAGTGGAAAAGACCTGTTTATTACTGTCCTGGTTTGGAACAGATTAGGGGAAAACCCCTAAAGGAGTCCCCTAAAGACAAACCTCCACCACCCCTTTCCCCCCCCCCCAGCCCTGGGTTTGGGAGGGAAAAAAATTCCTTGGAGGAAAAGTGGAAAAACCGGTTTATTGAAAACACTCCCCAGCACAAGGGAAAAGAAACAGATTACTGTGAGAGGAGGGCGCAAAGCTTCTTTCTCGGGCTCTGGAGACTCCCAGACTCCTCGGGTCAGGTTGGGTCCAGGGCCGGTCCTAAATCTTCGGGGAGGGGGGGGAAGAGACAAGGAAGAAGGAAAAAACGAGAGCGGTGAGAGCAAGCAGCAAAGCCAGTAGCAGCAAGCAAGCAAAGCTAGCAGCAGCAAGCCAGAGAGCCAGCCAGCGAGCGAGAGAACAAACAGCAGCGGCAGTCCCCACCCAAGGGGGGAGGAAAACAGCCGCTAGACACCACAGTCCACGATATATGGGATAGAGGTTACTGTCAACCCAGAACAATTACACAGGCAAAGCACTCCCCAGCACAATACCCGATGACAAGAGCTTTGTGCCGCTTATGGAGGGATAACAAACTTGGAAAAGAGCAGGTCTCCTCTTGAAGTTGTTCAACTGTGCTACGTTGCCCGTCTCCGCTGGTGCTGGGAGGAAAGGGAGTTGTTATGCAGGGCTGGTCTTGATGGGGTGGGTCCCCTGTGGAGGCCCCCGGCGCTTTCCCAGGTCCTCAGTCCGGAGAGATCGGTACAGTTCTGAGGAGAGGGAGAAAAAGGGAAAAAAAGGAAAAAGAGCCTCCAGCTATTCTACAGATCTAACTATGCTAGCTCTAAGCTACTACTAACTACTAACTACTAACTCTCCTGGAGAAACAACAGCTTCTTTTTTCTTGCCGATTCCGCCTCCCCCGCTTCAGTCTCAAGGTCCATCTGAGGAGCAGAGTTTTCCTGGGGAAAAACAAACTGCGCTTCCCCCCCCCCCCCTTTACACCCAACAGACGATTGAGGGATAAACACATCATCCTAGGACAGAAACAATAAAACCTCTCACTGTTTGAAGAGATGGCAAATTCAAAAAGTCCTTGTCATGGAGTGTAGCTTGGCTTACTCATTTTCTTATCAGTCCTTCTGGTGCTGGAAAATGCCAAGCCACAGGCCCCGGTGGGCCACAGGTGTGAGCTCCTGGTGCTCTTCTGGGCTTTCAGTCTAGAGCAGGTTCAAACAGTTCCAAGAAAAAGGAAAGAAACAATACAGTCCAGGGAACTTCTCTGCCTCAGCTAGCTAAAACCATCTAAAAGCAAAGGAGATCTCTGTCCCCCTGTCTGTCCATGCTGCAGACAACACAGTCCAGGAGCAGAATGTGGAGGAGGGAGAGCAGTTTCTGAAAACAAACTCGGCACTTCTCTTTCTCCCTGCTTCACTCTCAGAACCAGTCTTAAAGGTACAGAACATAATATCCAACATAAACAAAACAGATGATTGGGGATACAAGCATCATAAAGTCACCCCAGGACACAGCAGGGGAAGTCTTGGAGAAAGGAAAGAAAATTATCCAGATTCCTCCTGAAAGTTGGTTTTGCCATTAAAAGAAGTAAGGTTAAGGGACCTGCTCAAGAAAATCAGTTTTTAGGAGTAAAGTGGCAAGATGGACATCACTAGAAGTGCTTAACAAAATAGTGACTATGTCCCCATCAACCAACAAGAAACACAGGTTTTCCTAAGTGTTGTGAGCTTTTGGAGAATGCATATCCCAGAGTACAGTGAAATTGTAAGCCCTCTCTATCTCATGGCACGAAAGAAAAATGATTTCTAGTGGGGCCCTGAACAACAACAAGCTTTTGAACAAATTAAATAGGAAAATGCCCATGCAGTAGCCCTTGGGCCAGTCAGGACAGGGCAGGATGTAAAAAATGTGCTCTACACTGCAGCCAGGGAGAATGGTCCTTCCTGGAGCCTCTGGCAAAAGGGACCTGGAGAGACCAGAGGGCAACCTCTTGGGTTCTGGACTTGGGGATACAAAGGATATGAGGCCAGCTATAGTCCAACTGAGAAGGAGATTCTTGCAGCCTACAAAACGGCCCGAGCTGTCTCAGAAGTGAGGCAAACTTAGTTTGTTTCTTTCTTTCGCTTTAATAAACTGCCTTATCTCAACCCACTGGTTTCTTTCCATCTTATTCTCTCCCCTGTCCCACTGGGAAAGGAAGTCTTAGAGTGGCTTATTGAGCACCTGGCACCTAGCCAAGGTCAAATCACTACAGTTTTTCTGGGGTCCAAATGTGGGGCAAGATAAAGGCAGTTTTATATATATCATGCTATAGTAAATGGTAAATAGCAGTTATCAAGTAGCAAGCTCCTGTGTGGCACATGGCATTGGGCAGCTGCACTGCTTATCTCCATTTTGCTGAGTGCTGTCGTACCAGACCTGTTAGAACTTCAGTATAAGCTGGAGTCTAGAGCAGCCAAATGGTATGCCACAACTGATCACTAACGGATTTTTCTCAGTCCCTCTGGTGGTAGACTGCAGGCCACAATTTGCTTTCATCTGGAAGGGTGTCCAATATACCTGGAACCGACTGCCCCAGGGATGGAAACACAGCCCCACCATCTGCCATGGACTGATCCAGGCTGCACTGGAACAGAGTGGAGTTCCAGAACACCTACAATATATTGATGATATCACTGTGTGAGGAAACACAAGATAAGAAGTTTTTGAGAAAGGGGAGAAAATAATCCAAATTCTTCTGAAAGCTGGTCTTGATGTAAAACAAAGTAAGGTAAAGGGACCTGCACAGGAGATCCAGTTTTTGGGAATAAAATGGCAGGATGAACACCATCATGTGCCTATAGAAGTGGTTAACAAAATTACAACTATGTCTCCACCAGCTAACAAGAAGGAAACACAAGCTTTCCTGGGCCTTGGGGAGTTCTGGAGAATACACATTCCAGGTTATAGTCAGCTTGTGGGTCCTCTCTATCAAGTGACCCAGAAGAAGAACCATTTCAAGTGGGGTCTTGAGCAACAACAGGCCTTTGAACAGGTCAAACAGGAAATAGCTGATGCGGCAGCTCTCGGGCCTGTTCGGACAGGACCAGTCATGCAAAATATACTCTACATTGAAGCTGGAGAGCAGGGCCTCACCTGGAGCCGCTGGCAAAAGACCTCAGGAGAAACCATTAGGGTTTTGGAGCCAGAGTTATTGAGGATCAGAAGACTACTATACTCCAAGTGAAAAAGAGATACTAGCACCTTATGAGGGGGTTCGAGCTGCCTCAGAAGTTGTTGGGACAGAAGCGTGTCTCCTCTTGGCATCATGACTGACCATCCTACACTGGATGTTTAAAGGAAACATCCCCTCAACACATCATGCAACCAGTGCTATCGACGATTGAGAGAGAGACAGGAAGACTAATTCGTGATCAGAATTTGTTTATACTGTGACTTCCAAATGCTTATATACTATTCTAGGAAGGCTAGTAATTTTTTACTACAGTGATTAGGTTAAACATCATACAAACAAAAGTCATACATTTTAAAACATCTCTTGCTTGCAGAAGTTTGATTCGATCTTCTTTTCCTGTCAGCAGTCTTGATCCAATCTTCTTGTAATCCTCAAAGCTCTGTTTGTTCTTGCCAAGGCATCATGATTATCAAATTGGCTATGCTAATTAAATCTGTAGTGCTCTCTGTCCTGTGTACCCCAATATCTCCCCCTCCTGTATCAATCAAGAACACTCCTTTAATGGCCTTATTAATTAATCTCTGCACACATTGAAGCAAGCAAGGTATCATGATTAATACAATTACTATCAAAATTGTCACATGCATACCTATCCTAAAAAAATATTTTAGCCAAGGTGCTATACCCCAGCTACTAAATAGGTTATCTAGCCAAGATCCAGATTCTACTCTTAGTTTAAACACACTATCCTTTAGCTGCTGTATGTTTCTATGGATAGATTCCAAGTTATCAGAAAGGTTCATGCAACACATTCCATCAAAATCTTAACACCCATGACCTTGTGCTAAAAGCAAAAAATCTATTGCAGCCCTATTTTGCAAAGTAGCGTGCCTTACACTGTCAACATCTGTTAATAGGTTTGATAAAGCAGAGCTGGCGCCTTCATCTGTTTTGCCAGCCAGCAAGCTACCTTATTTATTTGACTTAAAGCCTTTTTTGCAGCCAGTCCTGGCCAAAGCAAAAAGACCCAATTCATCTGGGTCTCAGACCACAAAGATAATTCATCATTGCAGTATTCATCAAATGCATGTAAACGACACCTTATTCTGCGGGGATATTTGTGCTGTAAAATCAAGGATGCATTTGGTGTTAGCACAATCGTCCCAAACTACAGGGACGTCCCTTTATGTGGGAAGGGATAGCAGCCCAGGCCTGATCTCCACAAACCAAAAACATTCCCGATGGCAGCTGCAGGGGGGCGTTACTGGATTTAGAAGGGCTGCCAGAAGTGTAATTGCACCAAAAGGTTTGATTCTTATACACTGAGTGATAGGGAGAAAAATCCCAAGCTTTAGACTGATTTTTTTTTTCCCATGTATTTAAAATTAACACAAAAATCCATTTTCACAAAACTCAGGATGAAACGTGGCGGTGGAAATAAAACTCCACAACTAATAATAGTTGTTAGAGAGGTATGTATTTAATCAGCCAAGATGCGTGGGGAATAACTTCGCCAAAGACACGCATACCCACCCGACGGTCTTTCCCCTTATTATTCCCCAGGGTCTTACATATGCATAATCTGCCTCAAACATATTCATTCCCTGGCTCCGCCTGTCCTCGTCTCGTATGGTAATTAACTCCACGCCCTTCTGGACATGCTCAGTTTGCTGTGGGGGTCTTCTGGTGGTCCAGGCGGATGAAGAGAACGGAGTCTTCCTCAATGAACTTTTCACTCTTATCTCTTCTGCACGGCTTTTGCCTCTCCTTGGCATTCTTTCAAGGGGAAAGTCAGTTTGTGCTGTCTAGGGGTCTGCATTCTCCCTCTTTATCTGCCTTCTCGGCCTTGTTGTTCTTGGATGTTTGCAATTTTCTCTTTATTATCACCAAAGAGTCCTAGATGCTTATAATATGCAAAAGGTTAACAGAGACAGTGTTCAGTATCCACTAAATGCCTTCTAAAATGGATTTAATATATTCCAAAGCACTATTTGAAGCACATGCAGAGGCCCACTATAAAGGATCATCTAAAATTCTCACATCTCCGTGTCACAGGAGTTCTAATTCTTGGGGCTCCAAGGGTGTTATAGGAAGGTAAGGAGTCCACTGATCACATGCATCAACAGGATTTGAGCTCTGCACAATGCTTTTGGTATTTTTTGGTATTGGCCAGTCATCTAATGGCAAGCCAACTAGACAGGTTGAAAATGGATTTTCTGGGGATGCAGTAGCTAAGCATAAGGTATCTTGTTTGGTTACATTAGCCAGAGTTATCCAAACATTTGTTTTGGGTTGGTCAACAGGCCAGGCTGTGCTAGTAAAAGCAAGCAATGTAATAAGCATAAGCATAGCATCCGATTTAACCCCATGGAGTTTTTTTCTTAAGTATGTTGGGGCAAAAATCCCTTTTTGGATTTTAGTTTCCAAGCATATCTTTTAGCACATTGCCTTTTTGCCCTTTCCCAAGCTTGTTTGGGGACTGGCCAAGTATAAGGCACTAAGTTGTTTTGTCTGCACTCTACTTTGCAAATACGGCTATTTTCAGATTTCCTCAAAACTTCCCTCCTAAGAATAGGGAGGCGAGGGCTATCCTTTTCCTCGTGACCTACTACAATTAAAAATTCAATGGTCTTATACCTTATTTGTAATTCCACATCATAACATGATTCACACCATGCTTTTGCCAAAAGGGCTTTGCAATACCACCGATTTCCACACTGACATAAAACCCAAGGTTCACAGTTTCCTTTACAGGTAGGATAAAAGATGTTAGTCATGAACTGCAGTCTTGGTGTGGTTCCTCCTCTCCCTCCTCTTCCAGGGGCTTGGTAGCGTCCTGGCCTCCGTCAGCTGCTGGTAGAGGTTTCCAGAACGGTTTCACATTCCTTCAGGGGTCCAGCATGGTCCCTTCTCTGTAGAGACAAAAGCAAAGCCCCTCCCCCAAGTGATCAAAGGGTAAGGGTCAAGGATTTTACCAGATTCTGGGTCATGGATTGTGTCGGAACCCAGGACATCCCTCTGGCTGCCCTGGGTGATCCGAGACCCTGGCAAGGGGTCCAGAGACAAGCCACGAGACTTGATTAGAATAGTATTAATTTATCACCAGGTGTAAATGTAGAATTTTGGGGTTTTAGAATGGGGGTTCAAGAAGGCAAGATGGAGGAATCTGGGTGTGTCCCTGTCCTTCTCCTTCTTCTTCTTGTCCTCCATCTTCTGCTGTGGTGGTAGCACTTTTGGATTGGTTTAGCATAGGAGTGCACTGTCTAACATAGGTGATAGGTATTGGTATCTCACTATAAACACAGATCACGTAATATTTGGTATAAAAAGTTAAGACCGCCTTCGGGGTGGTCAGTCAGCAACAACCAGCACTGTAGCTAGCACCCAAGCCAGGTGAGAACAAAATGTACTAGATAAGAAATAATAAACAACCTTGAGAACCTGACCCAGCGCATCCCGACTTCTTCTGGCACGGGACTTGGGAGGAGGACTTTTTAACAAACATCTTGGGGGGCCATCAGCCCAGAAACAAGAACCAAGAGATTAGTTCCGGTGGTTTCTCCTTGCAGGAAACCGATGTGGATGATGCAAAATGCCTAGTCATAGGGGGATTTAAGTCCATCATTGAACAGTTCAAAAAATTAAAAACATATATGGCTTTCTGTAGTCTTTCAGCAGGTTTGCCTCTGGCCCCCCCCTTCTGTTGGACCAGGAGACACTTGAGGGAGCCATGGGCATGTTCTATAATGGACTGCCCAGTGGGTGAGTGGGGTATGCCCATCTTGTGGGTAATATCTCATAAGGAGAAAAAAAATTGTGACTTTATGGGAAATGTATGAGAGGCCATTATCTGTCTTAATCTCTTGCAGAATTCCTAATGTGGCAAAGGCAGCAGTGAAATGACGGCAAGTGTCCTTTGCTGTTTCTCCTGTGTGGGCTGAGGCAAATAGAGCACCTGGAAAGGTATAAATAGAAGCATACACAAATTTCAAATGGCTGAATTCAGGAAAGTGCGTCACATCTGTTTGCCAAATTTGTAGGCCCCATAGACCTCTCTGGTTGACCTCGGTGTTCACATTAGGAAGAGAGCAACTCTGACAATCAGGACATGTAGAAATAATACTAGAAGCTTGTGCTGGAGTTAGTTCAAAAAGTCTTACTAAAGCCCCAGTGTTCTGGTGAAAAAATGAGTGACTCACTCTGGCCTGTTCTACTTTGGTAAAACATGTTGTACCAGTAGGGTTAACAAGTCTGCCTGGGCCTTGCATTGTGTGAGAAACCCGGGCAGATTGGAATGCAACCTTATATGCATCACAAAGTAAGAAGCAGTCCTTTGATCTAAGAGAGAAACTAGTAGTTTCAACCAGTAAGTCATTTTTAACTTGTTTTAAGACAGAGGCTTCTGCTCTAGACACAATTTCTGCAATGTAAGTAGAGTCAGTTAGTAGGTTAAAAGGTGTGCTGAATTTCTGAAACACTCTGACCACAGCAGCTAATTCTACAATCTGTGGAGACCCTTTGACAGTAACAATGTGTCCTTGGGTGACTTTATGATGCTTGTATACCCAGTCGTCTGTTCTGTTTATGTTAGATATTATGTTCTGTACCTTTAAGACCGGTTCTGAGAGCGAAGCAGGAAGAAAGAGAAACATGCAGCTTCTTTTCAGAAACTCACTCACTCCTCCGCATTCTGCTCCTGGACTGTGTTGTCTGCACCACGGACAGACAGCAGGATGGAGATCTTTGCTTTTAGTTAGTTTTTAACTGGCTGAGGCAGAGAAGTTCCCTAAACTGTTTTTTTTCTTTTTCTTGAGACTGTTTAAACCTGCTCTGGACTGAAGACCCGGGGGAGCACCGGGAGCTCACACCTGTGGCTCACGGGGGCCCAGGATGGCATTTTCCAGCACCAGAGGGACTGATAAAAGACAACTAGCCAAGCTACACCCATGGCAAGGACTTTCTAAGTTTGCCATCTCACCTCAAAACAACGAGAGGTTTTATTGTTTCATATTATTCATTTTTTATGCTTGTGGGCACTTTGTTTGTTAAATAAATAGTTTTTTCCACTTTTCTCCAAGGAAATTCTTTTCCAGACCAATTGGGAGAGGGGTCGTTAAGGTTTATTTCCCAGAAGAACCCCATTCAGAAATTTTATCCCAAATTTACCCTAAACCAAGACACAATGTCAGATTGCTAGGCTCTGGTTTCAGAATCCCTCCATACAATCACTGATTTACAGGTTTTCCCAGAACCATCTCTGAATATTTTCATAGTTTGTGTTATAAATATATGTTTAATTCGAGTTTTGTTCCTTATTAAAATCATTACTTTGTGTAAGCTATCCAAGAGACAGAGCCAGTTAATAGTTGGCATACCACGCCTAAGGAACATTTTCACCTCAATGGAGGGCAAGGACACAGATAACAAAAGGCCACCTGGACTATCAAGGAGACTAATCAGCACCCAGACAGACGAATCCACATCCCCGTCCACTGGCGCCTCGAGAACTGTAAACACGACTAATTTATAGACAGAAAAATCAGTTTTACCAGAAAACTGCTTTACATATTATGGACTGTAAAGATCAGATTTATCGGAAAAGCTACTATGAACTATAATCTCATCTGTACTATTCACAAACATAGCCGGAGGACATTTTTTCCCTATAAAATATCTGGAGAAATATAGGAGGGGTGGGACCTGAGAAGGAGGCTGCAGGACAGAGAGCCTGTATTTCTTCCTTTCTCGCAAGGTTCACCCAGTACTTCCCGGGTAAGGACTGTATAGGGATTGTGGCTCTTTCTCG
The DNA here is from genome assembly GCA_910950805.1 of Acrocephalus scirpaceus scirpaceus. Lineage (NCBI taxonomy): Eukaryota > Metazoa > Chordata > Aves > Passeriformes > Sylviidae > Acrocephalus > Acrocephalus scirpaceus. The sequence continues at coordinate 5,989,438 of OU383795.1, read as the reverse complement.
GTTTATCACTGTTGTTTTTTCAATAAATTTTCTTAAAGGAAATTATTGGAGAAACTGTCATTTATAACAGTTGGTGACCGGCCGACGTGATCCAAATTTGCTCTCCAGGGTCCCCTTTTTCTGCCCGGAAGGGCGCCCCCGCTGATTGAGCGGTCCGGCGGAGGGGGGCGATCCAGGAGAACGGATTGGAACACCAAACCAGGCGAGGTAAGAGCCACAATCAAAACAAATTTAGGAATAAGAGCTAGCAAAAAGAGCTCTCAGGGAACTCAAGGGAGACCTGGCGGAAAGGTCTCAGGAGCCGCGACAACAATTTCACTCGTAAAATTCATCGTGCACGAAGAGTCCAAGCGGGAAAAAGAACTGTAAGTACCGCTTGGTTGGGTGGGGTGACCATAGGTGTGTGTATGTGCGTGGGTGAGACGTGAGAATTCACTGAGCGAATTCGGACCTCGAAGTTGCAGTTCCGTCCTCCCGCGAGGGAAACGGTCAGCTGAGAAGGAAGCGAGTAGAAAGGGGATGCTCATTTCACTCAGGAAATTAAGATTGGTCACCGGAAGCTAAGGGGAAAGGGACGTCTCTTGGAGTTCAGGGACTGGTAAGCCCCTTAAGCTTGGGCCAGGGTTGGCCTGAGGAATCGAAATAAAAAGGAGAGCTCGTAACCAACCAAAAGTCCAGCAAACGGTTCTTTGCCAAGACTAGTAGGTTAGTACAGAAATAATAATTTTTTTTTTTGACACAGTATCGGTAATTGTTTGTGCACAATAAAGGTTAACCGTTTAAATATCCTTGCCATAAGATGGGACAGAAAAAAAGTAAGCCGCAGAAGAAAAAGGGTGGGAAATCCACGAAAGAGACAGAGCTGCCAGAAATCCCATGAGAAAGCCCACTGGGATGGATGTTAGAACACTGGGAAGAATGCCCGGCCAGGAGAGAATTATCAAAAGAAAAAATGGTTCACTTTTGCTTGGAAACTTGGGGGGGGAAAGAAATTAAAGATCATGTGGTTTGGCTGGTGTTTAGCACTTTTGAGAGGTGGATCTGCAACGCATTGGTAAGTTATGTGGGTGATAAACGGCCTTGGGATAGGGAGGAATACGAATATGCGAAAGTTTGGGTAAAAGGAGGCACACAACTTTTTCCAATCCGGGCAAAAGGTAACACAGCCGCCAGTGACATGTGGGAACCCTTAGATCATCTTCCTCCCCCTACTTAATGCCAGCACCCCAGCCTGCCCAAGTTCCCACCCCGGGAGTCCCGGGGTATCCCCCACAACCTGCACCCTCAGCCCCCCCCCCTCGCGGCTTCGGCATCTTTGCTGGAGCCCACAGCCTCACGATCGAGACGCCACCCCCCCTCAGGTTCACAGCCCCGGGGAGTCCCAACACCGACTGAGCAAGCACATACATCTTATCCCACGCGGGCTCCCCTCCCCCCTGAACTCCCCTCAACTGACCTAGAGCCCGCATCCCTCCCTGACCTGAGTCCCCAGACTCCCAAGTTAAACCCTACCCCCAAGACTAGGAGAAAGAAGCGGCAAATCAGGAAAATAGTAGAAGAAGACAGCGAGGACAAAGAGGAAAAGCGTAACCTTCTACCACTAAGAGAAGTACCCACAGCTCCAGGTATTATTAGATATGTTAACGTGCCGATTAATACAGGGGACGTAAGGGCATTTAAAAGGGAAATGGGAAGGTTAATAGATGACCCTATAGGAGTTGCAGAGAGATTAGATGAATTTTTGGGCACTAGCATATATTCCTATGATGATATAACAGCAATTTTAAGATCCTTGTTTAATGTGGAAGAAAGAGAAATGATTAGGCAGGCCTGCATTCGAGATTGGGAACGGAGAAACCCTCAGAGCACTCCTGGGGAGCAAAAGTGGCCCAGTCAGAGGCCAGCATGGGACGCTCAGACGGAGGAGAGTCAGCGAAACATGGTGGAACTGCGAAATTTGGTAATACAGGGAATAAGGGAGGCAGTGCCACGTGGCCAGAACATTAGTAAAGTGTTTTCACAAGTCCAAAGAAGAGATGAAACACCGTCCGAGTGGTTAGAAAGACTGCGGAAAAGTCTACAGGTATATTCAGGTATGGACCCAAACTCCCCTATCGGGGAGGTTTTGTTGAAGACTCAGTTTGTTGCTAAGTCATGGGAAGACATTCAGAGAAAGCTGGAAAAGATAGAGAATTGGCAAGAGAAGGAGTTGCAAGAATTGCTTAGAGAGGCCCAAAGAGTGCATATGAGACGGGATGAAGAAAAGCAGAAGGTTCAAGCTAAAGTGTTGGTTGCAGCAGTCAGGGAAGCCCAAAAGCAGGAAAGGATACAGGAGCAGGGAAAAACCGGGAGAAAGGGCATCCCAGCAAGGCAGGCAGCTCCCCCTAAGGGAAGGCCTGTCAATCAGGATAGAGTCCCTGAATGCTTTTACTGTAAAGGGAAGGGACATTTGAAACGTAACTGCAAAAAAAAGATGAATGATGAAAAAATGTTCCAAGAGGAATAGGGGTGTCTTGGGCTCTTTATTCTGGGGTTCAGAACATCTTCAGAGCCCTTGATAAAGTTACGAGTGGGCCCCAAAAAGGAAGAAATAGATTTTTTGGTTGATACTGGTGCAAAAAGGAGTACATTTAAACGGCTGCCTTCTGGTTGTAGTAAAAGTAGAGATGTTAGTAGTGGGGGCGAAGGGGGAACCCTTCAAAGTCCCTGTTGTTAAGAATGTAGAAGTGGAGTCAGATAACCGAATTTGTTTAGGTAATATGTTATTAGTGGAAGAGGCTGATTATAATCTCTTGGGAAGAGATTTGATCATGGCTTTAGGCATAAACTTAATCGTAAGGGATTCCCAGATTGTGGTTAGCTTGTATAAACTGACCGCTGAAGATGAAAGCAAAATAGAACCAAAGGTATGGCATGTACCAGGGGAAGCAGGAAAGTTAGATATAGAACCCATAAGGATAGAAATTGAGAGGCCGGATGAACCTATTCAGATAAAACAATATCCCATTTCCATAGAGGGGAAGAGGGGCTTGAAACCTGTAATTGATGATTTAATAAAGAAGGGAACACTAGAGCCTTGCATGTCCAGACATAACACCCCCATTCTGGCCATCAGGAAAGCAGATGGGAGTGTTATAAATGATTCGAAGCCAATTCAAAAATAACCGGGTTTATTAGCAAAATTTCTAACACCAAATTAAAGCCACAATAAAAATGGGACAACAGTCGATCGAGAGTTGGGTGGACAGAGTGGTGGTACAAAGGTACCCTCCGAATTCTGCCACACTGCTATGTTTCAGCCTGTGGGTTTTATACAGTTTTTTTACCCTAAGGCTAAGTCTATTGAAAGTCCAGTTATGCTGTGTTTCCAAAAGAGTCCTGTCTGCATGAAAAGGTTGCTAGATAGTTTCTTCCGAAATTCATCTTGGGAGGGGTGGTCTGATCGTCCAGGATCTCCACCAAGATCGGTATCGAATGTTGAAGAGCTGTGAAGTGAGGGTCCACCCTTAATGGCTGGGCCATCTTCTTGCTCTGCCTTGTTGTTACAGTTGTAAATGTGTTTAGGAACTTTGGAATCTTGGAGGCATTCTCGGGTAGCTTCTTATTAGTAGCTTAACTCCACACGAATTTATCTATTATACTTATTACAGTCCCCCACCTTTTTATTTACCCAAATAAATTCGTGTGTGTTGGATTGCCTTTCCTTAGTAATTGCCTTTGAGTCGTGGCATTCTACCCCTTTTTCTGATTCACAAATTTAGTATTGAGTGTCATAAAAGAAATAATACCATTTTCTTTTATCTTTGGGACAATCATAATGCTCTTGATACTTCAGGTTTTCTCTGGTGCCATGTTTAGCCATAGTTCACGTCTCTTCCTGAGGGTCAGCCTCTGTGGGCTCTTGGGGGGGGGTCCCCCTGTCCCTCGGCTCAAGACTACGAGGACTTTCCACTACAACATGCCTCTGCCTTTCCCTTCGCCCACGGGGTAGCAGCCCGCAGCGGGGTAATCCATCTTCTCGGCAGCAGGCATATGTTTCTGGAGTCCTGTCAGTCTGAGCTGCAAACCTTTTTTTAAAGGCACTCTACCGGGACAACCTGATTGTATCGGACTAGCAAGGTACTTTGATTGTCTTTCTGCACTCGACTTTGAGCACTTCAACTTTAGCGTCTAATTGCCCTTTTGTCCCCTTTTTATATATATAATACTATTCTGGAGAATCTAACTCTAATAGACTCAAGTTAGTGGCAATTACTAAGAAATGGCTAGTCTCTTTTTGTTCTTTTTCTAAACAGTTGGTACATAATCTTTTTGGCTTACGCCCCCTTTTGCAGTGAGCAACTCAAATCAATTTACAATATACACACTTGAAGTGAACAAAGGGAAAACATTCACAATCTGGTTTTTTTTTGTTTTTTTTTTTTTTTCAACTTATCTGATCTTCTTTGTTCATCGGTGGCACTGTAATCTGACTTTCAGATCTCTAGGAGATGAGGACACTCTCTATTTTTGAGTAGTGTATTGTGGCTCTACTTTCTTTATTCTCGAAGCATGGGTCTACTCTTTTTCTGCAGTCTTAATTGCTGTATCTTAGGTAAATCAGTGAAATCTACTGGGATTCTTTTGAATGGGTGATAGGCAACTAGTTAAAGCTTAGCACAATTAGACAAATCATGTATTCTAAAGGGGGATCCCTAGCATCAATTCTTGCATAACACAAAGTAAGAACAATATTAGTAATTAGTGAAAAAATAGGAAGCATCAATCTACTGCTGAAAATGATTACTTAAAAACTGCTTAAAAATTTGAAACATCTCTCAGAGCAATTTAAGGCTAAGGCATATCTGAACCCTTCTAACTACTAGGGCATTGTTAGTGCTTTTATACTCATTTTAACAAAAGAGAATTACAGCTTACATGGCTCAGCTAAAGGCAACTCTTGTAAATAATGAAAGCTGCTCATCTGATTTAACATTCAGAAATGTAAAAAAGACAGATTTCATTTTTGGTGTTTATGAAACACGCTCAAGAACTTTTAAAGAGGAAGCTCTCTAGAGATCTTGCTGAGGGAGATGTCTACATGACACAGGGCAGGACTACACAGAGAGCTTAGGCTGCTGAAAACTTTGGGAACAGCATGGATATGCTACTTGGCTGCTTTTCTTAGACTGAGCAGCAGAATATTACTGCTAAAAGTGCTGTGGAAATCAGAGCACAAAGGAAGTGAAACTGCTTCACTGAGAAGGCTAGATAGAAACTTTTTTACACTTTTTGCTTTTTCTTTTGAGCTTTTAATTATAGACTAAATTGACTTGATACTTAGGATGGACAAGAAAATGAAATTATATTATTAAGAAAACAACAAATAGGGTTGACAAGAAGCAAAATGCAACAGGAATTGATTCAAACAACTGACATATGTAATTGTGACTTAACAAAACAAACAATTATAACAAATGGGGTAAGTGGGTCAATATTGCAGATTTTAAAATGAATAATGAAACACATAATAGGTACTTAAAATGAAGCTGTTTATGAAACTAAACATGGGCTAGTGCTTTAAGGACTCCGAGGTCTTCTCACAGCTAAGCTACTGGCATTTAGATTCTTTGCTTTGTAAACTAATGGGTATTTAGGGGCACTTTGAGTGCATTTTTGCAGCTAACTTAGTGGCTTTTAGGCTCTCGGCTCTTGGCACTAAGCTCACATAGAAGTTTTGGGGTTAGCTTTGTCGATGTGACTGGCCTAAAGCACCTAACATCTACTCTGCGCGGTGTGGTTGAGAAGCTGGAACGACTGCATTTGCATATGAGTATAGTTGAGAGTGGGGTGGGGGTTTCTTGGGGGATGGGGAAAGCTGGGGACCTGGAAGGGAGAATTCTAAGGGAAAGATTTTCTCAGATCTCTCCCCCCCCTTCTTCTCTTCAGTTTCTGTTCTCACCTCGGGGGAACTGAGAATGGGAAGAGGATGGCTCTTTGGGGGAAGGGGGGGCTAGAAGCAGGATTGGGAAAAGGGGTCAGAGAGAGACAGAGAAGGCAAACAGGAGGACAATCGTCTGCTGGACACGAGGAGCCTATGGAGGTGGTGGTGCTGGCCGCGGGAAGCAGCGGGATGGATGCGGCGCTAGACGGGGCGCACGGGTGGGGGAGGCGCAGCACGGGCTCGGCGCGCCCAGCCTGATCTGCCATCTGCGGAAGGTCTGCGGGCCCCTGCCATACTTGGCTTACAGGCGCGGAGGAGGGCCCGGGCACAGAGGGCGAGCCCCCCTCTCTGCTAGCGTGCCCTGGACGGCGGCCCTACACCCCGCAGGCTGGCCCTCGGCACGCAGCGGCAGCAGTCGCGGCTTGGCGCGGGGGGCTCCTGACGGCCCAGCGGCTCCCCCACAGCGGCACCAGCAGCGGCCGGCAGCGGCGGGCAGCGGCACTGTCTACCGGGCTCTTCACTCTCCCTAACTTCGGTACAATAATAAATTAGTTTTTCTTGGACTTACTTTTCAAAATGGGGCACTCTCTCTAGTGCTCTAAGATCCATCTCAGTGGACTTCTGGTGGGATTTCAAAAGCACCTTTTCCCTTTCTGGGAGCACACCTTTTTCTTTGATTCTTTTTGATGTTTACTCTTTCTTTGCTCTATTTTAAAAAAATTTACTTTTTGGTAATGGATCGCAATGCTAAATTCTTTCTTAGCCTTAGCTCTGGCTAAGAGCAGGAATCCTCTCCCTGACTGTTTCAAATTGCAAACCGGGTCCCGAATCGTTCGGCTTACTTACTCGTCCGGTGAGCTGAACCGGGGGTCTGTTCGTCCGAGGAAAGAATCTTCGGTTTGCGTCCTGGGCTTACCAGCCCGTTGCAAAAGGGTTTACCGGTTCCCCAAACCCAGAGGGACGTATCCTTCCCCTTTTGCTTCCTTGTGATCGATTCCCCCAGACTCCCCGAGTCTGGGCTTTGATGAGCAAACGAGTTTTCCCTAATTCTCTTCCCCACCAGCCGAAAAAAAACCTTTGCAGGAAACCTGGTACAAGAGCTTACAGATCTACCCTTGTATCGTGGCAAGGCCACGTCTCGCTCACCCACTCAATCACCCACTCAACCAAGCATTACTTACAGCTATTTTCTTGCTTGGAGATCTTCGTGCACGGAGAAAAAATTTTACGAGTGAAAAGTAGCCGCGGCTCCGAAAAGACTCCTATGTCTTTTCCCGGGTTTTCTGCTGGATCCAGGCCTTCTCCCTTTTTATTGTGGCGCTTTCATCTAATTTTTGGGTTCGTAATACAATAGGTGCGAAGGGGTTTCCTGCTTTGCCGGGCCGCTGAAAAACCGGCAGGGCGCCCCCCGTGCAAAGGGATTCTTCCGCAGCCAAATTGTATCCGAGTCACGGCACCAAATCTGTTATAAATGATTCGAAGCCAATTCAAAAATAACCGGGTTTATTAGCAAAATTTCTAACACCAAATTAAAGCCACAATAAAAATGGGACAACAATCGATCGAGAGTTGGGTGGACAGAGTGGTGGTACAAAGGTACCCTCCGAATTCTGCCACACTGCTATGTTTCAGCCTGTGGGTTTTATACAGTTTTTTTACCCTAAGGCTAAGTCTATTGAAAGTCCAGTTATGCTGTGTTTCCAAAAGAGTCCTGTCTGCATGAAAAGGTTGCTAGATAGTTTCTTCCGAAATTCATCTTGGGAGGGGTGGTCTGATCGTCCAGGATCTCCACCAAGATCGGTATCGAATGTTGAAGAGCTGTGAAGTGAGGGTCCACCCTTAATGGCTGGGCCATCTTCTTGCTCTGCCTTGTTGTTACAGTTGTAAATGTGTTTAGGAACTTTGGAATCTTGGAGGCATTCTCGGGTAGCTTCTTATTAGTAGCTTAACTCCACACGAATTTATCTATTATACTTATTACAGGAGCTACAGGTTGGTCCAAGATTTAAAGGCAGTCAATGAGCGAACCAGGACCCGCTTTCCTGTAGTCGCCAATCCCTACACCCTCCTAAATCGGGTAACCCCTGATGATATTTATTACAGTGTTGTAGATCTGAAAGACGCATTTTATTTATGCCCTCTCGAAATGGGGAGCAGAGATTTTTTTGCTTTCCAATGGGAAGACCCTGAAACAAACCGTAAACAACAGTTAAGGTGGACCGCACATCCCCAAAGTTTCGTAGATTCCCCGAACTTGTTCAGTCAAGCTTTAGAGCAATTTCTAAGACAATTCACCCCCTTAGAGGGAACAAAAATCATACAGTATGTGAATGATTTACTAGTGGCAAGAAAAAAAGAGGAAGATGTGAGAACGTGCACGATTGCTCTACTGAATTTTCTGGGGGGGAGTGGGCTCAAAGTCTCCAAATCCAAACTGCAGTTTACTGAACCTGAAGTAAAGTATTTAGGACACTGGATCACAAAAAGTAAAAAGAAATTAGATCCAGACAGGGTGGCAGGCATCATTGAATTACCTCCCCCACAGACAAAAAGAGAGGTGCGGCAGATCTTGAGGCTACTAAGATACTGCAGAAAATAGATTGATGGGTATAGTGAAAAAGTAAAGTTCTTATATGAGAAACTGACCACAGATAGAGTAAAATAGACTGATTTAGATGAAAACAAGTTTAAAGAAATAAAGGAAGCGTTAATAGCAGCTCCAGTACTGAGTCTTCTTGATGTAAAGAGGCAATTTCAGTTGTTTGTGGATGTCAGTAATCACACAGCTCACAGGGTTTTGACACAAGACTGGGCGGGGGACAAGAAACCGGTGGGTTTTGTTTCTAAGCTTTTAGACCCATTAAGCCGAGGATGGCCCACTTGCCTACAGGCAATAGTAGCTGTGGCTCTATTAGTAGAAGAATCAAAAAAAGTAACCTTCAGAGCACCGCTTATAGTGTTTACCCCTCACGATGTTAGGAGCATACTTCAACAAAAAGCAGAAAAGTGGCTCACTGATGCAAGACTCTTTAAGTATGAAGCTATTTTAATTCAGTCCCCTGAGTTGGAACTCAGGACCACCTCAGCAAAAAATCCAGCACAGTTTTTGTTTAGTGAAGCCTCAGGAGAGCTTGTCCACAGCTGCGCAGAGGTTATAGAAATGCAGACCAAGATAAGATCAGACTTAGAAGAAGAAGAATTAGATGAAAGAGAAAAATGGTTTGTAGATAGTTCAGCAAGGGTAGTAGAAGGTAAAAGAAAGTCTAGCTATGCAATCGTAGATAGTAAATTGGGGGAAGTAGTCGAGTCTAGACTGTTGAGTGCTAACTGGTCAGCACAGGCTTGTAAACTATATGCAGTACTGCGGGAACTAAGAAGACTAAAAGGTAAGAAAGGTACGATTTTTACTGATTCAAAATATGCTTTTAGAGTTGTGCACACATTTAGAAAGATTTGAGAAGAGGGAGGGCTGATCAGCACTCGAGGAAAGGGATTAGTTCACGAGGAGCTAATCCGACAAATCTTAGAGGCTGTCAGAGAACCCAAAGCGGTGGCTATTGTGCATGTCAAGGGACATCAAGCAGGGATGCACTTTCAGACCCGAGGAAATAACCTAGCCGATCAAGAAGCAAGGCGGGCAGCTTTACTAACTATCAGTGTACCTGAAGTTGAACGGAGAGAAGTGCAGGAATACCCTCCTCACCCTTCCTCACCAGAAATAGAATAGTACAAGAAAATAGGGGGTACCCTGGAAGAGGGAAAGTAGAAGCTACCGGACAGGAGGGAGCTGCTTTCTAAGGAATACAGCCGACAGATCTTAAAAAGGCTTCATCAACAAACACACTAGGGAGCTCGGGGTCTAGCAGACCAATTCCTAAAGTTCTTTGAGTGCAGAGGAATATATGAATTAGCAAAGCAGGAAGTCCTAGAGTGTGTAGTATGTCAGAAAATAAACCAAAGTAACGCTCGGCAAAAGTTTCAAGGGAGTCAGCCCCTAGCTTATCAGCCATTTGAAAAGGTACAAGTAGATTTTACTGAACTACCAAAAGTAGAGAGACACCGGTATCTACTAGTAATTGTTGACCAGCTGACTCACTGGGTAGAGGCCTTTCCCAGTGCCCGAGCCACAGCACGAGTTGTAACTAAGGTACTGATAGAAGAAATTATACCCCGATATGGAATCATAGATCACATTGATTCAGATCAAGGAACCCATTTCACATCCAAAATAACCAAACAACTCTCTGAAGCCCTAAGAATCAGGTGAGAATATCATACCCCTTGGCATCCACAGAGCTCAGGGAGAGTAGAAAGAATGAATCAAACCCTGAAAGCCCAATTAGCAAAATTGATAACTGAGACAAAAATTACTTAGATCAAATGTCTCCCCTTGGCCCTCTTAAACATAAAGACTAAACCTAACTCAGAAACTGGCTTATCACCTTTTGAAATGCTTTATGGAATGCCTTATAGACATGAGATGCCTATAGGACACCCCAGAGTAGTAGATGGGCAAATCCAGCCTTATCTAGTAGAAATTAATAAGAACTTACAGGAGCTGCGAAAACAAAGAATATTAACTCAAAATGCTCCGCTGAGATTTGCTATTCATAAAATCCTGCCGGGTGACAAGGTCCTGATCAAAGCCTGGAGGGAAACACCGCTCACTGCTCACTGGGAGGGTCCTTTTCTTGTCCTTCTAGTAACAGATACTGCGATCAGGACAGCTGAAAAGAGGTGGATGCACGCTTCCCGAGTCAAAAAGGTAGAACCCCATGAAGAAAAAGCAGAGTGGAAAGTCGCTTCCAGCCCAGGAGAACTGAAAATCAAGCTTCGCCGAGGCGATAAAAGAACCACATAATAAGTTGTACAAACCCTGAATGCCGGTATTACCCATGCATTCACTTTGAATGCAGATATTGTCGGGAGATCTGGGTTGTGCACTGCAAAGGGGAGGTTGTTCTGCTTTTAGGATTGTGTGACGAGTGCTGGGAAATGGAGCAGAAACTGACAAGTATTATCTTAGCCCTTGCCACTAGGTTGGGTCTGTTCCAAATTGATTCTCCTGAATTATAAAATTTTCATAAAAAGGGTAAAGGGAAAATTAGATCTGCAAGCACAACAGCACAATTAGCTATTTAGTGCTGATGAAGTACCTTGCAGCACAGATGCAGTAAAACTATCCAGGTGGGCTGCCTTTAAAAGAACATACGCTACGTGAGACCACTATGGGATCCCTAATGAATTCTTTTGCTGCCGCGAAGAAGGCTTACCCCGCCGTTAGTAGCAACCCAATGGGCGAAGAGAGAGGCAGAGGAGTGTTCCGATGGGAGAACCTGACGGTCCTGAGCCTAGCTGTGTTCCAACTGGCCGAGATATCTGCAGCGAGCAAGCTCCGCACTGAAGAGTGTGAACTATGCTTCAAGACAGTCCAGGGACAGTCGGTTCCGGAAGCCACGTACAGAGCCCAGTATAACTGTTCCGGCAGCAACAGGTACTGTGCCTATAATAATATTTCATTTAAAGTGTGTCTAGAAACAGGAAACCTAATTTGTCACAGCCCAAAGACGATAAGTAAGAAAATAAGGTCAGTAAAACATGCCCGACCCAAGCGAGAAATCAGAAATTTACAATCTATCCCATTTTGTAAACAATGTAATCGCACCGTCTGGATTGGGGACAGAAAAGAGTCTACTTTTGTCTCGTACTACCGGGTAAACAAGCTTTTTTATGACCCAAAGCTAATAAGTATGTGTATATTAGATGGGAAAACCTATTGGGTGAGCCAGAAGATGAAATATGATAAGTTAACCCTGAACACTGAACCTATCGTGTTAGACTTACTAAGAGAAGATGATGAGAGGGTTTGCATGAAGTATGAAAAAACTTTTTGTTTTTCAAAAGATGAAGATAGTCTAAGTCCAAAAAATAAGTTAGAGCAGGTTGCCCAAGAATTAAAAAGACAGGAGCTAGAAGCTAGAAAGAAGAAATTAGAGCAAGAAAGACTAAAGACCCTGAGCGAGCATTATGATAGACTAGAAAGACAGAATGATGAATAGGGACTGCCAGCTCCGAGTAAAAATCTGTTTATTGACTTGATGCAAGAAATTGCTACCGAACTCAGGCTGACAAACTGCTAGATATGTGGAGGGTTAAAATCAGCTGAGAAATAGCCTTAGAAAGGGGAGGGGCTTGTACCAGAACAATTATTAAAATAGAATAGTTCACAACTAACAAAAACCATGTCTCGTCCCAAGAGATAGATCCTAGATAAAAGAGTAATAGGAACCTTTTGCATTAGCAGGGAGGGGAAAGAATATAGAGACATGGTCGAGTATACACCGTGCATTTCCACCTTAACTGTCAATTCGACCAGCAGGAGCACAATTCAGCAGCCTGAAGCTCCTGCAGGTTACTGGAGCCGAAGGAATGACTGAAATTGTAAGTAGATAACAACCATAAGATTATGCTGGCATAAGCAAGCTAGGGCAAACCCTTATCATTCACTAGAAGACCTAAAAGAATTCTAGAGAGACCCCAGGACATTAGTTTTAAGGTGGAAAGCTCCTAGTGGGATATACTAGATATGTAGTACAAAGGCATACAGTGAACTACCCAGGAGATGGAGAGGGTCTTGCACTCTGAGAATAATCTTGCCCTCTTTCTTTACTTTACCAAAGACTGAGACTAGCCTCCTGGGAGCCCCCCTCTACGAGACTCTGAACCAAGAAAAAAAGGAAATAAAACGGGAACTCCCTCAGGCAGGAGAGAACCATAAGTAGAGAAATGAAGAATGGTCCGCAGAACGAATTATAGAATACTATAGTCCTGCTACCTGGGCACAAGACAGTAGTTGGGGGTACCGCACCCCAATTTACCTGCTGAACCAGCTCATCAGGTTGCAGGCAGTAGTAGAAATAGTGTCTAACTGTTATAAACAGGGCAGGAGATTTTTCTCCTTTTAAAAGCCTTTATTGTGATCAGCTCAGGGTGGGGGCCCGACGGGTCGAACGCACGCCGCCGCTGCTCCCAAAAGTATCTCGGAGGCTGAGGTGTTCAGCAACTTCGTCCACTCGGCTGCAGGCTGCTCTCAGAAGCATCTTGGAGGGGAGGTGTGCAGCAGCCTCATTCACTTGGAATGCAGGCAGAGTCAGGCTCAGGGGTCCTCACGGCCGCCCTGTCCCAAAGGCTTGGTTGGCTCTGAAATTCTAGGGGAGTGCCTCTCTGGGCAACGTCTCTGAGAGTCAGGGTGAGGGGCGAAAACCGCTCAGCTTTGGGAGGAGGCAGTCTCACTCCTTGCATGGTCCATCCATGTGTCTTGGTGGTTCGGTCTAATAATGTTTTTCTGGTCCGGAGTAATAATTTCTTCTCCCAGCTGGCACTGCATCTCTTCTATTTGCATGTCTGCTGGATTTCTCCTCCTCCTGGCTTCTTTGGTTGCTATGTGGGTAGCCAGGGGTAGCCAGGGGGTTCGGCTCGAAGGTGCAGCAGAAAGGGAACAAAAGAGGCGATTAACAGGGTGGGGGTGAACATTTAAAAAGGAGCACTGGGCTAACAATGACTTCATTTGCAACAAAGTTACTTTGTTTATCTCATAACCATACCTCTGATGCCCTGGAATTGCTGGCAAAACAACACTCCCAGATGAGAGCTTTTGTTTACCAGAACAGAATAGCTCTAGACTATCTCCTAGCTGAAGAAGGAGAAGTCTTCGAGAGATTCAATGAGTCTGAATGCTGCATTGAGGTAAATGATTATGGCGAGACTATTAGGAGACTAGCCGCTGAAATAAAAAAGGTGGCACATGTCCCAGTCCAAAAATAGAATTCAATACTAGAAAGCACATGGTGAGAAAAATTGTTTAGGGGAGCATAGTAGAAAAAGGTGAGGTTTTTTATACTGTGTTCTATTACGGGAATCATATTGTTATAAATGGTCAGAGGCCAATTCAAAATAAAATAACAAAATTTATTTAACACAATTTCAACACCGAAATAAAGCCACAATAAAAAGAAACAACATTGATCGAATGCTGGGTGGACAGAGAGGCGGTACAAAAGTACCCTCCGAATTCTGCTACACTGCTATGTTTCAGCCCGTGGGTTTTATACAGTTTTTTTTACCCTAAGGCTAAGCCTGTTGAAAGTCTAAATATGCTTTGTTTCTAAAAGAGTCTTGTCTGCATGAAGAGGTTCTTTGATGGTTTTTTCTGAAGTTCATCTTGGGAGGGGTGATCTTGATCGTCCAGGATCTCCACCAAGATCGGTATCTGATGTTGAAGAGCTGTGAAGTGAGGGTCCACCCTTAATGGCCGGACCATCTTCTTGCTCTGCCTTGTTGTTACAGTTGTAGATGTGTTTGGGAACTTTGGAATCTTGGAGGCATTCTCGGGTAGCTTTTTATTAGTAGCTTAAATCTACACGAATTTATCTATTATACTTATTACAATATTTTTACCATGTTTGATACCCTGTCTAATTCATCTAATTCAAAATGTAGTTCAAAGTATGCAGATTTCTGCTGTGCCCATGGATCCTGAATTAGGCACAGGAAAAAAACCACCCGTGCAAAAGATTTATAAGTTAACCAAGAAAGAAAGAAGAAGTAAAGCCGCAGAAGCTCTAGCGAAATTTGAAGCAAAAGAAAGAGAAAACTATAAACAATACAGCACTCAGGTCGTTGAATGCTGAGATGATTATAAAAACAGGTTTGAGATAGAATAGTCGATTTATTTAAATGTTTATGTTTAACATAATAAAGTTAAAATACTCACCTGGGTGATAGAGATAGTATCAAAAAAGGGTAAAAATTGAAAATCACGAATTAAATGGTGAAAATAGAAGGGGAGGGATTGTTATAAATATATGTTTAATTCGAGTTTTGTTCCTTATTAAAATCATTACTTTGTGTAAGCTATCCAAGAGACAGAGCCAGTTAATAGTTGGCATACCACGCCTAAGGAACATTTTCACCTCAATGGAGGGCAAGGACACAGATAACAAAAGGCCACCTGGACTATCAAGGAGACTAATCAGCACCCAGACAGACGAATCCACATCCCCGTCCACTGGCGCCTCGAGAACTGTAAACACGACTAATTTATAGACAGAAAAATCAGTTTTACCAGAAAACTGCTTTACATATTATGGACTGTAAAGATCAGATTTATCGGAAAAGCTACTATGAACTATAATCTCATCTGTACTATTCACAAACATAGCCGGAGGACATTTTTTCCCTATAAAATATCCGGAGAAATATAGGAGGGGTGGGACCTGAGAAGGAGGCTGCAGGACAGAGAGCCTGTATTTCTTCCTTTCTCGCAAGGTTCACCCAGTACTTCCCGGGTAAGGACTGTATAGGGATTGTGGCTCTTTCTCGGTTTATCACTGTTGTTTTTTCAATAAATTTTCTTAAAGGAAATTATTGGAGAAACTGTTGTTTATAACAGTTTGCAAAGGAATTTCACTTCTCTCTGGCTTTGGGAGCAAATTAAAAGAACAGCTTAACATTTTGTGCTTAGGCAGATGGATAGATATCTGCCCTGGGTAATCTGCTAAAGCAATTTGCAATTTCTCAGATTTCTGTGGCAACCAATCCAAATAGAACATTGTAAGAGGTAAAAAGATACTGTCAAAATCCTTCCCAGCCAAGGAGGTCAGTCTTTGACAAGCTTTGACAGTTAACATGGCCATAAGTTCATCTTGCATGGAAATAGTCTTGGGCATATTATTAGGCAAAAAGACCCATTCTATGATTAGCAGAGAGTCTGGTTTTTCTGAGTCCCACTGAAATATCAAGGTATGAGGCTGTCTGTCAGGGTTTAAAATGATTAGTCATAGTGGTAACTCTGGAGCCCATCGAGCTGATTGCCTCTGAGAAATAGCATCAGCTACTTTTTGAAGCGCAGCTTGTGCTTTTGTGTTTAAATGTCTAGGTGATAAGAGGTCAGGCACTCCCTTTAATAGTGCAAACAATGGCTCCAAATCTGCATTTGAGATTCCAAGCAAGGGACTAATCCAACTTATGGTCCCTAGCAATTTTTGTGCATCATGCAAAGTTTTGATTTCAGTTAAAATTTGCAAAGGTTATGCCGAAATAGAGTGCATTACTATGCGCCAGCCCAGATATTTCCATGGAGATGTCCTTTGAACCTTTTCAGAAGCAATGGTGAGACCTGCTGATGTAACAGCCTGGCTGACAGCCAGCACTGCTTTTTCCATTCGAACCACAGTTTCTGCAGAGATAAGAATATCATCCATATAATGATACAACAGAACATCAGGCATGCATTCTCAGATCGGGCTCAGGGTCTCTGCCATGTACCACTGGCAAATAGTGGGGCGTTTCGCATTCCTTGGGGTTATACCAGCCAATGATATCGAATTAGTGGTGCCTGCATATTAATGCTCAGCACAGAAAAGCAGAATTTTGGTGCATCATTCAGATGCAGAGGAATATCAAAGAAACAATCTTTTAAATCAATTACTGTCATATGCCAATTTCTGGGGATCAGGGAAGGGGAAGGGAGCTCTGGTTGGAGGGCTCTCATTTCTTCCATTGCCTCATTTATTTTCCTCAAGTCATGCAACAGCCTCCACTCCCCAGATTGCTTTCTGATCACAAACATGGGTGAATTCCAAAGATTATTAGATGGGACTATGTGTCCTTTTTTCAGCTGTTTCTGCACAAGTTCTTGTAATACGCACAGTTTGTCTAATGATCGGGGCCATTGGTCCACCCACACAGGGTCAGAGGTTTTCCAAGTCAATTTGGGGGTGTCATCCACCCCAATAACCTCTATACAAAATTTGACTGCATAAAAATTCCACACTGTGTCAAGACATCCCTCTCCCACAAGACCAGCAGGACAGACAGCACAAAAGGCTTGACTGTAGCAATTCATCCCTCAGGCCTTGTAATTTGCACCAAGTGTTGTCTCTGATGGCTTTGACTATTCCCACCCATGCCTGAGAGTACCTGAGGCAAAGTTGTTAATGGCCAATCACTTGGTCACCGGCTTTTTGAGATAAGTCATGTCTGCACCTGTATCAATAAGACCTGTTAAAATTAGGTCCTTGCCTTTCAGAGTCACTTTGCATTAGCATGTGGGACGCTGAGATGTAATACCTTGTGTCCAGTAAATTTTTGGGGCCCCTGTGGAACCAAACCCGCCTCCCCTCTGTTCAGCTATCTGGGATGCAGATAGGGGGGCTGCCAGGAAAGGTGTCAGTTGGGCAATATTGCTCCCCGCCGGGACCACACAGGGCAGCTGGAAGATCCAAGCCATGATCTTTATCTCCTCAACTGTGTCAGAGTCAATGACTCCAAGTAAGACAAATAGTCCTGTTACCAAGGTAGATGATCTACTTATAAGCAAGGTGTGGTAACCAGGTACCAAGGGTCTGTAGATTCCTGTAGGGAGACAAAAAACTGAACAATTAGTCAACGTTACTGTGTTATTGGTTGATATGTCCAGTCCTGCACTTCCTGGAGTTGCTGCACATAGGTCGGCAACAGTCTGGTGGATGGGGGCTGGGTTGGATGGAAACTCAAAGTTGGTCCTGGTTGCTGTATCAGCTGTTGCATTGGCTGTGGGATTTGTGTCTTCACACATTGCTGTCCAGAGCTGCTAGATGAGTTTCCCTGTAAAGGCTAGCTATTTTTGTGAAACTTAGAGCGACATAAATTAGCAAAGTGAGGACCTTTCTGACAGCGAGGGCATATACCTGGGGCTTTGGGTTTTTGTGCCTTTTGGCAGTCTCTTTTAATGTGCCCGGGTTCCCCACAGCCAAAAAGAACCAACTGCTTTCCGGGTACTAATTTCAAAGCAGCAAAAGCATCAAGTATGCCTTGCCCCATGGCTTGATAGGTTATGGCCATAGTGTGCTGCAATGTGTCCATTCGATTGCAGGCTTCTGTCATTTAAAGCAATGTGGGCTCAGGGTTGGGGGGGTAGGGTTTTCAAGAGGCACGTACAGTAATCATTAGCATTTTCTATAGCCGGTTTGAGGACTACAACTTCCCTTGCTTGATCATTATCAATTTGTCTCTCCAGTGTTTGTTTTAATCTGTCCACAAACTACATATAGGGTTCCTGGGGAGCCTGTTTGATATTTATGAAGGACTGTTGCAGGGTTTTGGCATCAGGAACTTTAGGAAATGCAAAATGAGCTGCCTCCGTGATCCCCTCTAGGGCTTCTCTCGGTAAGGCGTCTTGCCCATTAGGATCAGTATGCACCCCCTCCCCCACTAGGTGGTCAATAGTTAAGGCAATCAGGGCTTGGTTTGTGCACCCTGCATATGCTACAAATAAATTCTCCAGTCTTTTTTTCCATTGTGCCATGAATATTGCACATTGTGTCAGTATGAGCAAAAGATTTGCCAAAGATTTAACGTCATGAGGAGTCATGAGGTGAGTAGTGAAAGTTGCTCTTAATAAATTACTGAAGTAAGGGGACCCCAGACCATATTCTGCTGTGGTACGGTGCAGTTCCTTAATTTCTGAGTGGCCTAAGGGCTCCCATTTTGGTTTTACCCCCCTCAAGCCGAGTTGCATGGGGGCTACAAAAATTTCTGCCTCAGTATCAAAGTCTCTGTCCTTAAGTTTTGTTGTGATCCTTATTGTGTTACTTATGTTCTCATGCCTTTTACGATACTGTAAAAGAGCTGTTGTGGATGCCTTTTTACTAAATACAGAAGGGGGAATTGTGGAGGCAGATAAGCCTGCCAGGCCTCTGCCTTGGAGGGATGTCCCTTGAATGGAATGTGATAAGCTCATCTCAATCATCCCCGGGAGAGATAACCCTTAGATGAGGCAGTTCTCTCTCTGGTCAGGGCAAAGTACCCACAATGCTCTGATATATCCATGTAGATCCTTTCCAACCCATTGGTTTTTCCCCTTTGGTACCACCCCTGCTCTCCCCCATAAATACCCCAGCTTTTGCCCTGTTCAGCAGGGAGCTGTTGTCCCTGGTCACCCTTCGCAGGGCGCTGGATAATAAAGGCTACCCTGTGTAATCGCTACATGGCACTCCTGTCCCTCTGTCCCTGAGTAAGCCTGGGAACACCTCACAAGGCAGAGCTGAAATCACTGCTAAGAGCTGAATCACTTGCAGCCACTGGCTGCTCATGGCTGAGGCTGCCCGGTGGCCAGAGGACTGCCCAAGACCCCTGGAAGGTTATCTCTAGCCAGACCTCTCTCTCTGGGA
The DNA here is from genome assembly GCA_910950805.1 of Acrocephalus scirpaceus scirpaceus. NCBI lineage: Eukaryota > Metazoa > Chordata > Aves > Passeriformes > Sylviidae > Acrocephalus > Acrocephalus scirpaceus. The sequence goes on along the minus strand of OU383795.1, from coordinate 5,970,304 downwards.
AGATTGCAGCATTCGGGTCAGACCACAGACTCCACGGCTGTCCATACTTAAGGGTTTCTTTTTTATCCATAACCAATTATTATGTGTATCTGCAGGGTCTGTCTCTGGTGCTTGTAGGGGAGGGAGTGCAGATGGGGGACAGGGAGCGGGACCTGGGCAAGTTTCGGTCCAGCACGGTTGCCGGGGTCGTCTCAGCAGCAGCCTCACACGCTGTCTCGCCCTCTCCCTCTTCTTTAATTGCGACCATGACTGCCCTCCAAGCAGGAAGCATTCATAGCTCTGGCTCATGGCCAGGCAGCATAGCCAGGTCGTAGAGCTTTACGTCGACCTTGTCCCAGTAGTGGAGAGTAAAAATAGAAGAAGGGGTGGTATCAGGAAACATGTGTGACACCCATCATAGAAGTGACTTAAGGTCCTGCTTTAGGATAGGGGATCCATGCTTGCTCAGAAGGGCAAGTCTGGTTTCATAGATGTCTCTCTCATTGGATATGTTCTGTCCCATACTTTTAGTTCCCCTGGCTCACCTGTCACATCGCAGTGTACAGGCGATTGTGGGCCCAAATGTGGTTCTCTCACCATTATTGTTAGCGTAGGAATAAACACATATAGTCACAGCAGCATGGCTATATGCAGTGCTTTTTTTATTTTCGGCCCAAGAGAATGGGGGTTTCTTAGACCCAAATCTCGTTCTGTGGAGATACATTTGGATTTACAATTTATACCTTTTAGTTACATGAAATATCAATGATTAACTTCAATATTTTCCATTCTTCTTATTCATTCTACTGAAACATAAGACTTTGAGTTTCGAAATAATATCGCGGTTACAATTGTTCTCTATATTCCTACCTTATCCCTTGATTGGTCCTAATTACACTTAATAGCTTATACCTACGCATGGTCATAGTTGGTTAACTTGTACAAAGCAAAGCCAGCTACCTAGCCCATGACTATGTTTCACTAGCTTGCTGGTTTCCATCCACCCCCCGCATAGATTTTCCACTCTCCTCTGAAATATTGATTCTAAGCGGCTAAGATTTTAACCCCAATGCTATCATTATGATCAGTTCCAGAGGCTTGTTGACTGCCATCAGTTAGCTGGTCCTTCTCCGGTCATACGGAGCACCAATTATCGACAATTGATAGAAAGATGGGAAGACTGATTCATGATCAGAATTCATTTATACTGTGATTTCCAAATGCTTATATACTATTCTGTGAAGGCTAGTAATTTTTTACTACAGTGATTAGGTTAAACATCATACAAACAAACTTATACATTTTACAACATCTCTTGCTTGCAGAAGTTTGTTTAGATCTTCTTTTCCTGTCAGCAGTCTTGATCCAATCTTCTTGTAATCTTCAAAGCTCTGTTTGTTCTTGCCAAGGCATCCTGATTATCAAATTGGCTATGCTAATTAAATCTGTAGTGCTCTCTGTCCTGTGTACCCCAATACAGTGCTACGTGGAGTAAGTGGGTAGTATTAATTACGCAATGGGCCTGAATGGAAAAACCCAATTGCCTAGGAACCCTAGAAGAGATTTTGGATTGGCCAGAAGCCAGAGATTTTGGAGCATTGCCTGAGAAGGTGACTCATGCCCTAGAAGCACCACAATATAAGGAGTCGCCAGAAGATTAAAGAGGCAATGCTCTATTTACTGATGGATCCTGTCATGTGGTAGGAAACCATTGGAGGTGGAAAGCTGCTGTGTGGAGTCCCACACAACAAGTCGTTGAGGTTGCTGAGGGGGAAGGCGAATCAAGGCAATTTGCAGAAGTGAAAGCTGTTCAACTAGCCCTAGAGATTGGTGAGCAAGAAAAGTGGCCTGCACTTCATTTCTATACTAACTCTTGGATGGTGGCTAATGCCCTATAGGGGTGGCTGCAACAATGGAAGAAGATCAATTGGCAATTCAGTGGTAAACCCATCTGGGCTGCTGCATTGTGGCAGGGCATTGCTGCAGAGGTAGAAAACATGGCTCTAAAGGTACGTCACGTAGATGGTCAAATGCCCAAAGATAATGCCACTGAAAAGCATCCAATAAATGAACAGGTAGATAAGGCTGCCAAGATTGGAATAGCCCAGGTTGACCTAGACTTGGAGCAAAAGGGTGAGCTATTTATTGCTCAATGGGCTCATGAAACATCAGGGCATCTAGGAAGGGATGCTACATACAGATGGGTGTGTGATCAAGGGATGGACCTGACCATGGAGGCCATCACACAGGTTATTCACGAATGTTTCACATGTGCTGCAGTCAAGCAAGCCACTCAACTATAATCTCCTTGGAACAGAGGGCAGTGGCTGGGTTTCTGATATGGTGAGGCCTGGAAAATTGACTATATTGGACCACTGCCATGAACATGCCAAGGCAAGAGCTACATACTCACCATGGTGGAGGCATCTACTGGTTGGCTGGAAACACACCCTGTAAATGATGCCACTGCTCAAAACACCATCTTAGGTCTTAAAAAAAACATTTTGTGGTGACATGGTACCCCAGAGAGAATTAAATCACACAATGGGACTTATTTTCAAAATAACCTCATAAACTCTTGGGCAAAGAAACATGGTATTAAGTGTATATATCACATTTCTTACCACCTATAAGCCTCTGGAAAGATTGAGAGGTATAATGGACTGCTGAAGACTATGTTGAGACTGCTGAGCAATAGGGCATGGAAGCACTGGGATGCAAATTTAGCAGAAGCTATTTGGCTGGTTAACACCAGAGGATCTGCTAACTGTCCTGGTCCTGCCCAAACAAAACCCCTACACGCTGTGGGAGGAGATAAGGTCCTTGTAGTGCACATAGCAAAGTGACTGAGGAAGTTGGTGTGGATTTCTCTTCCCATGGGAAAAGACAGACCCATTCATGAGATTGTCTTTGCCCAAGGACCAGGGTGTACTTCGTGGGTAATGCAGAAGGATGGGGAGACCTAGTATGTGCCTGAAGGAGATTTAACCTTGCGGGAAAAATTATCTGTGGTGTGAGTTGTATGTTGCAGGAAGTAAAGTAGCGGGAATGATATGAAGTGACAGAGAGTGAATTATGCAAGGAGCAAGGAAAATGTGATGATGAGCCACTCTGGGCTGGTGTTGGTTCCCAATAATCAAATGTACTGTTTCTCCTGTCCTGACCCCTCATCCTGCTGGAATGGAGACCTGAAGGGATGTGAAAGGACAGGGGATAGTTGTTAATGAAAAAATGTGTGTTTGGTATAGGGGTGGTTTAAGGATGTAGTTTGTGTGTGAGTAAGAAAGGATTCAAGTGATGAGTAATGGAACAGTTGGAATATATATAGATTATGTGGGATTTGAGTATGATGCATATGGTATGGAATAGGGAGTGGAGATTGTATTGGGTCTGACTGAGGTAGACTTCACAGCCCTTACAGTACTGTGCTTTGCATTGGTAGCTAGAAGGGTGTTGATAACACACCAGTGTTTTGGCTGCTGCTGAACAGCGCTGTCCCTCTAACATTCCTTCCCCCCCATCAAGGGGCTGGGAGTGGGCAAGATCCTGGGAGGGGATACAACCAGGCCAGCTGACACAAATTAACCAAAGACATATTGCATACTGTATGACATCAGCTTAGACATAAAACTAAGGGAGAGAGGAAGAAGGGGGATGCATTTGTGATTCCTCATTGTTTGCCTTCTGGCGAAACCACTACACGTGCTGAAGCCCTGCTTACCGGGAAGTGTCCAGACATCACTTGCTGATGGGAAGTAGAAATTGACTTTTTCCCTTTACTTATGCATGCGCAAACTCTCACCTGTTTCTTTCTTTCACTGTAATAAACTGCCTTATCTCACCCACTGGTTGTTCTCCATCTTATTCTCTCACCTGTCCCACTGAGAAAGGGAGTGATTGAGCAGCTTGGTGGGCACCTGGCACCCAGCCAAGGTCAACATGCAACAATTACTTATTGTGTTTGAAAACAATCACATGCATGGAATGCTTGAGACACGTTTTGTATGTTATAAAATTAGCAGAGGCCCTAGGGACCAATCAGAAGGTAGCAGTTTATCTGTAACGAAAATAAATAAAAGGGAATTCACATGGGAAAAGAGAAGAATTAAAAACAACACCTGAAGAGGTAAAAACTATAACACCACATCAGTGTGTCTTTTATCACCGCCAATATATTTATTTTTTACATTTGGATTTTTTCCTTGCATTTGATCTCATCATAAATACGTATTACCACTTCTATGGTGAGTACATGCGCATCACCTCCCTGAGAACCTCACAGCATCGATCTTAAACACAAGCCTTCTGGGGATCTCAGCCTCGCTTTTCTCTGATTGTCACACCAATGAAGAATGAACTTCAATAAATCTGAACAAGTGCAGCAGTGCTGGAATCAGAACTGACTCAAATGTACATCATGCAACAATCCAACACTTCACACCATCTTTCTTGCTTGAAAGACTGTTACCAAGGATGGAGGCCAAAGTCATAAACTAAATGAATTCAGTAAACTTTTTTTTTTTACAGTTTATGAACATTTGACAGAGATGTTCCATAGACTAAGGGAATGGTATCTGTATGTATATCTATCAAAACATAAATAGAGAAGCTAATGAGATACTGAGGAGTGTGAAACTTTGCATGACATAAATGGTATGGAATAAGAAGTGGATATTGTCCTGGTTTCAGCTGGGATAGAGCTAATTTCTTCTCAGTAGCTGCTACAGTGCTGTGTTTTGTATTCGGAATAAGAATGGTGTTGATAACACACTGATGTTTTGGCTATTTCCTTAGTAATGTTTATCCTAAGCCAAGGACTTTTTCCTTATCTCATGCTCTACCAGTGAGGAGGTACACAAAAGAAAATGGGAGAGAGGATAGCTGGGACAGGTGACCTGAACTGACAAAAGGGATATTCCACACAATAGAACATCATGCATGGAATATAAACTGGGGGGAGTTACCCAGAAGGGTCATCGATCTTGGTTCAGAAAGGGGGTTCTGGCATTGGTCAGCGGGTGGTGAGCAATTTTAATGTGCATCACTTGTTTTTCCCTTTGAATAATCATTATTAAAATTTACCATCATTCTTGTATTTTCTTTTATTTTCAATTATTAAACTGTTCTTTTCTCAACATATAAGTTTTACTTTTGTCGCCTAAAATAAAAAAAACAAAACTTGCAACTTATATTTAACTACAGCATCGAATCATACGGATACCTTAAGTTTTAGCTTTCATGTTTTTCAGATTTTGTGCTGCCTAGGGGTGTAGTTCTGAGCCTCATATTAAGTGCTAGTAAGCTCTCTTCACAGAGTAGGTAGTGTCCTAGGTTACAATGTAAAATTGTGCCCAAGGTATGTATTCTATCCCCATGAGCTGTTGGAGCCAAGGCGGGGCAGTGTTTTCCTTATCTTATGTTAATGAGCCTAACAATGCCTTGCCACATGACTCATTAATGGGCCATCAAGGATCCACTGCATGACTCATAGAATGAGATCATCCCATTGTGAGATGCTCCGCCCAGGGGGAGGAGCCAAGCATTCCCACCTGGATAAATCCAGGGTTTGGGACAGCACAGGCAGCTTTTATCCACTGGACTCCCAGAGGAGACAAGAGCTACCAGACGCTTCTACAGGAATCACTGCTTTGACAAGACCATCTCATCTGGACTGCCACTACCACCCTAACTAACAGGGTATCAGGTTGTATTCTGACTCTGTCAGTGGGTTTTTTTGTACTATTACTTTTATTTTATTTTACTTTCTTTTATTTCTTTTCTTTTCCTCTTATTAAACTGTGTTTCTGACCTGGAGTCTTTCACTGGTTTTGCTTTCAAACCAGCACAGTAGACAAAACAATTCTTTTCCTGTTGAAGACCAAGGACAACTTTCAGGCCCAAAAGCATAAATGACGGTGGACTGAAGGGAGGAACAAGGATGGGACCACACAACCTGAAGCTGTAATTGAACAATTAAACCCAATATGCAACTGGACCAAAGCTTATAAAAAATGTAAGACCTCGTGACCAGTTAGCTATTTTGTGACCATTCTTAGTCCACCTTGAGTGTAGTCCTGGTCAGGCCCTGTCCTGCCCAAGGTGTATCCTAGAGGCATTTGAATAAATACCTACTATATTCACTTGCTCTGTCCAGTCTCTGTTTCAGGTCAGCCTTCCTAGCGCATCAATACAGTAAGCTATTTGCAGAAACTATTGACGAATACTAGTATGAACAGTAGTTTTAAGCAAGTACAGTTTTGTAACTGTGAAGTAAGTGTATGAAAGATATTTTCAAAGACCAATGAGTCATCTTTGGGACTTAATGTAAGATTTAAGGTTTTTTGCAGATTTCAGCCAAATCTTTGTTTATTCTCCCACTCTGATCTATATAAGAACAACTCATGTTAATTAAAACACCAATTAATGGTCAGTTGTTATTCTCATCAATCATTGGCATTTGAGTTACAAATCCAACAGTTGTTTTTATGAAAAGCTTTGAATATATTTTGGACTAGATCCACACGTAATCTCTGGTTCCAAACCCTAATCATGGTTACCAACTGTGTAGATAACAAACACAGAAAGAACAATTTAAGCCACATCATCATTTGTATCAGTGTCTGTTTTACCAGTTGCTTCAGGAGTAGAGGTCTTAACTCTGGATTATTGGATCCAGGGCCCTTTGCCAGTGATTTTGACTGCAGTGAGGGTAGTCAACAGGACTTGGAATGATCCCTTCCACTTAGCTTGCAGAAGGTCACTGTCCCACCATTTGACATAGACCCAGTCTCCAGACTGGAACAGATGTGCAGGTGTATACAATCCTATGGGTCTGGATAACACAACAAATCTCTGGAGCTTCTGCAAAGTGGAACTTTAGCAATAGGGAAGAAAGACACACAGACCTCCTTACTTGCCTCAAAGAAGATCATTTATTGTAACAAACCAAGCCCTTTTATGCTCTAAACTAAACCCAAACAAGCACTCATTGGCTGCCTGCCACTGCAGTGTGGCGTCCATGCGTCTCTTCAACCAATCACTGCCTCACACACGAGGCAACCACACACCAGCCATACGACCTGTTCTCTGGTTTGATGACCTGTTTTTTACCTCGCTGTTAGCTGAACCTTTCCCAGAGTGCTTTCTGTTGAGTAAGAGTGAACAGGATTTCTTGTCTCCCACATCTCCCCCTTCTTTTTTAATTAATAAAAATACACCAAAGACAACTATGACACCTACAAAGAGACCTACAGCACAGGAAAACTGAAAGATGGTGTCCAATGCCCCCAGCAAGAGACTTGCTTCTTCTGCATTTGGAAATACTGTTCCAGAGCTCTTATGGCCGGAGCTTGAGGGCCATGTTTTTTAGGCAGGAGGGAGTCCATTAGCTGGAAATGTTGACTTTGACATTACTGAATGTCTTTCTGGAAGCATGGAGCAGGGAATAACTGAAGAAGGTCAGCAGGAACACAACAATATGATGGTGAGTGCAGTGGATGATGCCTTAAGTTTTAGCTTTCATATTTTTCAGATTCTGTGTTGCCTATGTGTGTAGCTCTGAGCTTCATATTGAGTGTCAGTAAGTTCTCTTCACAGGATAGGTAGACAAAACAATCCCTTTCCAGCTTGAGACCAAGGACAACTGGGGGCAAAGAATTGTTCTGTTAGTCCAATAGGGTCTTCCAGTAGACCTTTTAACTCTTTTAAATGCTCTCACTTTGGAGGAATTAAGTGGGACAGTTACAAACCCGATTCCCCCGTGTGTGCCTCCCAATGTATCGGGATATTCGAGAGACTGGACCACTGAGAGACGTTTTAAAGCATGATTTATTGCTTTTATCTTCATCAGTCTCAAGAGAGGGTGAGAATATCTTCACATCATTTGTCAGAGGTCACAAGATCTCTAGCTAAAATGCCTTTTAAAGATTTATTAGCCAATAAACTACTGCCACAAAGTTTGTTAGTGTCTTTACACCAATCAATAATTATTTTATTTTACACATTTTTCGCAGTGCGGGTCTTCTTAACCAATCATTTAACGTCACACAAACCTACATTGCTACACCTTATAACTTCTTACTATCTTTATAACTATTTCTTTATCTAAACTTTAAACTCTAAAACTTTACACTACCTAGCTAGACAGGTTTCTACTTAAACTACAAATCCACATTCTTGCTTCTGGTCTCTAAATCTGGAAGCCTCTTCCAAGGTCTCAAATCAAACCCTGTATTCATTTCTGTGTCTGGTCCTGCAGGCACAAGGTTTTGGGAGCTTGCTGTGCCTTGATTTCCCACACAGTGGTACTTCCCAAAGGGGGTGTAGTCCCACTGCCTGGTTCTCATTTTTTGATTTATCCCTTTCTCGTTAGACCACTCTTGCCCTAGGTCCATCAGGTAAAAGGAGTACATTAGGTGTTGGCATATATGGAGGGGGAAAATGATCTAATGGATCCCAGTCTTTCATCTCTTTTAATTTAAATGTGCTCATCCTTAATGGAGAAACCTCCCTCTTCCAGCTGGCAGCACAATCACTTTCCTCCTGGCTAAATGGTTCTTTAGCATTCACATGAATATTCAAAGCTTAGCACATCCACCCCTCAAACAACCCATACTTTGGCCAATATAAATGATCAGATCTTATTTCCTTTTTAGTCCATTCTATCATAAAATAGTGTATCATTTTAATTTCATTTTTATTCTTTCTGTCAGGGTTATGTTCCCACTGAGCCAATTTTATTCCTAAGGGGCTATCTGGGGGTATATCTATTGATGTCTTCCTGCTCCCCTTTCCCTTGGGATGGTTCCCCATACTTGCTTTGTGCCCCATCTTTCCAGCTTGATTTCTGCTAGACTAGCTTACCCCTGCACTGTCCACACACCTTTTCTTTATCCTAGCCTTTTTCAGCTTCCAAGAAAATCTGACTTTACACTCTTCACATGTATTTTCCTAATCCTTTTGAGCTACTATCCATTCTCTGGGAACCAAATATTGTTTTCCACACACCACTTTAATAATAGTGGACTTCCGTGATTCATTCACTGCTTCTTGCCATGCACTTCCTATTCTTTCACTGTCTGCTTCTTCGTGTTCCACAGAAACCAAGTAGTCTAGCGCTCAGGATCTAGCTTTTAATTCCTTCTCCTTACATTCCTGACACCAGGCACTCCTTATCGAAGATGTACAATACCACGTCTTATAACAAATATTACATTCACATAATACCCAGGGATCACATCCAGGTCAACCACACAGACAAAACAACATAAAACTTTATTTTATTTGGACAACAAATGCTTTGCCTTTCTCCTGATGTAGCATTGTGTTTTCTACTGCCTCGTGGTTCATCCCCTCCCCGCCTCCTCCCCGGGCTCCACACAGATATGGGGTCTCCTAAGCCCCTGCAAAATGCAAGGTAGATCCACCCAGGAAATTGGATATTTTGGGAAAAGCCACCCCCCTCCCCAAAAGGGATTTGACCCCTGGAATGCCTGTCCATCCTGGGTTACTCCCCCCACTCCAGCTATTGGCTGGGTCTCTGCCCTTGCCCTCCCCCCTCCCCAGGTAAAAGCAGCATGCTTGCCATGTGGTCTTGTTCTGTGATGAGCTTACTACGAACTGAAGAGCCCCTCCAAAGCTGGAATAAAAACCTTTGATAAGCCCATCACAGATCCAGGTTTCTCTCTGCTGATCATCAAAGCCTTTTGCTAGAGTCACGCTGGACTTGCCCTGCTTCTGACCCTGCTTCTCCAAACAGAAGGCCAGCCTGGAACTGGCTTTGCCTCACCGAGCACCTCCTGCTCCCAGCTGGGGATATGAGTTACCACTGCAGGGCTTAGCAGCCCTGAAAGAGGTAACAGTATCCCTTTATACCTGGCACCCAACTGGTAGGGCAGAGAGAAGCAGCTGCTCAGACTGCAGCTGCCGGCTGCCGTCGCAGAGGATGGCACAGGCTTCCTCGTGACTGCAGAGAAGTTTTAGACAGCACCGCGTTAGTCAGAAGAGCTTTGTTCCACCAGCTCTGCGACAGAAACTTAGATTTTATCCTGGAAAAAAATTTCATGAACGTGCTGCACTTAACGAGGGTGCTTTCTGGTGAGAGCAAACCCCGGGAAGACAGACAGGGGAGCTTCTTTAGCTCCGAAGAAGTCCTGTCCCAGCAGAAACCACACAGACAGAGCAGTGTTTTGCATTGGAAAGGGTGAGTATCTCCCTCTCCAGGGTGGGAGGGGGGGCTCAAAAAGGTTTTTTTCTTTTGCTCTATAAAGGGCAGGCATGGCTGTGCAGCCCCATTGGAAAGTAGTGAGACCAGGAACAGCTTTCCCACTGATAGCGTGGGTGTGTTTTTTTTAAAAGCGGCGCCAGGATCTAACATCTGCACGTGGCACATGGCAGCAGTGCCTGCCTCATTCTCAAGGCCACATGGTTGCTAGGCCAGCTGCTTTGGGGTAGCTTGTGGTTTTTGTTCACTAATCCACAGTTTTTGGGAAAATCCGAGTGCAAAGTTTCAGTTTTGTTATCTTTTCTCAGTCTGTGTGTGTGGTGCTGTGTTGTAACATCAAAATATGGGAGCAAACTAAAGCACAGCATCGAAAGAAACCTATAACCAAATCCTTGCTATTTTAATTGCAGAAAATGTCTCCTTTTCTAAGAAAAAGTTAAAACAGTTTGTGATTTGGCTTTTTGAAAATTTCCCTGAGACTTCTCCTGAAAATGTCCAAAAGATTGATTTCTGGGATAAGGTGGGGAGAAAATTTTTGGAATCAGGAAAAAGGCACAGCCTTGTGCAAAATTTGTTTTATGGGGACTGCAAATTCACTCAGCTTTGCTCAAACGTTATGGGAAAAGAGAAAAGCCAAAGAGCAATGATTTTACCCCCGTTTCTTCTGTTCCCCCCCCCCGACCCCAAACTCCCTTCCCCAAAACTTGGCGTTTTAATAGAGTCAACTTCTAGTGCTAGTCAGGAGAGTCGATGCCCTGACAAGCCTAATATGACCGAGGATTCCCCCACAATGCAAAGCCCCGGCCAGGCTAAGTGGGAATCTTCCCGACCCCCTGTTTCCCAAACCCAAGATCCCCACGTGTGTGCTGATAATAGTGGATGCCATGAGGCATCGTCTCCTCCTTTGTCTGTACCTCCACATGGTGCCATTTTGCAATCGAAACTCCCTTCCCCCTCTGTGTCTCCTGATCCTCGTGACTCACCACTATCCCCCACCCCGCCCTGTGCTTCCCTCAGCACTGCCCCTATACTCCTCACTGGGAGTGTCCACAGAAGTGATGTCACCCGCCCACATGAGTGTCCCTGCCCCCTGGAGTCTCAGGGCCCCGCCCCCTTTTCCCACGGTGACCCCGCCCCCTTTTCCCAGTCCCCCCGCCCATTTTTCCTACGGTATCCCTGGCTCTGGTCTCACTGCAACCACTGCTCCTTTACCCACCCCACCCCTTGGTTCCCTCCCCCCTGCCCCTGCCCCCCATCTCCCTGCTTCCAATGCCCCCCTCCCTAGCTCCCACAGAGAACACATGCCCACTGCTGGTTCCAGTGCCCCTGCACTCCCTCCTATTTAGAAAATAGATGGGAACAACAAATCCAATTCAGGGCCCTGTCATTTCACTTGGCCCTGCCACATACCAACAAACTAGAAGGGATAGAGCTGTGGACATTAATTGGAAACCATTTTCTAGGCAAGCAATTAAAGACCTCTGTAAGGCGCATAAAGATTATGGAAGGGATAGCCCCTACTCCTGGGGAATTTTAAATTCAGACCTTGCAGGAGCTGTAGCTGTCCCATTTGACATGCGACAGCTTTTTTCAAGCCTCATGTCTTCTACAGAGTTCAAACTCTGGGAAGCAGCATGGAAAAAGCTGTTAAAACAAGCCCTTCCTGAGCTCCTCAGAGATCCTCAAACTGCAACAGATGTCAATGGGTTGCCAATTACCATTGAGCATCTAGCTGGTGAGGGTCTGTGAGCTTTGACACCAACACAAGCCGCAGAGATTCCCTTAAAAGTACTTGAGAGAATCAAAGATGCTGTTGAGAAAGCTTTCTACACGCTAGAACTTGAGGGTACCCTTGAATCATATTCTAATATCTGGCAAAAGCCATCAGAGCCCTTTATAAAATTTGTTGAAAGGTTGACTAAAGCCATTGAAATACAGGTTAAATTTGCAGATGCAAGGGAACACATATTACAAGAAATGGTTTTTAGTCGTGCTAATGAGGTTTGCAAAGCTGCCATAATGAGTTTACCTCTAGAACCTTTTCCCACGATACAAGACATGCTTCAAGTTTGTAATAGGAAGGTACCTCTGATGAATGCGACCGCAAACGCCAGGCCACAGCAGCTGCTGAGACCACATCAAAGGATCACCGTTGCCAGCCCAGCCCCTCCTCCAGCAACACCACAGCACATCAAGCAGCAGCGGAGATCGGCACTGATTGACCCCTCGAAACCCTGTTTGCTTTGTAACGCCTTTGGCCACTGGATTTACCAGTGTCCCATGAAAAAGCAATTCGAGGAGTTTAAAAACAACAAGGGAATGGAACTGCAATTGCTCCCAGGGGGTCAACAACAAAAAAACTAAAGGAAGAGCGCAAGATTGTTCAGTGTGAAGACATAAAAAGAGCAGGCCTATAAAATGGGGAAATTGAAAGTATAAGCAAACCTATTCTAACCACTAATTCTATGTATGAGCCTTTCAGGTTGCAGCTGACAGAACCACTCTGCCTAAGAGACACTGATTAGCATTTTGTCTCCATAGACCCGCAACAGCAGGGTACTTGGGAGCGGATTAACTGTGAGTACATCGTCATTAGAGATACAAAATACACACCACAAGAGATTGAAATCACTCCATGTCTTGTGTCATCAGACACTGGGTGTTTCTCTCTCTGCCTGCACTGTGTCAACCCACCCTTGTTCCTTCCCAAAGGTCAAATCATAGCTCAAGCTATCCCTGTGTGGATACCACCTCAAGGTACCGGGGAACAGGGACCCACAGTCGCTCAGGTCCATGTCATCAGGGAAAATAAACCCAAAATCTGGTGCAATGTCAAAGGGAGTGGGGAGTCAAAACACATTGAGGCCCTTTTGGATACAGGTGCCAATTGTACTGTTATACCTGCTCAGTTCTGGCCGTCACATTGGCCTTTGCAAAACGCGGCTGGTCACGTTCAGGGTATGGGGGTATACAATTGGCAAAACAATCCAAGAGCATTGTACAAATTGAAGGGCCAAACGGACAATTAGCAAACCTCTGTTTGTTTTAAACTACCCAGAGCCCTTGTTGGGGAGAGACCTGATGGCCCAGTGGTGAGTTACCATTAACATTCCAGACTCTCCGCAGAATTTTCAGGCAGCGGTCACTGAGGTGCGCCTTACCCAGAAACTGAAGTGGAAAACAGATACCCCAGTGTGGGTAGAACAGTGGCCGCTTAATTAACAAAAACTGAAGGCGCTTGAGGAGTTAGTAGAAGAGCAATTGAAAAAGGGTCATATAGTAGAGACCACGTCTTCGTGGAACTCTCCAGTGTTTGTTGTCCCAAAAGCTGACATAGGGAGATGGCGACTCCTCCACGATCTCCGACAAATTAATAATGTCATTGAAAGCATGGGATCTCTCCAACCTGGGATGCCATCCCCAGCAATGCTCCCCCAAAATTGGAATTTGGCAGTGATCGATATAAAAGATTGTTTCTTCCAAATTCCCCTACACCCTGACGATGCATTGCGCTTTGCATTCTCGGTCCCCACCATTAACTGAGAGGCCCCTATGAGGCGCTACCATTGGATGGTTCTTCCCCAGGGTATGAAAAACAGCCCCATGATCTGCCAGTGGTATGTCTCTTCTGTGTTGTCCCCAGTGCATGCAGCTGCAGAGAAAGCCATCATTTATCATTACACTGATGATATTCTGGTGTGTGATCCAAATGAAGATCTACTCACCCATTTGCTTGACCTAACAATAAATGCATTGATTGTTGCAGGGTTCGAGCTCCAGCAAAAGAAAATTCAAAAGATGCCACCTTGGAGGTATTTGGGCTTGGAAATTGGGAAGAGGACCATTATTTCTCAAAAATTAGAAATCAAAAACAAAATAAAGACCCTTGCAGATGCCCAACAGTTGTGTGGGTCTTTGAATTGGGTTCGGCCCTGGCTAGGTCTGACTACTGAAGACTTAGACCCCCTTTTGGAATTACTGAAAGGGGTGGAAGAACCGACTTCTCCAAAGGTTATGACCCCAGAGGCACGGAAAGCTCTAGATAAGGTTCAAACAGTCATGTCCACAAGACAGGACAACAGATGTCAGCCTGATTTACCATTCAAATTTATCATTGCAGGTAAGTTGCCACACCTTCATGGAATTATTTTTCAATGGGAACAGAAACAAACACCCAAAAAAAAAAGAACACTTCAAAAGGATCGTGACCAGAGGGACCCTCTCTTGATCATAGAGTGGGTTTTCCTCAGTCACCAAAGGTCCAAAAGAATGACACAACCACAGGAGCTAGTAGCAGAACTGATTAGGAATGCCATAACCAGAATAAGGGAGCTGGCCGGATGTGATTTTGAGTGCATTCACATTCCAGTCAAGTTAAAATCAGGCCAAATTACCAAAGCAATGTTAGAACATTTGCTTCAAGAAAATGAAGCCCTGCAGTTTGCTCTGGATTCCTACACAGGAAAACTTTTTATTCATCGGCCTGCACAGAAACTTTTTGAAGAAGAAGTAAAATTTACTCTAAAATTAGAAAGTGTTCAGAGAAAGAAACCCTTGAAAGCCCTAACCGTCTGTGCTGGTTTGAAAGCAAAACCAGTGAAAGACTCCAGGTCAGAAACACAGTTTAATAAGAGGAAAAGAAAAGAAAGTAAAGTAAAATAAAATAAAAGTAATAGTACAAAAAAAACCCTGACAGAGTCAGAATACAACCTGACACCCTGTTACTTAGGGTGGTAGTGGCAGTCCAGATGAGATGGTCTTGTCGAAGCAGTGATTCCTGTAGAAATGTCTGGTAGCTCTTGTCTCCTCTGGGAGTCCAGTGGATAAAAGCTGCCTGTGCTGTCCCAAACCCTGGATTTATCCAGGTGGGAATGCTTGGCTCCTCCCCCTGGGTGGAGCATCTCACAATGGGGATGATCTCATTCTATGAGTCATGCAGTGGGTCCTTGATGGCCCATTAATGAGTCATGTGGCAAGGCATTGTTAGGCTCATTAACATAAGATAAGGAAAACACTGCCCCACCTTCGCTCCAATGTCTCATGGGGATAGAATACATACCTTGGGCACAATTTTACATTGTAACCTAGGACATAATCCACCCCTTATTCTATCACCATCTACATCATACACCCTCACAGATACATACATATATACACAGAATGAAACCTTACACGCAAATTCTAGTTCTCACTTAAAATTAGGTCTCCTGGTGGTACACAACGGGTTTCTCCATCTTTTTGCATATACCAAGTATAACCAGGTCCTTGAGCAAAAACAATCCCACGGATGGGTCTGCCTTTGCCTGAGGTGGGATTAATCCAAACAGTCTTTCCTAAAATCCCTTTCATGTGTACCACAGGGACTTTATCTCCATCCACTGTGTGCAAGGGTTCAGACTGGGCAAGACCAGCTCGATTGATGGAGCCTCGGGTGTTGACCATCAAGGTGGCTTTGGCTAAGTTTATGTCCCAATTCTTAAAAGTCCCTCCGCCAAGTGCCTTCAGGGTAATCTTTAACAGTCCATTGCACCATTCAACTTTCCCGGCGGCTGGTGCATGATAAGGGATGTGGTATATCCATTCAGTACCATGTTCTTTGGCCCAGGTGTTTATAAGGCCGTTCTTAAAATGTGTCCTGTTGTCAGACTCGATTCTCTCTGGGGTGCCATGTCTCCACAGGACTTGCTTTTCAAGGCCCAGGATGGTGTTCCGGGCAGTAGCATGAGGCACAGGATAGGTCTCCAGCCATCCTGTGGTTGCTTCTACCATGGTCAGCACATAGCGCTTGCTTTGGTGGGTCTGGGGAAGGCTGATGTAGTCAATTTGCCAGGCTTCCCCATACCTGTACTTCAACCATCTTCCACCGTACCACAGAGGCTTCACCCGCTTGGCCTGTTTGATTGCAGCGCAGGTCTCACAGTCATGGATGACTTGTGAGATGCTGTCCATAGTAAGGTCCACCCCTTGGTCACGGGGCCATCGATATGTTGCATCTCTTCCCTGATGACCAGAGGCATCATGGGCCCAACGAGCTAGGAATAATTCTCCCTTGTGCTGCCAGTCTAGATCCACCTGTGATACTTTCACCTTGGCAGCTTTGTCTACCTGCTCATTGTTGCGATGCTCCTCATTAGCCCGACTCTTGGGTACGTGCGCATCCACGTGTTGAACCTTCACGGTCAGCTTCTCTATTCGGGCGGCAATGTCCTGCCAAATCTCAGCAGCCCAGATGGGTTTCCCTCTGCGCTGCCAGCTGATCTTTTTCCAGCGATTCAGCCATCCCCACAAGGCATTAGCTACCATCCATGAGTCGGTGTAGAGATAGAGCCTCAGACACTTCTCTTGTTCAGCAATATCCAAAGCCAGCTGGACAGCTTTAAGCTCTGCCATCTGACTCGATCCACCTTGTCCCTTGGTAGCTTGTGCAACTTGTCGTGTGGTGCTCCATACTGCAGCTTTCTATTTCTGGTCAGCGCCTATAATTCGGCAGGAACCATCAGTGAAAAGGGCATATCGTCTTTCAGTCTCCGGTAGCTCGTTATATGGTGGGGCCTCCTCGGCACATGTCACTTGCTCCTCTTCTTCTTCAGAGGATAATTCAAAAGTCTCACCTTCAGGCCAGTTTGTTATAACTTCCAGAATCCCAGGGCGATTTGGGTTTCCAATACGGGCACGCTGTGTAATGAGGGCAATCCATGTGCTCCAAGTAGTGTGGGTGGCATGATGCATGGAAGGAACCTTTCCCTTGAACATCCACCCCAGCACCGGCAGTCGGGGTGCCAGAAGCAGCTGTGCTTTAGTGCCAATTACTTCTGAGGCAGCTTGAAATCCTTCATAGGCAGCCAAGATTTCTTTCTCCGTGGGAGTGTAGTTGCCTTCGGACCCTCTGTAGCTTCGACTCCAGAATCCCAGTGGTTGACCTCGAGTCTCACCCGGCACCTTCTTCCAAAGGCTCCAGGACAGGCCATTGTTCCCGGCTGCTGAGTAGAGCACATTCTTCACATCTGGTCCTGTCCTCACTGGGCCAAGGGCTACCGCATGAGCGATCTCCTGCTTGATCTGGCCAAAGGCTTGCTGCTGTTCATGGCCCCAGTGGAAATCATTCTTCTTGCGGGTAACCAGGTAGAGAGGACTCACAATCTGGCTATACTCAGGAATGTGCATTCTCCAAAAGCCTATGGCGCCTAGGAAAGCTTGTGTTTCCTTCTTGCTTGTTGGTGGAGACATCGCGGTGATCTTGTTGATTACTTCTGTGGGTATCTGGCGACGACCATCTTGCCACTTGACTCCCAGGAACTGGATTTCTCGAGCCGGTCCCTTAACCTTACTTTGCTTAATGGCAAAACCAGCTTTCAGTAGAATCTGGATAATCTTTTCTCCTTTCTTGAAGACTTCCCCTTCTGTGTTCCCCCACACAATGATGTCATCAATATACTGGAGATGTTCAGGAGCCTCACCTTTTTCCAATGCAGTCTGGATTAGTCCGTGGCAGATTGTGGGACTGTGCTTCCACCCCTGGGGCAGTCGGTTCCAGGTATACTGCACACCCCTCCAGGTGAAGCAAACTGGGGCCTGCACTCTGCTGCCAAAGGAATGGAGAAGAAGGCATTGGCAATGTCGATGGTCGCGTACCACTTTGCTGCCTTGGACTCCAGCTCGTACTGAAGCTCCAGCATGTCTGGCGCAGCAGCACTCAGTGGTGGCGTGTCCTCATTCAGACCATGGTAATCCACAGTCAGTCTCCATTCTCCACTGGACTTATGCACTGGCCATATAGGGCTGTTGAAAAGTGAGCGAGCTTTGCTGACCACCCCTTGGCTCTCCAATTTATGAATCATCTCATGGATAGGAATCACAGAGTCTCTGTCTCTGCGGTATTGCCGACGGTGCACTGTTGCTGTGGCGATTGGTACCTGTTGCTCTTCAACTCTCAACAGTCCCACAGCAAAGGGGTCATCTGAGAGACCGGGCAAGGTATTCAGTTGTCTGATGCCTTCTGTCTCTACAGCAGCTATCCCAAAAGCCCAACAATATCCTTTTGGGTCTTTGAAATATCCATTTCTGAGATAGTCTATGCCGAGGATGCATGGGGCTTCTGGGCCAGTCACAATGGGGTGTTTTTGCCATCCATTCCCAGTTAAACTCACTTCGACCTCCACTACAGTCAGCTGCTGGGACCCTCCTGTCACTCCAGAAATAGAAACAGATTCTGTTCCTACATACCTTGATGGCATCCGGGTACATTTAGAGCCAGTGTCAACTAAAGCCGCATACTCTTGTGGGTCAGATGTGCCAGGCCATCTGATCCACACAGTCCAACAGATCTGATTGTCCCTTTCCTCTACCTGGCTAGAGGCAGGGCCCCCCTATTTCTGGTCATGGTGCACGCTGATCTCTTCCTGAGGTTCCTTCAAGAGGATCAGTCATATCATCATTCCTATCCCGTCTGGAGTTTTGTGCTCAAGAGACTGGAGCAGCATTGACTCTAGATGAACTTCTTGTGGTAGGGGTCTCTCTTTTCAGTTCATGTACCCGGGCTGCTAAGGAGGAGGTGGGTTTTCCATCCCACTTCCTCATGTCTTCTCCATGCTCCCGAAGAAAAGACCAGAGGTTACCTTGTGGAGTGTATGTTCTCTCCCTGGCTGGGGGACGCCTGCTCCTAATGGCAGACTCTTGTTGGTTCTGGCGAGACGTGGTAAATTTCTTCTTCAATCAAGCTTTGGATTTGCTCAGCCAGCCTTGTTTCTACGGATGAGACATGGGTACGAAATGGGGCGGTGACAGTGTCCTCCTAAATTCTTAGTTTATTGACCAAGACGCCCACCCTGTCCTCGCCTGCCCTCCATTGCAACGTTGCCAGGTAACGGGAGTACAGCTCGGGTCCAAGCCGTGCGAATCTCAACCACATCTGCGATGTGCACTGGACTTCATCTGGGCTTTTAGGAAATCTCTCGTCTTCTGAGAAAATGATCTCCAGCACAGCCAATTCCCTCAGGCATCGGATACCTTGTTCCATTGTGCTCCATTTTCCTTGGTGCACCTGGAGATCTTCTTTACAAAGGTATCTGTCCTTCACACTTGTTAGCAGTCGTCGCCAGAGGCTGAGAGTTTCTTGGGTTCTCCCGATCCCTTGGTCAATGACCACATCCCGGGACAACGATCCCAGTAGCCTGGCCTCACTTCCGTCCAGAATGCTGTCATTGGCTGCAGCATCCCACATACGGAGCAGCAGGTCAGGACAGATTCATTTGTCTGGCGGGTGAATTCCCTCCGCAGGTCACACAGCTCACCCAGGGACAGAGAGCGAGTGATGATCTCTGGCTCTGTCTCTTCTGCTGGGTGCGAAGGTCCTGCTGCATCCTCGTCAGTCACTATGCGGACTGATTTGCTCTTTGCTTTCTTCTTCTGAACAGGAGCCACTGCTACCGGTCTAGGCTGTTCTGATTCCGTGATGGTTTGTGTGGAGATGCTGACAGCACCTTTGGTTCCTTTCTCCTCTGTGACAACCTGCACAGACACAGATGTTGTGGCTTTGCATGTGGCTTCTTTCTCTTCTGTGGCAGTCTGCCTGGACGTGGGCACTGTTGCCTTGATTTCGGTTCCTTTCTCCTCTGTGACAGTCTGTGTAGATGCGGACACTGTTGTCTTGCTTTTGGCTTCTGTTTCCTCTGTAACAGTCTGCGTAGACTCGGACACTGTTGCCTGACTTTTGGTTCCTTTCTCCTCTGTGACAATCTGTGTGGACACAAAGGCTGTTGCTGTGCATTTGGTTCTTTTCTCCTCTGCCTCAAGAAGACGCTGCACTTTAAGCATGGTTCAGGCTGTGCAGAGAAGAGAAAGCAGTACTAACAACAACATTATGCTGTCCTTGGTATCCAGAGAGAACTCAATATTTCCAAAAACTGCTGTATCAGGCTTGAAAGACTGGAAAAAAACATTCTTTACTCCTCCCTGCTGTGGCTGGGTGAGATTGTTGAGACCCCAAACAAAACATCCTAGACCGGGACAAGCAAACAAAATTGAGTACATATTCTGAATTGTGCTCGTTGCCTCGGAGGTTATCATGCAATAGGCATAATAGACCAATAAAGCAATTTTAGTGCTGTACTCTGGTTTATACCAGAATATTAAGATCTGCAGATACTGCCCAATGTGTGGAATGATATAGAGAGCTAGGTACAAGACACATGTAAACATGCTGAGCATCATAGTGAACAGGTGTCTTTTTCCCAAAATTGTAATTCTGACTTTTCTCAGTACCTCTTGCCCCACGTTGGGCACCAAAAATATGTGCTGGTTTGAAAGCAAAACCAGTGAAAGACTCCAGGTCAGAAACACAGTTTAATAAGAGGAAAAGAAAAGAAATAAAAGAAAGTAAAATAAAATAAAAGTAATAGTACAAAAAAACCCACTGACAGAGTCAGAATACAACCTGATACCCTGTTAGTTA
This sequence comes from Acrocephalus scirpaceus scirpaceus, assembly GCA_910950805.1. NCBI lineage: Eukaryota > Metazoa > Chordata > Aves > Passeriformes > Sylviidae > Acrocephalus > Acrocephalus scirpaceus. Next base: position 5,949,653 of record OU383795.1, on the reverse strand, counting down.
GGGTGGTAGTGGCAGTCCAGATGAGCTGATCTTGTCGAAGCAGTGATTCCTGTAGAAATGTCTGGTAGCTCTTGTCTCCTCTGGGAGTCCAGTGGATAAAAGCTGCCTGTGCTGTCCCAAACCCTGGATTTATCCAGGTGGGAATGCTTGGCTCCTCCCCCTGGGCGGAGCATCTCACAATGGGATGATCTCATTCTATGAGTCATGCAGTGGGTCCTTGATGGCCCATTAATGAGTCATGTGGCAAGGCATTGTTAGGCTTGTTAACATAAGATAAGGAAAACACTGCCCCGCCTTGGCTCCAACAGCTCATGGGGATAGAATACATACCTTGGGCACAATTTTACATTGTAACCTAGGACACCGTCTTTACAGACGCATCCGGGAAATCCCACAAGTCAGTTATGCCTTGGAAAGATCCTCAAACCCAGCAATGGGAATCAGATATTGCTGAAGTAGAGGGCTCACCCCAGGTCGCTGAGTTGGCTGTGGTTGTTAGAGCCTTTGAAAGGTTTCCTGAACCATTTAATTTGGTCACAGATTTGGCCTATGTTGCAGGAGTAGTGTCCAGAGCAGATCAGGCCATACTACAGGAGGTGTCTAATATTGCACTTTTTGAGTTGCTCTCTAAATTGGTAACATTAGTGTTCCACTGAGAGCAACCGTTTTATGCAATGCATGTCAGGCCACACACTGATTTGCCAGGGTTCATCGCTGAAGGCAACAGGAGGGCAGATGCTCTTGTTGCACCTGCAGAGATGGCCCCACTCCCAAACATGTTCGAACAAGCTAAAATCAGTCACCACCTTTTCCATCAAAATGCATATGGCCTAGTTCGCCAGTTCCACATCATTCAAGAGCAGGCCAGAGCAATCGTGACCACATGCTCCTCTTGCCAACAGCATGCACTCCCCACATTAAATGCAGGAACAAATCCAAGAGGGTTGAAAAGCTGCGAAGTGTGGCAGACAGATGTAACACATATACCATCATTCGGACGGCAGAAATACGTTCATGTTTCTGTTGATACCTTTTCTGGAGCAGTCTATGCCTCTGCCCACACAGGAGAGACATCTTCTGATGCAATCAAGCATCTCCTACAGGCCTTCTCCTTCATGGGTGTCCCCAAAGAATTGAAAATTGATAATGGGCCCAGTTACAAATCCAGGAGTTCCTGAGCTTCCTGCAACAATGGGGAGTGGGGCACAAAAAAGGCATCCCCCACTCCCTGACTGGTCAGACCATGGTAGAAAGGACTCACCGTGAGATTAAAAGAGTCATTGACCAACAACAACAAGTTTTAAAGGTAGAACCGCCCCAAATTCGGTTGTCCAGAGCACTTTTCACAATTAATTTTCTGAACTGTTCTTTTGACAACCTGAACCCTCCAATTGTACGACACTTTGGGGGGAGTGGGCAGCTGTCATTAAAAGAAAAGCCTCTAGTAATAGTGAAAGACCCTGAGACTTGGAAAATGCAGGGACCTTACAAGTTAGTTACATGGGGATGTGGTTACGCGTGTGTATCCATCCCCTCTGGGTTAAAATGGATTCCATCAAAATGGGTAAAGCCCTGCGTTCCCAAGGTCTCAGGGACATTTGCAGCAGTGCCTCAAGTTGCCAATGCCGCTTGGAGGAGAAAGAGACGCTGCGTGTGTTCCCAGGAGGAAATTCCACTGATACCTCCTAACGAACAGCCTGTAATATCTTCTCTGTTTTAAGTTTCTTTTACTAGTATAGATCCTGCTGTTCGTGTGCAGTCTCGTGACACCATGAGACCGAGTCTTCTTCTCGCCCTGCTCGTGATCTTGCCACCTGCGAGCCCTTGGATAGTCCCTCAGCCAAAAGCAAATGTATGGACAACTTTGGCCAAAGCCCTTGGACAAGATCATATCTGTCTCTCCACAGCTTCAGCCTCTGAACCCTTTTCCACTTGCCTTTTGTGAGTTCCATTTAAATCTGCAGAGTTCCCAAATGAAATGTGGAATGCTTTAAATTTGGCCAACTCACTCACACCTCCTCCTAGTTGCTACCCCTCCAACAATCCTTTAATGTTCTGGCAGGAGTGGGCTAGACGTCTGCCGGTACCAAAAAAGGATCCACAAGAATTTCACCTCTTAGGCTCCATGAATGCCACCTTTTGTGTCCAGTTTAAATTTAATCCCCGGCTTCCATACTATGAAATGGAATTAAACACCTATCCACACCCTAACAATCCACAATACACACAGAAAAACTGGTGCGAAAATTCAGTCGTAGTCACACATACTTTAAATGAAGATTATAAGCCCCAAGAACTCCCAAAAGGTGTGTTTTTGATATGTGGAGACAGAGCATGGGCAGGCCTCCCCCCATGCTTGATCGGAGGTCCTTGTACTTTTGGCAAGCTGAGCCTGTTTACCCCAAATCGCACAAATTTAATGCATTGGCAAATGAAAAACAACACAAATAAATTGGCTATTCAAAAAAGGGATTTAAGACAATTGGATCCAGACTGTAATTCGGAGATTGTTCACTGGTCCAGAGTTAAGGCCACTGCAATTACAGTCCTTCTGCCATGGATATTGGCAGCAAAAAGCATGGGAGAATTAGGCCGATTGGAATGCTGGGTTGCTAAACAGGCAAACCTTATTTCTGCTGCCTTAAGCGACCTCCTATCAGATGAAGAAGTTACCAGGCAAGCGACGATTCAAAACAGAGCTGCTATTGACTATCTGCTCCTTCTGCATAGCCATCGCTGTGAGGAATTTGAAGGACTTTGCTGTCTCAACCTGTCATCGAGAGCAGAAAACATCCATGCTACGATTGACAAGATGAAGGACATGGTGAACGACATCAAGAGAGAGACAGACGACTGGCTGACTGGACTGTTCAAAGGCTGGGGACTCTTGGGATGGGTGGGATCTATACTGAAAACTGTGTTCATTGTATTGCTTGTATTTGTTATTGTTGTAGTTGTTGTTAGTATCACCTGTAGTTTGGTGAAGCGAATGGTTTATAAGCTAATTCCAAGCTCATCTTCCTCTCCTGAAATCTTCTATTTAGAAGCCCTCAGTGCCCCAGTAGAAAATCTGGTGACGTCATCTGAAAACACTAACATGCCTGAAAAGGAGGAGCCCATTTACCAGAGTTGGTTTGATGAGCCTCGTGGCCCCCAAACCCGGTCCTCTTCTTTTTAAACAAAACAGGGGGAGATGTAGCATTGTGTTTTCTACTGCCTCGTGGTTCATCCCCTCCCCGCCTCCTCCCTGGGCTCCACACAGATATGGGGTCTCCTAAGCCCCTGCAAAATGCAAGGTAGATCCACCCAGGAAATTGGATATTTTGGGAAAAGCCACCCCCCTCCCCAAAAGGGATTTGACCCCTGGAATGCCTGTCCATCCTGGGTCACTCCCCCCACTCCAGCTATTGGCTGGGTCTCTGCCCTTGCCCTCCCCCCTCCCCAGGTAAAAGCAGCATGCTTGCCATGTGGTCTTGTTCTGTGATGAGCTTACTACGAACTGAAGAGCCCCTCCAAAGTTGGAATAAAAACCTTTGATAAGCCCATCACAGATCCAGGTTTCTCTCTGCTGATCGTCAAAGCCTTTTGCTAGAGTCACGCTGGACTTGCCCTGCTTCTGACCCTGCTTCTCCGAACAGAAGGCCAGCCTGGAACTGGCTTCGCCTCACTGAGCACCTCCTGCTCCCAGCCGGGGATACGAGTTGCCACTGCAGGGCTTAGCAGCCCTGAAAGAGGTAACAGTAACCCTTTATCCTGCCGCCTCAGTCACCCGAGGTCAGAACCGTGGATAGAGCTCCACACTCACCTTGTACTGCAGTATGTCTCACTCAGCACTCACACTCATCAATCACACAAGACACGGGACATACACATATATCTCACACTCTTTACTCACCATTCACACATTCACACAATACTAAGGTACCTCTGTTGTTTGGTTAGATGTTAATATTCTTCCATGGGTACTACTTATCTTACAAAAATACTCTAATTTTCCTCAAAGCCCAATTCTCTATAATTCCTCTCTAAGTGGAATAACCTCCACTCAATTCTCAAATCGAGTCTCCCTGGATTAATAATCAGGATCTCTTTGCTTCCTGCCCTTTGCAGCCCGCTGTTTGTTCCAACTACTGTTTTACACAGAAACGGGGATTGAGAGATGCAGACCATGCTATGCAAGCAAAGTTAGTTTATTACACTAATCACCAGTATTTATAGTTCTCTAAGTTCCGTATGAAATTTTCCACTCAGACCCCTTTGCCCCGTTCCCTTAGTTATCCTCGGTTATCAAGTCCTTGTTACATTCTTTTGCCCCAGCAATGTCCTTGTTACATCTTTTCTCGTCAGAGTGGTCAGAGTGACCAGACACGATGTCTTCACTTTTGTTCTTGCCTTGAGTTTATCTCTCCCACGCCTTTCACTGTACCAGGGCCAAAAGGTCAGCAGCGCTACCCAGCTCATCTTCTGTAGCTGTCTGATCTTCCCCAATTCCTCCTCTCTGTTCAACAATCATTATATGCTTTATTGATTTATTAATCAATCTCTAAATACATTGAATCAAGCAAGGCAGGCATATCACTTTCGCAGTCGGGGGAGACGGAGACACGACACTACATCGGAGTTTCATGCAGCAGAGAGAGCTTTTAATAGCTTACACAGCTCTTATATACCCTATTTGAAAGACTCCGCATTTGATTGACTATGATTGGTTACCACCCAGCTCACTGACCAATAGCTGCCTGCTTACATCTATCATCAGGGATTGGCTGGCTTCTGTTCTCTGTGGCCAAACCCCTCCTCTTCAGTCCAGCTGTATGACCATCATAATTCCCCCTTTTTGGTTTAAAATATAAAAGCCATGTTTATTACCCTTCTGCAGAGCCCCTTGCAGAAAGAACAACAAACAGGGTACAAGGAGAATTAAACTCTTCACTAAACCAACAAACCTAACCTTTCTAGCTATTGGTGTGTCCCATCAAAAATTTTACAATCATGTCCAGGAGCTATCAAAGGTACAATGTTACTGGGTGGCATGCTGCAGGCTAATTACTTAGAACTTCAACATTACAAACAAACCAACTTAAAAACTATCAGAGGTAACATTTAAAACTGTCAGAGGTAGCCTTTCCTGTTGCTTGTAGTATCTTTAAAGTGTCCGATTTTTGAGGTCCAGGTGAATTTACAGGTGAGTTGCCATTCCAGAGGTCTCAGATTTCCATCCAGCTGGTGCAGAGGGTTGTTACCCATTGAATACTGGCATCTGTGAAAATATATGCATATCCGTGCCCCAAGTGACAAGGTTCCGTGTTGCAAAATTTCTTAGTGGGCACATCCCACTTTGGAATTGGGCCTGAGCTATTCTGGGTAAGGCCTCAGATTTGGGCCTGAGCAAGGCCTCAGATTTAGGCCTTGTTAGTAGTGAGCAAGCTTGTGGCGCAGTTAGAAATTATATTAAGGTGTGCTTGGATTTAACTGATGTAGTTTTAGTAATTTTACTGTGGTGACCTTAAAGTTAAGATTGTTTACATTCCTTTTTAATCTAGTACCAATTAGAAAGCACCTGTTCACATAAACTATCTGAGACTGTATATAAACCACCATTTTGAAGCAATAAAGGGAGAACATATGATATGACCAAATTGGTTGGACCTATGTTGCTCTGTCAGCCTCCCATGGAAATGCCCTGGCTTCAAATGGCGTCCGAACCCAGGGACATTGATAGTTGTTAATGCTTAAATGCTGACTTGTTTAAATACGATTTCTAATGCTTAAATGCTGGCTTGTTTAAATACGATTTTTTGTTTAAATACGTTTTTGATTTAATGCGGTGAAACCTCGAAGAACGAGAGTTCAGAAGTCTCTGAGCTTGTCTCCAAACCTGCCGGAGTTCCGGGGCCAAGCGGCCCCCCCTGGACCGGTGGTGAGCAGGATTTGCGGGGACGAATTGACTCGGAGCTGGGAGGCTGAAGGCGTGATTCGCTCCATTTTGCCCAGGGTGAGACAGCGGCACGCCGTGGAAGGTGAAGGTAAGCGGCCTGTGGGAAGAGAGAAAGAAAAAAAAAAAAGAAAAAATGGATACTGAGATGCTCGCGGCCAGCCGCCTTCTCATTAGTATGCTCTCAAAGAGAGGCGAAAAACTTAAAGAAAGTGAAGTAGAACAGTTGGCCCTGTGGGCCAGGAAGAAAGGGAAGTTAAGCAAATCTTCACTCGTTTTCTGTGAAGCCGAGTGGAGAGAAATTGGCGATTTACTATGGAAGTCCGTGATTGCTGGAGGACGAGAGGGAAAAATAGCTCAAGAACTTGGCGCTGTCTGGCAGAAAATTCTAACTACTTTAGAGACTTTAGTTGCCGAGCGAAAGGCAGCCCAGGCTGCGATCTGAGCTATGGAAATTGGTACGTCGGCAGAATTAACAAATACGCAAAAATCCTCTAAGGTAGCGAGATTTTTTGGCATCAATTCAGCCCACCCAGTGAAAGGGAACGCAGCGCTCGTTTATTCTAACCTGCAAGATATTATAAGTTCTGCTGAGAACCGCGTGGTCGATGCGCAGGAAAAGTCTTTGTCTCTATCTGGAAAAAATGGAGGAAACCAGGAAGCGCGGCAGCCGCCAGAGTCTGGGGGCGTGGTGAAAGACGAGACAGAAGGCGGGACCGAGGGCGGAGCGGGGCCGGCTCAGGAGACAACACAGGGGGGCGGCGACAAGGGCGGCGACAGGGGCGGTGACAAAGACGGTGACGAAACCAAAAACCCGCAGCCCCCCCCCCTCACCGGAAGACAAGGCGGTGACGCAGGCGCAGGGAGTTCACGTGACCAAAACAAACATGGCGACGCCCATGCCCACTTCCGTCGCGGAGTCCTCAGCCACTGCCGTGGATCCCGGGGCCATGGCGCAGCTTGCTAAAAAGACACACCAACCCGCGGCAGCCCAGTGCCCACTGCCCTCTGATTCTGACTCGGATTCCGACTCAGACCAGGACAGTTCTAGCCCCGATTTTTGCAGCCCATCGCGGCGAAAAAAAAGAACCGCAGGGTGCGCGTGGGCTGCGGCACACAGATGAGAGGCTTGCAAAACTATCTACCCGACAGAGTTCTAAGGAAGATTGCATTACATTGTCAGTCACCCAGCCAAATCCGATTGCAAACAGGTGGTCCAAAATAGTAAAAGATGCCATGAAGGATGGCAACTTTGATATAGCAAGTTCCCTTGCTTGCCCAGTGATTATAGAAAATGCCCAAGCTCAATGGGAACCTCACGAATGGAAAGTGTTAAGCCAAGCAAAGCAAACAGTTACCACCTACGGAATTAGATCAGAAGCAGCCAAGAACATAATACAATACATCTTCACTGCAGATGTCCTCTGCCCTGCTGACTGCTCAAACATTGCATCTTTGCTCTTAACCCCTTCACAGTTTCTCATTTTTGAAAGAGAATGGAAACATTTAGCATTTGAAGAAGCGAACAAACACCAAACAGTTGGAGATCCTTTGTATGCACTCCAGCCTGACATGCTAACAGGGCAAGGACCATATGCTAGAACCAATGTGCAGCTGACTTTTCCTATCGAGATTCATCAAATTGCTCAAACATTAGCCCACAAAGCCTTGCTTTTGGTTCCAGACAAGAGGAAGCCTGTTTCATTTGCTAACATCAAGCAAGGAACCACAGAACCTTATGGACAATTTATTGATAGACTGTCTGCTGCCATAAAAGATGCACAAGATTTGCCTCCAGACCTTCAGGAGCATTTGTTTCGCTCTCTTGCTTTTGAAAATGCCAATTCACGTACCAGAGTCATTTTAGCTTCTCTCCCCCAAGGCGGTGCAGTTGATTAGATGTTCGTGCGTGCCACCAGAGCTGAACAACACGATCAAACAGCAGCATTCACAACAGCCGTGCATGATGCCATGCATGATGCCATGCAGAAACAAGGACACATCATCGCAGCTGCTCTGTCAGGACGCAATGTCAACCATCCCCGCAACAGCAAAAGACCACCACCGGACATTTCTTGTTTTCGGCATGACAAGACAGGCCATTTCAACAATGATGACGACAGTGACAACAGTGACCAGCCTGAAGCACCATGGAATGACCCTGAAATTGCTGAAGATTAATTTTATAATATATAGAAAAATAGTTATATAATTATAATTGTTAAGATCAAGTTTAGTATAAAGTTTTAGTTGTTAAGTTGATTTTTAAGATTAAGTTTTAGTTGTTAAGTTGTTAATTTGTAAATTGTTAAGATCAAGTTTAATATTAAGTTTTAGTTGTTAAGTTGATTTTTAAAATTAAGTTTTATTTGTTAAGTTGTTAATTTGTTAAATTGTTAAAGTTAAGTTTTAGTTTTAAGTTTTAGTTGTTAAGTTGAATTTAAGATTAAGTTTTAGTTTGTTAAGAGTAAGTTTAGTGATAAGTGGTTTTAATATTTAAAGTTAAGTAATAATCAATTATTGTTTTTGTTATATTTAATATTTAAAGTTAAGTAAGAACCAGTTATTTTTGTTAAAGTAAAAGCTAAAAGAGGCAGCCAAAAGATGAACAGAATGTTGAAAGTTAGAATGTTTGTTTAAATCAGTGTTTTAGCTCAAGTGTCAGAAAAGCTGCAACGTGGTTGGACTGCTCGTTGTGTTAAACATCTATAGCTGTCACTTTTCTTTTCCAGCGCCAATGCCTGCTCACCTGCCATTGCTTTTCAATGGCAAAGAAAAAAGGGGAATTGTTGCAAAATTTCTTAGTGGGCACATCCCACTTTGGAATTGGGCCTGAGCTATTCTGGGTAAGGCCTCAGATTTGGGCCTGAGCAAGGCCTCAGATTTAGGCCTTGTTAGTAGTGAGCAAGCTTGTGGCGCAGTTAGAAATTATATTAAGGTGTGCTTGGATTTAACTGATGTAGTTTTAGTAATTTTACTGTGGTGACCTTAAAGTTAAGATTGTTTACATTCCTTTTTAATCTAGTACCAATTAGAAAGCACCTGTTCACATAAACTATCTGAGACTGTATATAAACCACCATTTTGAAGCAATAAAGGGAGAACATATGATATGACCAAATTGGTTGGACCTATGTTGCTCTGTCAGCCTCCCATGGAAATGCCCTGGCTTCAGTTCCGTACCAATACCTTAGGTTTAGGTAACTGGATGCCACTAGAGGGCTGTAATGAAAGGAAATGATTCAAGATGGCAGGGTTTTGGGAGTTTTGCAATATTGTTAGATGGTTTAATGTGTACAGGGCTTTGGCCACCCTATTCTGTGGGGTCTCACCACACATCCACCCTCTCTGTTTTTCAGAGCCATGCTTTACCTGTGTCAGCATGTTTGGTTGTGGTGAGTTGGTGACGGCAGCCTACAATTTTGTAAATAGGTTGTGCTGCTGAGATTAATACAGAGTAAAATTTTGTTAATCAGTTTCATTGATAAAAATTTAGTGGATAGTGGTATTTTGGACAATTCTTTAGGAAGCCTTAAGCTTATGAATGTTGGGTGTCAGGTTGGAGAGCAATGGTTTTTTAAACAGGATCATTTAAAAGGTTTCAATGCTCTTGCAGGCCTTGACCTAGTGAGCACTAGTTAATTAAAATGCATATTTGTAGGCATTCTGAATTTGATTTTTTACGTTTGCATCTCTGGTTTTAGATACTGCCCGGGTTTAGGGAAAGTTTGGGAGGAAACTTCCAGATGGGGTTCCTCTGGAAAGCAAACCCAAAAGGCCCCTCCCCCACAACCAGTCTGGGAAAAAGAACTTCCTCAGAGAAAAGTGGAAAAAACTATTTATTTAACAAACAAAGTGCCCACAAGCACAAAGAATGAATAATATGAAACAATAAAACCTTTCGTTGCTCTCAAGTGAGATGCTAAACTCAGAAAGTCTCTGCCGTGGGCAGCTCAGCTCTCAGTCTCCTATCAGGCCTCCGGAGGTCCAGGCCCTGGTGGCCGCAGGTGCAAGAGCCCTTGGTGCTCCTCTGGGTTTTTCAGTCCAGAGAAAGTTTAAACAGTCCCAAGGAAAAAAAAAAATGTCCAAGGAACTTCTCTGCCCTAGCTAGCTAAAACTAACTAAAAAGCACAGGAGAACTTTGTCCACAGTCTGTCTGAGACCCAGTTGAACACACTGTCCAGAGAAGAGAGGAAAATGCGTAGGAGTCAGGTAGTTTCGCAAAACAAACTGCGTGCTTCTTCTTTCCCTGTTTCACTCTCAGAATCAGTCTTAAAGGTACAGAACATAATATATATAACAGATGATTTGGGGATACAAGCATCATAAAGTCACCCTAGGACATTCTACCCCTTATCCCCATATCGTCAACTTACTACCAAAACTAAAGAAATTCTAACTCTACACACACACACACCTTATACATGCATATATATATAGATACAGTATACAACTATATACAGACAATGGCAGTAACATTCAGCAAACAGTGATATTTACTCATAGTTCTCACCCAACAATCAGATCCCCCTGAGGTACACATCGTGTTGTTCCATCTTTTTGCATTATCCACCATGTGCAACCTGGTCCCTGAGCAAAGACAATCCCAGGGATGGGTTTGTCTGTACTCGAGGCAGATTTGGTCCAAACTGTCTTTCCTAACAAACCTCTGACATGTACCACTGGGACTTTATCTCCGTCTACTGTAGGTATGAACTCAGACTGGGCAGGGCCTTCTCTGTTGGTGGAGCCTTGGGTGTTAACTAACCAGGTGGCCTTTGCTAAATGCTGCTCCCAATTTTTGAAAGATCCCCCACCCAATGCTTTCAAGGTAGTTTTTAATAGTCCATTGTATCTCTCCACTTTGCGTGCAGCTGGTGCATGGTAGGGGATATGGTACACCCACTCAATGCCATGTTCCCTAGCCCAAGTTTTGATAAGGCTATTGTTGAAATGAGTCCCATTGTCTGACTCAATTCTCTCAGAGGTACCATGCCGCCAGAGAACTTGCTTTTCAAGGCCTAGAATGGTGTCACGAGCCATAGTGTGAAGCACAGGGTAGGTTTCCAGCCATCCTGTGGTGGCTTCAACCATTGTAAGCATGTAGTCCTTACCTTGGTGTGTCTGGGGCAATGTAATATAATCAATCTGCCAGGCTTCCCCATACTTATATTTGGAGCACCACCCACTATACCATAGGGACTTCACCCTTTTGGCTTGTTTGATAGCGGCACATGTCTCACAGTCATGAATAACTTGAGAAATACTGTCCATGGTTAAATCCACCCCTTGGTCTCGTGCCCACCTATAGGTGGCATCTCTACCCTGATGACCTGAGGCATCATGAGCCCATCGAGCTAGGAACAACTCTCCCTTGTGTTGCCAATCTATCTTTGACATCTCTATCTTTGCAGCCTGATCTACCTGCTTGTTGTTTCGGTGCTCCTCATTAGCCTGACTCTTGGGAACATGGGCATCTACATGGTGAACTTTCACAGGTAGTTTCTCTACTCTGGTAGCAATGTCTTTCCACTCTTCAGCAGCCCGAATTGGTTTTCCACTTCTCTAGCCATCCCCACAGAGCATTGGCCACCATCCATGAATCAGTATAGAGGTAGAGTTTTGGCCATTTCTTTCTTTCAGCAATGTCCAGGGCCAACTGAAAGGCTTTGAGTTCAGCAAGTTGGCTCGATCCACCTTCTCCTTCAGTAGCTTTTGCAACCTGTCATGTGGGGCTCCATATGGCTGCTTTCCACTTCCATTTCATCCCTTCAAGAACCATCAGTAAAAAGAGCTTAGCGTGTTTCTTCTGCTGGTAGCTGGTTGTACGGTGGAGCTTCTTCAGCACATGTCACTTGCTCTTGTTCCTCTTCATTGGTGATACTAAAATTCTCACCTTCAGGCCAATTTGTAATTATCTCCAAAGTCCCAGGGCGATTCAGTTTCCCAATACGGGAGTGCTGTGTGATGAGAGCAATTCACTTACTCCATGTGGCATTGGTGGCATGGAGGGTGGAGGGAACCTCTGCTTTGAACATCCACCCCAGCAGTGGTAGTCGGGGTGCCAGGAGGAGTTGTGTTTCAGCGCCTATTACCTCTGAGGCAGCTCAGACTCTATCATAGGCTGCTAAAATTTCCTTCTCTGTTGGAGTGTAGTTGGCTTCAGACCCTCAGTAGCTGCAACTCCATAATCCCAGTGGTCGGCCTAAAGTCTCACCAGGCACCTTCTGTCAAAGGCTCCAGGACAGGCCATGGCTCCCGGCTGCAGAGTACAGCACGTTCTTCACATCTGGTCCTGTCCTGACTGGGCTAAGGGCTACTGCATGAGCGATCTCCTGCTTGATCTGGGCAAAAGCGTGTTGCTGTTCATGACCCCACTGAAAAGTGTTCTTGCAGGTAACCAGGTAGAGAGGTCTCACAATCTGGCTGTACTCAGGAATATGCATTTTCCAAAAGCCTATGGCACCTAAGTAAGCTTGTCTTTCCTTCTTGTAGGTTGGTGGAGACATTGCTGTGATCTTGTTGATTACTTCTGTGTTACTTTATTTCCAGGAACTGGATCTCTCAAGCTGGTCCCTTAACTTTGCTCTTCTTGATAGCAAAACCAGCTTTCAAGAGAATCTGGATGATCTCTCCTTTCTCAAATACTTCAGCTGTGGTGTTCCCCCACACAATGATGTCATCAATGTACTGTAAATGTTCAGGAGCCTTGCCCTTTTCCAGTGCACTCTGGATCAGTCCATGGCAGATGGTGGGACTGTGCTTCCACCCCTGGGGCAGTCGGTTCCAGGTGTACTGCACTCCCCTCCACATGAAAGCAAACTGAGGCCTGCATTCTGCTGCCAAAAGAATGGAGAAAAATGAATTGGCAATGTCAATTGTGGCATACCATTTTGTTGCCTTAGACTCCAGCTCATACTGGAGCTCCAACATGTCTGGCACAGCAGCACTCAGCGGTGGCGTGACCTCATTCAAGGCACGATAGTCCACAGTCAATCTCCATTCTCCTTCAGATTTGCACACAGGCCAAATGGGGCTGTTGAAGGGTGAGTGGGTTTTACTGACCACCCCTTGGCTCTCCAGCTCTTGGATCATCTTGTGGATGGGAATCACAGCATCTAGAGTTGTTCTGTACTGTCAGTGATGCACTGTCCAGGTGGCAATTGGTACTCATTGCTCTTCTACTTTCAGGAGTCCTACTGCAGATAGGTTCTCTGACAGTCCAAGCAAGGTGTTCAATTGCTTAACACCCTCTGTCTCTACATATGCTATCCCAAATGCCCACCTGAATCCCTTTGGGTCTTTGAACTACTCATTTCAGAGGAAGTCTTTGCCCAAAATGCTTCTGGGCCAGTCACAATAGGGTGTTTCTTCCACTCTTTCCAGCCAGGCTCACATCTGCTTCCACCAAAGTAAAATCTTGTGATTCCCCTGTCACACCAGCAATAGAAAGAGATTCTTCCCCCACATATCTTGATGGGAGTAATGTGCACTGTGCACCAGTGTCTACCACGGCCTCATATTTTTGTGGTTCTAATGTGCCAGGCCAAAGAATCCACACAGTCCAAACAACACGGTTTCCCCTAGCCTCAACTTGGCTAGAGGCAGGGCCCCTCTAAGCCTGGTTATCCTTCTTTTCCTGGGTAACTGGAGCTGCTTGCTTCTTGGTGGAACTTCCTCTCTGAGTCTTGCCTTCCAACAATTCACGCAGCCATTGTGCCAGAGCATCAGTAGATTTTCCATTCCATTTCCTCATGTCCTCCCCAAAATCATGCAGACAGGACCACAGCTTAGCTCGTGACATGCCTCCCTCTCTCTATTTGGGGGACGTCTGCGTTTGGTGCCAGAACCTCTGATCTGTACTGCAGAGATTTGGAGAATGTCCTCTTTAATCTCCTCCCTGAGTTTCTTGTGATTCTCCTCTATCTTGTCTTCTAATTTCTGCAGACATGTTTCTCCTCTATCTTGTCTTCTAATTTCTGCAGACATGTTTCCACAGCTGCGATTCTTGCATGTGTTGGACCATGCATGCCATCTGCATATGCTCGGAGCGTCTTCGCCATATCCAGCATGGTCTCCTCCATACTATCCTGCTTCATTACTGCTAAAGAAGAAGCGTATTCTAGTGGCCCAAGTTGTATAAGTTTTCGCCACATCATGGGTGTACATGGTACCAGGTCTGGGTTCTTAGTGTTTAGGTTATCTGAGAAGACAATCTCTGCTACTGCCATTTCTCTTAAACGTTGAATCCCTTGTTCTATGGTCTTCCCTATGTTTGCTGAAAATAGAGATCGTCTGCACACAGATATCTTTGTTCCACACTTCCCAGGACCCGTTCCCAGAGACTGCAAGAGTGAGCCTCCCTCATCATTTCTTGGTCGATCATGTGACAGGGATCCCAAATGCCTCGTTTCAGTGCCATCCAGAGTTGTAGCTTCGCCTGCTGCATCCCAAAGATGGACTAACTACCAAATTATAGATTCATCAGGTCTTTGAGTGTAATCTTTTCTTAGGCCATGAAGGTCCTTCAGGGAAAAGGACTCCATAGTGGCTCCTGATCTTGTGCCAGTTGGTTTGGCTTCTGATTTTGTGTCTGTTGGTTCAGCTTCTGACTGTGTGTCAGTTGCTTCAGCTTCTGATTGTGTGCCAGTTGGTTCGGCCTCTGATTAGGTGTCTGAAAGTGTTGAGGGTCATTCACCTGGATCATCATCCACTGGTCGATCGGTTTTGCCTGTGTGCTTCTTTCCCTTCTTTGCCGCAGCGACTGCCTGTGCCTTAGGCTCACTGTCTGGTTTAGCTGCTGGCTTAGGCTCACTGTCTGGTTTAGCTACAACCTGAGTAGCTGGGTTGTTGGCTGCAGCCTGATTCTAGTGGCTCTGGATTTATCTCCTTGCCCCCCTGCCTCTATCTGCGGCCCTACAATATCTAGCAGTGTGCAATAAGCATATGCCAGGGCCCAGCTTATTGCCATGAGCTTTCTCTCCTTAGAATTATCCTGGAAATTCTCTTTCAAGTATTTCCCCACCTCAGCCAGGTTCTGAATTTGTTCACATGGAAAGTTCCAGGCTATAGGGTCAGAAAATTCCTTCAGGGTTTGGCCCATATCCTCCCATTCTCCACACGACTCAGGATATCTCACACCTGGGTCCACTTCTGGGTCAGCAGTCTCATCAGCCTCTCTAGAGATCTCAGACCTCATTCTAGACAAGCTGCAGACTGTATAAAGGAAGGTGACCAGATGAAATACCAGTATGGTGGTATCTTTAACATTCAGGGGTGTCCTAGGTTAAAATGTAAGATGTGCCCAAAGTATGTATTCTATCACCATCTTCATGAGCTGTTGAAACCAGGTGGGGCAGTGTTTCCCTTATCTTCTGTTAATGGGCCCATCAATGCCTTGTTGCATGACTCAGATAACTCCCTCCAGGAGCTATCTCTGTTTAATGGGCCATCAAGGACCCACTGCATGACTCATAGAATGAGATCATCCCCATTGTGAGATGCTCCGCCCAGGGGGAGGAGCCAAGCATTCCCACCTGGATATAATCCAGGGTTTGAGACAGCACAGTAGCCTTTACCCACTGGACTCCCAGAGGACAAGAGCTACTGGACCTTTCTACAGGATCACTGCTTCGACAAGACCATTTCATCTGGACTGCTACTACCACCCTACCTAACAGGGTGTCAGGTTGTATTCTGACTGTCAGTGGTTTTTTGTACTATTGCATTATATTTTATTTTACTTTCTTTTACTTCTTTTCTTTTCCTCTTATTTAATTGTATTTCTGACTTGGAGTCTCTCACTAGTTTTCCTTTCAAACCAGCACGTATTTTTGGTTCCCAACGTGGGGCAGGAAGTACTGAGAGAAGTCAGAATTACAATTTTGCATTGGGAACAAAGATACCTGTGTGCTATAATGCTCAGCATGTTTACATATGTCTTATACCTAGCTCTCTATATTTTTCCGCACATGGGGCAGTATCTGCCAGTCTTAATGCTCCTGTGTAAACCAGGGTATGGCACTAAAATTGCTTTATTGGTCTATTATGTCTATTGCATGATAACCTCTGAGGCAATGAATATAATTCGGAATGTATACTCAACTTTGTTTGCTTGTCCTGGTCTAGGATGCTTTTTTTGGGGCCTCAACAATCACACCCAGCCACTGTGGGGAGGGGTAAAGAATGGTTTTTTCCAGTCTTTCAGGCCTGACACAGCAGTTTCTGAAAAAATTGAGTTCTCTCTGGATGCCAAGGAGAGCATAATGTTGTTGTTAGTTCTGCTTTGTCTTCTGTGCACCATCCTCCTTCTATGCACAGCCTGCACCATGCTAAGAAACAAAACACTACATGGTGTGCTGCAGAGAAAAGAACCAAATGCACAGCAACAGCTTTTGTGTCTACACAGATTGTCACAGAGGAGAAAGGAACCAAAAGCAAGGCAACAGTGTTCGTGTCTACGCAGGTTGTCACAGAGGAGAAAGGAACCAAAGGTGCTGTCAGCATCTCCACACAAACCATCACGGAATCAGAACAGCCTAGACCGGTAGCAGTGGCTCCTGTTCAGAAGAAGAAAGCAAAGAGCAAATCAGTCCGCATAGTGACTGACGAGGATGCAGCAGGACCTTCGCACCCAGCAGAAGAGACAGAGCCAGAGATCATCACTCGCTCTCTGTCCCTGGGTGAGCTGTGTGACCTGCGGAGGGAATTCACCCGCCAGACAAATGAGTCCGTCCTGACCTGGCTGCCCCGTATCTGGAACGCTGCAGCCAATGACACCATTCTGGACGGAAGTGAGGCCAGGCTACTGGGATCGTTGTCCCGGGATGTGGTCATTGACCAGGGGATCAGGAGAACCCAAGAAACTCTCAGCCTCTGGCGATGACTGCTAACAAGTATGAAGGACAGATACCTTTGTAAAGATCTCAGGTGCACCAAGGAAAGTGGAGCGCAATGGAACAAGGTATCCGATGCCTGAGGGAATTGGCTGTGCTGGAGATCATTTTCTCAGAAGACGAGAGATTTCCTAAAAGCCCAGATGATGTCCAGTGCACATCGCAGATGTGGTTGAGATTCGCACGGCTTGGACAAGAGATGTATTCCCGTTACCTGGCAACGCTGCAATGGAGGGCAGGTGAGGACAGGGTGGGCGTCTTGGTCAATAAACTAAGAATTTAGGAGGACACTGTCACCGCCCCATTTCGTACCCATGTCTCATCCGTAGAAACAAGGCTGGCTGAGCAAGTCCAAAGCTTGATTGAAGAGGGACATCATAAACTGAAAAAAGAACTTAAGGAAGAAATTTACCACGTCTCGCCAGAACCAACAAGAGTCTCTGCCATTAGGAGCAAGCATTCCGCAACCAGGGAGAGAACATACACTCCACAAGGTAACCTCTGGTCTTTTCTTCGGGAGCATGGAGAAGACATGAGGAAGTGGGATGGAAAACCCACCTCGTCCTTAGCAGCCCGGGTACGTGAACTGAAAAGAGAGACACCTACCACAAGAAGTTCATCTAGAGTCAATGCTGCTCCAGTCTCTCGAGCACAAAACTCCAGACGGGATAGGAATGATGATATGACTGATCCTCTTGAAGGAACCTCAGGAACATATTTACAGGAAGAGATCAGCGTTTACCATGACCAGAAATAGGGGGGCCCTGCCTCTAGCCAGGTAGAGGAAAGGGACAATCAGATCTGTTGGACTGTGTGGATCCAATAGCCAGGCACATCTGACCCACAAGAATATACAGCTTTGGTTGACACTGGCACCCAATGTACCCGGATGCCATCAAGGTATGTAGGAACAGAATCCATTTCTATTTCTGGAGTGACAGGAGGGTCCCAGCAGCTGACTGTAGTGGAGGTCGAAGTGAGTTTAACTGGGAATGGATGGCAAAAACACCCCATTGTGACTGGCCCAGAGGCCCCATGCATCCTCGGCATAGACTATCTCAGAAATGGATATTTCAAAGACCCAAAAGGATATTGTTGGGCTTTTGGGATAGCTGCTGTAGAGACAGAAGGCATCAGACAACTGAATACCTTGCCCGGTCTCTCAGATAATCCCTCTGCTGTGGGACTGCTGAGAGTTGAAGAGCAACAGGTACCAATCGCCACAGCAACAGTGCACCGTCGGCAATACCGCAGAGACAGAGACTCTGTGATTCCTATCCATGAGATGATTCATAAATTGGAGAGCCAAGGGGTGGTCAGCAAAGCTCGCTCACTTTTCAACAGCCCTATATGGCCAGTGCATAAGTCCAGTGGAGAATGGAGACTGACTGTGGATTACCGTGGTCTGAATGAGGTCACACCACCACTGAGTGCTGCTGTGCCAGACATGCTGGAGCTTCAGTACGAGCTGGAGTCCAAGGCAGCAAAGTGGTACGCGACCATCGACATTGCCAATGCCTTCTTCTCCATTCCTTTGGCAGCAGAGTGCAGGCCCCAGTTTGCTTCACCTGGAGGGGTGAGCAGTATACCTGGAACCACCTGCCCCAGGGGTGGAAGCACAGTCCCACAATCTGCCATGGACTGATCCAGACTGCATTGGAAAAGGGCGAGGCTCCTGAACATTTACAGTACATTGATGACATCATTGTATGGGGGAGAACAATAGGGGAAGTTTTCAAGAAAGGAGAGAAGATTATCCAGATTCTACTGAAAGCTGGTTTTGCCATTAAGCAAAGTAAGGTTAAGGGACCGGCTCGAGAAATCCAGTTCCTGGGAGTCAAGTGGCAAGATGGACGTCGCCAGATACACACAGAAGTAATCAACAAGATCACCGCAATGTCTCCACCAACCAGGAAGAAGGAAACACAAGTTTTCCTAGGCGCCATAGGCTTTTGGAGAATGCACATTCCTGAGTATAGCCAGATTGTGAGTCCTCTCTACCTGGTTACCCGCAAGAAGAATGATTTCCACTGGGGCCATGAACAGCAGCAAGCCTTTGCCCAGATCAAGCAGGAGATCGCTCATGTGGTAGCCCTTGGCCCAGTGAGGACAGGACCAGATGTGAAGAATGTGCTCTACTCAGCAGCGTGGAACAATGGCCTGTCCTGGAGCCTTTGGAAGAAGGTGCCTGGTGAGACTTTAGGCCGACCACTGGGATTCTGGAGTCGAAGCTACAGAGGGTCCGAAGCCAACTACATTCCCACAGAGAAAGAAATCTTGGCTGCCTATGAAGGATTTCAAGCTGCCTCAGAAGTAATTGGCACTGAAGCACAGCTGCTTCTGGCACCCCGACTGCCGGTGCTGGGGTGGATGTTCAAGGGAAAGGTTCCTTCCATGCATCATGCCACGGACACTACATGATGCAAATGGATTGCCCTCATTACACAGCGTGCCCATATTGAAAACCCAAATCGCCCTGGGATTCTGGAAATTATAACAAACTGGCCTGAAGGAGAGACTTTTGGATTATCCTCTGAAGATAAAGAGGAGCAAGTGACACGTGCCGAGGAGGCCCCACCATATAACGAGCTACCGGAGACTGAAAGACGATATGCCCTCTTCACTGATGGTTCCTGCCAAATTGTAGGCGCTAACCAGAAATAGAAAGCTGCAGTATGGAGCCCTACACGACGAGTTGCACAAGCTACCAAGGGACAAGGTGGATCGAGTCAGATGGCAGAGCTTAAAGCTGTCCAGCTGGCTTTGGATATTGCCGAACGAGAGAAGTGTCTGAGGCTCTATCTCTACACCGACTCATGGATGGTAGCTAATGCCCTGTGGGGATGGCTGAATCGCTGGAAAAAGACCAGCTGGCAGAGCAGAGGGAAACCCATCTGGGCTGCTGACATTTGGCAGGACATTGCCGCCCGAATAGAGAAGCTGACCGTGAAGGTTCAACACGTGGATGCGCACGTACCCAAGAGTCAGGCTAATGAAGAGCATTGCAACAACGAGCAGGTAGACAAAGCTGCCAAGGTGTAAGTATCACAGGTAGATCTAGACTGGCAGCACATGGGAGAATTTTTCCTAGCTCGTTGGGTGGACCTTACTATGGACAACATCTCACAGGCCATCCACGACTGTGAGACCTGCACTGCAATCACACAGGCCAAGTGGGTGAAGCCTCTGTGGTACAGTGGAAGATGGTTGAAGTACAGGTATGGGGAAACCTGGCAAATTGACTACATCACCCTTCCCCAAACCCTCCAAGGCAAGTGCTACGTGCTGACCATGGTGGAAGCAACCACAGGATGTTTGGAGACCTATCCTGTGCCTCACGCTACTACCTGGAATACCATCCGGAGCCTTGAAAAGCAAGTCCTGTGGAGACATGGCACCCCGGAGAGAATCGAGTCTGACAACGGGACCCGTTTTAAGAATGGCCTTATAAACACCTGGGCCAAAGAACATGGTATTGAATGAATATATCATATCCCCTAGAACTCACAAGATACCAGGAAAGTTGAACGGTTTAATGGACTATTAAAGACTACCCTGAAAGCATTTGGCGGGGGGACTTTCAAGAATTGAGATATAAACTTAGCCAAAGCCACCTGGATGGTCAAACACCCGAGGCTCCATCAATCGAGCTGGTCCTGCCCAGTCTGAACCCTTGCACAGAGTGGATGGAGATAAAGTCCCTGTGGTACACATGAAAGGGATTTTAGGAAAGACTGTTTGGATTAATCCCACCTCAGGCAAAGGCCGACCCATCCATGGGATTGTTTTTGCTCAAGGACCTGGTTATACTTGGTGGGTAATGCAAAAAGATAGAGAAGCCCGTTGTATACCACAAGGACACCTAATTTTAAGTGAGAACTGTGTTAAGGTTTCATTCTGTATATATGTATGTATACATATGTTGTATTCCTCTGGGGAATGGTTTTTCCCCTCAGAGTCCCCCTGAAGCCTGTGACCATGTAGTTTAACCCTTCCTCCCTATCTTTCCTATGTCTGACCTTATTGGCTCAGGGCCAATTAATGTTCCTCAGGCAAAAACTAGCAAAAGTCCTGCTTCTTCCTTGTTCTCTCTCTCTCTCCTTGGAACCCCTTTGAGAATAAAGCCTTGGACTGAAGCTGGGGGTGAGAGCCACTCTTTTGGAATCTTTTATCCTGTCCCCCTGAAATATTTTTCCTTAAAGCCCCTAAGGTACTGAACTAGCTGGAGCCCAGGGGGCAGGCAGAGGGAGAATATTTCAGTTGGCCCCCCTGCAGGTTCTCTATAGAAATAGTACAGAGCCCACGCAGAAGCTAGAGCCCCTATCCAGGGGTCTCATAAGCTGTTGGCAACTCAACTACCCTATCATCATCCGCTGCTTTTTGCCTGGCTGAGAGGGTTAGGGAACAGGTCGGCAGCCCCCTCCACACCAAGCGAGTCGACCTGGGACAGGAACCCCTGACGCAGTGGCACGGCACCCCAGGGTCCACTGGAGACAGTAAGATCCCTTTCGTTTACCCTGGAACAGTAAGGGTGTGCTAGGACCCAGGGCGGGTGCGTGTTGCGTAATCGCAGTTGGATTTTTTTTTTTCTTTTTTTTCCTACCCGGAGCGGCTGATCCACTCTGAACTGGGGGAGACCGCGTTTTGGGGGTGGGCTAGGTACGGGACAGTCCCAGGACACAGGATAATGCACCAGGACACCCCCCTCCTCCCCGTGCCCCCCGCAGTCGGGGAAAAAAGGCAGGAGTGTGCCTCCCCTCCCTGCTTTCAGCCCGCCCCTGCCTGCTATCTCGGGAGGCAGCGGGACACTGCGTGTGTAGATTTTTTTCTCTTCAGGGGGTAGATTTTCAAACAGTTTGCCTTTTAAAACATCAGAAACATGGGCGTGCTGCTATCTGTTCACCAAAAGAGTGTATTAAAACACCTTAAAGATATTTTAAATAACGTTAAAATACCTAATAGGCTGTTAACACATTTTGTCTGCTGGCTGTCAGCTGAGATCCCAGATTCTGCTTTGAAAGATATAAATTCTGTTTCATTTTGGGATAAGGTCGGACAATTACTAACTTTAAAAATTGAAAATGGTGAAAAAAATGCTTCTCTATTTATTCCAATGTTTTTACAAGCTCGCAAGCAGCTGTTAGAAGCAGAAAACAGCAGACAGCCACAGAAATACTCTCCAAATAATCCTTTTCAGTTCCCTGAATACTCTGTTCCCAAAAAGCAGGGACACCCCCCCCCCGGTCCCCCACTGTATTCTAGTCCTGAAATCCTGGCCATCCTCCCTGTACCCTTCTCTCCCACCTGTTTTTGCTCAGGAATACAATTCTGATAGCTCCAAAGATGCAGTTTTTATCTCTCAGGGCTTTGGTCACATGCCAGGGTCTCCGAGACCCACACACCGGGGGGGGGGGGGGGGGGGGGGGGGGGAGGGCTAATGACGGAAGACGTGTGCTTCCCCCTTCTTCCCACAATCCCTTCTTCCCCCTAATCCCCGCCCCAACTCCATAGCTCTTGCCCAATCCCCCGACCCGCCCTTCCTCCCAGTGCCTCCCCCTCCCTCCGAGCTGCCGAGGGAACGGGGAGGGGGAGAGGGTCAGTGGCAAACTCCATTCCCGGCGTGGATGGGGGGGAGATAGTGGAGGGCAACTCCCAGCCCGCAGCCGTGGAGGGGGGAATGGTTCCTCTGCAGCAAGGGCACAGGAACAGCCTAACCCGGGACCCCGGGAGAGGAGGGAGCCTGTTGCCGGACCCCAGGGGGTGGGGGGGGCAATACCCCCTGGCTGCCTGGGCAATGGGGCAGCAGCAGGATTTTTAGCAACTCAGAATAATGATCATGAAGGCATACCATCTGTAGCACCTGTAGTATATGTAGGAAAGAGGCATGTTAGGAGAAATTATCAGTCCTTTTCCTATCAAGATAAAAAAGAGCTGTGTAAAATGCAGAGACAGTTTGGAAGATCCAGTGAAATTTTTAAAGGGATG
This sequence comes from Acrocephalus scirpaceus scirpaceus, assembly GCA_910950805.1. Lineage (NCBI taxonomy): Eukaryota > Metazoa > Chordata > Aves > Passeriformes > Sylviidae > Acrocephalus > Acrocephalus scirpaceus. The sequence continues at coordinate 5,926,838 of OU383795.1, read as the reverse complement.
ATTAAAGCAACTTTCAATTCAAATGAGATGGTACCCAGTGACATTAAAGATTTATTCAGATGCCTGTTAACTCCCTCAGAGTATGATCTATGGGAAAGCCTGTGAAAAAAATCTTTAAGAACACTATTACAGGAGATTCAACAAATTCCTGAACAGGCACAGGACAGTGATGATAATGATATAACACATGACCATCGGTGTGGTGAAGGTGATTATAGTTGTCCTGAAGAGCAAACTCGACTGTTATCCAAGTCGGTTTTAGATAAGATCTGTAATGCTGCAGAAAAAATGGTTTATCAGATTCCAAACTGAGTTTAAGGGCAGTTATGTTAATATTAAACAGTTTCCTTCAGAGAATTTCTTGCAGTTTGTGGACCGTCTGAGAACTCAGGTGGAAAGACAAGTGCAAGACCCAGTGGTGCAGGCAGAATTGATTAAGGAGATGACTCAGAGGAATGCTAATGAGACCTTGAAATAATCTCCCTCTGTAGCCACCCCCCAGGCTCTAGCTAGCTCAGTTGCTCAGGGGTTTAGGGAGATATATTTCATAGAGACAGAAAAGATCTCAAAAGGGTGGCTCTCACCCCTCAGCTTCAGTCCAAGCTTTATTCTTGACGAGGTGTTCCAAGGGAGCGAGGAGAGAGAGCGAGAACAGGAAGAGACACGGGTTTATCTAGTTTAGGGCTAGGGAAAGATATTGGCCCTGAGCCAATAGGGTCAGGAGCAGGTAAGATAGGGAAGAAGGGTCCAACTACATGGCACAGGCTTCAGGGGGACTCTAAGGGGAGAAACCGTTCCTCAGAGGAACACAACAAGACCTGTCGTAGAATCATTCTTAGCCTTCCCCTAGACCCATCGCCTAGTCTAGCACAGATGATAGAAGCCTGTACCAGGAAAGCAGAACTGTTCAGTGCACCTGAAAGGAATCCAGGACTGGCACACCCAAAGCCTGTGGCAGCTGCGGTACCAGAACCAAGGAGGCAACCAATGTCATCAGACCAGCTGCAGCACATCATCTGCCACTGCTGCAAAAGGCCAGGACACTTCGCCAAAGCCTGCCCACAAAACTAGAAACACAAGTCCAACAAACAAGTTCTTGCCCAGGCCACTCCTGTTCCGGTAGAGATCCTAGTGGATGGAAAATCACCGGAAGTCTACTGGGCGGAGGTGGTGGGAGAGAACAAACCTTCGCTGGCATGCAACTTAGCCCGTGGGTCAGACTGCCTCCATGTGGAGGGAGCGCTTGACTTGGGGGCGGATGTTACCGTTATACCTGAGAGCATGTGGCCATCACAGTAGGAGTTGCAACCTGTGGCGGGCAAACTTCAGGGCATAGGAGGACTCACAATGGCAAAAATCTCAAAAAACATAGTGCAAATTGAGGAACCTGACGGAAAATTGGCAAACGTCCGTCCATTCTTTGCAGAATATAAGGCCTCCTTGTGGGGGAGAGACACCATGTCACAGTGGGGAGTCCAATTGGTCATTCCTAAGACACCCCAGGATTTCTGAAAATAGCCACTGTGGAGCGCCCTACCCACAAACTAAAGTGGTTGGACAATACCCCAAGATGGGTAGCACAGTGGCCATTGAGTAAAGAGAAGCTCAAGGCGCTTGAGGAGCTTGTGGAGGAGCAGGTGGCTCAAGGTCACCTAGAAGAGACAACAAGCCCTTGGAATTTCCCTGTCTTTGTAATAAAGAAACCGGGGAAGGACAAGTGGAGGTTGCTCCATGACCTCCGAGAAATAAACAAAATTATAGAGGACATGGGACCACTCCAACAAGGGATGTCTTCTCCAACAATGCTCCCTCGAGATTGGCAATTGGCTGTTCTAGATATCAAAGATTGTTTCTTCCAAATTCCTCTACACCCAGAAGATGCCCCACGGTTTGCATTCTCAGTTCCTACCATTAATCGAGAAACCCCAATGAAGAGATATCACTGGCAAGTACTTCCGCAAGGCCTTAAATCCAGTCCTTTCATATGCCAACAGTGCGTAGCCTAATTACTGTTACTGGTACGTGCTGAGAGAAAGGATGCTATCATCCTTCACTACATGGACAATGTGCTTGTGTGTGCCCCAAATGACTCTATACTCCAACACATGCTTGACCTAGTGGTTAAGGTTTTAACCTCTGCTGGATTTCAATTGCAGGAAGACAAAGTTCAAAGCATGCCACCTTGGAAGTACCTGGGTCTGCAAATAACTGCAAGGACCATTGTTCCTCAGAAATTGGAAATTGAGTGCAATCCCAAAACCTTAGCAGATCTCCACTCCTTGTGTAGGTCTTTGAATTGGGTAAGACCCTGGCTAGGCTTCACAAATGAAGATCTAGACCTTCTCTTCAATTTATTGAAGGGAGAGAGGGAGCTGGTTTCTCCCAGGGAACTGACCCCAGAGGCAAAGACAGCAATTGAAAAGGTACAGAAGGCCTTATCAGAGAGGCAGGCTCATCGATGTGAGCCAAACATACCTTTCCAATTCATTGTTCTAGGAAAACTGCCACATTTGCATGGTTTGATTTTTCAGTGGATCAAGGGGCAGAGAGATTCACTCTTGATCATAGAGTGGGTCTTCCTCTCTCACCAAAGATCCAAGACCATCACTGAGCCACAAGAGTTGATAGCTCAACTGATTCGGAAGGCAAGGGTGAGATTGTGTGAACAGGCTGGTTGTGACTTTACATGTATTCACCTTCCGGTCAAACTTTCTGAGGAGGGAAGGAACTCTCCCAAGAGATTGACCAAAGAGATGCTTGAGCATTTGCTCCAGAGCAATGCCAGTCTCCAATTATCTCTGGACAGCTACAGGGGACAAATATCAGTCCATGCCCCGTCTCACAAGTTGCTCAATGAGGAATTCCACCTCATTCCTCGTGAGAAGAGGAGTCAGAGACCACTCAAGGCTCTCACAGTGTTCACGGACTCATCCGGGGCTTCCCACAAGTCGGTGATGACTTGGAGAAATCTTCAGACTCAGCATTGGGAAGCTGATGTTGAGTTTGTGGAGGGATCTCCCCAAGTGGCTGAACTGGCCGCAGTGGTAAGAGCCTTTGAGAAGTTCTCGGAACCAATTAATTTGGTAACAGACTCTACCTATGTGGCAGGGGTAGTGTCCAGAGACGAGCAGGCTGTGCTCAAAGAAATTGACAATGAACATCTCTTCAGATTGCTTTCAAAGCTAATTTATTTAATCTCCCATTGAGAATATCCATTCTATGTGATGCATGTAAGATCACACACTGATTTGCCAGGTGAAATTGCAGAGGGGAATCGTCAGGCAGATTCCCTTTGCTGTGCCAGTTGAAAAAGCACGTCTCCCTGATATCTTCCAACAGGCAAAGCTGAGTCACTAACAATACCATCAGAATGTGCCAGGCCTGATCCGTCAGTTCCAGCTAACACAAAGTCAGGCTTGAGCCATTGTGGCCACCTGTCCCAACTGCCAGCTCCAGGCCATGCCATCGATGGGCATGGGAGTTAACCCCCGGGGCCTTGGCAGTTGTGAGGTATGGCAGACAGACATCATACACATTCCTAGTTTTGGAGGCCTCAAATATGTTCATGTAAGCATTGACACATTCAGGTGCAGTGTATGCCTCTGCCCATGCAGGAGAAAAGGCTGAGCATGCCAAGAAACACCTAGTGCAAGCTTTTTCAGTGTTGTGGATTCCAAAAGAAATCAAAACTGATAATGGCCACATGTAGGCGTCCAAGGAGTTCCTGGAATTTGTCCAGCAGTGGGGACTGGAACATAAAACTGTCATCCCTCACTCCCCCACAGGTCAAGTTGTGGTTGAGCGTGCACACCAGACGCTCAAGCAAGTCTTGGCTAGACAGAGCAGTACAACTGTGTGGATGTCTCCACATGAGAAACTCTGCAAAGCCATGTTTACCATCAATTTTCTGAACTGTTCATTTGAAAACATGAGTCCACCAGTGGTACGTCACATTAACAGTGGTACGTCACTTTAACAGTGGCAATCAGTTCAAATTGTCTCAGTGTCCACCGGTCATGATTAGGGTTTCAGAAACTTGGGAAACCAAGGTCCCTATGAGCTCGTGACCTGGGGTCGTGGCTATGCATGTGTGGCCACTCCCTCAGGCCCTCAGTGGATTTCCCAGAAGCGGGTGAAACCTTTTTTCACCAAAAATCCAGCTCAAGCAGAAGGGGATGAGAGTCAAGTAGTTGTTGCTTCCAAGAGAAGACGCTGTCGGATGGAAGAAAACGAATCTTCCTAGGTGTGGACTCCTTCCGGCAGAAACAGAAACTTTTAACATGTTTTAAAAATGTTTGGTTTTCCTTTTAGAGAAAACCTACCTCCCACTCAACCCTGTGATGAACCCCATACAAGTTGTCATCTTGTTAATGCTGAACAGTCTGGCAGCTGCATGGATCATCCCTCAGCCACGTCAAAATGTCTGGGTGACCCTGGCACAGACACTTCAGCAGGAAAACATTTGTTTGTCCACTGCAGCAACAGATAATCCTATGTCCACCTGTCTGGTAGGAATTCCATTACAGGCTGGAGAATTTCCAGCAGGTTTAGACACACATAGGTCCAACAAAATTCCAGAGCCAAACACCTTCCGACCATACAAAGGTCATCAGCAGAAAGCTGTGATGATCGTGAACCCCTTAGAGGAATGGTTGCCAAGTTTGCCCAAGGTAGCTCAGGAACCCCAAGAGTTAGAGTTATTGGGTTCCTCCCCTGCATCATATTACATACATTTTTCTGTCTACCCAAAACCTCCTAGCATTAACAAGTACCAAAATATAAAACAATATTGTGGGGAGTTTTCTGCAAAAAAGATGGTGTCATCATATAAGCCATATTGAGGCAGACAACCCATCTCAATCAAGACCCAGAAGCCGCCCTAAGGGATTGTTCGTGATTTGTGGGGATCGGGCGTGGGCAGGAATTTTGTCTCGGCTTTTAGGAGGGCCATGTACCATAGGGCGGTTGTCCATTTTGACACCCAACCAAACTCTAATTGGTGAATGGACTCACAAAAACAAATCCACAAACAAAATTTAAAAGAGGAGTGCTGACCAATTGGATCCAAATTGTAATTCAGAAATTTTTCATTGGTCCAAGTCAAAAAGAGTTGCTGTGTCCCTGTTCCTTCCGTGGGTCACAGCAGCCAAAGCTCTAGGTGAATTGGGCCATCTAGAGTGCTGGGTGGTCAAACAGGCAAATTTAACATCCACCACCATCAGCTCTCTCTTAGAAGATGAGGAAATTACCAGACAGGCCAGTCTCCAGAACCGCGCTGCTATAGATTTTCTCTTGTTACTTCATGGACATGAATGCCAGGAGTTTGAAGGACTCTGTTGCTTGAACTTGACTTCGAAAGCTCCGAAATCCGTGCTGCCCTTCGAAGCATGAACAGCTTGATCGGACAAGTGAAGCAAGAATCTGAGGATTGGATCAAAGAACTGTTCAAAGGCTGGGGACTCACAGGGTGGTGAACTTCTATAGTTAAAACAATTTTGTTATTTCTTGTTATTCTTTTCCTTGTAACAATAGTGTTCAGGATCCTACGCTGTTTGATTTTCAAAGCTATGAATAGTCTCATACCTTCTACCTCAGAAGTTAAATACATAGAGTTGGCAAACCTAAAGCAGGCTGACTTCCCCACCAACTGTAAGTGGTGGGAAAACCCACACTCCGTGTAACCTAATGTTCTTCTTCTAACTTTCTTAAACAAAAAAGGGTGAGATGTTGTATTCCTCTGGGGAATGGTTTTTTCCCTCAGAGTCCCCCTGAAGCCTGTGACCATGTAGTTTAACCCTTCCTCCCTATCTTTCCTATGTCTGACCTTATTGGCTCAGGGCCAATTATGTTTCCTCAGCCAAAAACTAGCTAAAGCCCGGCTTCTTCCTTGTTCTCTCTCTCTCTCCTTGGAACCCCTTTGAGAATAAAGCCTTGGACTGAAGCTGGGGGTGAGAGCCACTCTTTTGGAATCTTTTATCCTGTCCCCCTGAAATATTTTTCCTTAAAGCCCCTTAGGTACTGAACTAGCTGGAGCCTGGGGGGTGGGCAGAGGGAGAATATTTCATATGTATGTGTGTATATATATCTGTAAGAGTGTATGATGTAGATGGTGATAAAATAAGGGGTGGATTATGTCCTAGGTTGCAATGTAACCTAGATGTGCCCAAAGTATGTATTCTATCACCATCTTCATGAGCTGTTGAAACCAGGTAGGGCAGTGTTTCCCTTATCTTCTGTTAATGGGCCCATTAATGCCTTGCTGCATGACTCATAGATAACTCCCTCCAGGAGCTATCTTTGTTTAATGGGCCATCAAGGACCCACTGCATGACTCATAGAATGATATCATCCCATTGTGAGATGCTCCACCCAGGGGGAGGAGCCAAGCATTCCCACCTGGATATAATCTGGGGGTTGGGACAGCACAGTAGCCTTTCCCCACTAGATTCGCAGAGGACAAGAGCTACCAGATGTTTCTACAGGACCACTGCTTCGACAAGACCATTTCATCTGGACTGCTACTACCACCCTAACTAACAGGGTGTCAGGTTGTATTCTGACTCTGTGTCCTGGTTTCAGGCAGATTTGGGAGAAAACCTCCTACAGGACCCTCCCTCCCCTCCCCCAACCAGTTCGGGAAAAGACTTCCTCAGAGAGAAGTGGAAAAAACCTGTTTATTAAACAGGCGAAGCACTCCCAGCACAATACCCAATGACAAGAACTTCGTGCCGCTGTAGAGACATGACAAATTTAGAGAGAGAAGGTCTCCCCCTGAAGATAGTTGCTCTGTTCTGTTGCTCCGTTCCTCTGGTGCTGGGAGAAAAAGGAGTTGCTGCACAGAGTTGGTCTTGGTGGAGTGGGTCCCAGGTGGAGGCCCCCCGGTGCTTCTCCTGGGTCCTCAGTCCAGAGAGATTTAAACAGTTCCGAGGACGGGGGGGGGGGGGGGGGGGGGGCGAAGGAAAAAAAAAAAGAAAAAAAATAGGAAAAAAATCTTCAGCCAGCTAAAAGATCTACAGCTAACTAAGCTACAAGTAACTAACTGCCAGAAAAAACATAGCAGAGCGTCTCTCCATTTCACCATGTGTTGAACTCCCTGGCTTCCAAGGCTGCTCCGAGGAGCAGAGTTTTCCTGGGGAAAAAAAAACAAACCGCACTTCCTCTCCCCTTTGGACCCAACAGACGACTGGGGATACAAACATCATAATGTCACCCTAGGGCACTCTGTCAGTGGTTTTTTTGTATTCTTGCATTTATTATACTTTATTTTACTTCTTTTCTTTCCATCATATTAAATTGTATTTCTGACTTAGAGTCTCTCACTGGTTTTGCTTTCAAACCAGTACACTACTGTAACCCAAGCAGGGCTTTGTGTTTCTCCTGAAAAAATTCAATGTCAACCACCCTGGAAATATCTGGGATGGCGCATTAGGACCCAGAGTATCTCTCCTCAGCCTTTGCAGATTCACACTGACATTCATACTTTGCAGGATGCTCAAAAGCTTTTGGGTAAAATTAATTGGGTTTGTTCCTTATTAGGAATTTCAAACACTGACTCAAGCCCTTTGTTTGAGCTGCTAAAGGGAGACACAGATCTCCTGTCACCTCACCAACTCACACCAGAAGCCTGCCAGGCACTGCAACTGGTAGTTGACGCTATCTCCAATTGGCAGGCAGCCCAATGGGCCCGAGTTGCCCTTCTCGTTGATAATCCTGAATCCAGCTAAACAACCTCATGCTTTAATTTTCCAGTGGGATCCTAAGGCACCTGACCCCTTGCTGATCGAGTGGATTTTTTTGCCACATCAGATGTCTAAAACTGTAACTACACAACATGAAATGTTTGCTTTGCTCATTGTTGAAACGAGACAGAGAATCACCACACTTGCAGGTGTGGATTTCCGTTTTATCTGTTTGCCTGTTACTGCTTTCTATTTTCAGTGGCTGTTGCAACAATCTGAAGTTTTTCAAATAGCTCTTGCTGACTTCTCTGGACAGCTTTCTACACATCCCCCAAAGCACAAGCTTGTAGCCACCAGCTTTAATCTCCTAATGCTACCCAAGAGAAGTGAGATCCCACTACAGGCTCTAACTGTTTTTACAGATGGATCTGGCCGCACTCACAAGTCGGTACTGCTGTGGTGGAACACCGATCTCGCCCAATGGGATTCGGATGTCACTACAGTTTCAGGTTCCCCCCAGATTGCTGAATTGGCAGCTGTTGTCCAAGCCTTTCAGCGTTTTGCTGTTCCTTTAAATTTAATAACAGATTCTGCTTATGTTGCAGGACTTGTGGAGAGAGCTGAAGCAGCTGTTCTGAAGGATGTGCCCAACAAAGAACTGTTTCAGTGGTTACAAAAACTTGCTTTCCTTTTAGATGCTAGACAGCACCCCTACTTTGTTATGCATGTTAGGTCTCACACTACTTTACCTGGTTTTATTGCAGAGGGGAACCGTCAAGCAGATTTACTTGCCTTACCTGTTCAACTCCCAGACCGCTTTTCCCAGGCTAAACTCAGTCACTCATTTTTTCATCAGAATGCTGCTGCACTTGCTCTCACCTTTGACTTGACCACACGCCAGGCTGCTAGTATCGTGGCCATGTGCCCAGACTGCCAGAGGCACTCCTTCCCCTCCCTAGCAGGAGATGTTAACCCTAGAGGACTCAAAAGCCTCCAAATTTGGCAGACAGATGTTACTCATTTCTCTGAATTTGAGAGACTCAAGTACATTTACTCCTCTATTGACACCTTTTCAGGTGCCTTGTTTGCCTCCTGTCACACAGGAGAATCAGCTAAGGACGTTTATCGTCTCTTTGTGAGTGCCTTTGCAGTCCTGGGAATCCCCTTGCAGATCAAAACTGATAATGGCCCTGCATACATTTCCCAGAGGGTTGCAAAGTTTCTTGCTCTCTGGGGGGTAACACACAAAACGGGGATTCCTCACTCCCCCACAGGACAAGCCATTATCGAAAGGGCTCACGCCTCACTGAAGCGTCTTCTGTTGCAACAGAAAGGGGGAATGGGGAATGCTACCCTGGCAGAGCGATTGCAGAAAGCATTGTATGTGTTTAACTTTTTAAATTGCTCACCCATGGATCCTAACCCTCCAATTGTAAGGCATTTTGGCAACAACTCTAAGTTAGAAGTTAAACAGAAAGCCCCAGTCCTTATTAAGGACCCAGAAACAGGTAAAATTATGGGGCCCTATCCCCTTGTCACATGGGGAAGAGGTTTTGCTTGTGCCTCCACAGAAACAGGCTCAAAGTGGATTCCGGCCAAGAATGTGAGACCATTCAGAGAATCCTTGAATACCTCTCCTGAAGATCCTGATCAACCTGGCACTCCTCCCACGGTTTTGCCTGTTTCACCCTCACCTCCGCTCTCTTGGACAGCTGAATCCAGAACCACTGACAGCCTGCAACCACCCAAGCCAGCTTCTACCTGGCCTTAGAAGAACCATCAACCCCTCACAAGCTGGAAGACCCAGAAGCAACCAAAACACAGATTCAGGGGACACGCAGAGTGCTTAGCCTGTTGCAGCAATACAGCGGCGGTGATGTTTATGATATAATGCAGGCATTGCACTATGCTCGTATTCGTGCAGAAGGGCATGTAGAAAGGGTGGCACGGTGTCAGACACATAATTTCGGCTGTGCCCCTGTAGTGACAGCTGTCTGTTTGCAGTGTATGATAAAAACTACTTGTAGAATTTCATATATTGCTAGCATTTTATGTTATTATTGCTACCGTCAGATTACCACATCATTTACTCTGTTTTCATTTATTGAGAATCAATTAGGACCCGAAGTTCTTCAGCAGCATCTTTCTGGTCATACGCATTTACGGGAATTTGATTTACAGGGATTTTTGCAGAGAATAGAATCTATAGACCAACGCGCTTTAGCCATTACTGTATATAATCAAACAAGGGATAAATTGATTGTTGAATTGTGGGATAAACAAGCTATAATCAAAACAAGATGTGGAGAATTCAGACATTAACTTTCCTATGCCTATGGATTCTCGACAAAGGAAAGGTGGTCGCAATGCCCCCCCTTCCAGAACATAACGTGTGGCTTACGCTAGCCCAAGCCTTAAATGAATCTATATTGTGCCTGTCTATGACTTCCCCTGGTGATCCTTTCCAGGCTTGTTTAATAGCCATACCTTTGGGAAAAATGAATCGGATGTTTTATATAATGAAACAATGCACAGGGATTGTATTGCCCCAGGTCGGATTGAGCCAGTGTGGTGGTGCAATGATGAATATCGCAAGAAGAATAATAGGCCCTCTGAGTGGTATTTTGCCAATGATAAATGGTTAGGGATGAATAAGATTTCTGACTTTTTTACTCTTTCCCTACCACCCCAGGAACTGGATATTTTTGGATCAATGCTGTCCTTTGCATGTTTCTATTTAAATCATACCACTGGACCTTTTGCTGGCAGAAAATTTGGCCTTGATGTTTCAGGCATGGGAATTTACACCAATGCATCTACCTGGTGCAATCATACCCTGCCTCAGCCAATTACACCTGGGGTTGTTTCTATTGGTTTAATGGACAATATATTTTTTGATATGTGGGAATAGAGCCTGGAAAGGAATACCAGGAAGGGCTGTAGGAGGTCCTTGCACCTCTGGGTGACTATGTTTCACTCTTTTTGGGACAACTTGCCATCTCTGCATAGATTGGTGCGAGCAAAATGTGGCCCGCACACATATAGCCCTGATTGTGATAATAATGTTGAGTCCTGGAACCTTGAAGACTGAGTGTTTGCCTCAATTATTCCAGCTATAGGCACGGCACATGCATTAAAAACTTTGAATAACCTTGGCTGTTGGCTTGTGAAACAAACTAATGCTACTAGCTCTGCCTTAACAGGCTTGTTAACATATGTTGATAGCGTGAGACATGCCACACTTCAAAACAAGGCTGCGATGGATTTTCTGCTTTAGTGCATGGACACGGTTGCGAGGATTTTGAAGGCTTATGCTGCATGAATCTTTCTGACAACTCTTTGTCTATTCATGCTAACATAAAAGCCCTTTGAGACAGCATGACCAAATTAAAGGTAGTAGATGATAGCGATTGGCTTGAGCATTTGCTTGGAGGATGGGGGCTTACTGGCTGGCTTAAACACTTAGCTAAAACAGGAATTGATATTTTAGCCATATTGTTGCTTATGATAATCTGTTTGCCATGTGCCTTGCAATGTGTGCAGAAACTGATTGATAAATCCACAAAGAAAATCATCTTGGTGGAACAGAAAGGGGGAGATGTAGGAATACAGCTAGAGAGCCAAGCTGGGAGCACTGTTCAGCTCGTGACAGAAGTGGATATGCTGGTAGGCCGCAGGCCTTGGCAACAGAAAGCAGAACTTTGAGAAAGGAATGCAGAAGACAGTGATGTGCCTGGTACAATATGTGCTTTGCTAGCTGATTTTAGGCATACCTGTGTTAGTATGAGGCATGAATTAAGCAATATTACTTGGCAATATTACTTTTTATATAATGAAAAGGTATATAAGTTCAGCTAGGTATATCAATAAACAGCTTCATATGATCAATCGATGGAGTCCACTTCTCTTTGTCAATTGCCATCAAGGAGGGGCATCAACAAAACTTCTACACTGGAATTCTGGAGGGAAGACTTCAGCGTATTTGAAAGCTAAAACTTAAGGCATTTTCAGGATGCTGATTCAGAGAGTACTTTGGGAAACAGTCCTTAAAATCAGCAGGATCCAGGAAGGATGGATGTACTTCAAGAAAGAAATCTTGAAGACGCAGGAGTGGGCTGTCCTTATGTGCTAAAAAGATGAACTGGTGGGGAAAATGACCAGCCTGGCTGGGCAGGGAACTTTTGCAGGAACTCAGGGAAAAAAAGAGGGTATATAACCTTTGGAAAAAGGGGCAGGCAACTCAGGAAGTGTTTAAGGATGTCACTAGGCCAGTGCAGAAAAAAATTAGAAAGGCAAAAGCTTAATTTAATCTGGCCACTTCTCTAAAGAATAATAAAAAATGTTTCTATAAATGCATTAATAGCAAAAGGAGGTGCAAGGAAATCCTCCATTCTTTATTGGACATGGAGGGGAACATAGTCACCAAAGATGAGGAAAATGCCGAGGTATTTAATGTCTTCTTTGCCCCAGTTTTCAACAATAAGATAGGTCATCCTCAGGACAACTGGCCTCCTGAGCTAGTAGACAGGGACAGGGAGCAAAATAGAGCCCCTGTAATCCAGGAGGAAGCAGTTTGTGACCTGCTGAGCCACTTAGATACTCACAAGTCTATGGGACCAGACGGAGTCCATCCTAGAGTGATGAGGGAGCTGGCAGAAGAGCTCTTCAAACTGCTCTCCATCATTTATCATCAGTCCTGGCTCACTTGGGAGGACCTGGATGACTGGAAGAGGGCCAATGTGGCAGCCATCCATAAGAAGGGCCAGAAGGAGGATATGGGAAACTACAAGCCTGTCAGCCTGACCTTGGTTCCTCTTAAGGTTATGGAACAGATCATCTTGAGTGCCATCACATGGCACCTACAGGAAGGTCAAGGGATCAGATCCAGCCAGCATGGATTTAGGAGGGGCAGGTCCTGCCTGACCAACCTAATCTCCTTTTATGACCAGGTGACCAGCCTGGTGGATGAAGGAAGGCTGTGGATGTAGCCTGCTTGGACTTCAGCAAAGCCTTTAACACCATCTTCCATAGCATACTCCTGGAAAAGCTGGTAGCTCACAGCTTGGACAGGGACACTCTTCACTGAGTTAAGAACTGGATGGATGGTCAGGCCCAGAGAGTGATGGTGAATGGTGTTGCATACAGTTGGCAGCCAGCCACTAGTGGTGTCCCCCAGTGTCCTGGTTTAGGGCAAATTTTGGGAGGAAACCTCCAAAGGGGTCTCCTCTAGAAAGCAGACTTCAGTGGCTCCTCCCCCTACCGGTGCAGAAGAAAATCTCCTTTAAAAAAAGTGGGAAAAACTGTTTATTTAACAAGCAAAGTACTCACAAACATGAGAAAAGTGAATAATATTAAACAATGAAACCTCTCATTGTTCTGAAGAGATGGCAAATTCAGAAAGTCCTTCTGTGGTTCAGAGAGAGTCCTTTCATGGGATGTGGCTTGGCTCTCTCAGTCCTTAAGTCCCTCTGGGACTCAGACCCTGCATCCAGGCAACAGAGCAGCTTCGGGGAGGGGGGCTCTGGGAGACTGTCCTGGTGTTCTGGACTGGAGAGAAGACCAGTAGTTCCAGGAAAAAAACCAATCCTGGAAAAAACTTTCTTGCCATAGTAAACTAGGAAAACCAGCAAAAAACCAAGGAAAACTCCCTGTTTCTCTCTCTGCAGCAGAGAACTCAGAGAGCACTGCCACGAGCTTGGAGAAAGCTGAGCTCTTATCTCTATGTTTTTAATACAGCTCGAAAAAAAATCCACTGCTCTCCCCCTTCTCTCTCTCTCTCTGGGCCTAGCTTAAAGCTACAGAACCCATTTCTGAGCAAAAAGACAGATGATGGTTATGCCTTAAGCTTTAGCTTTCATATTTTCAGATTCTGTGCTGCCTAGCTCTCTTAACAGAGTAGGTAGACAAAACTAATCCTTTTCCTGCTGGGAAGCAAGGACAACTTTCAGCTCAACTGCATAAACAACGGTGGACTGAAGGGAGGAACAAGAAGGTTGGGACCTCACAACCTGAAGCTGTAATTGGACAATTAAACCCCAATATGCAAATGGACCAAAACTTATAAAAATGTAAAATCTCATGACTGGTCAGCTTTGTGACCATTCTTAGTCCACCCTGGGTGCAGCCTTGGTCAGGCTCCTGTCCTGTCTAAGGTGGATCTTGGAGGCCTTTCAATAAATACCTACTTTATTCTCTAGCTCTATCCAGTCTCTGTTCCAGGTCAGTCTTCCAAGGCATCAATGGGGATACCAGCATGACAAAGTCACCCCCAGGACACCCAGGGATTGGTGTTGGACCCAATCTTGTTTATTATTGTGATGATCTGGATGAGGCAATCAAGTCTACCATTAGCAGATTTGCAGATGACACCAAGTTGGGTGTGAGTGTCTATCTGCTAGAGGACAGAAGGGCTCTGCAGAGGGACTTGGACAGTCTGGATAGATGGACTGAATCCAGTGATATGAGGTTTAATAAGACCAAGTGCCATGTTCTGCACTTTGGTCACAAAACCCCCATGCATCACTACAGGTCAGGTACAGAGTGGCTGGACAGTGGCCAGGCAGAAAAAAACCTAAGGGTACTGACTGACAGCATGCTGAACATGAGCCAGCAGTGTGCCCTGGTGGCCCAGAAGGCCAATGGCATCCAGGCCTGGATCAGGAATAATGTGGCCAGCAGGACTAGGGAACCCATTTTTCCCCTGTACTCAGCCCCGGTTAGGCCACACCTTGAGTACCATGTCCAGTTCTGGGTCCCTCAATTCAGGGAGGATGTTGAGATGCTGGAGCTTGTCCAGAGAAGGGTAGCAAGGCTGATGAAGGGTCTAGAACACAAGTCCTTTGAGGGGTGGCTGAGGGAGCTGGGGTTGTTTAACTTGGAGGAGGCTCAGGGGAGACCTTATCACTCTCTACAACTACTGGAAAGGAGGAGGTTGTAGCCAAGTGAGGGTTGGTTAACCCACCACAATGATGGAAACAGGGATAGTGAGATAACCCTCTCTGACTACATGCCCCTGTAGTGGTTTCACGTTCACTAAATCTTGTTTGTAAATTTAGTGTAGTGGTTTGAATGTTTGCTCTTTTGTGGGATTTGATTAGGAGAAAATGAAAAGCACAACAGGCTTAAACTTGAAAGTTACACACATAGTTTATTTTTGCACACTAAAGAATGAAAAAGAAAAAAAAGGAAAATTGAAACTTCAAAACCTTTCTTTTTCTTCACAAACTGTTCACTTTCTTACAACTAACATAGAGAGACAAAACTATGGTCTTCAGTCAGTTTTACTATTTAAACATAATTTTTCACTACTCTGAGAGAAGAGTCTCACAAATGCTGTATAGATCTTACAGACTACTTAGAAAGGTTCTCATGTAGGTCTTAACTGTCACAAAAACAGCTGCCTGGTAGGAAAATCCTGCTTCTGTGACTCTTCTTATTTAGCAGATTCTTAAGCTGCACAATGGGTCATATACTCAAACATTGCAATCTGGGGTGTTCGTTTTTAAAAGTGAACTACTTCAAAAGCAAAAGATTCTTTGTCTCAAGGAACAGAAATATCTTCTTACTTTTTCACTAACAAGAGGACTACTTATCTCGATCTCTGTCTAAGCATCTCATAAAATCAATTTCTCTTAGTCATCACAACACTTTTTGCTCAAAGAATCTACACATAAATCTAAACAATCACTTCCCCTAAATGCATATCTCTCTATGGTTTACATTTAGAGAAGTCTAGTAATGTTTACTTCTTCTATCCTCTCATCTAATAATCTTATTAGTTCTTCTACTGACTTCTTATCATGCTGTTGCTCTATGTTTTAAATCAATCTGTCTTTTCCTCTCTCGCAGGGAAAAAGTTTGGAGTTCTGAAAGCTTCATCTTACTAAGAAAAAAGTTAAATCTTGCTTAGGTTCTCTCTCTCCCTCATCTGGCTGCAGCAGCTCATGATATCAAGTTTTTCCTAAAGCTAGGCTGGAAGAAAAAGCTGAAAAAGTCAGAACTCAGATTTGCCGAGCAGTCAAAGATCATAAATGCTTATCAATGCCTCCTGCCTACTCCTTAGATCTCACAAGATAAGCTGAACTCGTGCTTGGGCTGCTCCCGAGGACTCCTGGGTGTGGGCCTGCAGCTAGAGAGCCCAACTGGTAGTACTCTTCAGCTCATGACAGGAGTGAATTCGCTAGGCCTGAAGCCTTGGCAAAGGGAAGCGGGATTTTGAGAAAGGAATGCAGAAGATAACGGTGTACCTGGTACGGAACATGCTTTGCTAGCAAATTCTAGGCATACCTGTGTTAGTTAGTATGAGGCGTATGTTAAGCAATATTATTTGGCAATATTACTTGTTATATAGTGCAAGAGTATATAAGCTCGGCTAGGCGGATCAATAAACTGCTTCATATGAGCAATCAATGGAGTCCACGTCTCTTTGTCAATCACCATAAATGTTGCCCTCATCTGAGGAGTGATCTTCGCCTAGCTGAGTGATTGTATGGTGAGCCCTGCAGAACGAAGTGCCGCTGAAAGAAGCAGGAAGCCGGCCGGCGACTATTCCTCCAGGAGTGGGAGGTGAGCTACCCCGCTGGGTTTGGGGTTTAGCCCGCTGCAGGGGACTATGGGTCAGGGGATTTCTGGCCAAGAAAGGGACGTTTTTGAACTTATGCTTAAGCTGCTGTGGCGGCATGAAAAAACTCTGCCCTCGCATGATTTAAAACTTTTATTACGTTGGGTAGCAGCAGAAGTCCCAGGAGTCACAGAATCCACGATCTTTACATCAGATCTGTGGGACAAAGCAGGAGTTAAGTTATGGGACTCCGCCACGAGAGGAAACAAAGCCGCTGCACAAATGCTACCCTCTTGGAGAGTGACCTTTGAAGCCTTGAAGGCTCGAGAAAATTCCCAAAAGGCAGGAAAACCCTGTGCTGCTACAGCAGATTCTCAGACCACCTTAACACCTGAAGAGACTGCTGCTAAAACCCAAACTGCTGCTAACTCCTCCAGTTTGGAGGAGTCTCAGAATTTTCTAAATACCAATGAAACTGCTTCCCAGTGTCCATCTTCCCTACAGCCCCCCCTCCACAACAAACATTACCTGCAGCTCCAGCTCCGTCTCTAATGGGGAAAGAGGGGGAGGGTCCCCCATGCTCTGTCATAAAGGCTTGTGCTGCTAGCTACAGTGAGGACGGCGACTAGGATGGTCTGGAGGAGGATTCCTTTGATCCTGGACCTATTGATCCTAACAAAGAGCCTAATTTATATCCCCCTGACCCTTATGACAACTGGCTCCGCTTAAAACAACAAGCACTAAGAGAGGGGGATCTTGAAGTTGCTGAGAGAATTGTGGCTCCAGTAATATATTCGGGGATTAGAAAGCGGGCTGCCCACTGGGAACAGCTGTCCTTCTTGGAAATTGAAGAGTTACGGCGGGCGGCTACAGAGCATGGTATCGGCTCACCGCACTTTACAAGCTTGCTTGATTCTGTGTTTGCTGCCCACACTATGACTCCATATGATTTAAAGACCCTCTCCAGGATACTGCTATCTCCCATGCAATACAGTTTATGGGAGAAGGAGTGAGAAAAAGGCTTGCAAAGCCTTCTGTTAACTTACATGGGCCACGCAAATCCAGCCCCGGCTGCTCTTACTATCAAGCAGCTCATGGGAACAGGTCCGTACTCTGACCCAGCTACCCAGGCGCGAGATTGCCTGAGGGAAGCCCTTGATGGAGCTCGAGATGCAGTTCGCCAAGCCTTTCTTAAGGTCCCTGATGCAAAAACACCCCTGAAGGCATTTACAACCATTGTCCAGTGGCCCCAAGAGCCGTATATGCAGTTCATTGATCGCCTTAAGCAAGCACTAGAATGCCAGATTGATAATGCAGATGCCCGTGAAATTTTGCTTTTAAAGCTTGCTGTTGAAAATGCAAATGCTGACTATAAAAAACTCCTGAAGTCCCTGCCGAACCAAGAACCAACCCTTGTCGAAATGGTTGAAGCATGCAATCGTATTGGGACTCTAGAACATCAGTATGAGGCCATGGCTGCGGCTTTTGCAGCAGCCAAGGGTGCTTCTGACACTTCAGCAGTTTGCTATGGCTGTGGAAAGCCTGGCCACCTTAAAAAACACTGTGTTGCTCAGAAAGGAGCTAAATCTAAGATTCCTGATATATGCCCTCGATGCCATAAGGGCCGTCATTTTGCTAATCAATGTCATTCTAAGTATGATTCTGAAGGTCGCCCAGTCCAGGGAAACTGGAACAGGAGCGTGGGGGGTCGGCGCCGCATGATGATACAAATCCCTCAGCCGCCAACACAGATGGTCCTGCCACAGATGCCAGCGCCAGCCCCGCTAGCCCCACAAGAGCAGCCACTGAGAATGCCCAGCCAAGGACCATCTCAAGTCTACGCCCAGCAACCGCAGGCAGTTCCGGACTGGACCTGGCAACCTCAGACACAGTAACATTGCTTGATTCCTCCGTTCATTTGCTCCCTACAGGAATCTTTGGCCCACCAGGACCCCAGACGAGTGCTTTACTGGTGGGCAGGTCCTCAACTACCCTCCAAGGGTTTTTTGTCCTGCCAGGAGTCATAGACTCGGACTCTGTAGTGATGCCTGAAACTGAGGCAGAGGCAGAGGCCAGTCGGGGTAAGGTTGAAGTGAACTTTATTTTAGGCCTTCAAGGCCAGCCCCGGCAGCCACAGCAGTGGCTGCCTGGGTCGCTCCCTGTATGCCAGCAAAAGGAGAGCGGGTTACAAAATCCCCCCCCTTTTCTAGGTTTCAGTCCATTTGCATATGCCCCATTCGTTGTCCAATCAACAGTTCCAAATGACGGTGTCCCATCCTTCTACGTTGTTTATCTTTGGGGCTCGGAGCTCAGAGAGAGTGTCCTTGAAGAGGTGAATCCTGTGCAGAAACCCAAACTACCCTGCCCCTATCACCCTGTGCTCAAGGCCCAGCACCACTGACTATCAAGCAGCCTACCCACTAGAACAAGACACTGAAACCCCAAACCCTGAGGCATCAGTAGGGGAAATAAAAATCATGGCTTGGACTCCCTTTCCACCCTGTACTGTTCCACAAGGTGCATGCATTGCACAATTGATTCCCTTTGCACACAATCTGTCACCCCCTGTAGCAGAGTGTGACACAAGAGAGGGAGGATTTGGCTCCACGGGAACCCCAGAAATATTATGGGTGCAAGAAATTTCTAATAAACATCCTGTTTATAAATGTACCCTGTCACTGCGGGGACAGCAGGTGACAATCACGGGAATTTTGGACACAGGGGCGGATATAAGCATTGTCTCTCAGGCCAAGTGGCCCCCCACTTGGCCCCTCACAGAGGTGTCACAAACCCTCACTGGAATTGGGGGAAATAGCTACAGTCATCAAAGTCGTTATCTCATTCAGATGACAGGACCTGATGGTCGCATAGCCTCTGTAAAGCCATTTGTATTGCCTGTGCCCATGGTGTTGTGGGGACGAGATGTGCTCTCTCAATGGAGACTAAAAAGTCAGTCAGATTTTTAATTGGGGCCATTGCGGAGCGTGACACCCTGAAATTAACCTGGAAAACTGAGACACCTGTCTGGGTGGATCAATGGCCCCTTCCATTGCCCAAAATACGCACACTCACTGACCTTGTCCAGGAGCAGCTGCAAAAGGGATGTATAGTCCCCTCTACCAGTCCCTGGAACTCACCTGTGTTTGTTGTTAAGAAACAAACTGGCAAGTGGCGCTTGCTCCAAGATCTTCGCAAAATTAATGATGTCATTGAGGACTGGGGACCCTTCAGCCTGGTTTGCCTTCCCCAACCATGATTCCCCGAGATTGGCATTTGACAGTCATTAATTTAAAAGACTGCTTTTTTGATATTCCTTTGCATCCTGATGATGCTACTAAATTTGCCTTTTCTGTTCCAAGCCTTAACATGCAAGCCCCCTTGCATAGATATCACTGGGTTTCTTTGCCGCAGGGGATGAAATGCTCACCCACAATTTGCCAGTGGTTTGTTGCAAGGGTCCTTGACCTCATTCACCAGCAAATGCCTGCGGCTTTTTATATCATTACATGGATGACATCCTTGTTGCAGCAGAAAACCAGGAAATCATGGAGGAAGCCCTAGCCCTTGTCACTGCTGCTGTAACCCAAGCACGGCTTTGTGTTTCTCTTGAAAAAATTCAATGTCAACAACCCTGGAGATATCTGGGATGGCGCATTAGGACCCAGAGTATTTCTCCTCAGCCTTTGCAGATTCACACTGACATTCATACTTTGCAGGATGCTCAGAAACTTTTGGGGAAAATCATTTGGGTTCGTTCCTTATTAGGAATTTCAAACACTGATTTAGGCTGTCTGTTTGAGCTACTAAAGAGGGAGCCTGATCTCCTTTCACCTAGGCACCTCACACCAGAAGCCTTCCAGGCACTGCAACTGGTAGTTGACGCTATCTCCAATTGGCAGGCAGCCCAATGGGCCCGAGTTGCCCTTCTCGTTGATAATCCTGAATCCAGCTAAACAACCTCATGCTTTAATTTTCCAGTGGGATCCTAAGGCACCTGACCCCTTGCTGATCGAGTGGATTTTTTTGCCACATCAGATGTCTAAAACTGTAACTACACAACATGAAATGTTTGCTTTGCTCATTGTTGAAACGAGACAGAGAATCACCACACTTGCAAGTGTGGATTTCCGTTTTATCTGTTTGCCTGTTACTGCTTTCTATTTTCAGTGGCTGTTGCAACAATCTGAAGTTTTTCAAATAGCTCTTGCTGACTTCTCTGGACAGCTTTCTACACATCCCCCAAAGCACAAGCTTGTAGCCACCAGCTTTAATCTCCTAATGCTACCCAAGAGAAGTGAGATCCCACTACAGGCTCTAACTGTTTTTACAGATGGATCTGGCCGCACTCACAA
Organism: Acrocephalus scirpaceus scirpaceus; assembly: GCA_910950805.1. Classification (NCBI taxonomy): domain Eukaryota; kingdom Metazoa; phylum Chordata; class Aves; order Passeriformes; family Sylviidae; genus Acrocephalus; species Acrocephalus scirpaceus. The sequence continues at coordinate 5,906,247 of OU383795.1, read as the reverse complement.
GTCGGTACTGCTGTGGTGGAACACCGATCTCGCCCAATGGGATTCGGATGTCACTACAGTTTCAGGTTCCCCCCAGATTGCTGAATTGGCAGCTGTTGTCCAAGCCTTTCAGCGTTTTGCTGTTCCTTTAAATTTAATAACAGATTCTGCTTATGTTGCAGGACTTGTGGAGAGGGCTGAAGCAGCTGTTCTGAAGGATGTGCCCAACAAAGAACTGTTTCAGTGGTTACAAAAACTTGCTTTCCTTTTAGATGCTAGACAGCACCCCTACTTTGTTATGCATGTTAGGTCTCACACTACTTTACCTGGTTTTATTGCAGAAGGAAATCGCCAAGCAGACTTACTTGCCTTACCTGTTCAACCCCCAGACCGCTTTTCTCAAGCTAAACTCAGTCACTCATTTTTTCATCAGAATGCTGCTGCACTTGCTCTCACCTTTGACTTGACCACACGCCAGGCTGCTAGTATCGTGGCCGTGTGCCCAGACTGCCAGAGGCACTCCTTCCCCTCCCTAGCAGGAGATGTTAACCCTAGAGGACTCAAAAGCCTCCAAATTTGGCAGACAGATGTTACTCATTTCTCTGAATTTGAGAGACTCAAGTACATTTACTCCTCTATTGACACCTTTTCAGGTGCCTTGTTTGCCTCCTGTCACACAGGAGAATCAGCTAAGGACGTTTGTCGTCTCTTTGTGAGTGCCTTTGCAGTCCTGGGAATCCCCTTGCAGATCAAAACTGATAATGGCCCTGCATACATTTCCCAGAGGGTTGCAAAGTTTCTTGCTCTCTGGGGGGTAACACACAAAACGGGGATTCCTCACTCCCCCACAGGACAAGCCATTATCGAAAGGGCTCACGCCTCACTGAAGCGTCTTCTGTTGCAACAGAAAGGGGGAATGGGGAATGCTACCCTGGCAGAGCGATTGCAGAAAGCATTGTATGTGTTTAACTTTTTAAATTGCTCACCCATGGATCCTAACCCTCCAATTGTAAGGCATTTTGGCAACAACTCTAAGTTAGAAGTTAAACAGAAAGCCCCAGTCCTTATTAAGGACCCAGAAACAGGTAAAATTATGGGGCCCTATCCCCTTGTCACATGGGGAAGAGGTTTTGCTTGTGTCTCCACAGAAATTGGCCCCAAATGGCTTCCGGCCAAGAACGTGAAACCATTCAGAGAATCCTTGAATACCTCTCCTGAAGATCCTGATCAACCTGGCACTCCCCCCACGGTTTCGCCCGCTTCACCCTCACCTCCGCCTCTCTCAGATAGCTGAATCTGAAACTGCTGAGAGCCTGCAACCACCCAAGCCAGCTTCTACCTGGCCTTAGAAGAACCATCAACCCCTCACAAGCTGGAAAACCCAGAAGCAGTCGAAAGACGTGTTCAAAGGACTCGCAGAGTGCTTAGCCTGTTGTTGCAGCAACACAGTGATGGTGATGTTTATGATATAACACAGGCATTGCACTATGCTCGCATTCGTGCACAGGAGCGCATAGAAAAGGTTGGCACGGTGTCAGTCACATAATTTTAGCTGTCGCCCTGTTGTGACAGCTGTTTGTCTACGGTGCATGGTACAAACTACTCGTAGAATTTCATATATTGTTAGTATTTTATATTATCATTGCTATTGCCAGATTGCTACATCATTTGCTCCGCTTGCATTTATTAGGGATTAATTAGGGCCTGAAGTGCTTCGGCAGCACCTCTCTGGTCCTAGACATTTCCGGCAATTTGATTTAGGGGGATTTTTGCAGAGAATAGAATCTGTAGACCAATGTGCTTTAGCTATTACTGTATATAATCAAACAAGAGATAAGCTGATTGTTGAATTGTGGGATAAGCAAGCTATAATCAAGACAAGATGTGGAGAATTCAGATATTAACCCTTTTATACTTATGGATTCTCTGCAAAGGGGAGGTGGCTGCTATATCACCTCGTCCTGAACGTAATGTGTGGCTTACACTAGCTCAAGCTTTGAATGAGTCTACCCTGTGCCTGTCCATGACTTCTCCTGGTGATCCTTTCCAGACTTGTCTAGTAGCTATACCTTTGGGGAAAACTGAATGGGATACCCTATACAATGAAACAATGCACAGGGATTGTATTGCCTCAGGCCGAATTGAGCCACTGTGGTGGTGCAATGATGAATATCATAAAAAGAATAATAGGCCTGCGGGTGGTATTTTGCCAATGATAGATGGTTAGGGGTGAACAAGGTTTCTGATTTTTCCCCCTCTCCTTGCCACCCCAGGAATTGGACATTTTTGGATCTATGCAAGCCTTTGCATGTTTTTATTTAAACTATACCACTGGGCCTTTTGCTGACAAAAAGTTTGGCCTTGATGTCTCAGGCACGGGAATTTATGCCAATGCCTCTGCCTGGTGCAATCATACCCTGCCTCAACCCATCACACCTGGGATTGCCTCTATTGGTTTGATGGACAATATGTTTTTGATATGTGGAAACAGAGCTTGGAAGGGAATACCAGGAAGGGCCGCAGGAAGCCCTTGCACCTTTGGGCGAATAACCATGTTTCACTCTTTCCGGGACAACTTGCCATCTCTGCGCAGCTTAGTAAGAGCAAAACGCAGCACACACACATACAGCCCTGACTGTGATGATAATGTGGAGTCCTGGAACCTTGGAGACCGAGTGTTTGCCTCAATTATTCCAGCTATAGGCACAGCACATGCACTGAAGACTTTGAATAACCTTGGCTGCTGGCTTGCAAAACAAACTAATGCTATTAGTTCTGCTTTAACAGGCTTGCTAACAGATGTTGATAGTGTAAGACATGCGACGCTTCAAAGCAGGGCTGCGAGCGACTTCTTGCTTTTGGCCCATGGACACGGTTGCGAAGATTTTGAAGGCTTGTGTTGCATGAACCTTTCTGACAACTCTTTGTCCATTCATGCAAACATACAGGCTCTTCGAGACAGCGTGACCAAATTAAGGGTAGTAGATGATAGTGACTGGCTTGGACACTTGCTTAGCAGATGGGGGCTTACTGGCTGGCTCAAACATGTAGCTAAAACAGGAATTTATATTTTAGCCATATTATTGCTTATGATGATTTGTTTGCCATGTATCTTGCAATGTGTGCAGAGACTGATTGATAAGGCTACCAAGAAGATCCTCTTGGTAGAACAGAAAGGGGGAGATGTGGGCCTGCCGCTAGAGAGCCGAACTGGTAGTACTGTTCAGCTCATGACAGGAGTGAATTCGTTAGGCCTGAAGCCTTGGCAAAGGGAAGCGGGATTTTGAGAAAGGAATGCAGAAGATAACGGTGTACCTGGTACGGAACATGCTTTGCTAGCAAATTCTAGGCATACCTGTGTTAGTTAGTATGAGGCGTATGTTAAGCAATATTATTTGGCAATATTACTTGTTATATAATGCAAGAGTATATAAGCTCGGCTAGGCGGATCAATAAACGGCTTCATATGAGCAATCAATGGAGTCCACGTCTCTTTGTCAATCACCATACCTGGGGACTCCCAGGACTGTCCTAGCCCCAGCTGGCTTAAGGCTAAGCTTTAAAAGTTCGCTAGATGTTAAGCTGCAGCCTCTCCCAGCAGTCGATGAGGAGAAGGAAGCAGAAGCACGACTAGTCTCGGGCCAGCCCTCCCCTAGCAGAGAGAGCAGCAGGCCCCAGACGAGCCTCTAAGCCCAGGGGGCCACTTAGCAGACTAAGACTAGCCCTGTTACTTGTTCAGCTGTCCTGAAAGGAAGAAGCTTAGCCTAGACAATCTTAGCTTTATATGTGTACTTCTAAAGTCGTTTCTCAGTAGTCAAACAGCATGCTAATATCTAAAGCACACTCTGATAAGTGCCCATCCCCATCAAAACAACTCTAAAGTCCTGACAAGGCAATATTCTTTCTATATTTCTCTTTAACTAAAAAATCAAACTGTGTTAACCCATAACAGCCCCTTAGCCATATCTAATCCTAAGGGGCCACAATACCCAAGAAATATCACAGGAGTTTAGAAAAGTACAGAATTCAGTATTTGCCTACTGAAAAAAAAATTAATAATTTTCATGTTCCAGGAACTGCAATATATGCCATCAGTTTCTGAGAGATTAATATTTTTTTTTTTTTTACTAAAGGAACATTAACTATACTATTTTTTTTTTGCATTCTACAAGAATGCTTGTAATTGGGAATCAACTTCCACAGATACTACACAGGTCTGAAGATGTTCAAGTCCTCATGCATATTTCTTCTTGCACTCTAAGCCTGGACTGTTAGCACAGTTATGAACCTAATACAGAAGCAACACAGAAAACACCATGCTAGTCTCTCAGTAGTTCTCTGCATTGCAAGAAAAAAAAAGAAGCATTTCTTTTAGAAGCACTGTAGTATAACAATCCACAGAAGGCCCAGGATTACATCTGCTTGTGTTACCTGAGGGTATCTAGGCAGTCACATCAGCCATATCAGTAGATCCTCACACAATGGAATGACAACCACTACCAGTCCCCCAAAACTCATACCCACATAGCCCAGGGTGCTGTAAAAACTGTTGGAACCACCTGGTCCCTGGCTGAAATGATTCCTCTGCCTGCTGGAAAGTGGCTTCCAGCTAGTCCCGGCTGCCCTGGCTGGGAATCGTTTCAGATCCGGTTAGGCAGTAGCAGGCGGACCGGCCACCACCCCCCAGTGGGTCAGGAGCTACACAAGACCTGTTGGTGAGGCTACGACGAAGGTAGGAAAAGGAGACTTCGTGGCAAGATGGAGTTTATTGTCACCTGCTCTGCATGCAGGCGAGCCACAAAGTCTGAACCAGAGGGGCGGGGTGATTGCTTATAAGGGACCAGGAGAAGGGGGCGGACACAAGAGGGAAAACCAGTCAGGGGAGTGGGGATGGCACACAGACAACGAATAGGAAACGAGGGATGGGGGATTTCCCAGCCTGTTCCAATCAGGGTCTGACTTCCCACGATCCTTCCAGAAGCAGGGGAGAGTCCTTCCTGGAGATTGACAAGCACAGCTGCTGCACAAACAAGTGCAGGGGGAAACCAACTGGGAGGAAGGGATAGAGGGAACATGGACTAAACCATTACATAACAAATTAATACTAACAATAAATAAAAATAGAAAACGCGCCGCTACATCTCCCCCTTTCTTTTTACAAAAGATGGTAGCTTAAAGTTGAGTCTGGTGACTGGTCGGTGGCCACAGCTCAGGGTCTTCCTCAGGGAGGGCTTCTTCGTCTTCAAAGCTCACTTCCACCTCCGGTGGAGCTGTGACGCACACGACTTGGTTCACTTGTGGAGGGGAGACAGCGCTTGAAATCAATTTCTTAATTGAACAACAAACAAAACAAAAAGCAACGAGCATACATAAAATTATAAACAGAATGACAAGAACAGAACGAATAATGGATCCGGCCCACCCAGATAGCCCCCAGCTCTCAAAAAGTCCATCCAGCCAGTCGGATGTCGGCTTTTGAGGACAGATGGTTCCTGATGTCTCCAACAAGTTTGCGGATTGTGGCGTGGATATTGGCACTGCCCACGTCACCATCGAAGACTGAAGACTAGCGAGCAGCAGCAAGGATAGAAGGATGGCTGCTGTCAGTGGGGCCATCGCTCTGTGTGGGTCTGGATCTGAACTAAATAGAATAGGAACAAAGAACATAATATTTAACAGGGCGGAGAGGCAATGGGAGGACGAACTCATCCCAGGAGTTCCACTTGTGCTGCTTTCTCCTCCATGCAGCCACTGACACCTGTGAGAGCGTGATCTTTCTGTCGCCAGAGACTGCGGGGCAGTATGGCTTCACCCACTTCGAGGGGACCCACCTCAGCCCCCTGGGGGTGGACACGCAAGCATATCCAAGACCCCAGGTGACCAAGTCATGAGGGTCCTACATTCTGCCAGTCTCTGGGTCTCTCATAAAAACTTGCGGACGCACCTTCAAGGCTAGCTGTTCACACCCACCAAAGTGGCGGACGATTGGTGGGTTCAAAACCTCAAATGAACAGTTTAAAAAATTGATGGTATAGAAAGCCCTGGACAGGCAGATCGGTGGAGGCTCGATTTTCAGGACCGGTTGTTGTTGGTCCAGGACCCGTTTGATGTCCCGGTGGGTCCTCTCCACCACAGCTTGACCCGTTGGGGAGTGGGGGATGCCAGTTTTATGTTCCACTCCCCATTGTTGCAGGAAGTTGCGGAATTTCTTGGATTTGTACGCTGGCCCATTATCGGTTTTGAGGACTTTCGGGAACCCCAAAAAGGAGAAAGCCTGCACGAGATGCTTGATGGCATCCCCGGATTTCTCCCCTGTGTGGGCAGAGGAAAAGACTGCACCAGAAAAGGTGTCCACTGAGACATGCACATACTTCAGTCTGCCGAACTGCAGTACGTGTGTCACATCAGTCTGCCACACTTCGCAGCTGCTCAACCCTCTGGGGTTAGCCCCAGCGCTGATGGTGGGGAGCGCACGCTGCTGGCACGTGGGGCAGGTCGCCACAATCGCCCTTGCCTGTTCCCGGGTGAGATGAAATCGGCGAACAAGGCCTGGGGCGTTTTGATGGAACAACTGATGGCTGATTTTGGCCTGCTCGAAAAGATTCGGCAATGGGGCAATCTCCACAGGGGCAGCGAGGGCATCAGCCCTCCTGTTCCCCTTGGCGATGAACCCTGGCAAATCCGTGTGTGACCTTGTATGCATCACATAAAAAGGTTGCTCTCGGTGGGAGATTAGCCTAATCAGCTTCGAGAGTAACTCGAAGAGGGCGGGGTTGGACACCTCCTGCAGCACTGAATGCTCTACTCTGGATACTACACCTGCTACATAGGCCGAATCAGTGATCAAATTGAACGGTTCAGAGAACCTTTCAAAAGCCCGGATGACTGCGGCCAACTCAGCAACTTGAGGTGAACCCTCAACTCTGGCAACATCTTCTTCCCACCGCTGAGTCTGAGGGTCTCTCCAAGTCAAGACTGACTTGTGGGACCTTCCGGACGCATCCGTAAAAACTGTCAGGGCTTCCAAAGGCCTTTTGCTCTGAACACTCTCAAGAGCCAATGTGACTTGAGTGTCCTGATTAAAAATTTTGTGGGCAGGCCGATGGATTGAAATTTGACCTGTGTAGCTATCCAGGGCAATCTGCAGAGCTTCATTCTCTCGCAGCAAGTGTTCTAACATTGCTTTTGTAATTGGGCCCATTTTGGTCCGAATTGGAATGTGAATGCATTCAAAATCACAGCCAGCCAATTCCCTAAGGCGGGTTCTGGCTTTCTGAATCAAGTCAGCCGCCAGTTCTTGTGGCGTGGTCATTCTTTTGGACCGCTGGTGGCTAAGGAAGACCCACTCTATGATCAAGAGAGGATCCTTCCCACCTCGGTCCTTCCGATGGAGTTTGGTGACCTCCTTGTCCCACTGATAAATGACACCATGAAGGTGTGGCAGGTTTCCCAAAATGATAAATTGGAACGGCAGGTCAGGTGCACACCTGTTGGCCTGCCGAGTGGATATGCTTACCTGGACCTTCTCTAACGCTTTCTGTGCCTCTGGGGTGAGTTCCCTCGGGGAACTCAGCTCCTCCCCACCTTTCAATAAATTGAAAAGGGGGTCTAGGTCCTCGGTCGTCAGACCTAGCCAGGGCCTCACCCATGTCAGTGCCCCACACAGTTGATGGGCGTCCGTGAGCGTCCTAATTTTGGTTTTAATTGCCAATTTTTGTGGCACAATGGTCCGCTTGCCAATTTCAAAGCCTAGGTACCTCCAAGGTGGCATCTGTTGAATCTTGGATTCCTGCAACTTGAACCCTGCAGTAACCAACACAGAAATTGTACGGTCAAGCACGTGGGACAGTACATCATCATTGGGAGCGCAGACTAAAACATCATCCATATAATGATGGATGATCGCTTCACCTGCGGCTGCACGGACAGGAGACAGCAAGGATGAGACATACCACTGGCAGATAGCTGGACTGTTTTTAAGGCCTTGTGGCAAAACTTTCTAATGGTACCTCAGTTGATGGTAGGCATCGAGAAAGCGAAATGCAGGGCGTCGTCAGGGTGCAGGGGAATTTGGAAAAAACAACCTTTAATGTCAATCATTGCTAATTTCCAATCTCGGGGGAGCGTTGCTGGGGAAGGCATCCCAGGCTGGAGAGACCCCATGTCTTCAATGACATTATTAATTTGTCTGAGGTCGTGGAGGAGCCGCCATCTGATCTTATCTGATTTCTGAATGACAAACACCGGAGAATTCCACGGCGACGTGGTCTCCTCGATGTTGCCCTTTCTCAGCTGCTCTTCCACGAGCTCACTGAGCACCTTCAATTTCTGTTTAGAAAGCGGCCACTGTTCTACCCAAACTGGAACATCTGTCTTCCAATTCAGTTTTTGGGTAGGACGCTCTTCAGCGACCGCCACCCGAAAATCTTGTGAGGGGTCGGGTATGTCAATTGTGACCCCCCACTGGGCCATCAGGTCTCTCCCTAGCAAGGGTTCCTTATAATCCAAAACAAATGGGCGTAAGCTAGCCGATTGCCCATTCGGCCCTATAATTTTCACAACGCTCTTTGATTGACGAGCCAATTGCAACCCTCCTACACCTTGTACGTGTCCAGCCACGTTTTGCAAAGCCCAATGTGACGGCCAATCCCGTATGGGGACGATGGTCATGTCTGCGCCTGTGTCCAAGAGACCCTTGATGTTGTGGGCCTCGTCACCCACCCTCATCACGCAGTCTAGCTGCGGCTTACTTGACGTGATTGCCCTGACCCTTCCCACAGACGGAGTTTCCTCCTCAGCGAGGTCTGGGATTGGTATAACTTGGGCAATTATCTGTCCTTTGGGCAGAAACACTGGAGGGTGAGTACAGTGCAGCCATATCACGAAGCGCTCGGGATCCGCATCAGTGATTCCCGGCGCGACTTCGATCTCCCTGGGGGTGTGCTTACAGTCTCCCAAGATGACATATTTTGTCCCGATCCTGTTCCAAGAGCCCTGTTCACCTGGGTTGACTGCAACAAAACGCCAATTGTCGTCACTAAGGTGGAGTGACTGCGTCAGCTGCAGACTGAAGGGCTCATACCTTAGTGTAGTTGTTAGGATTGGGTCCGCAAGGTCCCTGAATATGTCTGTCTCTTTTGGTGGCTGGGAGCTCCCGGAGGGAACTCCTGGAGTGTCCTGGTCAGAATCAGAAATTGTCACGTTAGGTGAAGTTGTCAAATCCGGCACATTTTTCTTTCCTCCCTTCCCCCTCCTCACCCTGGCCACCCGTTTGCGGTCTTCACACAGGGTGGCCTCGCACTCATATTTCAGTTTTTTTGATTTTGCTGGGGCTGTATGGCCCCTTGCACCTTCCCCCCTCCACCTCCCCGGTTTTCTAAAAATTTTTTAAAATCAGCTTTCGCTGGACAGGAGGACTGCCAGTGACCGTACTGGCCACATAGACTGCAGCAGTTGTTTCAGGAGCGGAGAGAGGTCTTCCTGGACAGCGCATTCGGTGGAGGTTCCCCTGAATCAGCAGCGGCAGCCCTCACAGTGGCACGCGGCTGCTGCCTGGGAAGATGTTCCATCTTCGTTGCCATCATTGGGACCTTCCATTCGCAAACCTGTAACATATCTTTCAAAGTGGGACGAGGCTTGGGGGGCAAGCTGAGGATGGCATTCTGGCACAGATCATTGGCATTCTGAAAAGCCGTGGTTTCCAACACACTCTCTCTGACCGCCTCTTGCCATACCTGCAGCTCTATGGCCCTCGTCAGCCTCTCCACAAATTTTGTGAATGGCTCACTTGGTCCCTGTTTGATGGCTGAATAGGAAGGGAGGGGACTGTCAGGCTGCAAGCCCAGAAAGGCTCTCTCTGCTGCATCTTTCACTTTTTCCAACACCTTAGATGGAATCCCCTGTGCCTGGTCTGAAGCACTTGCCCACGTCCCTTCTCCAGACAGGTGGTCGAGAGAGATAGGATCTCCCGCCCTATTTGTTGCTGTGGTTGCATCGTCTAAAAGGCTCAGAAGTGCAGTTCTCAGCAGGTCTACCCATGCTGCCTCCCAGAGCTTATACTCTGTGGAGGTCATCAAGCATGAAAAGAGCTGCTTTAAATTAAATGGAACTGCTACTGTTCTGGCTAGGTTGGCCTTCAACAGTCCTCGGAAGTACGGACTCTCTCTCCCGTACTGCCGGTGGGCCTTGCACAGCTCCTTGATGACATCTTGGGAAAAGGGTTCCCAATTGGCATGAGTGGGGTTCCCACCTCTTGACCGGTGAAATATCACTGGTGCAAGAGAAGGAAGGTCACCCTGGCGTGGGCCTTGGGGTTCTGGCTCCCCCCCTCTGGTATCCCAAGCATGGGAACCAGATGTCAGGCTGTGGCAATCAGAAGTCCAAGGTGGCTCTGGCACAGGAGGAGGTGTGGCCTCCTGGGGTGACATCATGGGAGGTGGGGTTAGGTTGTGGGTGGAGCGCGAGTGGGGAGGAGTTAGGGGAGGGACACATGAAGGCGGTGGAGCTCGGGAACTCCAGGATTTTGGAGGAGTCAAGGGAAGGAAGGGGTTGGAATGTGGGCAGGAAGAAAAGGGATTGTGGGAAGAAGAAGTGGGGGAGGGGGGCACCGAGCACGTGGACGGCCGCCCCTGAGGGGACAAAGGGACACCATCTTGTGGCACACTCATTTTTTTACCAACAGAAAAACGAACTCTGGGTTTAGCAACTGGGGAAGAGTGGGGTAGGGAAAGAGCTCGAGCAGCCTGGCCAGGGCCACTACAAGCACCGTGAACAGTCTGGCCTCGACTGTCCAGGCTAGGGGACTGAGGCATTTGTGGGAAGCCAGGGCTAGCAGGGGGAGTTTTCCCTGCCGATTTCCCAGGAATGCCTGCTGGAGGGAGAGAGGGCTTGGGACTGGGGTTCAGGGGAACTGGGGAAGATTGTCCAGACTTCCCTTTCTCCATTTTCCTAGCTTGTATAAGTGCAGAACGAATCTGCAATGGCCAAATTATGAATTTGGAAGCTTTTTTGTCCCCAGTCTTTGCCAATTGCAAAAATTTCAGATAGACAGCGTTCCAAAAATCCACGCCTGCTGTCTGTGTGGGGGACACATGTGGAAAATGGAGGAAAAGAAATCGGACAAATCTTTTTAGCTCTCCGTTTGAGAACTTAATTTTAGAGCTTTCTAACACTGACAGAACTGAATTAAAAACTTCCTTTTCACGAGTGGACAGATTAGCACCCATGCTCAAATCCACTCTCACACACACACACACACACAAAAATGAAAAATGAGCAACAAAAAGAAAAGCTGCACATTTAAAATCCGAGACTGGAGACCACTCTCTCCGCGTCCTCGGAGTGCTAGCTCACACAACAGAAGCTGACAGGACTAGATCCAACACCCACGTGTCGCCTGCCTAAAAAGAAATCTTTAAAATGAACTGAAAAAACAAAAGCTGCCGCACTCTGGACTCAAGCTTCGGGAGGGCATAAGTGCAGCTCCACGAAGGGAACGCGTCCCTGGTTCTGAAGAACCTCCGTAATTGAGAATTTCCTGGAGGATCGGGGGCTTTCCCAGCGACTGCCCGCGCAGCTGCTGCAGAGGCAGTGGGGGGGGGTCATGCGCGATCGCCACGTGCGTAGCAACAAAGCCACAGCACGCACGTCTCGCCGCTCCGTGCCACCGCGGGGGGGGCAGGGCCGCACCGCTTGCGAGCCGAACCGCGCGCAAACCGAACCGCGGGCGACCATGTGCTCTGCCGCGGTCACGTACGCAGAAGCCGCTTGCACCGCCGAAAAGCCATGGCCACGTGGCTGAGCTGAGCCACGCCGCGTGCAAACCGCGTGCGAAACAAAGCCAGCTCTGCCGCCACCGCGTGCGCGCCACTTGCCCCGGCTCCCGCCGCCTCTGCCCACACGGCCGCCACCGCTGCAAAGCAGCGAAGGGGGGGGGGAAGGGAAACCGGCGCCGCAGAACTGCCGGTCTGCATCGCCGGCTCTCCCCGCTCCCGCGTCGCTGCCCGCGCGCCCTGCGCCATGCCGCTGCCACTGGGGCAACGTGCAGACACGCTAGATTGCCAAGACTCACCAAATCCTCGGGTTTTCTCTCCCTGGCAAGCCTTTTCTCACCTGTCCGGTGCAGGCTGGATAAAACTGAAGGGTGGTGGTGGACGTTCGTCGGGAAAGGACCCTGTGGATGCTGAGGGCTGTCCCCTCCTCCTGCCGGGAGAGCCGGCAGGCGGGCGGCTGTCTTCAGGACCACTAAGCTGCGATGATAAATCCGATGCAGGTGGAGCCCTTCCCCACGGGGTCCGGCGGTGTCCACGGACTTCTACGCGGAGACAGCGCACGCAGCCTCTTCTCATGGTGGCTTCTGCCCCACGTTCTGGGCAGCAACTGAAATGATTCCTCTGCCTGCTAGAAAGTAGCTTCCAGCTAGTCCCGGCTGCCCTGGCTGGGAATCGTTTCAGATCCGGTTAGGCAGTAGCAGGCAGACCGGCCACCACCCCCCAGTGGGTCAGGAGCTACACAAGACCTGTTGGTGAGGCTACGACGAAGGTAGGAAAAGGAGACTTCGTGGTAGGATGGGGTTTATTGTCACCTGCTCTGCATGCAGGCAAGCCACAAAGTCTGAACCAGAGGGACGGGGTGATTGCTTATAAGGGACCAGGAGAAGGGGGCGGACACAAGAGGGAAAACCAATCAGGGGAGTGGGGATGGCACACAGACAACGAATAGGAAACGAGGGATGGGGGATTTCCCAGCCTGTTCCAATCAGGGTCTGACTTCCCACGATCCTTCCAGAAGCAGGGGAGAGTCCTTCCTGGAGATTGACAAGCACAGCTGCTGCACAAACAAGTGCAGGGGGAAACCAACTGGGAGGAAGGGATAGGGGGAACATGGACTAAACCATTACATAACAAATTAATATTAACAATAAATAAAAATAGAAAACACGCCGCTACACCTGGCTACAACCAGCCCATCACCACATCATTACACAGAGTACTTCTGTACAGCCCAAAATTCACTCCTAGACTGACTGTACACACAACCCAATTCCACCAATCTCCCAGTTGTCACTCTCATAGATAATCAACCTCTGTAGCTCCCAGGTAGTGGTGGAAAGATGAGCATTCAAACTACATAACCATCTCCACTGGCCTGGCCATGCAGCATATCATTGTCTGTCCTAGTTCATCAATAAGCATTGATCTGTGAGATTCAAATAGAAACAGACACAGAATTCCATGGTTAGTTCATGAGAAGAGGAAGTTCTGTTGCTGTCTCCACTTGCTATGGCTAACAGGAAGATCTACTTTTCCAAGTATTTTCATGAGCAATATGAATATCAGTGCAAGACTGGGAGGGCATGGTTGGACTGGACTGGATGAGGGTCCTAGAAAGGGGCCTCTGTCATCTCTTTGAGGGAAGGAGAAGACATGATTTGTGTGTATCCCTCTGTCTTGAACTATGAGGTGACTTTAGGAGAGAAAACCCCACTGATGTTGGTGGTGAACGCAGCTCTAGAGAACAACATTATTAGCTCACCTCTGCAAAGCCGGGGTCGTGGTTTAGGAATGGTACTCCCTAATTTAGTGCTCCCACTGGGATTCTCCAAACCATATGCTCACTCCCCCTTCCTCTGCCTCTCCCTCCCTGCAGGTGACTGGAGAAGAGAACTGGAGGCACAAAAGGCAAAGATCATGGGTTGAGATAGCAATTTACTGGAAAGAGCAATGAGTTAAGAAACAAACAGTAACAGCAACAACATTAATAACAAAAGTGTACAAAAGAGAGAGTGATTGACATGCAAAAATGCTCACCGTGGAGCTTGACCCCACCATAGCCCTCCAGCTAGGCACCAGCACCACCCCACCTCTCTGTCCGCTGCATTTGCTTGACTGGAAGGAAGCCTTTCTACCCAGTAGACACTCCTTTTCCCCACCCCTGACAATGAAGTGAGGGAGCATAAAATCACTTTCAGGTGCTAGTCATACTCCCTCATGGGTCCTACAAAAATTAACCCTGTCCTGGCCACAACCAGGGCAGTAGCTTAAAACTCTCAGGGAGGAGCAGTCATGCCTTTTTATCAAGAGCACTTTCAATAAAGACTGTTCAGGGCAGGGGCGAATCAGGAAATTGCTGGCTTTGGTCTGGCTTGTTCCTTTTCTTGTCCTTTTTCTAGTTGTCTCTAGTAAACGGGCAATGGCAGCTCTGGTCAGAGGGCATTGAAGGAAGCAGTGGAGGTGAAGCCAGTTAGGTGTCTCTGGGTTTTGGCAGAGGTAGATGCTGCTGAGTGGAGGGTAGCGTTGCTGGATGGTAAGAGCTCTACCCTAGCTTCTGAGTCCTGGGTAGCCTTCCATATGTTAATTTACAGCTATGCTGTAGCACTAGTCTGCTCTGGCTTGTAACTGATGCTAGCAAGAGTGACTTCTAAAAGTATTTTCTATTCTCTATTTTTCTGATCACATTAACTGCTGATATGATAGCTAATTGCCATGAATGTACTTGCATGCCACAAGTACTGTAATTAGAGCATGCAGGGGACTGAATCTTCTGGTTTAGGCAGTAAATTGAAGATTTCAGTGTACAGTTGCATTAAAGATGTTTGGTAGGCAAAATGAATTTAAAATTGCTTTTCTGCACTGATGTTTCATAATCCAGTTAGTACCATTAAAACTATAGACTTCTTTCTAGGAGGTTTTTGGTATTTGTAACTGAAATTGTGTATTGTCTTTCAGTATAGATCTGTGCAAATTTTCTAGTGTACACTAAGATAGGCATTGGTGTGTGCAATAGGAGTTTATTAAACTTCTACAGACATGCAATGCTGCCAGGAGAACTTTCAAAGCAAGTTCCAAAAACTCATCTAATGTCTGAAGAGGAATAGAGATGACTTGATGTTCAGTAGTCTTGGCCAGGTTCACTACATGATCCATGAGCCAGGAAAGCACAGCTAAACAAAACCAGATGAACAAAGCCTAAAATACCACCTCTCTGGTGCTTGAAACTGAAGTTCAGTGTGTAATTACTTTCCTCTAGAATCCAGTTGGAGTTTCCTACTAAATATTTAGACACTTGTTTGTTGCACAAAGGTAAAGAGCTTATAAAACAAAGGCCTTGTAAAAATATGGTTCAGGCCCTGCTACTCTGGCTAAGCAAGCAGCTAGCTTCTAAGTTCCCATGTGAAAGAATCAAAGGAATGAAAGTCTGTTAGCACAACAATCTATTTTTGAAAGAGAACCATTTGCACCTGCAAAAACAATAAATCTATCCCAGTGAAGAAGATATGTAAACAATCCAAGAATAGAGACATGTAAAATGCCATTTACTAACCAATGAATTGAGTGGCAAGAAAGCTACTAACCAATTAGAGTTGAACACGAAGTCTTTGAAAACTGTATAAAAATAAGCTATGTGAATAAAGAAGTTTTTGCTACATGAAGAAATGGAGTCCCATCTGCTTATTATTCTAAACCTTCACCCCTCACTCTCAGAACTCAACATGCAAAATCTAACTTCCTTCTAGGTATCTGCAGTCTCTTAATGGAAAAAAACCCCAGATTTGAATATGTTCCTATGTCTGCTTATAAAAAGAGGTTTTGGTGAGATCTAAAGTTGTGTTAGTATCTCTGACTGCCCCAAACTTGATGCAGCAGTACATCTTTGTATAATGAGACTGACATACCTACCTCATGCAAAAAACCTAATAGATGTTCACCTAGATGAGTGTCTTGGTTTGAAAGATAGATGTCTGCCAAGGAAAGCAGGAACCTCCCTTGCAATGGAAAATGTGACCCTCTTCCCTCCAAATTATTCTAACTTTTGCATTAAGGGGCTTTCAGGAAAAGATATAGGAAAAGGAACAGTTCTTTACTAATATGTATATGGACAACAAGGCAAACAAACAGCAATAATGGCAGCAACAACAAAAAAACCCCAGAAACCCAGTAACAGCCTTCTTTCAGTTGTCAGGCACTTTCCCCCTTTGGTGAACTTATGGTCACAGCCAGCAGGGGTGCTATTAGCTCCTGGCTGGGCAGGGCAGGTCCGATGATTCCCCTGCGGCTGCAGGGGGCACTGTGGCATGAGTTCAGCTGCCGCTTTGCACATGGGTAATGGTGGGTGCAGCCAGTGGAAAAGACGGAAAAAGGGCTTCCTTTACAAACCCCAAGGGGCAGCCAGTCGCAGTGCTGTAGCAGGAACCTCGGAAGCAGCAAGCTGGGATGGCAGAGGTGAGTAGATCCCTTAGTAGTAAACAAAATGTATCAGAAACTCTGCAGCTGTAGCAGTGTTGCAGCCTCGGAGGCTGTGAGGCCTCCCTGGCGGTCAGTGGCCTGAGATAAGAAAATGCAAGTCACGATGAGTGGCCAAAAAGAAGCCCCTTGGAGCCCCCGGACCTCTCTTATCTCTCTGTAAGACTATAGGCCAAATTGTACCCAACTCTCCCATTGGTCCACTTTTCAAAACCCCTCTACCCTATATAAACCCCGAATATTGCCCTGTTAAGTCAGAAAAGCTGTCACTGCAACCCTTCGAAGAGGATGCCAAAATAAAGAACATCATCTGAGGAACTGCATACGGCCTTCTCCTCTCTCTCCCTGCGTCTGCCAGGGCACTTAGCAAGCAAGAGCTGAATTACACTGCTAAGAGCTGATATTCACTGCTAAGAGCTGAATTCACTGATAGTTGCTTGCTAAGTTTGCCTGGGGCTGGATACCTCGTCTGAGCTTCGGGTCGGGTGATTCCTAACGGTGTCATTCTGTCCGGGACTTGCGGCCAGGATCGGACCCTCCTAGAGGTATCAAAAAGCCCATAAAAAGCAGCGCACCGAACTGGATGCTAAAACAAACTTTTAGCACTTCAGAGAGCAAAACTTCACTGCTTTCGGCTCGTTACTCCCTCAGAAGACAGCACCTTCGTTCTAGCAGGCGCTATCTGAAGAGACGTCTGAACGACCCTCACACCTGACATCTGGGAAACACCTTCCCGAGGAGTCAGACAAGGAAGACCACCCATCAGCAGCTGACCCATAGGCTGAGAACGTAAGTATAGAAACAGCCTTTCTGCGCACATATTTCTTTTAATCTTGGGTCTTTTGGGATTTTTTTTTTTTCTTTTTTTTCCTCTTTTTTTACTGCTGATTGGGGTACGGGAACTAACATCATTGGATTGAAATTCAGTAAATTAAAGCAATCCCAGAACGAGAGAGAATTATATCTGCAACTTCTTTCCATTGCTAACCCTAATCGCAACATCTCAAAAGCTAAACTTAAGGACTTTATTAAGTGGTTAAAATCTCATTTCCCTGACGTACATATCAACTCTATTACTTCTGATTCCTTTTGGGATGAAGTCGGGACTAAGATCTATGTTTCTGAAATTCATTCAGATTTCTCAGCAACGCGGTTTTTGCCAATCTTTCATGTTATTACTAAAGTTGTAGAAAATATGAATCTGAAAAAAACTTCCCCGACTGAAAACACTCCTACCCTTTCAAATGCTAATTGCCCTCTACCGCCCTCTGAAACTGCTGTTACACCCTTAGCCGATCGCTCGGGCACAGGGGACGCACGGCCCCCCCCCACCCCCTCCGTGCGGCACCCCCTCACCCCCTCTGCGCCGCTTCTCCCCACCCATCCCGCGCGGCTCCCCCCCACACCCCCTGCGCCGCCTCCCCCGCCACCCATTCCCCCTGGGGCCACCTCTCCCCCTGCAGCGAACGCGATAACAAATGCGATAACGATCAGCGAGGAAAACCTACCCCACCCCAACCCTGCCGTGCCTGCAGTGATAAAAGCAGCTTCTGTCAACCCCACCCCCCTCCCTCCCTCCCTCCACCCGCTCCCCCACTGCCCACAGACCCTGCAGGAAAACTCCCACCCTCCCAGCTTCTCGGACGGCGGCTCGGGTCCTGTCGCCGCCCGCCAGGTACCCCTGCATTGTGTGACTTGTACCAATGTCATTTCAAATCCGCTGCTACCCCCCTGTAGCTAAAACTTGCAGTGTGCCTCTATTTCCCAAAACCCCGTTAAAAAAACGCCAGAAAAAGCATGATGCTCCCTCTCACTCCTCGGACACTAGTGATAGCGAGTCTGATTCTGATGATGATGATATAGATCCATGGGCTGTAATTAAGTTGGAAGCAACAAGGGCTGGAGACTGGGAATTGGCACAGAGAATTTCTGCCTTCCCTGTAACATACATTAAAGGCAGAAGGGGTGGTGCATCCACTAAAGCTACCTGGGAACCAAATAAAAATAAAGAGCTCTTTGAACTTAGAAAAGTAGCTCAAGAACATGGACGGAGCTCACATATTTTTTAAAATTTCGTAGAAGCTATCTTCTCAACACATTTTAATACCCCACGATGTTAAGAATATTGCCCACTGCCTTCTTTCCCCAGCAGAATATATGCTATGGGAAAGGCATTGGAAAAGACAATTAAAAACACTATCAGACAGCTACACCAGGGATCCAAATAGACCAAATTACACAGTCAACCAGCTGGCTGGAGAAGGGAATTTACAGAAACCCTCAGACCAGGCTGATACCTTGTCTGAGGCAGCACTACAAGAATTGGCTATTGCAGCAAAAACCTCCTTGCTTCTTACCCCAGATGACTCTATTCCTACCCAACACTTCTCTAATATTAAACAAGGAGTAGATGAAAGCTTTATTAAATTTGTGGATAGGATTAAAGATGCTCTGGATAAACAGATAGAGAGCATAGAGGCAAGAAAGGAACTGTTGTGTAAACTTGCCATGAGTAATGCTAATGATCAGTGTAAAACAATCCTCAGAGCCTTACCCTTGGATACAGAACCCACCATTGAACAGATGGTAGAAAGTTGTACACGTCATTTGTCCACAGAAAATGCTGTGGCCCAAGCAGTTGCTAAAGGCATTGCAGAAGGAGTTTCTGGTGCATTTGCAGTAGTGGCTTCTAAAGATCAGTCCCGCTGCTATCATTGTGGGGACTTTGGACATTTTATAAAGGACTGTCCAGATAAATCATTTACCAGAATACCCCGTAACACCTACCAAAAACCCCAGAATCAGCACCGCTTCCAGCAGCGTCCGGGAAACGCCCTGCGGAACGCGGTCGGGCCCCGCGTGAGGACAGCAAATCAAAAGCCCTCCAGACCCAACCATGCATCGTCCCAGGAGACTCCAGGACACATGAACAGGACGCAACATACAGAGCAATACAAATGGGAACCTGGCGTCAGCTGGTAACTGCTTTATCCATTGACTTTAATAATAAAGATGTTTATCGTGTTCCCACTGGCAAGTATGGGCCACGAGATGGTCCTTTTGACATTTTAATTATAGGTGAAACTATTCATGGCCCAGAGGAAATCTTTGTTTTTCCAGAAGTACAAACAGTGTACCCAGGTCAAGAAATCTTGGTTCAAATATGTTGTACAGACTCACCTTTTTATCTTTCAAAGGGAACTCCAATTGCACAGGCCTTTCTACTTCCAAAAAACCACAGGGAGCAGCTTCCTCTAAACCCTACAGCAATGTGGGCACAGTATTTGGGACCAAATAAGCCTACCATCGAGTGTGGCCTATCCTGCAGAGGAGAAAAAGTCCACCGACTAGGGATGCTGGACTCAGGTGCGGACGTAACCATTCTTGCTCGCTCAGAACGGCCAGCAAACTGGGAACTACAACCTGTACCAGGTATGATTACAGGGATCGGTGGAGCCACGGTGTCCATGCGGAGCAAGCACAACATCCTTGTCGAAGGACCTGAAGGCAAGTTGGCAACCATCCGCCCGTTCGTGGTAAGGACCCCCATCACCCTTTGGGGAAGGGATGTTCTATCCCAATGGGGGGCTTCCCTACGCATTCCCAGTCGGGATTTTTAATTGGGGCCACTGAGGAACGCGCACTACCAGATACCCCTCAGCTCACCTGGAAATGCCATGACCCGATCTGGATCGAACAGTGGCCCCTTTCTAAAGTAAAGCTGCGTGCACTACAAACCCTTGTAGAAGAACAGCTTGCCAAAGGTCACATCATCGAGACCACCAGTCCGTGGAACTCTCCAGTCTTCGTACTACCAAAACCTGGAACGGACAAATGGAGACTCCTCCACGACCTTCGCAAAATCAATGAGGTCATCGAGGACATGGGCCCCCTTCAGCCCAGCCTGCCTTCTCCATCGATGCTGCCCAGAGACTGGACACTTGCTATCATAGACATCAAAGACTGCTTTTTTTGCATACCTCTCCACCCACAAGATGCTCCACGGTTTGCTTTTTCTGCCCCCTCTCTTAACAGAGAGGCTCCACTCAAAAGATATCATTGGTGTTATCTTCCTCAAGGACTTAAAAACTCACCCACTATATGCCAGTGGTACGTTGCTCATGTTTTGTCTCCCATTCAGAACTTATTTCCAGATGCAATCATCTAACACTATATGGATGACATACTGATTTGTGCATCAGAAAAAGCTTACCTAGATAAAGCAGTTAAAGAGACTATTGAAACCATAGAAAAAGCAGGATTTGAGATCCGTGAGGACAAAATTCAATACACCAACCCATGGACTTATCTTGGATACCAGATCCGTGAGAGGACCATCGTACCCCAGCAGCTCACCATCCAGGACAACCCAAAAACCTTGAGAGACTTGCACAGTCTATGTGGATCTATAAACTGGGTACATCCTCCTCTAGGGATCACCACAGAGGTTCTTGCTCCTCTATTCAACCTTCTCCGTGGTAAAGAAGATCTGGACTCTCCACGCACTCTCACAACAGAAGCCCGAGATGCCATCACCAAGGTCCAAGAAGCCTTGTCTTCACACCCAGCCCATCGCTTCGAGCCCAGTCTGCCTTTCCAGTTCGTCATCCTAGGAAAAGCGCCCCGCCTCCATGGACTGATTTTCCAATGGGATTCTCAACTTAGAGACCCTTTGTTGATACTTGAATGGATCTTTACAAATAACCAACCTTCAAAGACTATTACCACCTTCTAAGAAATCATGGCACATCTAATAAAAAAGGCCAGAATCCGCCTCCGTTCTCTTGCAGGGTGTGAATTCACATGCATATACTTGCCATTAGAGACCAGTGGAGATCTGGAGCATTTGCTTCAGACCAATGAAAATCTCCAGATTGCCCTAGATAGCTATACAGGCCAGATTTCTATTCATATCCCAAAACATAAACTTTTCAAAACAGCCTTTAATCTGACCCCAAAATTGGTACAGAGCAGAACACCACTCAAAGCTCTAACAATTTTCACAGATGGCTCAGGGTCATCCCACAAGTCTGTAATGACATGGAAGGATTCTAAGACCCAAAAATGGGAATCTGATGTCCAAATAGTGGAAGGATCTCCACAGATTGCAGAATTAGCAGCTGTTGTCAGAGCCTTTGAGAAATTCAAAAATGAACCCTTTAATCTGGTCACAGACTCAGCTTATGTTGCAGGTATAGCTATGAGGGCAGAACAAGCTCTTGTCAAAGAGGTTCCCAACCCAAAGTTACACCAATTGATTTCTGCGGTCACGCTTCGTGGGCCACTGACCAGTGGTCCCAGCTTTGCCCGGCCGCCCTGGCGGGAAGCGTGCGCAGCTTTCGGTAGGGCCCCGCTGGACGGATCCGCAGATGCCCACCCGGTGGGTCCTTGGCACACAAGCACTGGATGTGAAGCGCAGCTTTGGCGAAGGGAGAAAAGGAGACTCTTTTCTGAGGTAGAACAGGGTGAGGCTTTATTACACGTGGAGAGCCTCAGAAAAAAAGCGGTTTGTCCTGAGGTGCAGGAGCTTAAAAGGAACAGACGCCAAGGGGCGTGCACAAAAACATTTGACCAATAGGGGGATACAAAGGGAGGAGTTGGGGGGTAGATTGACACACAAAGGGCCAGTCCCTGAAAGGGAGTAGGGGATTTCCAGAACCTGTCCCAATCAGGAGTCGGGCTTCCCCGAGCTTTCCAGAAGGAGGAGAGGCCTCCTAAGTGACTGACAGGCTCTGGGGGAAAGGATACATTTGACGGACAGGAGGGTTGCTAGGGGAACAGCACTTTCTGGAAGGGGTAAACCAACTGCAAATGCAGCCATGAACAGGGGGGTCTGGAATAAACCATTTTTCCAACTTAATAAAATTAATCATATAAACTTAAAACTTGTGAGCACAGCTCAATGCACCACTACAGATTTCTGCATTAACACGCTTAATCTCCCACAGAAAGCAACCTTACTATGTAATGCATGTAAGATCACACACAGACCTTCCAGGATTCATCACAGAAGGGAACAGGAAAGCAGATGCATTGGCCATGCCAATAGAAACTGCAAACATTCCTGACATCTTTGCCCAGGCAAAGTTGTCACATGCATTTTATCATCAAAATGTACCTGCCCTTATTAGAATGTTCAAGCTTTCAAAAGATCAAGCAAAAGCTATTGTTGCCACATGCCCGAACTGTCAAAACTACCAGATACCATCTATGGGAACAGGGGTCAATCCCCGAGGCCTTAACAGCTGCCAACTGTGGCAGACGGACATTACTCACTTCCCATCTTTTGGAAGGTCAAAATATGTGCACGTATCAGTTGACACATTTTCTGGAGCAATATTTGCATCAGCTCATCCAGGAGAAACTACACAGCATGCCATAAAGCACTTCCTCCTTGCCTTTGCTACCCTGGGAGTACCAAAAAAGATCAAAACAGATAATGGACCTGCCTATGTCTCCCGTAAGTTAGAAGAGTTCTTCAGTGAGTGGGGAATAGAACACAAAAAGGGCATACCTGCAAATCCCACAGGACAATCCATCGTCGAAAGGTCACACCAAACCCTCAAAAGGGTCCTCAATCAGCAACAAAGAGAAACAAAAATTGTGTCTCCAGTTGAAAGACTCTGCAAGGCTCTCTATGTCATAAACTTTCTAAATGGTACAACATCAGAGCCTGACCCTCCAATACTGCGACACTTTGCAAATACCACCCAAGCAAAGCTCACTGTAAAACCACCTGTGCTAGTGAAGGACCCAGAAACACATCAAATTTCTGGGCCTTTCCAGTTAATTACCTGGGGAAAAGGATATGCGTGTGTTCTATTACCAACGGGCCCAAGGTGGTATCCGGGAAAAAACATAAAGCCATACCTAGGCACTACAAACACCACTCAATCAAACGCTCCTGAATCAAATACAAAACCACCTCAAAATCAGACAAGTTCTGCCTGGAGACGAAGGCGTTGCCGAATATTCACATACCAACGAAGGGACCGTCCCACCACATGACAAAAGACGAAACAGAAAGCTAAACAACGTCCTGCTGCAAGCCAGACATAGCCTGAATGTAGATTATTCTCTGAATTATATGTTTTTTACCCCTTTTACCCCCAAAAATATCTATTATTCCCTTCCTCAACTCTTACCTAACCTCATACCCACTTACCCATCCATTGCTTAAATTAAAAAAAAAAAAAAAAAAGGGGGAGGGGGAAGGAGAAGGAACAGAGGAAAGGAACAAGGGAGGAAAACCCTCCCCTCTCACCTTTAAGATAACAAATTTTGCTTATATTCCTATCAGAAGCCCCATCCCTGTCCAGAGATGAAAACTATCTCTGTTGATGCTCTCCTTACTACTGCCTGGATGCTCTTCACCATACCGTATGCCTGCGGCTGGATTAGCCCACAGCCTAGCCATAATGTTTGGGTAACTTTAGCAAAAACATTAAAACAGGATAACATGTGCTTATCCATGAGCAATGTTGATAACCCACTTTCCACATGTCTAGTAGGAATTCCTTTCGTACCAGATGATTGGCCCGTCTATAACTCAGAACTTCTCTGAACCACAGGTAAGAGACCCAATGCAGTAGATACTTGGGATGAGTGGACAAAAATTCTGCCTGACGCTCTAGAGGAACCCCAGGAATTGGACCTGCTGGGGTCCTCCAAAGCAGCATATTGTGTCAAATTTTACTTTAGACGTCCAAAAAACTCCTGGCCAGACAATGATCAGACAAAAAACACATACAGAAAAGACATATCACCCATTAGCAAAGCCGACAACTATGTGGATTGGTGCAATTACACCACTCGTGTACTATCTGTATCCACTCTCCATCCCAAAGTACTACCTAAGGGAATGTTTCTCATCTGTGGTGACCGAGTATGGGCTGGGATCCCCTCACGCCTCCAGGGAGGTCCCTGTAGCCTTGGGAGACTTTCTACCCTCACACCAAACATCACTTTGTTACATAATTGGAGGAAAGAAAGTGAGGCAAATCGCCACAAAAGATCCTACACGGAATTTGATGAAAGTTGTGATCCCAAATTATACAATTGGAATAAACCAAAAAAGATTGCTGTCTCCCCATTCCTACCATGGGTAGCTGCAGCTAAAGCCCTTGGTGAAATAGATCACCTAGGGTGCTGGCTTAGTAAGCAAGCCAACGCCACATCTGCTGCCCTGAGTGATCTCCTAAAGGATGAGGAAACCACAAGACACGCATCACTTCAGAACCGAGCCGCGATTGACTTCCTGCTCCTCGCCCACGGTCATGGATGCCAAGATTTCGATGGGATGTGTTGTTTTAATCTTTCTTCACGCTCAGAATCCATCCATGCAAACATCCAGAAATTGAAGGACCTTGTAAAGGACTTAAAAGTAGAAAAGAACCCAGACTGGGTAAATCATCTTTTTGGTTAATGGGGAATGACAGGATGGGTTGCATCCTTGGTTAAAGGGATTCTGTGGATTTTTCTTGTAATTGTCATTGTGTTAGCTATGTTCTCATGCTTTGTCCATTGCTTTAAGAGAACTATTGGGAACGCTTTTTTTTTAAATACAGAAAGTGGAATTGTTGCAGCCTCGGAGGCTGTGAGGCCTCCCTGGCGGTCAGTGGCCTGAGATAAGAAAATGCAAGTCACGATGAGTGGCCAAAAAGAAACCCCTTGGAGCCCCCGGACCTCTCTTATCTCTCTGTAAGACTATAGGCCAAATTGTACCCAACTCTCCCATTGGTCCACTTTTCAAAACCCCTCTACCCTATATAAACCCTGAATATTGCCCTGTTAAGTTAGAAGAGCTGTCACTGCAACCCTTCGAAGAGGATGCCAAAATAAAGAACATCATCTGAGGAACTGCATACGGCCTTCTCCTCTCTCTCCCTGTGTCTGCCAGGGCACTTAGCAAGCAAGAGCTGAATTACACTGCTAAGAGCTGAATTCACTGCTAAGAGCTGAATTCACTGATAGTTGCTTGCTAAGTTTTCCTGGGGCTGGATACCTCGTCTGAGCTTCGGGTCGGGTGATTCCTAAGGGGTTCATTCTGTCCGGGACTTGCGGCCAGGATCGGACCCTCCATAGAGGTAATCAAAAAGCCTCGGTAAAATAGCAGGAGCCAATGGGGTATCCTGGCAGGCAAGGGGTGCTGAGTTACAGTGCAGCGAAAAACCTGGTGCTGTGGCAGAGAAACAGCTGGACTAGGCAACTGCAGTTGGGCTCCCGAACATGTCCAGGAGAGGCTGGCTCCCTTGGAGGGGCTTGGGGTCCCAGGTTTTCCCCTGAGGCACCCAAGTAGATGGTAAGGGTCCTTGTCTAGGGTGTTAATAAGGTCCCAGTCCAACGGCTGCGCTTACAAGCAGAGCTTCCCTCATGGTAGGACAAGACAGTAGGAGATGGGACTCCGCAGTGGTGGCTAATTCTCCCCACAGTGACTGCAGCCTGTCTACCCTCTGATGTCGAGAGCGAGAGAGAGCTAGAAGCTGCTTTCAGCCCTTTCCCTCCAGCCCAAAACCTCATGTGTTGAGCTGTTCATGGGTATAGGGTCTTAAAAAGCCAAGAGCATTTTCTGGTTATTACTAAGTTGATTATTATATAAATGCATCAGACTCAAAGGCAAGAGTTCCTAGTATGCCGTCTTACTAAAAGTTACAATACTTAAGGTCCCAGTGGGGTGTACAAGCAGCTTAACAGAGTCCCAACCACGGGGGAAACAGATTGACAAGGAATCCCAGTCACGGGGGAAAACAGATTGACAAGGGGTCCCAGCCACGGGAAAAGGCAGATTCCCATTCCCGAGCAGCGTTCTCTGCAGCAGTGGTCGAAGCAGAAAAGGCTACTGCCGTAACAGCTGCACCTCCCAAGCAGCAGCAGCGGCACCCCACCAAGCAGTGATACCTTACAAAGGCCTGGCAACGGCTCCCTAGCAGCGTCTCCCTGGCAAAGCCCCGTTCTCTCTTGTTGTAGATGGTGGAAGGTTAATGGATCAATCGAGAAATCGATGGATCAATGCCATTGCCCCCAAAACAGGGGATTTTTATCCATAAACCATAAATGCATATTCATATCCTTATCTATAGATTATTCAATCAACTAAGAACACAATTCTAAAACATTCTTTCTACACCAATCTAAGCCTAATTTTGAATGTATGTGAAACTACGAAAAACTACGAAGGATGGTATCAAACCTTACACAAAACCTATGCATATAGTATGACACAGAGATGTGAGAATTTCAGATGATCCTTTATAGTAGGCCTCTAGATGTTAGGATGTATTTCAAAGAGTGCTTTGGAATATATATTAAATCCATTTTAGAAGGCATTTAGTGGATGCCAAATGCTGTGTCTGTTAACCTTTTGCATGTTACAAGCATCTAGGACTTCTTGGTGATAGTGGAGAGAAAATTGCAAACATCCTGGGACAACAAGGCCGAAAATGCAGATAAAGAGGGAGAACACAGACCCTTAGTTAGCATAAACTGAATATTTCCTTGAAACAATGCCAAAGAGAGCCAGAAGCCGCGCAGGAGAGATAAAAGTGAAGAGTTCATTGAAGAAGACTCCGTTCCTTCATCTGCCAGGACCCCCAGAAGACCACCACAACAAACTGAGCATGCCCAGATGGGCGTGGAGTTAATTACCATACGAGGCGAGGACGGGGGGGGGGGGCAGGGAATGAATATGTATGAGGCGTATTATGCATATGTAAGACCCCAGGGAATAATAGAGGGAAACACCGTTAGATGCGTATGCGTGTCTTTGGCAAAGTTATTCCCCACGCATCTCAGCTGATTAAATACATACCGCTCTAACAACTATTATTAGTTGTGGAGTTTTACTTTCACCACCACGTTTCATAGTATATCTAATAATGTAAGAAGCTCTATCATATACCATGTCTATTAACGTAAAAGGTTCTATTGTTGCCTTGAGAAGGCTGACCTGAAACAGAGATTGGACAGAGCTAGAGAATAAAGTTGGTATTTATTAAAAGGTCTTCAGGATCCACCCTAGGCATTACAGAAGCCTAAGAAAGGCTGCACCCAGGGTGGGCTGAAAGTGGTTACAAAATGGCCCCTCAGTCACGAGATTTTACAATTTTATAAGTTTAGGTCTATTTGCATATTGGGGTCTAATTGTCCAATTACAGCCCTAGGCCGTGAGGTCCCATCCTTCTTATTCCACCCCTCAGTCCACCATTGTTTGTGCTTTTGGGCTGAAAGTTGTCCTTGGTCTTCCAGCAGAAATGGATTTGTTTTGTCTAACTGCTCCGTAGAGGGACCTTAATATGGCAATTAATATGAGGTTACATTCCTAGGTAGCACAGAATCTGAAAATATAAAAGCTAAGGCATCACTATCTCATTCATGTAAAAATTGTACCTGCTCTATCTAGTACTGTGAAAGATGTTCTACTTTGTTTTTATTATGTCTAAAGCTGAGCTACAAAGCCTTAGGGTTTTGGGCTCTGTTCTGGCTGACTGATTCTTAAGACACTTAGAGTCTACGTGCTTAAAACTAAAGTCTAAACTTCTACTTCATATTTACTTGGCTTAATATATTTTAGTTTCTCTAAAGGCTTCAATTCAACCCCTGTATCTTTTTCTCCCCCTGGGGAACCCAGGGGGGGCATGCGCTCCAACACTCATGGCAACTCTGCCCTTCCCAAGAGAAAAAAACCTCAGGTAGAGTAGCAGCCAACTGCACTCCTCCCCCTTCTCCACAGCTACATCTTTTGTCTCTCCTAAGTTCTGGTCATTATTGTTTCTTAGCAACAAATGGGAGAAAAATCCCTAAGAGAAAAACAACAAAAGGAAAAACCCTCACCCCTAACAATGAGGCCCTGCATCAATGCTAGGAAAAACATCTGTAGTAGTTTGAGTTCTAGCTATACCATCTGCTAAAAACTACACTGAAGCCAGGGTCTTTTCAGTCTCTCCACTGGGCTGTGGAGCTGCAAAACTTCACTAGGTTGAAAATACTGAGAATGACCATTCTAGATACCTTTTAGTCAGTCTTGTAAATGGTGATTTAACTGGTGATAGATGAATTGCAGTTAGTCCCATGGAATTCTAGGCTTCCAATCAAAAATCTGCTGGAAATACAACACAACAGAGAGGCAATCTAAGAGGTTCCTGGAGTGTGTGGAAGACAGCTTCCTAACACAACTGGTAAATAAGCCTACCAGAGGAGATGCCCTGCTGGACCTGTTGTTTATAAACAGAGAAGGACTAATGGATGATGTAGTAGTGGGTTGCCATCTTGGGCATAGTGGCCATGAAATGTTAAGAGTTTTCAATACTGGGTGAAGTATTGAAGTTCTGCACCAGCAGAACTTCTACCTTGGATTTCCTTTGGGCAGACCTTGGCCTGTTTAGGACACTGACAGAGTCCCTTGGTAGTCAGTTCTGAAGGGCAAAGCAGTCCAGGAAGACTGGATGTGCTTTAAAAAGGAATTGATAAATATTCAGGAGCAGGCTGCTCCCATGTATAGTAAGACAAGTCATTGAGAAAAAAGACTGGCCTGGTTAAACAGAGAACTTAGAGAAAACAATCTATCATCTCTGAAAGGAGGGTCAAGTAACTTGGGAGGACTATAAGAGAGTCATGAGGTCATATAGGGAGAAGATTAGAATGGCCAAAGCCCAACTAGAACTTTATTTGGCTGCTACAGTTAAAGAAAACAAAAAAAAGTTTCTATGAATCCCTTCGTAGCAAAAGGAGAATCAAGGAGTGTCTCCATCACTTCTGGAATGCAGAGGATAGTGAAGTGCCAGGGGATGAGGAAAAGGCAGAGGTACTTAATACTTTCTTTGCCTCAGTCTTCAATATCAAGACCAGTTGTCCTCAGGATACCCAGCTCCTAGAGCTGGAAGCTGATGATGCGAAGATGAGTGAAGCCTCCATAACTCAGGAGGGGATGTTTAGTGACCTGTATGCCAATTAGACACAAACAATTCTATGGGCCCTGATGGAATCCACCCCAGAGTAATGAGGGAACTGGTTTAACAACTTGCAGAACCACTCTCAATCATCTACCAGCAGTCCTGGTTAAGTGGATGTCTAAGTTTTGGAGAGAAATTTCTGGAGAAAATGCCCTAGAATAAGTGTTTCCTTTAATGAGAAAAGGGCTTCAATAACTCCCTTTTCTTCTGCCAATGAGAGAAATTGATATCAGAGGGTGAAAGTGAAAAGAAAAAGAATTGTTTAATAACAAAAAAAAAGGAGGGGGTGCCTGCAAGGCACAGAAAAGGATTGAATAAATGCTGGATATGAACTCCCAGAAATTTACCCTCCATCCATACCCACACACATAAACACCCACCCACAGCAAAACAAAAAAAATCCCTCAAAAAATGCCCGAAGAATAAAAATACACTGGGTGACTGCATGTCTCAGAAAACAAAATGGTGACTGGTCCCTTTGTCTTTGGGAAGGGGAAGAGGAGTTCATGTAGCAGCCCAGAGCAGAGCAGATGGGAAACTTGTTCAATTTCTGGCATGGGTGTCCTTCCTCGCAGCAGCTGAAGTTGGTGGATTTTAATGTCTTTTCTTGTGTTGGTTCAGCTCCTCCGAGGTCTTGGGTTCGGGGCGGTCCCACCAGCTCCCCAGAGGAGCCAAAAAGAAAAATAAGCCAAGCTGAAAACAGTTAAAGGGAAAAAAAAGACAAAAAGCCACTGATAGGATTCATGGTACAGTCTCCAGGCTAAGAAAAGGTAAGGGAAAAAAACTCCTTGCTTCAAGCTAGCAAAAAACCCCAATCTAACAAAAGGAACAATGCAGTGTCCCCAGTCCACGCTGTTCGGAGCACACCGGAGAAGAGAAAGAAATTGAACAGAGCCCACACTCAGTGTTCCCAGGCTCCAGCCCTGCTCCCTGGTTCATCTTAAAGGTACTGCAGCCATTTCTGGCCATAAAGCAGATGATTAGGGAATAAAGTGTCATCATAAAATTACCCCAAGACATTCCACCCCTTATTCCATATTGTTGGCTTAATGCCCAAATTAATAGATTCCAATTTTAAGGACACACGTCTATATATATACATATAACAATATACGAATAGTGACAGGGACATTCAACAGACAGTGGCACATAGACATTCTAACATTACAAGCGGTTCTTACTCGACATCAAATCCCCCTGAGGTACACAACTTGTTTCCCCATCTTTCTGCATTACTCACCATGTGCAACTAGGTCTCTTAGCAAAGACAACCCCATGAATGCATTTGTCTTTATTCGAGGCAGAATTGATCCAAGCAGTTTTCCCCAAAAGTCCTTTGACATGCACTATTGGAACCTTGCCTCCATCTGCTCTTCTCAAGGGCTCAGATTGGGCAGGGCTAGCACGGTTGGTGGAACCTCAGGTGTTAACTAACCAGGTGGCCTTCTCTAAATGAATTTCCCAGATTTTGAAAGTCCCCCCACCCAGTGCCTTTAAGGTGGTTTTAAGCAGGCCATTGCACCACTATACTTTCCCAGCCGCTGGTGCATGGTGTTATATATGTTATGGAATAATTTGTTTTATTAGAATAATCTGTATCTTGCTGTAATAAGTCATGTTATGTTGTAACAAAACTGTATAAATTCACTTACAGTTGAGTGAGCAGAAAAAATTGCCACCCCTTTCCCATAACTCAGGAAGGGATATGTTAGCACAATAATAGAGGGTGTTGCAGAAAGAAGAATAGGCCTGCCACAGAGATAAGACAGTCCACGACCCGGTGATCAACACCAGATAAGCATCTTATCTGCTCATCAGAGTTGCATCCCAATGCCCAGCCCAAGAAATCCAATCAAGACTGTACCCTTTTCCCAGAACACTGTACAACAAACTAACAATAATAAAAAAGAACTGTATGAATATGCAAGAAGAGCAGGACAAGACTAAAAGAAGCAATGAAACTCGCAGTTTCACCAGAAAACTGTATAAAAGCCGACACTGAAAGACTGCCTGTGTGAACCCTGGGGGACATTGGTACTAGAGAGACCGTGTCTTTAAGTTCACCCAGCTCCGATCCTGGGGTCGGAACTGCCTTTTGATTGTAGCTCTTCTCAGATTTTCATATTGCTATTTTCCAATAAATTTCCTTACTGAAAGATTAGAGAATTGTC